>CM037592.1:19471422-20071422 GCA_021018995.1 Chloranthus sessilifolius | reverse complement strand
TTGGTCAATTTTGTAATTTATTCTCTTTTCTTCATTTATTGCTTATTGTTGGGTCTCAACATCAGCCCCTTTATTTTTTCCTTACTACTCTACAGAAGGGAATGAATTCAGAGGTTCTTCAATACTCAAATTTCTTTCATTTTCACTCTCCATTTCCTCCTTAGCCGCCCTACCCACTAAATTGTTAACCAGCCTGCCATTCCTTAGGGTAGTGATTGCGTTAGCCTCCTCATGGGTAGAGGAGACTTCTCCAATCCTGTACTACCCTTTAGGGTTGGCCAAGGGTCAACTAGACAACCTGCCCTCCTCTCTCTAGTTAAAAGCATTACATATTTGACCCAACTGGTCTTCTATTTTTTTAATGCTTTGCCCATGAGAGTTCTCAGTTTTTACTAAATTTTCTAGATTTTACATTGATGCCAGCATTTGCTCTTCATAGGAAGAGGATCTGGGCTGTGGTGGGGGCACAACCAACTAATTTAGCTATGGGGCAAGCAATTGAAATTTTTTCCTAGGTGCATATCCATGGTTGAATTAGTGCTTAGGTCTATATGGAGCTGCCAACTACTGCTTCTGGGGCTATTGGTATCTTGTCTCCACCTCAAATTAGGGTGGTTTCGCCATGCATTCCCAGTAGATTGTTGCCCATATGCTTGGGCAACATTGGCCTCCTCTATAACTAATTCAGGGAACTAGTTGGCTGATGGACATTCTTGAAGTGAATGTGTGGGAGATTGGCATATCAGACATGCCTCTTTCACTTGTGTAGTGTTGGTGGTTTTCGAGACTCTTGCTACTATCTTATTAAGAATAGTGAAGAGAATAAATCAAGAGTGGGGAATTTGAGATTGGAGATGGGTCAGCACAACAAGTCTGAAATAAACAGTTATGCAAGATATAGGGTCCATTGTAGCAAGTTTTGATAAGTAAGAGTTTATCCCACAGAGAAATTGATCTAGAACCCAAAATGGGCTATAATAGTAGGCCTCAAGATCTGGCTACAGATCTAACAATCCTAAAGAAAGGGAGTTGGGTGTCATGACTACACTAAATTAATCCTTAAAAAAGGGAAATAAAATATAGCCATATCCTAAAGAAAGGGTTTAGAAGAAGATGGTGGTAGTATGTGCCAAAATAAAATAAAACAATTATGAGAAGTAAGCAGGTTGAGCTAGAGTAAATGATGCAGTAATGTAACTCAGATTTAGTCTGTCTCTATACTGCTCCTTGCTGAGATGCTATTAATAGCCTCAACAAGGTATAACCTCCCAATTTCACCTATGCCATTTGGGGCGCTCTTAGGGCTATACTCTATCCACTATAATGGTCACAGGCTATCCGATAGAGTTTGTCAAATCCCATTTGTTAAACCAGAAATTCGCTAGTCTAATTTAGAAGAGTGGACTGATCATTTCTACAGCCACTAGACCAGCTCTAGCCATGAATACTATTGCAACAGTATGTAATGCCAATGCTACAAGCTCTCCAGATCCGCACATAGACCTGGCTGACATCCATAGGTATTCCAACCCATAAGATCCTAAGTGCTTTGCTAAGGTTTACTACTCACTTGTGCCCGCAAAAAGGACCATGCAATAGGTTGAATAAGGCCTTTAGCTCAGCTGATCATTGCTATAAAATGCCTGCAATGACAGCCTCAAGCAGTAATTACTACAAGAGATCAAATCTAACATCTGATATTGATTAGGTAGAACAGAGGAGAGCCAGTTACTGTACAAACCTCCTCACAAAGCTCTAGAAGCTTATGTGTAGGGGAGAAGAATCCTTCTCAAACATGTGGATAGACACAACCTAAGGGCTTCAAGATACATTTGTCTGTCCATCCCACAGAGGCCGGAGAAAGAACATGAAAACTGTTGCAACCACCATGGTCCACAGGCCTCCAAGCTCCCTAGATCTCACTACAGATCCAGCATTTCTTTCCATGTGTCTATAAAACAAAGGGAAATCAGATGATAAATAATAGATCTATTAGAAACTGAATGGGCTAGTCCAAAATACATGGATCCTATAGACATCTAAAGAAACCATAAAATCTATAAATTTGATTAAGCATTAAAACAGCAGTTCATTAACAAAAACAAAACATACAATGAACTGTCTCCTGGCTGCAGCCTATACACAACTGCTCATCCACAATCCTAATGTAAATAAAATCTATTACAAGACTGAAACAAAATTAAACCTAACTTCTTACAGGGGGATTAGCCAGCAAGTGTTGAGCTAAGAGAGAAGAGAAATAGAAAAAAAAGTGATCAAACCCTAACCCTAGCCTGCTAGAGCTCTCAGCTAGCAGAGGATGAAGGAAAGATAAAAATAATAAACTCTAAGTATAACTTATATACTCTGTCAAAACAGCCTTGGCTCTAAATAGATTAACCCTAATTTCTCTAGCAGGTGTGGCACTATTATAACCGTTGAATGCATCAAGCTGTGCACTTTGAAATTTGCACCTTGGGAAGTGTGCCCTAGCCTTGGGAAATTCTCAAAAGATCCCTGAGTTAGACTGAGAAGTGGAGAGCCTACGCTTCACGGGGCTAGCAGCTATTTTAGTTTACTCGCGCAATTGCTTCACTTTCACGGAGTTTCCTTTGGCTGATGAGAATGGCTAATTCGCGTAGTAAACCTTTGGTGAATCACATAGTTGCTTCGCGTCATAGTGTTGTCGTGGAGATAATCTGGAGAGCCAGGGTGTTTCGTGCAGTAGAGCTTCAGGAGCTCCCTCTCTCACTAAGTACTCATGCAGGTGGGCTCTTGCGTTCGCGTAGTAACTTGTAAGGCTCCAGAGTGCGCGAGATCTACACGAGGAGAATTATGGGCGTCTCTCTCTTCCAGGGCCACGCGAGAACTCTGCGAGGTGACTTTTTGTTCTCTATGCAAATGGACTCGCTGGGTTCTTCGCGTGGTTACTTTAAGGCTTGATCTCCGCGAGAGCTTCCCGACCATGAATTCTGAAGGTTTTACACAGTGAGATCTTTGCGATGTCTTTATAACACTCCTCTTGACTACACGGCCAATCTACGCGAGAGCTTCTTCCACTGCATCTTTAGCTTCGTGAGGAGGCTTCTCAGCTCTATGAGGTCTATTTCTTGACACTCTGCTGCACTACAGTTGTTGCTGTTGTAGCATCCTTCCTTCTCAACTAACTTCAGTCATCTGCTAGACTTTAGGTCAATGATGATCAGCAACAGTGAGTCACCATGGTGAGCACTACCAAGGTGTTCCATTAGGCTTTAGCTCAGCTGTCATCTTTGATTGTATTCTCTCTCTTTAGGCCAAAAAGTCAGGATTTTGTATTATGCTGCATATTTTATTACTAACTGTAAAACATATTTAACAAATGATTATTAGTGGGCTTCAAGATACATCAAAGGCTAGGTTAAGAGGTGAAAAGTAGTACTTTTCAGTGCATAACACACTCCCAAACCTAATCTTTGCTAGTCCCTGAGCAAAGGAAAAATTAAAATAACTACTCTAAGAATTGAAATGCCATTGTCGTAGGGAGCACGGATACATTTAGCCTAGTGGAGGAGTGAAGTCTCCTGAGGGTTTTTAGTGAAGATACAAACTTCTCAATGAAATAGTACACAAAGGTGCAACATTCTCAGGTCAGCTGTCAAGAAATAGAGCATCAGTTCACCTTTGATTCTATAAAAATGTGAGGAATTTGGACATGAAAAGCACAAACATTTAATCATAACAAATTCTACCTGAGTGCACAACATTTCCAATTAGCTCACAACAAGGGGGACAACACATGTATATCAGCACTGAGCTCATCATTAATTCAAAAATAAGGTTATAGGCTATGCCTAATACAGTCAATATCAGACCCAATCCTCACCAGGGCATACTTTCACAAGGGACCTTGAGGGTTTCATTTTCTCTCAAGCTCAAGAGCAGTTACAGACCCCAAATGGGTCTGTAAGCATGAGCATAGGCCAAGCATCTAAGTCCTGGAATCATTGGCAGGTCCTTACCATAGATTGGACAACTCTTTGTCTCTTCAGGACAGCTCATTTAAGTTTGGATCACAAGTGTAGACACCCAAATTTGGCCCAAGGCCCGATCAATCTATACTCCGAGAGAGATACACCCCTATGCTTCTGATGGCACCCTTGAACCCTTAGGAACCAGCTCAGACCTTTAGGAATCACCCTAAACCCATTAGAACCATTCCCCTAACCTTTAGACCCTAGGATCCCTTCCCGGACTCAGCTGAAACCCTTCTGAGCAATTGATGGGAGGAGAGCTACAAATTTTACACAGACCATTGCTGAGGAGGAACCCCATACCATTGGAAGGAGGACTTCTCCAGCTCCAGCAAGCCAAAGATCACCCAATTTGGAGTTGTGATTCAAAAGTTATGGCCGATTGAAGTTTCACATAAAATCATAACTTTTGCTCAGGCGTATGTATTAGATATGCCCAACAAATTTGGCCCCATTTTGGTCAGGCGTATATATTATATACGCCTGGCATTTTTGGGCCAAATTTGGCTAAGCGTATATAATACATATGCCCAGCATAGGTAGGGCCCACCACGGACACCCACCTTCTCAGATCTCCTCTACTTTCAATGTAAATCACTGTACATAAACTGGGCGTATGTAATATATATGCCCAGCTTAGCTACAGTAACTGTCAGCAAATGCTCAAATTTCCTCCATCTGGTTTGGCCTTTTGATCATCCCCTTGGTTGAGGTGGGTGTCTTAAGGTTGGTTGCACCCCCTTTGAACATATTGGCAACCCGTAAGTCACCCATGGTCTCACCCCATCATCTGCCATTGGAACCAGTTTCCCAAACCCCTAGGACCCTAAAAACGTAGAAAACCTTAGATGGAGGATTACCTAATTGCTAAACCAATTAGCTCTTAAGTAACCCTCTAACCCACCTCTTCTCTATAAATAGAGAGGCCCCCCTCTTCCCAAAGGGTTGAAAAATTAAGGTTGAAAGTTAAGCTTAAGAGAGAGAGCCCTAGTGAGAGAAAAATATATATTATTTTGCATTCTTCAACCAGAATTCTAGCATGCTTAGTTCATCATTTTCAACCCTTTTCAACCATTAGATCACCCCTTTTTCGTCAAGCATAGTCCCTAGCTTCATCCTACACTTCCTATCTACCGAATTCTAGCATTAGAACCTATTCCTCTATCGTTTAAGCCATATAAAGCCATCGAAAGCACGCCGAAGCGAAGGTCTTCCATGGTGCAACAAGGGCCCGTGAGCTTCGGCTCACCACTCTCTTCCTCTACCTTCTTGGTGTTTCCTCCATCCAAGGATTCAAGCCGTTACGCTGACGAAATTTTGGTTGGCTCAAAGCTTGATAGGACCGTATTGCCTTCGGGCAAGGGGCAGCTCCGCCCATTTGTTTTATTTTGGCTGTAGATAGAGACCGCTACGTGCGGATTGATCGGGTGCCTAAACCCTTCCCGAACGATAACCGAAGCTCCTACCCTAGAGCCTTTGGCAAAGACCGGTAAATCAGAGTCATATTTAGCACTTCGTTGCTCAAAATATTGATTTAACGGTTTTCCGGGTCACCAAAAGCTCCGGGTGGCAACTCTACATTTTATTCCATCGCGAGCGCATCTCCGCGACGGGTTCGAGAGAATCCATGGTCGCACAGATGGCGACTCTGCTGGGGATATCACCCTAGCGCTTCCCCTCTTGTTTGCCTTTCTTTAATCTTTACTAACCATTGCTGTTTTTTCTAATTTTCTACTGCTTTTCCTTCATTTTTGTTATTATTACTAACATACTTACCCCAACATTTCGGCTTTAAATTTCAGTATTTTTGCCTAGTCACTTGACTAGCACCTTTTTTACTTACCCCTACGTTTCGACTTTAAATTTCAGCAATTTTTGCCTAGTCACTTGACTAGCGCCTTTTTTACTTACCCCTACGTTTTGGCTTTAAATTTCAGCAATTTTTGCCTAGTCACTTGACTAGCACCTTTTTTTACTCACCCCTACATTTCGGCTCTAAATTTCAGCAATTTTCGCCTAGTCACTTGACTGGCACCTTTCTTACTTACCTTTACGATTTAGTTTTAATTTTCAGCACTTTATATTTCCCGTCTAGTCATTTGACTGGCCTCGTCTTTTTTCTTACTTCTTGTCATATCCTAACAGTGGACGCCGGCCCGTTGAGGCGGCACGAGCTTGTCATCCCCAACCCAATTTTGGACTTAAATTCACTCCCCTTTAAAAATCTGTAATTAAAAGTGAACCAACAGTGTGAGGACATAATCAAATCTGTTTTTGCGTGTTTTGGGTAGTTTTCGGGGGGTTTAGGCACAGATATAAGTTACCCGGATCCCAGTAAGACGGCAGCCCTAGTGGTGATGATCCTGAAAAGAACCACCCCTTCTAGTACCTGAGAAGGCGCTTGCGCTGGAGGTATATCAGTTGGGTTGCCAATTCCGATCAAGCCGTAAAACCCGCAATGGTGAGAGCGTAGACAACCCAAATTCAGCCGTGTATCCCTAGGAAGAGGAAAGGAGTGACCCGAAAACACACACAGCAGTCCCCGGGAGCATCCCTCCCAGGAAACTAGTTCAAAAGACTCATTGTAGGCTTGTTGTTCATTGTCAAAACAAGCTGACAGAACTGTCTTTGCCAGGCATATATAATATATACGCCCAGCCAAAAATCCCCAGAAATACTCAGGCGTAAATAATATATACGCCCAGCTAAAACCCCAAGATTTAAGTCAGGCGTATATAATATATACGCCCAGCTAAATCTGCTTAGTTTTGATCAGGCGTATATAATAAATACGCCCAGTATATATTGGGTTTGGGCAGCCAGATCTGAGGCTGAATCCACCACCCAAGTTCCCCGATTAGCGGTATTAGTGCCCACAGTAGCCTCCCGTATTCTGTAACTCCCAATATGCCCGCAGCCAGTCAAAAGAAGGCGACTTCTCATTGATTTGCTTCGGAGGATTGGGTCATTTGTGTGGATTCCCCCACCTTCAATAGAACGAAAGGGTTCCCTTTCACTTCTTCCAAAGTGTGTCAGATCCCGCCGTGGGACCTACTAAAGGTGCATATATAACCCGAGACAGGAATATTTTTAGGGCACTGGATCATCATCCATTTATATAGGGGAGTTAATTTTCATTTGACAAATCCAAAAAATATGTATATATATATAGAAAAATCAAAAATCCGTCTATACATATACTGTCGGTGCGACCGTCACTACGGCGACCTTAAACCCAACCCGTAGAAGGAGAACTAGGAAAGTATTCAGCCTTTACCTAAGACATCGATACAACACTCGTCAGCGGATCATGTCAAGCGCCGATACATCCCCGCCATCATCCCCATCCCATACCCATATAGGAGAAGACCCGATCTCCAACACCTTCTCCCAAACCCGGTTCGATGTCACGGGTTCATTTGGGGCACCCGTGTTCGCATCCACCCCATCCCCCGCCCTTACATTTTCGCAACACACCCCCATCTCATCCCTTATTCAAACCCCTCATTTCCCAACCGACCCATACATCCCCATCTCCCATCCATACACCCTTACCACACCCCCTACTCCCAAAGACCCCATCGGGAGCCCCATCCCCCCCCTACCTCCCACGCCCCATCCACCTCATCATCCATGCCCCCTACATCCTATATCCCATCCACCTCATCTCACATGCCTTCCACATCACATGGCCCATCCACATCCCAACATACCCTCCTATTTACCGAGGTCATGCCCAACTTCTCCCAGGGTATGATCAGTAACCCACCATCTTCCATAACCATACATCCATAACCTCCAAGCACAATCATTCATACCCCCCTAACCCAGGTCATGCCCAATTTCACCCAACCCCCTCCGTCCTTGAATGGGCAATCACCCTCCAATCTCACACCTGAATCCATGCCCTCAACGGAGGACATGAGAATGATGTATGCCCTGTGGGCTACCTCTCGGAGTACTACACTCCAAACCCCACATCTAGGTCTCCAAAACCTCCATACCCCATTCCCTCATGACCATGCCCAACCACCCATCATTCATACCATCTAAGATCCCCCACCTCAATTCTAGGCCCAGGTCCAAGCCCAACAGGCCCAAGCTCACTCATCTCAGGCCCAAACCCACACAAATCCATGGGCCCAAGCCCAAACTCATCAGACTCAGGCCCAAGCCCAAAACCCTCAAGGCCCATGGTCCCAAGCCTAAACCCACCAGACTCAGGCCCAGGCCCAGTTCGAAGCCCCCCAGGGCCCTTGGACCCAAACCTATAAAGCCCAGGCCCATCACCCCACACCCAATACCCACATGGCCCATTAGCCCAAACCCAACAGGGCCCATTGGCCCAAAATCATACCAACCCCCACATCTAGGCCCAAGGCCCATCAACCCAAGCTTTCCAAAACCATCAAGCCCAAACCCAAGGCCATCCACCCACACTCATCAAGGCCCATTCACAAACCCCTTACCCCTTCACCAGTACCCTTCATTCACCTATACCCCTTATGCCCCCATCCCGCCTCCAACGGAAACTCCGATCCACCCCATTTCTCAAAACCATGCCTACAGCATCCCGCCACATCAACCACACCCCAATCACCCCCAGAATGTACACCCAGCTCAGCACATCATTCATCCACAAACCACTCATCCATTCACTCCTTCCCATCCCCTACAAGCCTGTGGCCCCACCAGGTCATCCAACCCATCACCCCCCAAGTCTAAATAGCGGACCTCACCCCTCGCCAGTACAATGACCAATAGTACGAGGAGGACGAGATCCGCAATAGTGGAGGAGCTGCCTGCTTCAGCCCCCCAGGCCAATCATCATCACACCCAGGGCCGAACAAAATCAGGGGGAGGTAGTCCCAGCTACAGCCTCAAAAGAATCAGAGCAGCTGAAAGAACAGATAAACAGAATACAAAAGCAGCTAACGAAAATCGAAGGGCTAGAACTGCATTCAACAGAATTTTTAGACTTATGTCTATTCTCGAATGTCCCCCTACCACAAAAATTTAAGATGCCATCATTCGATAAATATAATGGCACAGGCAACCCCATTGCCCACTTAAAATTTTACTGTGGGGATATGTGCCAGTACGGCGGAGATGAACGACTCCTCATCAAAGTGTTCCAAAAGAGTCTAACGGGCCCAGCACTGAGATGGTTCACGTCCCTAGAACCATCCATGATAAAAACTTGGAAAGATCTGACACACTTATTTCAAGAATAGTATGTCTATAACATGGATCTGGCTCATTTGAAGCAAAGGCATGATGAAACTTTTAGTGCCTACTTAGGAAGGTGGAGGGCATTGAATGCCCAGGTGACCCATTGGATTCCTGATGATGAGCAGATTGAATTGATAACCAAGGGAGCTCTCCCAGTCATCGCGAATTTTTTAGTGTATCAGCAACAGTTCAGTTTTGCTGATTTGGTCCGAAATGTCAACCGTTGCGAAGAAGTCGTTAAAGAGGACAGGTTGGGAAAGAGCATGGCCAATGGGGCCACCAGGGTTTGAAAGGCTGCCGAATTGAGAACTAAAAGAAGACCAGGGGCAGAGGTACAAACCATCATTTACCCCTGGGCCAATACCAATCCCCCCCGATACAGCTCCAGGCCATGCAACCACCCCCAGCCCGTTTCGAGCGAGCACCAAGGCCAAACAATGGACCGAGAGCCCCATTTACTCAGGAACAGATGAGAGCACGATTCAAATAGGTGTTCACACTGTTAGGACAATCTTTAAGTGTCTTAAAACCAGTGTTGCTACAAAAGGGTCTGGTCAATGTACTTCAGCCTCTCCCACCACCCAATCCAATCCCGAGAAATTATGACCCGAACATGCATTATAACTTCCACCAGGGGCCAGGTCACCCTACGGACTGATGCTTCCCACTAAAGCACGTGGTCCAAGATCTAATAGAGGCAGGAAAATTTTTTCCCCCACCACTTCCTCAAGGACAGAACTAGAACATCTATCAAACTCGTCTACCCCCGCACCCAGGAGGCCCCAGGCCTAACATCCATTGGGTAGAAGAGGAAGAAGAAGAGTTTGACCCCTCGGATTACATCAGTAATCAAAAAGAGTTCTCATTTCCCAGGATGAATAAGGACGAACCATTTGTGGGGATGATCAAGCCACTGTACTTAGCCGATTACTTCCCCACCCCGGCATACCAGGAGGAGCCCTTAGATTTAGGGCAGTATTTTTCCACTCCCGCTCTCGCCTATCAAATCCAAACGGGCACAACCCCGCCGCAATTATACACATATCCGCCTCACTCTCAATTCACCCCATATACCTCTTCGTCACACCCAAATCACCCCACACCATACATAACTCCACCATCCCCATACTATCCTACCCCATACACACCCCCAAATCCCAACACCTAGTATACCACCCTGTCATCCCCAAATCATCTGGCCCAATACACAACTCCACCATCCCCAAATTCCCCCGCTCCATGCATAACTCCATCATCCCCAATCTATCCCGTTTCATCCATGAACCCATCATCTCCCCACCATGCCACCCCATATACAAACCCTTCATATCCATACCCCCCTACTCCATCCACTACCCCGTCATATCCCAGTCACCCCGCTCCATGCAAAACTCCATCATCCCCAATTTACCCCATTTTATCCACAAACCCATCATTGCCCTACCATGCCACCTCATATACAAACCCTTCATATCCTTATCACCCTGCTCCACCCGCGCCTCCGACGTCTCCGAGTCACTCCATCCCAGTTGCACCCCCACCATCCCTACCCTATTTCGCCCCCAATCTAACTCCACTCCCACCCAAACAAACAACCCCTCACCCACTCCCCTTATCACCCACTCCCAATCACCATTGGTCTTATAACGCCCAAGTAGTACCTGTACAAGCCCCCTCCACACCCAAAAATTCAACCTCGCCAATTCCCGCCACTACCATTCCGCCCCCTATTGGAGTCAACCTGGTCGAACCCGAGAATCTGACATACCCAGCCCAATCATCCCCAGAACCACCATGCACTCCCTTCCTTATCCCGAAACCTGCCTATGACCCGCATCAAGTACCGTTAAGCTACAAACAGATGGACATGAATGTTGGTTGCAACCGAGAGGAGACTGTTGAATTTATTACTCGATCTGGTAGGATTTCTACACCGCCAGAAGCATCGGGGGCCATCAGAGGAGAAGAGAAGAAGAAAGAGCAGGCCATAGGGAACCCCTTTGAGAAAATGGACAGAGAACACGTGTTGGAGACACAGCTCAAGAGAACACCCGCACATATTACTATGTGGGATTTGTTAATCACATCCCCGCTCCACTTTCAAGCCTTAATGGGAGCACTCAAGGACGCACATGTTTTCGCCCATGTAACCCCATATGAAGTGAGAGAAATAATCGGGCAAGTATTGACCCCAAATGCTATCTCATTCACTGATGCGGATCTGCCACTCGAGGGGAACAACCACTCTAAGCACCTGAATATAATAGTGGAAGTAGAGAACCAAGTGGTGTCGTTGGTCTTAATAGACAATAGGTCGGCATTGAATCAATGCCCTCTAAGGACGGCAATCAAAATCGGTGCGAACCCTGACACCTTCCGGTCATCCATAACAAGCGCCAGGGGATTCGACAACACCAGGAGAGAAATTATAGGAGAAGTAGACCTCAACTTGATCATCGGGCCACAAACCTTCACCGTCCCCTTTCATCGTGAAGCGGTTTCAGTATATTTTCCAACCCGTCTTTAACAATATAATCCCTAGCCCAACGAGTATTACCTTGCACATCCTCCTCCTGGAACAGGGCATTATCAATGATATATTTGATTTTGAAATCCTTTTCCGCCCACCATTCATTGGGTCGTTCTTTGGTGGTGGTGATGGTGATGGCGAAGAAGAATGCAATGGTGACAAAGGTGGTGAAGGTGTCGGAGGTGGCCGCGATGAACTAGGTCGGCTAGTGGGTGGCTTCGATGCTCCAGCTTTCAAAGATTGTCTCGTTTTAGGAGGCATTCTAGGTTTTCAAAAGAACAAAAAATTTGGGCTTTAAAAATGGAGATTCAACTTAAATGTAAAGCTAAATAAGTTAGGGTTTACCTTTTATGAAGGGAATTGGATTCAATCTCTCAAACATCACGTCAAAATCCGTCAAGGGTCGACTCCTCTATCTCCCAAAACAAGCTTAAGAAAAACCCTAAAGAAAAAATTCTGAAATTTTCGAATTAAAAAAAAACCGAACTTATATATATCGCAAAAATCGATCGATCGATTTTAAATATCGATCGGTCAATTTTTCACTTAAACTCAACCGCTCAACAAATTCGATCGATCAATTTTCAAAATCGATTGGTCAATTCTCCATAAACAAACATTGTTGCCTTATAGTTTCGATCGATCAATTCCCAAATCGATCGGTCCGTTTCAAAAATCGATCGATCGGTTTCCATTTCGATCGATCGATTTTTCATAACTTTTTATTAGTTTAAAAATTGCTCTCTATTTTTGTGATTTCGATCGATCGATGCACGTTTCGATCAATCTATTCAAAATCGATCGATCGATGCACGTTTTCATCAACCTATTCAAAATCGATCGATCGGTTTATGTTTGGATCAATCGATTTTCAAACATAAGGCCTGTCTCTGTTCTGTCAAATCGATCGATCGATACAAATTTTCGATCGATCGGTTTGGATAGAAAGCTTCTAAATTTGTATTTTTCACTTCAAATTGAGTGTAACTCCTTCACTTTGATACACTTATTTCTTGTAAGTTCATCAAGCTATTTTTTTCATAATTGAAGCATCCAGTTTATAACTCAACATCGAGTTTACACATTATAGAGTTACAATAAAACGAAAGTTACAACTAACTCTCTCTCAACTCTCATTGAACAAGTGAGGGTATTGATCTTTAATCTCCGACTCGCACTTCCAAGTGGCCTCCTCAGCTGAATGATTCCTCCACTTGACAAGCACTAACGGAATACTCTTTGTACGGAAACTTTGTTCCTTCCGATTAAGTATTTGAATAAGCTCTTCTATCATTGTCTTATTCTCATACATCTCGATTGATTGATCATCCAAAATGTGAGTCAGATCCTTCACATATTTATGAAGCATAGATATATGAAACACGTTATGTACCCTATCCAGTTGTGGAGGTAACGCAATTCTATAAGCAACTTCACCAACTCTTCCCAAAACTTCAAAGGGTCCAAAGTAGTGTGGGTTTAGCTTTCCCCGCTTTCCAAATCTCATGACACCTTTCATGGTGAGATCTTAACGAATAAGTGATCTCCAACGTGAAAATCAACACTTATCCTCTTGATATCGGCATAACTTTCTTGTCTGCTCTGAGCCAACTTCATTCTTTTTCTAATCACATGAACAATAGTGGCATTGCTTTCAATTATTTTCAGACCCAAAACAAATTTTTCTTTGGTCACTTCCCAATTGATCGGTGATCTACATCACCATCTATATAGTGCCTCATACGGTGTCATACAAATACTCATCTGAATGTTGTTATTATATGCAAACTCGATCAATGGTAAATGTTATGATCCTTGAAAATCAAGCATACATGCTCTGAGCATATCTTCTATGATCGGATTCACCCGCTCTATTTATCCATCCGTCTATGGGTGGAATGTCGAACTTAAGTCTAACCGTGTACCCATTCCCTCTTGAAACATTTGCCAAAACTTTGAAGTGTATGACGGGTCACGATTCGAAACAATACCAACTGGAATATTGTGTAATCGGACAATCTCTTTTATGTACATCTCTGCTAACCTCCCTACCAATCCCTACCATATACATAGTGTGGTATGGCAAGAAGTGAGCTAACTTGGTTAATCGGTCAACCACTACCCAAATGGAATTGTGTCATTTCGCTGTCCATGGTAAACCCAATATAAAGTCCATAGAGATTGACTCCCATTTCCACTCCGGTATTGGTAGAAGTTGCAATAAACTTGTCGGATGTTTGTGATCTACTTTTAATTGCTGACATACTAGACAATTTGACATGTACTCAGCAATACCCTGTTTTAAGCCTCTCTACCAGTAGTTCTTTCTCATATCCTGATACATCTTGGTGTTACCAGGGTGTATGGCATACTTAGACTTGTGGGCTTCATCTAAGATAGTTTGCCGAAGGTCGGCATCTATTGGTATACATAGACATCCCCTAAATAATAACGATCCATCCTTCTTAATTGAGAAATCCAGTCTACTGCCATCAATCACATCCTGTCTGATGTTTACTAACTCTGGATCTGTCATCTGTAATTCTTGAATGTGATCGAAGATCGTCGGTCGAACTGTGATGTTAGCCAATAAGACCTTGTTGGCAAATTTCTGAGTGTGTGCTTACTTTATTGGTTGTGGCAAAAGAAATTTAAAATCAAGATAAAACGGGGGATGGAATCAACACAACAAAGAAATCCTAAACCTGCAAGATACATGGTCCATTGTGGCAAGTTTTGATAAGTAAGAGTTTGTCCCATAGGGAAAGGTGATCTACAGATCCAAGGGAGCCATCTCTAGTAGTCCCTCCAGATCTACTACAGATCTGGCAGTCCTAAAAAGGAGGGGAGTTTAAGGTTACTTATTCTAGGTATTCTAAACTACAGAAAGGGTTGAGAGGATGGATGGAGTGTGGAAAATAAATAAAAAAGGGTGAGAAGTATGTCATTGAGCCTAGATTAGAGGAGCTTTATAACTCAGATTCAAATATGATGTTATAGAAATCTTGTCCAATGGCTACATTATCACCACTGAGGAGAAAGAATCCAACCCATCTCTCTGCCATGATTCAATCCCTTAAGGTTATAACCTGTCCACTCGAATGGTCACAGACTATCCCATAGGGGAACCACAATCCAGGGATGGATCAAAACAAGTTAATCATTGTAGGCACTATTTCATCCAGGCTACCAGCTCAAGAATCCATAGGGAATCTCAACCTCTAAAGCTCTAAGTGTGGGGCTAAGGCTGTATAGGACCATGATAGCCCAGACACATAGAACCAACAAGAGATTGAGTACAACCTTCGATCTAGCTGTCCATTGCTTGAGTGAGGGTATAATGGTCCAGTCACAAGCCTACAATCTCTATAACCAGATCAGATCTAACATCTAATAGCGGATCTATACAAATGTAGGGGAGTCTGCCTCTGTACAATCTCCCACCAGGCTTCTACAAGCTCAGGTGTAAAGAAGAAGGATCCATCTTGGATCGGTGGATTAGAATCACCCTAAAGCTATAACCTGTCCCCTTGAATGGTCACAGACTATCCCAGAGGCTATCCTCCTCACGGAGCCCAAGACAAAATAAGAATATCGTTGCCACCACCATGGTTACAAGGCTACCAGCTCAAGCTCCCATGGGGATTTCAGATCTAGTGGGTCCTGTGGTGGGGCTAAGGCTGTATATGACCATGATAGCCTAGACATGCAGGTCACTTGGATCTGAGTGGCCCTTAGAATCAGTCCTCCATTGCTTTGAGTCACAGCCAAAGCAATGGTGGATCACAAGGCAGCAGCCTTGCACAGAGCATCTCACATTCAAACACAAATCCCACAGAGTAAAAATCCTATTACAAAACTCCCATTGATCTAGTTCAAAAAGCATACAAAGACATAACCAACAAGTGTTAGACTATGGAGAGAAGGAAACAGAAAAAGAAAACTACTTACAGCTATAAAAATAAAAGAAAAACGATCTCAGATCAAGTCTCCAAGAAATGAGATGTGTTCCCAGCTATTCCAGGAATTTTTTAGAATCCTCTAACCTAAGCTAAGTATGGGTTTATATAGCAGTGGTGTGGCGACTCATTAGGGTTAGGGAAACCCTAATTTTAATGATGCCACATGGCCAAATAGTGATCCTTGGATGCCTTGGGGCGCGTGCACGGAGATTTAAGCGTGTGAGTGCATGCCCTAATCGCTGGAAATTCCCAGAAGGCCCTCTACTGAAGAGATGGAAGTTGAAGTTCAGAGCTTCGCTAGGTAGCCCCTTTGTTTCCTAGACTTGTCGTGTGGTAGCTCTTGCTCTTCGTGAGGATGATTTGATATTGAAGCTTCAACCGTCGCGAGGTTGCCTTGGTTTGCTCTTCAGGCAGTCGCGAGGTTGAGTAGACATCAAAGCCTCAGATGTCTCGGGGTTGGAGTTCAAGCAGTCGCTAGGTAGCTGTGCGATCGTTGGGTTGATCTTCGTGAGGACAAATTTGAATAGCGCGAGAACTTCACGAGCACTTCTCTTCAATGGACTTCATGAGTTTACTCGCGAGGCTTTAAGGAGTTCTGAACTGCGTGAGGCTTCATGTCTTGACTGATCTTTGCGAGGATGGCTCCGTCTTCGCAAGGATGCTTTATTCTTGAATGGCGTGAGAACTGCGTAAGGAGTTCTCTTCTGATAATTGCATCCCGCAGCCACTGCGCGATAGCTGCACGAGGAGTCTCCTGAAGCTCTCTCTCCTCAGCCGTTCTGAGCGAACTGTGTGAGGTAGAGAGAGGTCTGCTTTAAACTGCGTGACACTGCACAATGTGTTCTACCCTTGAGCTTCACGAGAGCTGCGCGAGTAGTTGTTGTAAAGTCTTGGGAAGCTTAGTTGGACTGTGCGAGGCTCATTCCAGATCTGGATTCTGAGTCCATCCTTCTGAGGGACTTTTGGTGCCAAAACAGGCTCCTTAGCAGGATGCCTGGCCTTATTTCACTGTTGATTATTACCTACATAAAACACTTAACAAGAACTTATTAAATAGCTAAGGGTCTAATCAAAGGTTAAGTTAAGGGGTGAAAAGTGATACTTTTCAGGTCTTAACACACCCCCAAACCTAATCTTTGCTAGTCCCTTAGCAAAGCTACATTAAACCTACTATAAAAATTAAATGCCACTTTCGTCGGGAGCACAGATATATTTAGCATATGTACCAAGCCTTTTAAACCCCTAGGTGATCCCTAGTGGAGGAGTGAAGTCTCCTGAGGGTTTTCAGTGAAGACACCCACAAACTTCTCAATGAAACAGTTAACAACAATGCAACATTATCAAGTGGGCAGTCAAGGAGCAGACTTAGTTTACTCTTGAATCAGTAATCATAAAAGAAATTTAATCCATTGGTTGCACAGTAATTTAAACAGCATAAACTTCTCATGAAGGCACAACATTTCCAATCAGTGTACAACCACCGAAAATTGCATGAGTGTGTGCCAGCACTGAGCTCATCATCAGATAAAAAATAAGGTTATAGGTCATACATAATGCCTTCAAATTCAGACTCAAAAACTTTCCAGGGCATACTCTCATAAGGGTCTTGTTGAGGGGTTCATTTTCTCTCAGGCTCAAGAGCAGTTACATCTCCCAAATGGGTCTGTAAGCATGAGCATAGGCATTGCTCTTAGGTGCTGACATCCTTTACCCATCCTCCCATAGAATGGATAACTCTTTATCTCCACATGACAGCTCACTCAACTTTGGATCACAAGAGCTTTTAACTGGGCTGGAAAGTGGCTTATAGAGTGGGGTTAAAAGAATGGAAGATTGAAAAGGGGTTCAAAATTGAGAAATCAATAAGTGAAGGAGGTGGTTCATGACTTCACCTTCTTGAATTCAGCTCCTTTCTTCTTCTTTGAGATTTTCAGATTTGAAGTGATCAGTTGCTCTTCTTGATTTTGATTTTCCAAAAGAAAGTTCTTCTTTGACTCCTCTCTTGCTCCTCTTCATTATTATTTTTGTTTCTTTTTTATGGAATTTTCTTCTCTTTATTTTCATTTTTGCTTTTCTGAAATGCCACCATGTTCTCAGTTACCATACTGCCAGAATTTTTTGAGATACTTCTTCTCCTTTCACCTAATATTGACCATAGCTAGTCCATCTTCAACTTTTTCTCCTTTACCTTCTGAATTCTCAGAGTGAGGGTAGGCTGAATCAAGTTCATAGGTTCAGGTACAAGTACTTGGGTGCATATTGAAGAAATTTAGGATTTAAAGCTTAAAGGGGGTATGAACAAGGGCAGTTGCTTAAGGTTGGTCTTATTAGGCTCAAACTGTCCAAGAGAAGGCCTTGATCCTTTCCTAAGTTTCATGAGTGTTGTTAGTTATTTCAACTTGGAGTTACCTAACTTCTAGTGAGCACAGTGACTCAGCCAGTCCTTAGAACTAGAAGAAATTGCCTTAGTCACTCCTCAAAGAAAAATTTCTGTAGGCCCACTTCTCACTGGTTATGGTCTTCCTTTGAACTTTTAAGTATGCCCTCACCTTTTTCTCTCTCTAATGATTCACTCAATGCTGATACAAGTGAGTTTCCTTGGTGATCTCATCATGGAAATGTGAAAAATTAGAAGTTTATAATGTCTAAAGTTTGCAGAAATTTTAAATTTCTTATTTTTCATGATTCTTGAGTGATCATAGATCCATTTCCATATTACTCACATGACTCTGCTACACTTAAGTTAACTATTCCATTGGCAGGGTCTGCCTGCCACACCCCCAAACCTATGAGGAGCAGTGTCCTCACTGAATCAAAGGTGTGTGCAGCAGATTTATTATTTGCAAACAGGAAGTGAAAGAACATGGAGCAAAACACACGACAAACAAGGCAAAATAGAAATGACAAAAGAAGAAAATCTATTAAAGATGAGAAATGTACAAACTAAAAGAAAACAGAATCAAAAGATTGCAAAAATAAAAAAAATCCTAGGTACAATCTAATCAGAGTCTGGATTAAAACTTGTCCCAACCCATCTTCTTGGCATGCTCTTGACGGTAAGCCTCCTCCTCTTTTTTACTTTCGTTCCCTCTCTTCCTTCCCTTGGGCCGCCGTTTTGGGTATGGTTGGTGTCTGGACCCTCATTTTTCTGGTCTTTGGCTCAGGAGGAATCGCGAAAGCTTGTCGGTGGGTGGCTCGAGGGGCTTGGTGGGAGATTTTCCTTTGGGGCTTTTACCTTTTAAGCTCGTCCCTTTGGAGGCTTGCCCTTGTTGAGTCGGAGGGGGGATAAGAGAGGATTGGGCTTGTGCTGGCTCAGGAGGGACAACAGGGGATTTATCTTTGTCTTGCACCTGAGGCAGGAGAGGACTTTTCCCTTTTCCAAACTGAGGGGGAGCCACAGAAGACTTGTCTTGGTCCTTTGCTGCAGGAATGGCAGGGCTCTTCCCCTTCACTGGCTGGCTCATTGGTGGTGCCTCCTCAGACTGGGCAGGTTTGGCATTTCTAATTTTCAAAGAGGCAGTTGGGTGAGTAGTCCTCTTAGCAGTAACCTTCCTTCGCTGAGGATAAGTTTGTTCAGCAGGGCTTGATGAAGGAGCAACAGTAGGATTCTTAGCACTGGGATCCATAGGTGGGGCTGAATCAGAGTCTGAGTTAGAAGGAAAAAGCGCAGGGGGATCTAACCCAAGGGCAGCAGCGGCCTGTCTGCGTTCCTCTTTGGAAAGTAGGCAACCATGGGGATAATCCTAAGCAGAAGCTCTGGTGACCTTTGGAGGTGGGGATGGAGGGGCTGGCCTCTTTCCTTTTTGGGCTGCAGTGGCTCTTTTGGAGGTGGGAGGTTTCTTGGAAGGAGTCTGTTTTCGTTTGGGGGCAGGAGATGGAACAGGGGGAGGCACAGAGACAGGAGCAGGAGCTGGAGTAGGTACTTTAGCAAGAGGAGGTATCGGAGTTGGGGCTGTAGGAGGTGGGGGAACAGGTTGTGTAGGTGTAGGGGTAGGGGGAGTGGAAGAAGATGGGCCTGGTTGGGTGGAAGAAGATGGGGCCTCGGGGGGTGCTGTGGCGAGAGGGGTGGCCTGAATTAGTTGGGATAGTAGGAAGGCAACCCTTTGTTCCAAAATCTCAATTTTCTTGGTAGGCCACAGGAGATTGGTATCTAAAAGCTCCTTACTGAGCTTGTTGATCTCCTGAGCATTGTTCAGTTTCCTTTCTAACAACCTGGCTTGCTTTTTCGCCCTTTCTGCATTGGCTTTTTCCATTTCCGTAGTCATTCTGTAGTAAGTTGCCGCAGCCTTATTCGCATTGAGTGTCTCCAAAATTGCCTCCCACCCCTTGGAAATATCTCACAGCTTCTCGCGGTGAGCAAGCTTCAAGTCAATCATTCTCTGCAGCAAGGGGTACTCGATGGCTTGACGAAGTTGGGCCATTCCATTAAGAACATCCCGCTTGATATAGGCATTGTTCCTCATGGCATGGAGGAGGGTGAAGTAGGGAGGGGTGTAATAGGAGTGTCTGGGTAAGATTGGTAGAAATGGAGTAGAAGAAGTAGAAGGTTATTGATCCTGGGGGGGGAAAGTGGGGGCTGTACTGATAAAGTCGAGAGGAGGGGTGGAAGTGGCTGGGGCAGTTTGTGTTGAATGGTCAGTGAATTAGGGAGGGGGTAGGATAAGGGGTGGAATGGAAGGCATGGGTGGAAAAGTAAATGAAGGATGGTTAGTGGAGGGGGATGGGTTTGGGTAAGGGGAAAATGGAATAGTGAAGGATCGAAATGGAAGTGGTGGGGTTACAAATAGGTGGGGTTGAATGGGAAAGGTGGATGGGAAAGGAATGAGGTCTGTTTGGGTAGAAGTGTTGGTAAATTGTGGTGGAGGTAATATTAGTGGGGGAATGATAGGTAGAGTGGGGAAGGAGTGGTGGGGTATGGTGTCTTGGAGGGTGAGGGGTGGAGGTAAGTCAATTGGGGTGAGGTCTGGTGGCACTGTGGAGTCAAAGGTGGGAGGGGGTTGTGTGGAGATGGGTGGGTTTGTCAATGTTTGAAGGGTGGATTGTATGTTGGTGATGTCAGTCTGCATTTGGGCTTGGGTGTGGGTTGTGGTGGATAGCTGGGTCTAGAGGTCATGTATGAGGGAGAGGATATGGGTAAGGGTATCGGAGGTTGGGTGGGGTGGAGTATGAGAATAGGAGGGAACAAAGTTGGAAAGGGAAGTGGGGGCATGATGGAAAGTTGTAGGGAGAAGATGAAAGGTCTGGTGAGTGATGTGGGGAAGGGAGGGGGAAATCTGAGAGAGGGATATCATGGATTGGCAGGGTGTCAAGCAAGGTAGTCATGAAGGCATGATACCCTGAAGTGGTGGCTAGGTTAAAGTCAAGATCTTGGAGTGGAGATGTAGTTGGGAGGTTGAGGTTGGTCAATATGTGGTGTGTCATGGGAATGATAGGGAAGGTGGAAGCAGATAAAGATAAGGCAGGGGTGGTGTGAGAGGTTTTCCTTTTAACGTAGTTTATCAAGGGAGGGCTGTGGTTGGTCTGGTGAGGTTGGAGATCTGATATTGAGGTAAGGTGGGTGAAGGGGGAGTGCTGTCATGGGGTTCAACACTTTCCACCCAGGAATGAATCACACGGGGTGGGGGAATGGAAAAGGGAGTTAAGAGAGGGAAAGGGAGAGATGGTGGAGGCAAAGAAACTGATGGAGGGGCAACGGTGGTGGATGGTGGTATTATTGCAAAAGCAGAGGTGATAGAAGCTTGCACCACGTTCTTTGCAGCAGGGGCTTTAGCCTTCTTTGTGGGGACAGGGGTGGCCTTTGCCACAGCACTTCTCTTACCTTGCTCAAAAACAATCTAAGCTTCAGCCTTCTTCTTCTTCTTCTGGGGATCCATTAGACTCCTGCTGATCCCCCATTATCTTTTAGCAAAAGTGGTGGGAGTGAGGTCAACATATAACTCCCCCACTGGTATCTTGTATCCTCCCCTCAGAAGTAATTTGGTGATGAGTCTTCCATAGGGGAGAGTGTGGATCTTCTTTTGCAGCCTGAGCTTCACCATCAGATCCTTCATGGCCTCAAAGATTAACCATGCAGCATTAAATCCATGGCCCAGAGAGAAGGAATAGAGAGCATCAGCAATTGGTGTCCTCCTCTCTTGTTGATGGTCGGAGCAATAGATATTCTTCCTTAGCACTTGGTCAATGAACAAAAATTTGGGATCCAAATCTCTTCTTCTGATGGAGTCCCCTGTGGCCTTCAAACCTCTGGCAATGGCCTGTGCAATGGTATCAATGGATGCACTCACAGGGGAACCATAACCACAGTTGGGATAAAAAATGGCAAGGATGCCCATGACTTCAGCAATCAACGCTGGGTTGAGTAGCATCTCAAAATTGTCAATTAACACAAGGAGGCCTGACTTCCCATGTGTGTCTGGTCTGACCCTAAGGTGCTGGTAAAATAGTTGCACTAACCTGGGATAGGCTAGTGCAGGAATCATTTGCATCAAGGGGAACAAACCAGCCTTGCACAAGAACTTAATGGCAGGTGCTGACAACGGCTCAGATTGAAAGAAAGAGATATCAAAAATGGCTTCAAGCTTTAAAGGAATGGAAATGAGGAGCTCAGAGGGTGTAGAGTAGTCAGGTGTTTGTTCAGCCACCTCAAGAACCACTTCCTTCCCTTTTTGTTGTGTCGTAGAGGACTTGGCTTTCTTAGGGGCAGGCTCCATGGTGGCCTGGTCCCTAGCTCTCTTCACAGGTGCACTTTTAGGAGCCATTAGGGCTCTCCTTGGGGAGTGTGCAGTTGAAATTTTGATAAAAAAAAATCAAGAGCTGAGTCTAACCCTAAACGTTAGGGTTCTATTTAATTTGATGCACGGTAGACCGCAGGAGCTCCTAGTAGGGGAAAACTGTTGATGGAAGCTTTAAGAACAAAAATTCAGAATTTCAAAGTGAGTGATGAACTATAGACAGGATGCTGAAGGAGAGAGATTGAGAGGAGTGGGAGCTAGGGTTTCGCTGGTAGGAGAGGAAAGAGAAAGCAGTAAAGAAAAGTAGCGCGGGGTTGGATTTTAAATATCGCGAGGCTCGGCGCGCTTCACAAATATCTGCTCGCTGGATGGGCTGAATGGGTCGCGAGATTGGATGTTCATTTAAACTACGCGAGAAAGCCCACACAACTATATCTGAAACTCGCGACAGCAAAGCAAAGTAATTCTTTATGAACTGCGCGAGAGGAAACCAAACCAAATTTTCACAACCTCGCGATGGCTTAACCGAGTAAGAATTCAAACACCCACTAGTCAGCCTTTTGACCTTTATTTTGTGGGTGGATTCTCTCACAGGCTCTCTTCCAGGGACACCCATAGGCATTACAAAACATTCAAAAATTCTCATACTCTCAAAGCATTAAATTCACACATCATGGAAAGCATTCAAATAATACCATCATCATTCAATCACTTGAAATTAGCAAACAAGGGGAACATAAATAAAAGTAGGCATAAAGCACTAAACTCAGACTCCAACAAGATCACTACAAATTCCTCTAAACTGTAAAGTACATATCATGCAAAGTGCACAGTTCTTAACATCAATTCAATGAAAGATCCCCTTCAAGGTTTGAGGATCCTTCACCAATCAAAAATTGGCCCTTGGCATTAACCACTGGTTGACTGGGCAACCTTCCCTCTTCTCTTTTGGCTAAGGTATTCGCTAGTTCGCCAATCTGCTCTTCCATCTTCTTGATGCTCTGACCATGAGAGTTCAGCAAGGAACCTGTGTTTCAAAGGAGGTCAAGACTGATCCTCAAAAGAAGTATTTCGGGTTGAGATGGGGTAAGACTAATTGTCTTTGGAAGTTAGACCTAGGGGCATTCCCTTGATTGAATTGCTGCTGTGGCCAACATCTACTGGGGCTGCATGTAGTTGTCTTGCCTCCACCTCAGATTTGGGTGGTCTCTCCATTGGTAACCAGTATTTTGGTGCTGGTATCCATATGGCTGCCTGTTATAGCCCCCAGATTGTTGTTGGCCATAAGATTGAGTAGCAGCAGCATGTTTCAAAACCAATTCAGGAAATTGTCCTGCAGATGGACATTCCTCCACTGTGTGCTGTGGGGACTGGCACATCAGACATGCCTCCGCCACATGAGCAGCTCGTCTGGGTTGCATCACAGTCAGTAATTTGTCAAACTTCATAGAGAGGTTTGCCATCTGCAGCTGCAGGTCATTGTTCCCAGACACCTCATAAACTTTTACTCTTGATCCAAAGAGCCCACCTTTGACTCGCATTCGACTAGTTCTTGCCAGGGATGGCTTTTGAAAAGCATTCTCACTAATCACCTCAAACAATTCCCACGCCTCCTCAGCAGTCTTGCGCATGAAGGTTCCACCACAAGAGGCATCGACCATATCTCTATTTTTCTCATCAATCCCATTGTAGAAGCTTTGTACAAGCTGCTACTATGGGATCTGGTGGTGGGGGCATTGTTTGAGCATTTCTTTAAACCTATCCCAGGCCTGGTTAAAATCCTCAGTTGGGATTGAGCAAAAGCAAGAATCTCTTTTCTCAACTGGCTAGTTTTGGTCTCAGGGAAGAACTTGGTCAGGAACTTGGTCTGTAGGTCTTTCCATGAAGATTGGGAAGAGTGGTCAACCAGGTATTGGCCCTATCCTTCAGAGAGAAGGGAAAGAGTCTGAGCCTAGGAGCCTCAGGTCCCAAACCAGTGATATTAAAAGTGGTGCACAAGGCCAAGAACTAGTCAATATACTTGTAAGGGTCCTCCTTGCTAAGCCCATGGAAAGAGGGCAGCATCTGGATGAGTGAAGTTTTTATCTCATAATTCCCCTGAACATCAAGGAATTGAATGCTAAAAGGGGAGTTATAGTCATCCGGAGCATTCAACTCCTTGAGAGTTCTGGGTTGTTCTTCACCCATATTTGCTGTCACAGGTTCACTTGGGGGCTCTCCTGGTGTGCCTGCCTCTTCTAAGTCTCCTTCCCTTTCTAACTCGGTTAAGAGGCTCTAAAGTAGTGAGAGATCTCCTCCTAGCATACAAGCACACCAACAAGAAGGAGAGCTTCTTGAAGGCACATTGCAAATGAATAACTTTACAGTTAACAATTTTAGCTAACTAATTTACAGCTATTCAAAGAATACATTTACAACTATCCTAGAAACTACTAGAGAATTTTCAAGAAAGATAGACAGAATTTTAAAAGTTAGAGAGTTTGCAAACAGAGGTAGCTAAGCTCCAATTGCAGTCAATTGTCCTTCATTCTTCTTTGCCTAGATCTGCAAGAAAGGATTCAAAATTATTAGCAGTATCAATTATTCACATTTGCAAAGAATACTAAGAATATAAAAACTAAGGGTCTACTAATAGATCATCTTTCCCCGGCAGCGGCGCCAAAAACTTGTTGGTGGATTTCTGAGTGTGTGCTTGCTTTATTGGTTGTGGTAAAAGAAATTTAAAATCAAGATAAAACAGGGGATGTAATCAGCACAACTAAGAAATCCTAGACCTGCAAGAAACAGGGTCCATTGTGGCAAGTTTTGATAAGTAAGAGTTTGTCCCACAGGGAAAGGTGATCTACGGCTCCAAGGGAGTCATCTCTAGTAGTCCCTCCAGATCTGACTACAGATCTGGCAGTCCTAAAAAGGTGGGGAGTTTAAGGTCACTTATTCTAGGTATTCTAAACTACAGAAAGGGTTGAGAGGATGGATGGAGTGTGGAAAATAAATAAAAAAGGGTGAGAAGTATGTCATTGAGCCTAGATCAGAGGAGCTTTATAACTCAGATTCATATCTGATGTTATAGAAATCATGTCTAATGGCTACATTATCACCACTGAGGAGAAAGGATCCAACCCATCTCTCTGCCATGATTCAATCCCTTAAGGTTATAACTTGTCCACTCGAATGGTCACAGACTATGCTATAGGGGAACCACAATCCAGGGATGGGTCAAAACAAGTTAATCATTGTAGGCACTATTTCATCCAGGCTACCAGCTCAAGAATCCATAGGGAACCTCAACCTCTAAGGCTCTAAGTGTGGGGCTAAGGCTGTATAGGACCATGATAGCCCAGACACATAGAACCAATAGGAGATTGAGTACAACCTTCGATCTAGCAGTCCATTGCTTGAGTGAGGCTACAATGGCCTAGTCACAAGCCTACAATCTCTATAACCAGATCAGATCTAACATCTAAAGCGAATCTATACAAATATAGGGGAGTCTGCCTCTGTACAATCTCCCACCAGGCTTCTACAAGCTCAGGTGTAAAGAAGAAGGATCCATCTTGGATCGGTGGATTAGAATCACCCTAAGGCTATAACCTGTCCACTTGAATGGTCACAGACTATCCCAGAGGCTATCCTCCTCACGGAGCTCAAGACAAAACAAGAATATCGCTGCCACCACCATGGTTACAAGACTACCAGCTCAAGCTCCCATGGGGATTTCAAATCTAGTGGGTCCTGTGGTGGGGCTAAGGCTGTATATGACCATGATAGCCCAGACACATAGGTCACTTGGATCTGAGTGGCCCTTAGAATCAGTCTTCCATTGCTTTGAATCACAGCTAAAGCAATGGCGGATCACAAGGCAGTAGCCTTGCACAGAGCATCTCACATTCAAACACAAATCCCACAGAGTACAAATCCTATTACAAAACTTCCATTGATCTAGTTCAAAAAGCATACAAAGACATAGGCAGCCAGTGCTGGACTATGGAGAGAAGGGAAAAGAAAAAGAAAACTACTTACAGCTACAAAAAGAAAAGAAAAATGATCTCAGATCAAGTCTCCAAGAAATGAGATGTGTTCCCAGCTATTCCAGGAATTTTTCAGAATCCTCTAACCTAAGCTAAGTATGGGATTATATAGCAGTGGTGTGGCAGTGCATTAGGATTAGGGAAACCCTAATTTTAGCGATGCCATGTGGCCGAATAGTGATCCTTAGATGCCTTGGGGCACGTACACGAAGATTTAAGCATGGGAGTGCGTGCCCTAATCGCTGAAAATTCCCAGAAGGCCCTCTACTGAAGAGATGGAAGTTGAAGTTCAGAGCTTCGCTAGGTAGCCCCTTTATTTCCCAGACTTGCCGTGTGGTAGCTCTTGCTCTTCGCGAGGATGATTTGATATTGAAGCTTCAACCGTCGCCAGGTTGCCTTGGTTTGCTCTTCAGGCAGTCGCGAGGTTGAGTAGACATCAAAGCCTCAGATGTCGTAGGGTTGGAGTTCAAGCAGTCGTGACGTAGCTGTGCGATCGCTGGGTTGATCTTCACGAGGACAGATTTGAATAGCGCGAGAACTTCGCGAGCACTTCTCTTCAATGGACTTCGCGAGTTTCCTCGCGAGGCTTTAAGGAGTTCTGAACTGCGTGAGGCTTTATGTCTTGACTGATCTTCGCGAGGATGGCTCCATCTTTGCGAGGATGCTTTCTTCTTGGATGGCGCGAGAACTGTGCGAGTTCTCTTCTGATAATTGCATCTCGCAGCCACTGCGTGACAGTTGCGCAAGGAGTCTCCTGAAGCTCTCTCCTCAACCGTTCTGAGCGAACTGTGTGAGGTAGAGAGAGGTCTGCTTTGAACTGTGCGAGACTGCACGATGTGTTCTACCCTTGAGCTTCGCGAGAGCTGCGCGAGTAGTTGTTGTAAAGTCTTGGGAAGCTCAGTTGGACTGCGCGAGGCTCATTCCAGGTCTGGATTTAGAGTCCATCCTTCTATGGACTTCTGGTGCCAAAACAGGCTCCTTAGCAGGATTCCTGGCCTTGTTTCACTACTGATTATTACCTACATAAAACACTTAATAAGAACTTATTAAATGGCTAAGGGTCTAATCAAAGGTTAAGTTAAGGGGTGAAAAGTGGTACTTTTCAGGTCTTAACAAACCCCTGAAGCTTGTACCTCGATCCTTGTTTTATACAAAGAGAGATCCTCTAGTAGCTTTCATCTACGAATCCCCATGATAAGGCTAGATAATAGAGCCAAACTCTTCTTACTCAAGGCATCTGCTATAACGTTTGCTTTGCCTAGGTGGTACTGAATGGAGCAATCATAGTCCTTGAGAAATTTCATCCATCGGCGTTGCCTTATATTGAGTTCTTTCTGTATAAACAAGTATCTGAGGCTCTTATGATCCGTGAATATCTCAATGGTCTCTCCGTATAAATAGTGTCTCCAAATCTTCAATGTGAAGATCACCGTTGCTAGTTCTAAATCGTGTGTTAGGTAATTCTTCTCATGGTCCTTAAGCTGTCTCGACCCATAAGCAATAACCTTCTTACCTTGGTTGAGCACACAACCTAAACCACTATGTGAAGTGTCGCTGTACATAGCAAACTCTCCACTACCAAAAGGTATAGCCAACACTAGTGTTGTAGTTAACCTCTTCTTGAGTTCTTAAAAACTCTTGTCACAATTGTCAGTCCACTAAAACTTCACATTCTTCATTATAAGTTTTGTGAGCGGACTTGAGATTTTTGAAAACCCCACTACAAACCGTCTATAGTACCCAGCTAGACCGAGGAAACTATGAATCTCAGTCATAGTCTTTGGTTGTTCCCATTCTACTACTGCCTTGATCTTTGCTGGATCCACTGTAACACCATCCTTTGAGACTACATGTCCCAAGAAACTGACTTTCTCTAATCAAAACTCACAATTACTGAGCTTTGCATATAATTGGTATTCACGCGGTATCTGTAGAGCAATCCTTAAATGTTGTTCATACTCCTTGGTTTTTGAGTAGATGAGGATGCCATCTACAAATACGACCACACAAGTATCATGGTGTGGTTTAAACACCTGATTCATTAAGTCCATGAATGACGTCGGTGCATTCGTCAATTTGAATGGCATCACCAAGAACTCGTAGTGCCCATATCATGTTCTAAATGTCGGCTTCTGTATGTCCTCAACCTTGACTCTTAACTGATGATATTCAGATCTCAGGTCGATCTTCAAAAAGAATCTCACACCCTATAACTGATTAAACAAGTCGTCTATCCCAGGCAAAGGATATCGATTCTTGATAGTTAACTAATTTAGCTGACGATAGTCGATGTACTGGCCCATCGACCCGTCCTTCTTCACAAACAAGACTAGTGCTCCCCAAGGAGACACACTAGGTCTTACAAATCCTTTATCTAGGAGTTCTTGTAATTGATCCTTTAACTCCTTCAACTCAGATGGAGCCATTCAATATGGTGCTTTAGATACGGGCTCCGTACCCGATGCTAAGTTGATTGCGAACTCTACTTCCCTATCCGGTGGTAATCTCGGCAATTCTTCTCGAAACATGTCTTCGAAATTGCATGCAATCGAAATCTCAGTTTTAACATTTTTCTCTTCCTTGTGCTCCTTCAGAAAAGCTAAGTACCCACTGCATCCCTTCTTTATCAAATGTTCAGCTGTAACTGCGGAGATAAGCGGTACAAATGTCAATTGCATTCCTAGAAACTTGAACGATCTACCCCCATTGGGTTGAAAAGTTACCATCTTCCTCCGACAATAAACGGTTGCATCATGCGTGGATAACCAATCCATGCCAAGGATTACATCGAATCCTTGCATACCTAACAGGACCAAGTCCACCATTAATTCATGAACATTGTAATCCAAGATGGAGACTATAACAGACCGACACACCATATCAGTTCGAACCGTGTTTCCCGTTGGAACTAACACATTCAACATAAAATCCAACACCTTGGGAATGACTTTTACTTTCTTTGCAAATCATGGTGTCACAAACGAGTGAGTAGACTCCGGGTCTATCAGTACTCTAGCTTCATAGCAAAGATAATCTTCCTTACTATATAATTGTAAGGTACCTATATCATACATATATTTAAGCAATTTACTTATGCAACAAAAGTTAAGCATGTAGGAAATTAGATTTAAAACTACTACGTAATATTGATATACCTTCTCTATCTAAAATTCAAATCAATGAAAAAATTTAATTAAAAGAAATTTTCACCTTGTATGATGTCGTTACTATTCTGGGCATCCTGGCCTATTATGGCATATGCTCATCCTTGCACTATAGGTTTCTTCATTTGCATCGGCCTAAGCATAGGAGCTGATGTCGTCCTCTCGTTTCTCATCATTGACAATCCTTGATCATATGCCTCATTTTCTCACATTTGAAGCACCCGCCAGTACCCCGCCTACAGTCTACAGTCTTGTGAGATTTGCCACACCTGGCACATGTCTCACCTGGGGTGGATGATGCTGCCCTAGAGAAACTCTGAGTAACTGATACACCTGTAGTGGTAGCAGGGCTCTCATAATGAATAGGTCTCACAGACGAAGGCATAGTTAGCCAAGTGTAATTGGGTCTGAGATGGCCTAGAGAAATTGGTATGAATTGGATGCCTATGAATAGGTGCTACGAATTGTGGCTTTTTGGTCACCGGCTCATAGTTACCAACTCTACCTTGATCTGCTCTTCCTTTACCTTGCTGATCTCTTCTTCTATACATTTCTTCAATGTCCTCTTCTACAACAAGAGCCTTTCTCATGACTGCTCCATATGTCTCCAATTCAAAAGCTGAAATTCTATCTCGGATATTCAGCCCTAAGCAGCGTTGGAATTTCTTGGCCTTCATCTAATCTGAGGCCACATACTCTGGAGTAAAACGTGCAAGTCTCATAAACTCTACCCCATATTCTCTGACCGTCATCTTTCATTTCTCTAACTGAAGGAATTTTACCTCTATCTGATTCATCACTACTTTAGGGAAGTACTGTTTGCTGAACTCCTCAACAAATTCATCCCAAGTCCACAATCTGCCTGGAGTCTCTTGTGCCCTTGTTCTAGACACGGACTTCCACCATGGGCCCGCTTCTCCATCCAGCATAAATGTTTCCCATCTGACGCTCTCATCTTTAGTGCACAAAAGCATACTGAATATCTTTTCCATCTCACTAAGCCAGTTCTCATCTTCCATTGGTTTTGCTTGCCCTGAAAAATTTGGAGGACGCATCCTCCGAAACTATGTAAATGCAGAGTGTGTTGGTGGTGGTATAGGTGTCTGAACCTGCCGATGACTGTTGGCATTGTTAGTAGCCATCAATGTTGTCTGCTGAGCCATGGCATTTGCCACAGCCTCCATGTGAAAGACATCCACTGTCTATCCTCTCTCTCTTCGTTCCTTTCCTGATTTATCTCGTCCAAAGTTCTCCTTTTCGGAACCTCTCTATCTCCCAATGGTACCCTATTGGAATTAGAGGGAAATTCATCCCCACTCCTCAAGTTCCGACTATGGCCGCCCCTTGGTCGGCCCCTTCCTCTAGCAGACTTGACGCTCTGTAATATGAAACCAAAGTTTCATTGGCAGAAGGCCCCTATACTCTGAAAATAATCTAAGACTTGTCAAAAATCTCTCAAGCAAATGCTTTGATATTAACTGTGATAACCCAAGTTTTCGTGCCTGAAAACCCGCGCCGTCAGATTAGTCATTTAGGCCGATCCCCTTATACAAACGGAACACTTGGTACATCCACACGCAAAGCAGAAACAAAGCTTATACTAAACAGATACAGTCATCATAAGAAATAAATCTCAATTTCTATATAAAGACAACTCAAAGATAACAACTGACGATTCTAATCCCATGCAACTCACATGGCCAAAAGAACCGAACCGAAGCATTAGTGATAAACAATCGTCACCAACACATGGTTTGCCAAAGAATATACTATGAGACATATACAAGTATTCTTACAAAACTAAACTAGCTGGATGAACCAAGCCTTGCAATTAAACTCTCAAAACAAGGCTAGCGCAACACAAATCTACTAGAAGAACTCCTTTGGAGGGGGCTCAGTCTCCTCCTCCGAAATATACTCTGGATCCTCAGGATCTACGTCCTCAGTCCCGCCACTAACTCTGTACCTTGTCGTATAGTCGAAGGGTGACCTACATCCAAGCTCAATAGGGAAACATAAGCAACATGCATATTATGATATCAAACATATATTTCATGACATAATCGGAAACATGCTTATCTTATGAGCGTCACAATTTCTTATAAATATTCACAATTTAAAAGTATTTAAATTGACGAAACAAATATCATATGCAAAGTTTCAAAACACACTAATCATGGTTACTCAAATTGTTCTCCTAATGCACACACACTTAAACAAATCACTAAAATAATCTCTCAAAAAAATATCGCATCGAGAGCCGCATATAATACCGATGGAATACCCCAAACATCGTCGTTCAATGAACAATTCATAAAAAGTTACCCAAGTGCCTTAGAATTAGGAGACTTGTACCGAACGAAGTATTTTCATAAGTTGGAAATCAAAGAACGGACATCCCGCCGTACCGGAGCACAAGTACGGATATCCTGCTGTACTAGTCACAGGTATGCCGCCACATTGGTAGGGTATTCAACACATGAATCTTAAATCAAAGTTCAAAATTTACATATAGTTATTCACCTTGTATTTATGATAATTTATACTAGGTTTTCTTTCAAAGTCACACGCACACATATCTCCTTTTGCTGATTTTATACGTACAAATATCGGATATCACACACATACTTTTGCTTCCTACTGATGTCACATGCTTACTTATCATATTTCATACACAGACTTTTGATTTCTTCTTAGTGCACATACACACACTTATCTTAGTGAAATACATGAAAGAATTTCATGCCTAATGATTAACAAAATCATGCATTCTTACACATCTCTATCCTATCGTAAAATTCATAAGTTGATTCCCAAATCGATCGGTCGATTTTCAAAATCGATCGATCGAATCATTTTGACCGGTCGAATTCCTTCAAAAAAATAGCCTTCTAGCACACAAATACCGATCGATCGGTTCTCAAATCGATCGGTCGGTTTTCCAAAATCGATCGATTGATGCAAAAATTGATCGGTCGATTTCTCTATAACCCAAATTACACACTCACTGTTTTCACAAATCGATCGATCGGTGCTTGTTTCGATCGATCAGTTTCACAAATTGATCTATTGAATTTTATTTCGATCGATCAGTTTTCTCAGAAACCTTCAAATTTCTCTCTCGACAAAATCGATCAATCGGATTGGAAATCGATCGGTCGATTTTATCAGATTTCACTAATTTTTGGGTTCTAACTTCTCAATCCCATTTTCTTCAAAACTTATTTCCTAATCTTCTAGTTCTCTCTCACATACATATACAAAGACTAACATAACTGTAATTTATAATTTCACATAATTTCCTTACCATAATTTTTTTGATTACTCGGTCCACATGCTCTCACACAACTAGGGTTTCTTGATTTGTAACCTTGGATTCTTCACAATCCCAAGCCTGCAATTAATGCACAATATTGACTCCTTGCACGAATGTACACAACACATTTAAAGCTCCCTTCCTTTCTCTTTCTTCTCATAAATCTTCTTAATAACCAAGCAAGAGAAATAACTTCTCTTGCATTAAATCTCTTTTATGTTTTTAAGGATAGGCTTGTGTGTTATGCTGATACTCCATAGTTAGGGGTATACAAATCTATCATAAGGTCCACACACATCCTAAATCACTCTTTTTCACTTATGACGTAATCCAATCATAACTTAATTATGTTTACACTGTCGGGTACGTGACCAGTTGGGCATGCACATCGAGGCATACTGTTCAAAGCTCAAAATTTCTGGGACATTACAATTTTCTGTGGTGGATTTTAGAGGAATTATGTTATGAGCTTGTTATGTTGGGTTCTATTAGTTTGATGCGATGACCATCACACAGTTCTTAAGGGTCTTAAAATAAGAAAAAGAAATGAGGGAGAAGGCTGATTCGAAAACTGGCTTTTTTTGTGAATCTTTACAGACAAAATAATGGAATTATTAGGGTTTTTGTGAATCTTTACAGTCAAAATAAGTAGTTGCCTCTTACCTATTCCATGAAATGTCAAAGATACTTATTTGTTCTTGTTTATGTTGATGATTTGTTGTTTCAAATTGGGCATGCTCAAACCATCATTTAGATAGGAAAATACAAACTGGTCGTATTTTCATAGCACATCATCCAATACTATCGAATAATGTTTAGAAGTAGTCTTAGATAGGAGGCGAATTGCTTTTAGTTCCGTAAGATGCCAAATAGCCTATATGAGGAATGCAACTCCTATGCCATGTTCCTCACGCATGTGAATAACCATTATCTATCTTATGTAGAACCTTTAATCACATCAATGTTGTAAAAGAGCTGACTTTCACAATTGTCAGGACCCTTAATGTCTAGTTAATGTGTTTGATAAAATTTGGTGGCTAAAAGCTACTTATAAGCTTTATTAACTTATGAGGCCGATGAGAGTTCATCCCTAAACAAAATAAGGCTTCGAGCTGAGGACAGTCTGCTCGGCAATCAAAATATGCAATAAATCTTGACTCGTTGTTTTAAAATGGGAGGGTTGGCACGTAGGACTGTGAAAAGTATTCAGCTAATAGCTGTTTCGATTCTCAAGTAATTTATTTGGGGAAACTAGTATCTTTTGCAGTTATCTAGACTGTAAGGAAAAGGGAAAAAAAAAAGCAAATCTTCAACAAAGGTACTTGATTGGTAATCAAAAGGGGGACCGTGGAGGGTTCTGAGCACGCACAGTTACAAATGTGTATTCACCAAATCTTTATCAATTATCTTACTCTTAATTGGAAGGAAGCTTGCAAAAGAATGATTCCAACATCAAGACTAAGAGATGTATCGGTTGCACTTTTCTAATGGCAAATCAAGCTAAAATTTGATGACTTCAATGGAAGCAATCGAGAAGGCCAAGTATTGGAGACATTTTCAGGAACTACAAAGGAAGATTTCATCCCTCGCCCGTCCATTAGGTACTACAAATGCAATCGAGGCTAAGGTGGAGACCCTACCGGTGTGACATTGCCTGTTTTCTACAACTAATAAATCGTAATTTATGAATTGAGAACGACTCTAACAACATCTTAAAGTAGCTTGAACACTCCACTAGAAGAACCTGACGATTTATTACAATGTCTAGAGAGATAGTGTAGATACTCCAAAATCTCAAGTGCATTCAATTAACCCATAATCAAATGCAAAGAATTGCAATGAGTGGGTGGGCAGGGATGACATAATAGTGAGGGAGGGATTTTAATATTTGGGGTAATCTTGTTACTCCATTTTTTTTGTAGCTGATTATGGAATTGGGGCTGAAAAGCCATTTGTACTTTACTTTTCTTTCTGCTTTGTAATTTGTTTCTTACACTTTAAATGAAGTAGTTAATGTTACATATTAGAGAGAGAGAGAGAGTGGGGATATAGTTGGGAGAAAATTGTGGTAGGGTGCATTATACCTGCTCAACAGGGAAAAAAATTTTATATGCCTCAGTTCTCCTCTCTATAGGTATGGGCCAATTAAATATCCAACTTCATTGATCTCTTGATTAGCAATTCAATTAAATTTGTAAACTTCATTGAGTAGAGATTTTAACACATTAATGAATGTAAGTTTGCGGCAAGATTCAAGGACATTCAATTAGTTTTTGTTTTGATAATCGGAAATATATGTTTTCATAACTTTTAAGTAATGGACGCAACCACACCAATCTTCCCATGTGCACCCTTTGCATATGACAGAAAAGAGAAAGTGAACGCAATTTCAAAATTGAATGTTCCTTAGAGCCTTCTAATTATTACTTTTCATAGTGAATATATACATGATCAGTAAGTTTTTCGCAAGAGGCCCATGTAAACAAAAAGGCCCTGCTTGATGGATTTACTATGAGAGGGATTAACAACTCTCTTCTCCCTATCATATATATATATATATATATATATATATATATATATATATGATTGACTGAAACATCATTGTTAGTATAGGTTACAACAAAGGATTCTTCTATTGTAAAAAGTATATAGGAAGCCTAGCAACTTTTTAATCGCTAGACATTGCAATTAAAATGGATTGTGAGATGTTAGATCTGCTGAAAACTAGCTACGTATACCAACCCCACCCCCCAAAGAAACAAAAATGGAAGAAGTAGTGATCATTGCCAAAGTTTTAAAAACTTATCGTGACAAGCGGAAGCCACCAAACCGGCTGCACTCGACACCGCCAAGGCTGCAATCAGTCCTTTGTGGGCAGCCAGTCATAGTCTTGTTCTCATCAATGTTTCTGAGTTCTATAGACAGTAATAAAATCCTCGAAGGTTCAATTTATAAGCAAATTAATTATGTACTACTCACAGAACCAACAAATTAGTAAATCTTCTTTTTTACTTGGTCAAATTAGAATGTGATGTTAGTCTCCTAACTGGAGTCACAATGTTGTCAAGCATATGATGTACCCTTTACTTCACCATATCTGGTCATAAGGAGGCTTCCACAGATGTCAAGGCCTCCTAAAAATCTGAGAGAGAATCTGAAAGGATTCAGTGGCTGAATGGTGTTTCTTAAGCTTGATAACATTATGATGCCGGTGATGCCCATTATTCCATGAGTTAGTCTACAATGGGTGTATGCCACTCATGATGTGTAGACACCCATAGTAGACTAACTATGATTCCACATTAAAAAGCCAGCCTTGATTTCTGAGTGTTATCATACAGAGGTAAATGCCGTCATACACTAAACCTGGCCAAATAAACTTTTAGGTTTAGTGCGTCATGTTCAAGGACCCTATCAAAGTTAAACAATTTGAAGGCATATTGGGTGTAACAAATTTAATGGTTTATATATATATATATATATATATATATATATATATATATATATAATCAAATTTAAGCATCTTAGTCACAAAATCCTGCCAAAAACTGACTTTTGCAGATTTTTTGACTCCATGATATATGTGGATGCCATCTTTTCAAGTGAGCTGGAATCAAAATGATTGGTGGGACTGGGTATGAGGAATAGTGGAGTGAAACAAAAATTTTGCAATTCAGCTTTTGATGTGTATCTGGAATCAACAAGATTGCTGGAACTAGAGAATGAGTATGAAAAAAAAATAGAGAATAAGGATGAAAAGTGGAGAGAAGAGAAAGAATAAGGGAATATGCAAGGGGGTCTTTTCCTTGGATTTCCATCTATGTAGTGGTTCTGGGGGTATAAGGATTCTTGAATATTTCAGTATGATGATTCATAAAGATATTTATTTGTATATTTTTTAAAAGAAAAATATCATATTGGGTGATTAGGCAATTCATCTACTTTTTGTTTCTCCAATCTGGTACTACAACAATCCCATTGTCCAATTTCAACCTCTAAATTCTTCCTTACTAGATCTCTAATTCTTTTGATTTATTGGTGCTTTTAATATCCCTTTAAGTGATGATCAATAAAGCTAGTTTTTTATTCTCATAATTCTTGATTATGTTAGTCCATTTTTAATGTGGTTGGGTTTTCACTATCAACTATATATCCAGTGTTATTACATGGTCTATATGTTCTACCTGTAGTCACGCTTTGTATTGAATCAGTTGCTGATCTTTATTGTGATTATATGTTGTGTAGGGCGTCACCTATCGGATAAGGCGGTTGATTTGGTCGATGAGGCCTGTGCAAATGTGAGAGTTCAGCTTGATAGCCAGCCATAAGAGATTGATAACCTAGAAAGGAAGAGGATATGGTTAGAAGCTTTTTTATTTTTTTGATTTAATGTTTTTATGAACTATGTGAGAATTGTAAGTTGTAAGAACAATGAATGTTCCATCTATTTATCTAAAGATGCAAATTTTGTTACAGAGAATTTGTGACTTTGGATTATTATTAGTTTAATTTTATTTCTTTTCAGATGAAAATTTCAATTAGCGACGTATATAATCGTTGTATTGTGAAATTTAATTAGTATTTTTAAAAATAAAATATGAAAAATGACTACTCCAAATCGTCATTTTTTCCCTACTTTCGGAAGCTGTCGTTGTTTGAACACAAAACAACTGTCATAATACGTCGTTTAAAAATAAAGGCAATATTTTTTTTTTGTAAAAAGACATTTAATACGACTGCTAAAAACAGTCGTTATTTGTCCACAACTGATGACTGTCATTGTTTGAGAAAATAAATGATAGCTACAATGCGTCATTAACAAATACTACAACGTTTTTATGACAGCCCACTCAACGGTTAAAAACTGTCGTTATTGTCAAAAATGACTGTCATCGGGTGTTTTTTTTTCGCATTTTCACATAGTATTCAATTGTTCTTGCCCTAGTTTTCCTCAAAAAGTTTTCTTCTTCCTTGAGCCTTGTGTCATTTGAACTTTTGGCGCGCGCCTTTCCACTTTCCAACCGTCCACCTTCCTCATTAAACACGACCTTCCATCTTCTCTACCACCCTCCACTATAAAACCAGCACCTATTTCACCCATTTCATCCATCTTTTTCTTCCAAATCCTTTTTCTGAAACCCTTTTTCACCATGGCAGATGAACCAGATTGGTCGGCAATTCGGAGGGCCATCACTGGTTGTTTCCAAAGGGGGGCAATTCTCTTGTTTGTGTTGGATGCCGAATTCCAAAATCTAGCGTCCCCTTCTTCTCCAACTTCTCCTCTTCCCCCACCCAAACACCAGTGCCATCACCCACCATCTCCACCTCCACCACCGCCTCCAACATGACTCCGCTGCTGGGTCCGGTTATCTGTCCCCTTCTGGTACAAGTTGAGGGTAACTCAGACCCCAGAGAGGAATACCTTTTTGAGGGAGTGGATCCTTTTTGGAGGCCAAAGTTCCATCGCGCCTTTACCTCATGGGTCACTGCCACTATTCCAACCTGTATAGCTTTTTCCTAGGCTTTTAATTTTTGTCCAAATCATGTCTACAAGTTATACAGTTTAAATATATATAAAGTCTCTTTATTTCTCGTTTATTAATTTTGTGGATGTGTGAATGGTCCTATTGAACAAGTTTGGGGGAGGTGCATAGTTCCTCTTTTCCCATATGTATGTTTGTTTAATGATTTCGGTGTTTCTGACCCAACATGTCGGATGATTTTAATGTTGCATTTTGGCTCGGTTTGTCCATGCTACAGTGTTTATTGCTTGACCACTTCACAATTCTTTATAATTGCCTTGTTACTTGTATAGTATTTTTAGTTTTGTGCAATAAGGACATAACACCACTTAGGTTTGGGGGTGTTTTGCCAAACTGCGTGGTTCATGACACTGAATTTCCTCCATCGCATATTAGACAACTGTTTTTTTTAAATACCCTCAAAATCTTGTTTTAAAACCATCAAAATTTTATTTTGCTGAAGTTTTCAAAATATAGTCAAAGACATAAGTAAATTTTAATTTTTACATACCCATGACATGACAAAACTGCGTTTCTTTAGGACAATTATCCCCAATGTAAACATTTAAGAATCAGTTTGAATTTCATACCTAGAAATTTTCTGTACACCATTTGCCATGCTTTAGTCTGGAAGTCAATGGAATAATTCGAATCTGGAATTTTAGGATTCCAATAATCGACTAAAACTAGTGAGCTTTAGAACCTTTGTCCATCATTCTTGATGAGTGATGAAAATAAATTCAGAGTATCTTTGAAATTCATGCTAAATTATTTCAATCTCATATGTTTTCTTTGGTTTGTGGATCACGCATCGTTCATATTATTATATTAGAACTTGTTGTATTTGAACCCAAAACAAATAGCCATCATTACCACCAAGAAAGGAAATGATCAAAGGCCATCTATTGACTCGTTTGTACCCAAAATGCCCCAACTTATACTCATTTACCTTTTGCACCTCTTTTAACCAAGAATTGAAAATTTTTGCCCTTATTTGTTTCTTGATAAACCATGTTAATCATACCCCACACCAGTGCTATAAATACAAATCCTTACCCTTCAATCTCTGAGAAATTGGGAAAGAGGGATGGTAGCAAAAGAGGAAGTATAGGGGAGTGGGGAGATATGCTTGCAAGAAGCTTATAGTAAAACTGAAAAGAAGAAAAAGGGAGAGAAAAAGAAAAGAATAAATATCTTAGAAATATGAGGTGGTATCCAAGAACAAGAAGGAATAAAAAGAAGAAAGAGTTGAGAAAAGTAAACAAAGAGAAATTCTGAAAATTTTGAAGAATAAAGAGCCAAAAATAGAAAATCAAATTGAGTTCTTTTTTTATTTCTTAGTGACATTTGAATCCATACTCCTCCTTTCCTTCTTAACCTTCACCCAAGCCCCATTACAACTGTCAAAAAGGCTTTTTTCATCTAATCTCGGGTGGTAAATGCCTTGTGGAGGGCGATAATGCAATAACGATGGTATATAGTATAACATGCAAGAAAAATAAACATCATTCTTCTATGAGGTTACTATTTGATTTCTTTGATGCACCATCTTCTTTTATATCATGTGAGAGAAATTTAGACCATTCATCGGAGTGACCCTGTTGAGAGTGTATGCCCAAAGTGAGGATTTAGTTGAAACTTGGGATCCGACGATTCCAGGTTTGGATTGATCCAGAGATAGAAAAACTTTAGCATTGGCATCTACACACACAACACTTTGGGCATGGAAGAAAGATTGGACCAAGGATCAGAACATTAGGCTGATTGGAATAAACAACAGTGGAACTGTCATGGTATTATTATTTAGAATAAGAATTTACATGCTGACATGATTACATGTTTTGATTTTTAAATGTATATATATTATATGAAAACCAGTTTTGAAAATTCTTTTACCAATGGTTTTGAAACAGTTTTGGAAGTTTGTGGGTGTCTTTACTGAAAACCCTCAAGAGACAACTCCTCCACTAGGGATCACCTAAGGGTTTAACGGCTTGTTGCATATGCTAAATGCAATCATGCTCCTTATGAATGTGGCTCTTTTAATATTTTATATTAGTTTGTACATTATTAGAATAATTTGCTTTTGGGTTATGGTTTAATGTTAGCTTTGCTCAAAGACTAGCAAAGTCGAGGTTTGGGGGTGTGACCGGACCTAAAAGTTATACAAATTATCCCCAAATCTCGGCTTTATTAGACCTCACGTAACTTCTAATATATGCTTTTAGATCATGTTGTGTTGCAACAGGTATGAAAGCCGATTAAATGCTAAAAAGGTTAAAAGTGTAAAGTCATGAAGAAACCCAAGCATAAGGCAACGATCTAGGGAGATGCAGCTTAAGGAGTGCTTTAAAAGGTTAATTGAACCGGTCGAAACTACAAATTCGATTGGTTGGTATAGCACAGCAGAGGAGGTTTCTAGCTGAAGGGAATTAAGCTTAAATGGATCGATCGAAGCATCACTTTCGACCTGTCAGAACTCCAAAAGGCTTCATAAATGTAAAGAGAGACTGGTCAGGACTTAGCTGATCGGTCGAAACTGGAAGAGCAGAACGCAAATATCCTCGAGGAATTACTCGACCGGTCAAGCCAAACTCGACTGGTCTGGAAAATAAGTGAAGCTAAAGCCTTCGCGGGTCGTCTTCTACCTAGAGAAGGAAACTAAAGCCGACCGGTCGATTCTCCAAACTCGAGCAGCCCAAACAAAGTTTTTGAGCGAAATACTAGGCTCTCACAACTATGGATATCTTCTAAACTTTGAGATCTTCTTTGGGAATCTCTTCAACAAGTTGGATAACTCCAAACAACGCAGATTACCTTCCATAATCATCATCCTTGGAGGATTTTTAGGATCTAGAGATTACTTTGTGTGTATGTTTGTTCTAGGGCCTTGTAATCTATAAATAAGGACCTTAGGATTTAGTTTTTAGGGACTCGCATGCCGGAATCTTTCTAGAGGGCTCTGATGTGAGTTTCTGTAGTTTTAGGTTAGGAATAATTTTGGAATAAGAGGGAGACTAGATGTAATCATCGATCAGAGTCTACATCAGCAATGATGGAGATCTCTGAGTCGATGCACGCTTAAAGCTGTGGGTTGGATCTCTTGTATTCTGGATAAGTATTTTTAATAAAGTTTTATTTATTTTTCTATTTGTGAAAATAAGATAGTTGGATCTCTTGTAATTTGGATAAGTATTTTTAATAAAGTTTTATTTCTTTTTCTATTTGTGAGAACAAGATAGTAACGTTGCAATGTTATATAGCTTAATTCAGTGGCCTTGTAGGGATTGGGTTAACCTAGATAGGATATTCACTGACAGACTAGGCCTTATAGGGTAGTTTTGCTGGTTCGTGCAATGGTTCTTTGACGATTAGGTCTTTCTAACTCACGATTAGATTTACCTAAGCCATATACGAAGTGACTGAGCTTGTAGCCAGGAGCGGGGGTACCAGGAATTCACGATAGAAAAGAAATAAAATTTATTATTGTACGAATCTGGAATCCAAGAGGGATTCTAGTCTTCTTTTTCCAAAACTATATAGATTTATTTATTTATTTTAGGAATCTAATGCTACAAAATACTTCGTAAAGCAAAATTAAATTAGAGATAAATAACAAATCCCTATGGTGCAACACCCTTCAACTTGCCCTAGTACATTGTTGAGACCTGAAAAGGACCACTTTTTACCCCTTAACTTAGCCTTTCATTAGACCCTTAGCCATCTAATAAAGGTTTGTTAAGTGTTTTCTGTAGATAATAAACAGCAGAGCAATAAGGTCATAAATCATGTTATGGAGCCTGTATTGGCACCAGAAGTCCCTCAGAAGAATGAGCCATGAATCCAGACCTGAGGCAAGCCTCGCACAGCTGACAAAGCTTCAGAGGATTCAGAAAAATATGCTTCGCGCAGTCCTCACGAAGTCCAAAGACTTCACAACAACTTCTCGCGTAGTGGAGTGACAGAAGAGCTTCAGAAGCCTTGAGTCACACAGCTCTCGTGAAGTTCGAAGTTAAAGGTCACCTTGATTCGCGATTCAAGAGATCCTGTCGCCGTAGTGGCCGCGGGATGCAAATGTCAAGAGAACCTGTCGCGTAGTCCAGAAAAGCCTCAAAGCCTTGCGAGGATCCTCATGAAGTTCCATTAAGAGGTGAATGTCTCGCATAGTTCTCGCATTGTTCAGGAAGAAAGCAGCCTCGCGAAGACCAAATAAGTCTCGCGAAGATCTATTGTGAAATGGAATGCTCGCGTAGTTCCCTCGCTATTCACAAGTAGCAATCCAACCGTGCGAAGCCCAATCTAGTGAGAGTTTAACTATCTACCTCGCGACTGCTCAAAGCATCAAGAAGCTGCAACCTCGCGACGTCTGAAGTTTTAATGCAAACTCATCCTCACGAAGTCAGTGCTACCACGCGATAAGTCTGGGAATCAACTGCAACCTGGCGAAGCTCTGAACTCCAACTTCTATAATTATGTAGAGGACATTCTGGGAATTTCCAGTGATTAGGGCATGCACTTCCATGCTTAAATCTCTATGCACGCGCCCCGAGGCATCCAAGGATCATTAATGGGCCACGTGGCATCCCTAAAATTAGGGTTTCCTAACCCTAATGCGCCGCCACACCCACTGCTATATAAACCTAAGCCTAGTTTAGGTTTAGGGGACTTTTTGAGGGCTTCTTTAGAGACTTTTTAGAGTTCTTAGACTTAGACACCAGCAGAAGCTCAGACTGTATCACTGATACAAGATTTGAGATCTTCTTCTTTTCTGTTCTAGTTGTAAGTAGTTTTTCGTTTTTCTTTTTCTTCTCTCCATGGCCCAGCACTTGCTGGCCATGCCTATGTATGTCTATTGAGATTAGATTAATGGAATTTATGATTGGGTGTTGTACTTTTATGGGATTCATGTGTTTGTGAGTTGTTCTATGCAAGGCTGCTGCCTTGTGATCCGCCATTGCTTTAGCTGTGATTCAAAGCAATGGAGGACTGATTCTAAGGATCCATTCAGATCCAAGTGACCTGTGTGTCTGGGCTATCATGGTCCGATACAGCCTTAGCCCCACCACAGGACCCACTAGATCTGAAATCCCCATGGAAGCCTGAGCTGGTAGCCTTGTGACCATGGTGGTGGCAGCAATATTCTTGTTTTGTTTTGGGCTCCGTGAGGAGAATAGCTTCTGGGATAGTCTATGACAATTCAGGTGGACAGGTTATAGCCTTAGGGTGAATCCAATTCGCCGATCCAAAATGGATCCTTCTTCTCCGAGCCTGAGCTTGTAGCCTAGTAGGAGATTGTATAGAGACAGACTCCCCTATATTAGTATAGACCCGCCATCAGATAGCAGATCTGATCTGGGTATGGAGATTGTAGGCTTGTGACTGGACCATTGTAGTCCCACTCAAGCAATGGACAGCTAGATCTAAGGTGGTACTCAATCTCTTGCTGGTTCTATGTGTCTGGACTATCATGGTCCTTTACTGCCTTAGCCCCACACATAGAGCTTTAGAGGTTGAGGTTCCCTATGGATTCCTGAGCTTGTAGCCTGGATGAAGTAGTGCCTACAATGATTAACTTGTTTTGACCCATTTCTGGATTGTGGTTCCCCTATGGGATAGTCTGTGACCATTTAAGTGGACAGGTTATAACCTTAAGGGATTGGATCATGGCACAGAGATGAGTTGGATTCTCTCTCCTCTTTGGTGATAATATAGCCATTGGATATGATTTCTATACCAGCAAACCTGGATCTGAGTCATAAATTCCAGCAGATCTGAACCCAATAGCATACTTCTCACCCTTTATATTTATTTTCCCACACTCTATCCATCTTCTCAACCCTTTCTGTAGTTAATTTATTAAGCTACCTTAGGATACTTAGAATAAGTGACCCTAAACTCCCCTCCTTTTAGGACTGCCAGATCTGTAGTTAGATCTGGAGGGACTACTAGAGATGGCTCCCTTGGAGTCGTAGATCACTTTTCCCTGTGGGATAAACTCTTACTTATCAAAACTTGCTACAAATGGACCTTGTACCTTACAGGTCTAGGATTTCTCAGTTGTGCTGATTTCATCCCCTATTTTACTTTGATTTTAAATTACTTTTACCATCAACAAATAAAGTAAGCCATCTGGGAAATATGCAACATACATTTAGACTTGTGCAATTGCAAGGTCATATTTTAAGACAATCAGTCATAGTGGCGTACAGGAGAACACTATGAGAATGAGTGGTATGGCCACTTAATTGAAATAAATGGACATGGGCTTTTTTTAGAGTTATCTTATTCACTTCATCATGACTTCCCTTCTTGCAAAATTTGGCTCGTTCAAGATTAATTATAACACATGAGAAGAGAATGAAAGATGAGCAGGCTAATCGTCGTTGTGTCCAAGAAGAAGAAAGACTTAGAGTTGAAAAATCTGAAAGTGCTCATGACGCCGCACTTGGACCATCAAAAGAAAATTTTAAGAGAAAAAAGGGATCATATAATAGAAAGAACCTGAAAGCTTATCCACCTGGAACCAAACAAAGAGAAGCTAGCAGACCTAGTTCTGACATCAAGTGTCACTTCTGTAAGAAGAAGGGGCACATCAAGAAGGATTGTAAAAAATACAAAGATTGGCTAATTAAGAAAGGTAATGACCTAGTCTTTGTATATTTTGAAGCACTTCATATTGATGCTCCACGTAATACTTGGTGGATAGATTCTGGTGTAACTATTCACATAAGTAATTCAGTGCAGGGATTTTGATCCAGCAGAAAGCTAAATAAAGGTGAACGGACTATCAAACTCGAAAATGTAGTAGAAGCAGACGTGAAGGCTATTGGGACTCTCAGTCTTATTTTAGAAAGTGGTCTCATTTTTAATTTAGGTTATACTATTTACCATGGATCAAAATTTTGTTCGATACCAATATGTATCGGATGATACGTATCGGTATCGGAGGTGAACGATATGGTACATTGAATGTACCGTATCGGTTAGTTGTATCTAAAGATGCAAATGATACATTCAATGTATCGTCCGTATCAATCCAATATCGATACGTATCATCCAATACGTAACGGTTTTGGGCTCGGACGATAGGTACCAATTTTCTGACATTTTGATCCATGCTATTTACGTTCCAAGTATTACTCGAAATCATATATTTATTATTAAATTGGATTCATTAGGTTTTGAATTTAAATTTGGACATAATATTTTTACTTTATTATTTTATTTCGATATTCTGGGTAGTGGCTCACTAGTGGGTAACTTTTATAAATTGAACTTGGATTCATCTTACGCCCAATCTTTAGTTTCTATCCATGTAATGATAAAGTTAATAAGAAAGAAAAACGAGCAATCGACAACTCTTCTATTTCATGGCATAAATGCTTAGGCCATATATCTAAAGATAGAATAGAGAGATTAATTAAAGATGATATAATTGATGAGATCGATTTCTCTGATTTTAATACTTATGTTGATTGTGTTAAAGGAAGACTCACAAAGACTAAAGAGAAAGGAGCTATCAGCAGTATGAGTTTGCTAGAAATAGTCCACACTAGTATTTGTGGACCGTTTCCAACTGTTATTTGTGGCAAAAAGTATTTTATTACCTTCACTAATGATTATTCTCATTTCGGTTACATATTTCTCATCCATGAAAAATTTGAGGGCTTGGATATATTTAAGATCTATAAAGCCGAAATTTAGTTACAACTTAATTCGAATATTAAAATTGTGAGATATGATAGAGGCAGAGAGTACTATGATAGATACTCCGAAACATGTCGCAATTCAAGACCATTCGCCGTGTATCTACAAGAACATGGCATTGTTGCTCAATACATCATGTCAGGAATACCTGAACATAATGATATGGCTGATCCTTTTTCTAGAAAGGAATCTTTTAAGATTGTCATGACATTGATATCTCCTTTTGACTTAAAATTGCATCAAATAGATGTAAAAACCTCATTTTCAAATGGTGACTTGCATGAAGATGTCTTTATGTCACAACCTGAAAGTTTTCCGGTTGAGGGGGAGAAGCATTTAGTTTGTAGACTCAAAAGGTCTATATATAGTTTGAAGTAGGCATCTCGATAACGGTGTTTAAAATTTTACAAAGTTATTTCAAACTTTGGTTTTAAAAAAAATATTATGGATCAATATATATATATATATATCTTAAAATCAATGAGAGCAAATTTATCATCCTTGTTTTGTATATTGATGATATATTGTGTGACAGCCCGAATTTCCTAACCTGAAACTCGGACCGTCAGATCACCCGTTAAGGTGATCCCTTATCATAAAGAACACTTGGTACATCCACAACATGTAGAACAAAGTACATTACTCTAATTATCCAGATATTGTCCTCATAATCATGGCCAAAAGATAATTCCATTCTAATGAATAAGCCAAATGACAAGAAGACCAAAAAGAAAAAATAATGGTTCCGTCCTTATATGACCCATAAGCTCGATAGATCCAAAATGAAATACTGATGACGAACAATCATCTTCCAAACAGTGGTTCAAATACCCAATTACATCCTTCATAATATATTGTTCTAGATAAAAATATAGGCTGGACATACCAAGCCTTGTGCAATAATCTCACAAAAATATAACCAAAACTATCCCCTAAGGGAAGTAGTACTCTGGCAAAAGATTTGACTCCCCCTCTGGTATATAGTCAGGATCTTCCTCACGGCCAGAATCCTCAGGGCCTAACTCTGTGTTTGTACCTGTGACGTATAGTCGAAGGGTGAGCTAACATCTATTCTCAATAGAGGAATATCACTAACATGCATAGCATATCATAAAGCATAGATCATATGACTGAAATTTAAAGCACATATATCACAACTGAATCCTTTAGACATGCATTGAAATAACTGAATTGTAGTGCACACACATATACTAGTTTCTCAAGTTCTTCTTTAAATCCTTTTCTTATGTTTCACATGTCTCAAAATTGACTTAAAAATTTAACTTAAACCACCTCCCAAGCATGTATAGCATTGGGAGCCCAAGTAATATCGATGGGAATCCCTGAGCCGCCGTCATTCAATGAACAATTCATACACTTGCCAAGCCCTTGAGCTTAGTTAATAGGGTTACTTGAGCCACGACTACAAACCCCTGAGTTAGTTAACAGGGTCACTTACATCACAAAAATCGATAGTCCGTCCACAAGTTGTGTACATAATGGGGATTCATTTCAAGGAAACCTTAAATCATAGTGCAATTTTAACTTATAGTTGTTCACAGTGTAATTGAATCAGTGTGATTAATTATAGCTAGGTTTGGAGTTTCACATGCTTGGACTTTTTATTCACTTATACACTTACTTATCATATGGTTTACATTAACTTATCACATGGTTTGCATTTACTTATCATATGGTTTGCATTTGCTTACCACATGGTTCACATTCACTTATCACATTCAAGTACCTATGTACTTGTCACACTTATCATGCTTAACACCCATTTATCTTATTCACACATGCACACATATGCTTATCTCATTCACAATTTATCTATACGATCATATTGGAAGTCATGGAAATGAATTCCCCTACCTCAAGTCATGCTCAAATTGATCCCTACATAGTTCTTTTAGGAGTCCACATGTATGCTCACACGCTAACCCTACATTAAAAAAGTCCAAATACCCCCTTAGGGATGCTCAAGAAAGCCTAAAGGAACATAATTTCAAAAAATCCAGACAAAAAGAAACAAAATCAAACTGACACTGTTTCTCGTGCGAGAGAGCCCTGGGGCTCGGGCACGCAAGCCCACAACACAGCATTCCTCGCGCGATCGTTTGGGTTTTAACCTGCTGATGATGGTCATGCGAGGCCTCACACGAGCAAGCCTCAGTTCACTTATGTCCTCGCGCAAGCGAATCTCAGAGCCTCACGGTTTACTTATACCTTCTGGAAGTGTCTTGCGCGAGCGAGCTCTGGAGCTCGGGCGCATGAGAACCAAAGATGTTTCAGATCTGAGTTTTTCTTCAACTCAATCTTCATCACACATCATCCATACTTCTTACACATCCTAATAAACATTAAATAACCCACTTTAAACACATTGAGCATTGATTTCTTACCTTTAACTCGGTGATCTACCCATAGATCGGATCATCCTCTTTGTTGCAACAAAAGGAGTTTTCAAAACCCACTCTGATCACACTGAGCACCTTATACACAATTAAGCCAACACCTTCATAGACGATCTTTCACGCATTCATACACTTCACATATACATCACTATGATCAAGTGAAACTAACCTTTGGATTCAAGAAAAATCTTTCCTCTTCTCTTCCTCTCTCTCTAACTCACAAGACTCACACCATTGTGTGTGGACACCATAGTAGACTAACTATGATTCCACATTAAAAAGCCAACCTTGATTTCTGAGTGTTATCATACAGAGGTAAATGCCGTCATACACAAAACCTGGCCAAAAGTTGACTTTTGCAGATTTTTTGACTCCATGATATATGTGGATGTTAGCTTTTCAAGTGAGCTGGAATCAACAAGATTGGTGGGACTGGGTATGAGGAATAGTGGAGTGAAACAAAAATTTTGCAATTCAGCTTTTGATGTGTATCTGGAATCAACAAGATTGCTGGAACTAGAGAATGAGTACAACAAAAAAAATAGAGAATAAGGATGAAAAGTGGAGAGAAGAGAAAGAATAAGGGAATATGCATGGGGGCCTTTTCCTTGGAGTGACATCTATGTAGTGGATTTGTATAAGGATTCTTGAATATTTCATTATTATGATTCATAAAGATGTTTATTTGTATATTTTTAAAAAGAAAATATCATGTTGGGTGATGAGGCAATTCATCTACTTTATGGTTTTCCAATCTGGTACTACAACAATCCCATTGTCCAATCTCTAAATTCTTACCTGATCTTTGCTTCTTTTGATTTATTGGTACTTTTAATATCCCTTTAAGTGATGATCAATGAAGCTAGTTTTTATTCTCATAATTCTTGTTTATGTTAGCCTATTTTTAAGGTGGTTGGGTTTTCACTATCAACTATATATCTAGTGTTATTACAGGGTCTATATGTTCTACCTGTAGTCACGCTTTGTATTGAATCAGTTGCTGATCTTTATTGTGATTATATGTTGTGTAGGGCGTCACCTATCGGATAAGGCGATTGATTTGGTCGATGAGGCCTGTGCAAATGTGAGAGTTCAGCTTGATAGCCAGCCAGAAGAGATTGATAACCTAGAAAGGAAGAGGATATAGTTAGAAGCTTTTTTATTTTTTTGATTTAATGTTTTTATGAACTATGTGAGAATTGTAAGTTGTAAGAACAATGAATGTTCCATCTATTTATCTAAAGATGCAAATTTTGTTATGGAGAATATGTGACTTTGGATTATTATTAGTTTAATTTTATTTTTTTTCAGATGAAAATTTCAATTAGCGACGTATATAATCGTCATATCGTGAAATTTAACTATTATTTTTTAAAATAAAATATGAAAAATGACAGCTCCAAATCGTCATTTTATCCCTACTTTCGGAAGCTGTCGTTGTTTGAACGCAAAACAACTGTCATAATACGTTGTTTAAAAATAAAGGCAATATTTTTTTTTTTTTGTAAAAATACATTTTATATGACTGCTAAAAATAGTCGTTATTTGTCGACAGCTGATGACTTTCGTTGTTTGAGAAAATAAACGATAGCTACAATGCGTCATTAATAAATACTACAGCATTTTTATGACAACCCACTTGACGGTTAAAAACTATCGTTATTGTAAAAAATGATTGTCATCGGCTGTTTTTTTTTGCATTTTCACATAGTGTTCAACCGGTCTTGCCCTACGTTTCCTCAAATAGTTTTCTTCTTCCTTAAGCCTTGTGTCATTTGAACTTTTGGCGCGTGCCTTTCCACTTTCCAACCATCCACCTTCCTCATTAAACACGACCTTCCATCTTCTTTGCCACCCTCCACTATAAAACCAGCACCTATTTCGCCCATTTCATCCATCTTTTTCTTCCAAACCCTTTTTCTGAAACCCTTTTTCACCATGGCCGATGAACCAGATTGGTCGGCAATTCGAAGGGCCATCACTGGGCGTTTGCAATGGGGAGCTATTCTCTTGTTTGTGTTGGATGACGAATTCCCAAATCCAGCGTCCCCTTCTTCACCAACTTCTCCTCCTCCCCCTCCCAAACACCAGTGCCATCACCCGCCATCTCCACCTCCACCCTACCTCCAGCATGACTCCGCTGTTGGGTCCAGTTATTTTTCCCCTTCTGGGTACAAGTTGAGGGTAACTCAAACCCCAGAGAGGAATACCTTTTTGATGGAGCAGATCCTTTTTGGAGGCCAAAGTTTCATCGCTCCATTACCTCATGGGTCGCCACTTGTTCAAATCCATATAGCTTTTCCTAGGCTTTTAATTTTTGTCCAAATGGTATCTGTAAGTTATACAGATTAAATATATATAAAGTCTCTTTATTTCTCATTTATTAATTTTGTGGTAGTTAACAATTCTATGGATGTGTGAATGGTCCTATTGAACAGGTTTGGGGGAGGTGTATAGTTCCTCTTTTCCCATATGTATGTTTGTTTAATGATTTCGGTGTTTTTGACCCAACATGTCGGATGATTTTAATGTTACATTTTGGCTCGGTTTGTCCATGCTATAGTGCTTATTGCTTGACCACTTCACAATTCTTTATAATTGCCTTGTTACTTGTATAGTATTTTTAGTTTTGTGCAATGAGGACATAACAACACTTAGGTTTGGGGTGTTTTGCCCAACTGTGTGGTTCATGATACTGAATGTCCTCCATCACATATTAGACAACTATTTTTTTTAAATACCCTCAAAACCTTGTTTTAAAACTGTCAAAAATTTATTTTGCTGAAGTTTTCAAAATATAGTCAAAGACACAAGTAAATTTTAATTTTTACGTACCCATGACATGACAAAACTGCGTTTGTTTAGGACAATTATCCCCAATGTAAACATTTAAGGATCAGTCTGAATTTCATACCTAGAAATTTTCTGTACACCATTTTCCATGCTTTAGTCTGGAAGTCAATGGACTAATTCGAATCTGGAATTTTAGGATTCCAATAATCGACCAAAACCAGTGAGCTTTAGAACCTTTGTCCATCATTCTTCATGAGTGATGAAAATAAATTCAGAGTATCTTTGAAATTCGTGCTAAATTATTTCAATCTCATATGTTTACTTTAGTTTGTTGATCATGCATCGTTCATATTATTATATTAGAACTTATTGTATTTGAATCCGTAACAAATAAGCATCATTACCACCAAGAAAGGAAATGATCAAAGGCCATCTATTGACTCGTTTGTACCCAAAATGCCCCACCTTATACTCATTTACCTTTTGCACCTCTTTTAAGCCAGAATTGAAAAATTTTGCCCTTATTTGTTTCTTGATAAGCCATGTTAATCATACCCCACACCTTATAAGAACAAATCCTTTCCCCACAACCTCTGAGAAATTGGGAAAGAGGGATGAGAGCAAAAGAGGAAGTATAGGTTAGTGGGGAGATATGCTTGCAAGAAGCTTATGGTAAAACTGAAAAGAAGAAAAAGGGAGAGAAAAAGAAAAGAATAAATATGTTAGAAATATGAGGTGGTATCCAAAGAACAAGAAGGAATAAAAAGAAGAAAGAGTTGAGAAAAGTAAACAAAGAGAAATTATGAAAAATCTAAAGAATAAAGAGCCAAAAATAGAAAATCAAATTGAGTTCTTTTTTGATTTCTCAGAGACATTTGAATCCATACTTCCCCTTTCCTTCTTAACCTTCACCCGAGCCCCATTACAACCGTCAAAAAGACTTTTTTCATCTGATCTCGGGTGGTAAATGCCTTGTGGAGGGCGATGATGCAATAACGATAGTACATAGTATAACATGCAAGAAAAATAAACATCATTCTTCTATGAGGTTACTATTTGATTTCTTTGATGCACCGTCTTTTTTTATACATGTGAAATCCTTTAAATTGTGTTGTAACTCTATCCCACATGTGAGAGAAATTTAGTCCATTCATCGGAGTGACCCTATTGAGAGTGTATGCCTAAAGTGAGGATTGAGTTTAAACTTGGGATCTGACAATTCCAGGTTTGGATTGGTCCAAAGATAGAAATACTTTAGCATTGGCATCTGCACACACAACACTTTGGGCATGGAAGAAAGATTGGTCCCAGGATCAGAACATCAGGCTGATTGGAATAAATAATAGTGGAACTGTTATGGTATCAGAATTTAGAATAGGAATTTACATGCTGACATGATTACACGTTTTGATTTTTAAATGTATATATATTATATGAAAATCAGTTTTGAAAATTCTTTTACCAACGGTTTTGAAACAGTTTTGGAAGTTTGTGGGTTCTTCATTGAAAACCCTCAAGAGACAACTCCTCCACTAGGGATCACCTAAGGGTTAAACGAGTTGTTGCATACGCTAAATGCAATCGTGCTCCTTACGAAAGTGGCTCTTTTAATTTTTTATATTAGTTTGTACATTATTAGAATAATTTGCTTTTGGGTTATGGTTTAATGTTACCTTTGCTCAAAGACTAGCAAAGTTGAGGTTTGGGGGTGTGATCCGACCCAAAAGTTATACAAATTATTCCCAAATCCCGGCTTTGTTAGACCTCACTTAACTTCTAATATATGCTTTTAGATCATGTTGTGCTGCAATAGGTACGAAAGCCGATTAAATGCTAAAAAGGTTAAAAGTGTAAAGTCATGAAGAAACCCAAGCAAAAGGCAACGATCTAGGGAGATGCAACTGAAGGAGTGTTTAAAAGGTTAATTGAACCGGTCGAAACTACAAATTTGATTGGTCGGTATAGCGCTGCAGAGGAGGTTTCTAGCTAAAGGGAATCAAGCTTAAATGGACCGATCGAAGCATCACTTTCGACCAGTTAGAACTCCAAAAGGCTTCATAAATGTAAAGAGAGACTGGTCAGGACTCAGCCGATCGGTCGAAACTAGAAGTGCAGAACACAAATATCCTCGAGGAATTACTCGACCGATCAAGCCAAATTTGACCAGACTGGAAAATAAGTGAAGCTGAAGCCTTCGCGAGTCATCTTCTACCTAGAGAAGGAAACTAAAGCCGACCGGTCGATTCTCCAAACCTGACCAGCCCAAACAAACTTTTTGAGCGAAATACTAGGCGCGCACAACTATGGATATCTTCTAAACTTTGAGATCTTCTTCAGGAATCTCTTCAACAAGTTTGATAACTCCAAACCACACAGATTACCTTCCATAATCATCATCCTTGGAGGATTTTTAGGATCTAGAGATTACTTTGTGTGTATGTTTGTTCTAGGGCCTTGTAATCTATAAATAAGGACCCTAGGATTTAGTTTTAAGGGACTCGCATGCCGGAATCTTTCTAGAGGGCTCTGATGTGAGTTTCTGTAGTTTTAGGTTAGGAATAGTTTTGGAATAAGAGGGAGGCTAGATGTAATCATCGATCACAGTCTGCATCAGCAATGATGGAGATCTCTGAGTCGACGCGCGCTTTATTCTATGGGTTGGATCTCTTGTATTCAGGATAAGTATTTTTAATAAAGTTTTACTTCTTTTTCTATTTGTGAGAACAAGATAGTAATGTTGCAATCTTATCTAGCTTAATTCAGTGGCCTTGTAGGGATTGGGTTAACCTAGATAGGATATTCACTGACGGACTAGGCCTTGTAGGATAGTTTTGCTGGTTCGCGCAATGGTTCTTTAACAATTAGGTCTTTCTAACTCGCGATTAGATTTACCTAAGTCATATACGAAGTGACTGAGCTTGTAGCCAGGAGCGGGGGTAAAAGGAATTCACGGTAGAAAAGAAATAGGATTTGTTATTGTACGAATCTGGAATCCAAGAGGGATTCTAGTCTTCTTTTTCAAAAACTATGTAGATTTATTTATTTATTTTAGGAATCTAATGCTACAAAATACTTCGTAAAGCAAAATTAAATAAGAGATAAATAACAAATCCCTATGGTTCGACACCCTTTAACTTACCCTAGTACATTCAAACTTGTGGACTTGCAAGGTCATATTTTAAGACAATCTGTCATAGTGGCGTATAGGAGAACGGTTTGAGAATGAGTGGTATGGCCACTTAATTGAAAGAAATGAACATGGGCTTTTCTGAAGGTTATCTTATTCACTTCATCATGACTTCTCTTCTTGCAAAATTTGGCTCGTTTAAGATTAATTATAACACATAGAAAAAGAAATGAAAGATGAACGAGCTAATCGTTCACTGTGTCCAAGAAGAAGAAAGACTTAGAGTTGAAAAATCTGAAAGTGCTCATTACCCCGCTCTTGGACCATCAAAAGAAAATTTTAAGAGAAAGAAAGGATTATATAAAAGAAAGACATGAAAGCTTATCTACCTGGAACCAAACAAAGAGAAGCTAGCAGACCAAGTTCTGACATCAAGTATCACTTCTGTAAGAAGAAGGGACACGTCAAGAAGGATAGTAGAAGCAGACGTGAAGGCCATTGGGACTCTAAGTCTTATTTTAGAAAGTGGTCTCATTTTGAATTTAGGTTATACTATTTAAATGATACGTATTGGTATCGAAGGTAATGAATACAATTACATTGAATGTACCGTACGTCATTGTATCTAAAGATGTAAACGATACATTCAATGTGTGTCGTATCAATCCGCTATCGATACGTATCGTCCAATACATACCGGTTTTGGGCTCGGACAATAATAGGTACCGGTTTTATGATATTTTGATCCATGATATTTTCGTTCCAAGTATTACTAGAAACCATATATCTATTTTTAAATTGGATTCATTAGGTTTTGAAATTAAATTTGGACATAATATTTTTACTCTATTATTTGATTTCAATATTCTGGGTAGTGGCTCACTAGTGGGTAACCTTTATAAATTGAACATGGATTCATCTTACGCCCAATCTTAAGTTTCTATCCATGTAAATGATAAAGTTAGTAAGAAAGAAAAATGAGCAATCGACAACTCTTCTATTTTATGGCATAAATGTTTAGGCCATATATCTAAAGATAGAATAGAGAGGTTAATTAAAGATGATATAATTGATGCGATCGATTTCTCTGATTTCAACACTTGTGTAGATTGTGTTAAAGGAAGACTCACGAAGACTAAAGAAAAAGAAGCTATCAGCAGTATGAGTTTGCTAGAAATAGTCCACACTAGTATTTGTGGATCGTTTCCAACTGTTATTGGTGGCTAAAAGTATTTTATTACCTTCATTTATGATTATTCTCGTTTCGGTTACATATTTCTCATCCATGAGAAATCTGAGGCCTTGGATATATTTAAGATTTATAAAACCGAAATTAAGTTATAACTTAATTCAAATATTAAAATTGTGAGATATGATAGAGGCGGAAGTACTATGATAGATACTCCGAAACAGGTTGCAATTCAAGACCATTCGCCATATATGTATAAGAGCATGACATTGTTGCTAAATACACCATGTCAGGAATACCTGAACATAATGATATAGCTGAGCGACGAAATCATAGTCTTATTGATATGGTGAGAAGCATGTTATGCAACTCTAAGTTGTTTGTGCTCTTGTGGGGAGAAACCTTGAAAACAGTAGTGCATATCTTGAATCGGGTTCCTAGTAAGGATGTTCCCAAAACTCTTGTTGAGTTATGGGTAGGAACTAAACCTACATTAGGATATCTACACATTTGAAGTTGTTTAGCTAAAGCAAAAGGGTATAATCTACAGTTTAGAAAATTGAATCCTTAAACTATAAGTTGTCATTTTATTGGTTACCCTGATAGGCCAAAAGGCTATAGATTTTATTACCCCAACTCATAGTACTCAGATTGTTAAGACTAGATATGTAAAATTCTTTGAGGACTGTGAGAATAGTGGGAGTGTTGAGCCTAAGAAAATCACTTTTGAAGAAAATCGAGTTATGATTTTTATCCCTATTATCCAAGAAAAGGTGGCACTAACACCAATTATTCAAGAAAGTGTTGATGCACCTGAGGCTATACCTATTGAAGCACCACACATTGAGGAGACTCTTGCTCTTATGGTGACTGCCAATGATCAATCATTGAATAGATCAGAGAGGGCAAAGAAGCTATCCATTTCTAATGACTATATCCTCTACCTCAATGAGAGTGAGTATGACTTTGAAAACGAAACAGATTATATTTCTTTTAACCAAGCTATGATGAGCAACAAATCAACTCAATGGCTCGAAGCTATGAAGGATGAGTTAGAATCAATAAAACATAACTCAGTCTAGGATCTTCTGAGTTACTTGAAAGAGTTAGGATGAGTGTAAATGAGTATATAAAATTAAGCAAGACTCCAAAGGTAATGTAGAAAGATACAAGGCCAGGTTAGTCGCTAAAGGATCACTCAAAAGCGGAATAGACTATAAAGAGACATTTTTTCCTTTTTCTAGAAAGGAATCTTTTAAGATTGTCATGGCATTGATATCTCATTTTGACTTAGAATTGCATCAAATAGATGTAAAAACCTCTTTTTTAAATGGTGACTTGTTTGAAGATGTCTTTATGTCACAACCTAAAAGTTTTCAGGTTGAGGGAGAGAACCATTTAGTTTGTAGACTCAAAAGGTCTATATATAGTTTGAAGCAGGCATCTCGATAATGGTACTTAAAATTTTACAAAGTTATTTCAAACTTTGATTTTAAAGAAAATATTGTGGATCAATATATATATATATCTTAAAATCAATGAGAGCAAATTTATCATCCTTGTTTTGTATATTGATGATATATTGTGTGACAGCCCAAATTTCCTAACCTGAAACTCAGACCGTCAGATCACCCGTTAAGGTGATCCCTTATCATAAAGAACACTTGGTACATCCACAAGATGTAGAACAAAGTAGATTACTCTAATAATCCAGATATAGTCCTCATAATCATGGCCAAAAGATAATTCCATTCTAATGAATAAGCCAAGAGACAAGAAGACCAAAAAGACAAAATAACAGTTCTATCCTTATATGAACCATAAACTCGATAGAACCAATATGAAACACTGATGAGGAACAATCATCATCCAAACAGTGGTTCAAATACCCAATTGCATCCTTCATAATACATTGTTTTAGATAAAAATATAGGCTGGACATACCAAGCCTTGTGTAATAATGTCACAAAAATATAACCAAAACTATCCCCTAAGGGAAGTTGTTCTCTGGCAAAAGATTTGACTCCTCCTCTGGTATATAGTCGGGATCTTCCTCACAGCCAGAATCCTCAGGGCCTAACTCTGCGTTTGTACCTGTGATGTATAGTCGAAGGGTGAGCTAACATCTAAGCTCAATAGAGGAATATCACTAACATGCATAGCATATCATAAAGCATAGATCATATGACTGAAATTTAAAGCACATATATCATAGCTAAATCCTTTAGACATATGCATTGAAATAACTGAATTGTAGTGCACACACATATACTAGTTTCTCAAGTTCTTCTTTAACTCCTTTTCTTATGTTTCACATGTCTCAAAATTTAGTTAAAAATTAAACTTAAACCACCTCTCAAGCATGTATAGCATTGGGAGCCCAAGTAATATCGATGGGAATCCCTGAGCCACCATCATTCAATGAACAATTCATACACTTGCCAAGCCCCTGAGCTTAATTAATAGGGTTTACTTGAGCTACGACTACAAGCCCTGAGCTTAGTTAACAGGGTCACTTACATCACAAAGATCGATAGTCGGTCCACAAGTTGTGTACATAATGGGGATTCATTTAAAGGAAACCTTAAATCATAGTGCAATTTTAACATATAGTTGTTCACCGTGTAATTGAATCAGTATGACTAATTATAGCTAGCTTTGGAGTTTCACATGCTTGCACATTTTATTCACTTACACACTTACTTATCATATGGTTTACATTTCACTTATCACATGGTTTGGTTTGCATTTACTTATCATATGGTTTGCATTTGCTTACCACATGGTTCACATTCACTTATCACATTCAAGTACCTATGTACTTGTAACACTTATCACGCTTAACACCCATTTATCTTATTCACACACGCACGCATATGCTTATCTCAGTCACAATTTCTCTATACGATCATATTGGAAGTCGTGGAAATGAATTCCCCTACCTCAAGTCATGACCAAATTGATCCCTACATAGCTCTTTTAGGGGTCCACATGTATGCTCACACACTAACCCTACATTAAAAATGTCCAAATACCCCCTTAGGGATGCTCAAGAAAGCCTAAAGGAACATAATTTCAAAAAATCCAGACAAAAGGAATCAAAATCAAACTGACACTGTTTCTCGTGCGAGCAAGCCCTAGGGCACGGGCACGCGAGCCCACAACACAGCATTCCTCGCGCGATCAACTGGATTTTAGCTTGCTGTTGATGGTCACGCGAGGCCTCGCGTGAGTGAGCCTTAGTTCACTTATGTCCTCGCGCAAGTGAATCTTAGAGCCTCACTTACTTTTTACCTTTTGAAGTTTCTTGTGAGCAAGCTCGAGCTTCGAGCATGAGAGAACCGAAGATGTTTCATATCTAAATTTTTTTTCAACTCAATCTTCATCATACTTCATCCATACTTCTTACACATCCTAATAAACATTAAATAACCCACTTTAAACACATTGAGCATTGATTTCTTACCTTTAACTCGGTGATCTACCCATAGATCGGATCATTCTCTTTGTTGCAACAAAAGGAGTTTTCAAAACCCACTTTGATCACACTGAGCACCTTATACACGATTAAGCCAACACCTTCGAAGGCGATATTTCACGCATTCATACACTTCACATATACATCACTATGATAAAGAGAAACTAACCTTTGGATTCAAGAAAATTCTTTCCTCTTCTTTTCCTCTCTCTCTAACTCACAAGACTCAAACCAGCAAATTGATTCATGTCTGAGACCCCCCCCTTAATCTAGCAATTGAGTTTGCTCACTTGCTAAGCCCAAACACATTTGTTATGTGTTACCTTATTCACTAACTTCGTCTTGGTGTGAGACACATAAACACCATAGTGTGTTTACTTGCATGGGTTCCCTTGTGAACCACGCACACCACAATCCTGCACGCACATCCCATGACTTACACGGGTTACTAAATTGGATACGAAATTAGGGTTATTACATTCACCCAACCTTATAAAATTTTCGTCCTCGAAAATTGTCCTAAGTCACTCTAACCAATCCATACCCATGAATTTGGAACGTATATACTAGTGCAAAAATATAATTGCCCAACTATGGCAGACATACTCATGAACGCCAATAAGATACACCTGTAAACGCACAGATCATATGCCACATTTGTGTGGCACCTATACACGTATAATTAAAAACATAACCATAATCACCACACCTATTTATATCGTAGAAATCCTGCATAAAAGTAACCCTTTCGGCATCCACATGCAACACAACAACCAATTGAAATATCCACGATGTCTAATTAGCATCCCATGCATATTAAACTAACATGTGTGACAAATTTTACCAATCAAGCACATTAAACCATAACCATAGACCATTGCATAGTAAGGAATCCATTCAACAAAAAGTAACATTCACATCTAAATGTTAAACCATTCACATGACATATAAAAATATTTACATCAAAATGTAATTGATGTGACAGCCATGTAACGATAGTTCAAAAGTGATACATCAAAATTACATATAATTTCTTATAGTATTTTAAAATTTGAAAATTTTCTCAAAATGACATCCCTGGCCGCCAACAACCTCTATCTCTAATCATCATCACCCTCATCATACTCCTCTCCGGAGTCCTAACAACTAGAGTCATCATCTACCTCCTCATCATCGTCATCATCCTCACCCATAGCCTCCTCAATTTCCTTAGCGTCGGCAGTTGCGGCTAAGTTGGAAGCACCAAAGATCGTATCCCGCATCGCAGCAAGACACTCTTGATAGGTCTGTGGGTAGGCCTGGCGCATCAGGTCTATGCTAGTGGCCTCTTGGAACCGCTAATGTAGCCTGATCTCATGGGTTTGGAGTAGTAATTCGCAAAGCATATCATCTTGACTACGAGGCACATGCAGGGGTGGAGGTGGCACACTAGTATGGGTTGCTGGGTGTGGTACTGGTCCAGGATGAGGAAGTTGTTGCGGTGCTGCCTGCTGTGCAATCGCACTCTCTTTCTTTCTCTTAACACTATTCTGAAGGCTTTTAAGGCTTGGTTTAAATCCTTGACTCGATAAGGGCTGATGTTATCGGTACGTATTGGTTCATGTGCTTGGATCTCTATTGGACATCAAGTAGCTACAAAGCATAAGAGAAACAAGAAATTTTTATATTTAATAAAGAGTATATACAGTAACATGCAAAAATAGACTAATTACAATCAAATCCTAAATACAGTCTACTCCTAATCAGACTCTAAGTCAGTACTTGATAGGGTCACTGGCTCCCATCCATGTTGCTCTATAATTTTGTCAGTCTTTCTTTAAATTCTCCCTCCTTTTCAGTCTCTCAGTGCTAGCAATACCCTCCTTAGTCCTTTTTCAGATGGCTTTCAAGGCTAAGTGCTGCCCTGGGACATGGTGAGCTCATTTATGGGCACCCCAACTACTAAGGGTGGCATCCCTCCTAGTAAGGTGGATTGCAGGGTGTTAGCCAGCCTGGCTAGTATCTCAGCTTTTTGCTTCTCTGCATCATATAAGGTGAGGGCTTGCTTGCACAATTTTTCCCAATGAAGCTTCTCCACTCTATGCTCCAGCTTCAGTTGGTCAATCTCAGCTACCAAGGGCTGCTTCACAAATGTTTTTAGCATAGCCATCCATTGTTTGACATCCCTCCTGATGTTGGGATTTTCACCCATAGCTCTCTAAAGAGTGGAAAATGGGGGTCTAGGGAGGAGGTATTTAGGGACAATGGCCCTCTCAGTGGGGTCAGTAAACAAATGGTAGGGGAGTGGATGAAGAGGATGGTAGAGAAGGGGAAAGTGGGATGACAGGTGTCAGCTCCTCTACCTCAGTAACTGGCTCAGGTGGGGTCAAAGGAGAGGTAAAAGGTACAGAGGGTATGTCCTCTTCCAAGGGGTCAGTTTGGGTAGAAGAGTCTTGGGTGGAAGGTTTAGGGATTGGTTCTTCCACCTCAGCAGTGGAAGTCACTACTAAAGAAGATGGAGGTGGAGTGGGTAGAGGAGTAGGTGTAGGAGTGGGTGCTATAAGGTAGGTGGCATGGGTCAGTTTGGGTAGAACAGTCTGGTTGAGGTGGATGGGATGAGAGTGGACTAAGTGGCTTGAAGGCAAGTGGCCATAGCAGCTTGGTTTGCTATGTTGGTTTGGAGCTGGGCTAGGATGGTGGTGAGAAGGGAAAGAATCTGGGTTGAGGCCTCTAGTAGGATTAGGGCTCGGGTAATAGGTGGAATGGGGATAATGGGCTGGAAAGGAGATGTGGGGGCATGATGAAAAGGTGGGTTGAGAGCAGGCTGGAATTGGGTAGGTTATGGGGAGTCAGGTAAGGGGGTATATTCATGCCCAATGTCCTCCACAACGGAGTCCATTAGGGATGAATATCCCTCTGTGGTCAAGTGGTCCAAATCCTGGGTATGTGGAGGTGAGATGGAAAATGTGGGGTCAATATCAAAGGGTATGGATGGTGGGGAAGAAATGGCTGGGTCAGCTGATGTAGATGGTGCAGGGCTCAAGGGTTCAACAGCTGGGATGGATGGGCTGGCTGGAGGGGTTGTCTTTGATTTACTCTGGTAGGTGGATGTGATGGGGAGTGAAGGTAAGGTAGGGATGAGGTCTGTGGTAGGAGGAGCTGACAAAGGTGTGGTGATGGTGGAAAGGATGGCTGAGCTACTAAGAGGTATGGGGACTGCAATGGAGGGAATGGAAATGCTGGTAATCTCAGAGCTAATAACATGCAAAAGAACAATAGTGGAGGGAATGACTATGGGTGCAAAGGTCACAAGTGTGGGCTTTGAGCTAGGACCAACAGAGGTGAGCAGAAGCTCAGAGCTAACTGATGTAGAGGTCCCAGCTACAGCTGCTGAGCTGGTCACCTGAGGGGCTTCTTTGTAAGGACTCTCAACTGATTTCTTCTTTCTTTTTCCAATCAAGGTCCTACTAACAGACCAGGCCCTCTTCCCAAACACTTTAGGGCTCAATTTCTCCACATGCTCACCCTTTTGAAACATAAATTTCCCTTTTCTTAGGAAAGCAGTGATGAGTCTGCTGTAGGGTAGCCCTGGCAAAGCCTGTACACTTTTGATCTTTTCATTTACATCAACCATTGCCTCAAATACCAGCTGAGAGGCATTCAAGAACTGGCCCTTGGGGGTCCTCCTCTCCTGCTGGTGTCCATTGACATATATTTTTCGTGAAAATTGAATCTATGAACAGCAGGTTAGGATGTAGATCTCTCCTCATCAATGATTCCCCAAAGCCCACAATGCCTTGAGTCAAGTGTCTAACCATTGCTCTAAAGGACACACTCTCAGGTGCTCCTAAACCATAAACTAGTCAAAAACTGATGGGACCCCTAATGCCAACCCTATATCACTATAGTCCACAACTAGCCCCCAATTATCAATCAAAATCACAAGGGAAGGTTTAGTTGACCCTGGCTTCATCTTCTTTGAGATGTTCTGATATCACAATTTGACCAGTCTGGGGTAGGATTTTTCTTGCAATGGGGTCAACAAAGGTGTCAGGCCTGCCTTCACCAAATATTCCAAGGTGTCCTTACAGTCCTCTACCTTAGAAAAATAAGGTATGCCAAAAATTATCTCTGAGATCAGGCCTAAGGCATCTACAAACTCATTGGGAGTAGTCAGGTTCCCAGGTATTTCAGTTGCATCCTCAGGGTTAGGCTCAGGCACAAGGATGTCCTCAACAACTTCTTCATTGATTTTTGCTTTCTTGGCTTTCTTCGCCTTCTCAGGTTTTTCCATGATAAGCTTTCTCTTAGCAGGTGGGGGTCTCTTTGGGCTGTGTGGCTAGCGTAGTGGATTTTCTAGTGGACTTTTGGACAGATTTGGAAGGGGCTTTGAAAAGGTCGGCCAAAGTATCCTCACGGTCAGCCATTGGTTACAAAAATCCACACAATAACTCTCACAACCACAACAAACTTCTTTGCTCAATCAAAGTAACCACCCACACAAAATTATGGAAGTACAAAGCTTGCAAAACATAGAGTGGAGGTTGAAGAAGACTTACCCACAGAAAACCTAGGGTTTTTCAGAACTTTAGGTGCACGGCACCAAATAGCTCAAACCAAGTGCAAAATGTAGCCCTTGTAAAATTAAAGCACTTTGAGCAACGACAAGGTGTGTGGAGTTGGAACCAGTGAGGTGGACATAGAAGAAAGTTTGAAATCGAGCAAAGGAGAACAGAGCTCTGAGAACAAGCTATCGAATGGATGAATAATCCTGTCGATGAGAGTAAAACAACTAAAACTGTATTTCAATAGGATTGGGAGAAGATGTCGATAGGTTGAATCAACCTATCAAAGAGTTAAAAACCTTTTGGACTTGTGGACTTCTCAGGCTGAAGGTGTGGAGAGGTTGGCTAAACCTCTCGAAATGTACAAGGCTCCAAAAAAATCAAATCGATAGGTTTCATCCGGGCCAATTTTTCAAGTCGAGAGGCATGACATCCTCTCGACATGTTTAAAATTCTCAGTACTTAACCTCTAGACAGGTATCAGAACCTGTCAAGAATACCGCCATGACCTTCAATACCTCTCGAAACCATCTCACATCCTCTCGACAGGTATAAAGATCCGGTCGAAAATTAACTCAAACCTCATTACAGGTCCTAGTACTTATCAAAATGCACACTAGAAACCTTCATAACCTGTCGAAATGTTCTCTCCACCTCTCAGCAGGTTGTTTTTCAGTTCAAAAAGATTTCTCATCAGTTCCCAGTCCATTCTCCATACAGATTTGTCAATTCCATTCTGTTCTCATTGGATTTCTCATGCATTAAGGACCTTCCAGCCTCACTCATATCTGACTCATTATTTTAAATGAAACACTAAGCAAAATGGCAACATATGTACAATGCCAAACAGCAATGAAAACAACAATAAAACCGATAAAAATAATAGTTATGATACATAGTATATATTGTTGAAAATCAGTCACACTTGAGAGGTTCTTGAAGGTGAATGGTCACCACAGGCTCTACCATATTTTAAACAAAGAGTTTAAGCCTTTGACAATTAACTTTCATGATCCTACCATCCTTTGGAACCATGATTTCAACAGCTCCAGATGGGGATACATGCATTACAATGTAAGGCCCCTCCCATCTAGATCTCAACTTGCTAGGGAAAATTTTCAATTTAGAATTGAAAAGCCATACCTTGTTGTTAGCAGTGAACTCCTTTCTCAGCAAATGCTTCTCGTAAAAAGCTTTGGATTTTTCTTTCTAGATCCTTGCATTGGAGTAGGCTTCCAATCTCAGCTCTGATAGCTGCAGCTTCCTGCATACTAGCAAAAGTTAGATCAACATTCAATGATTTAATTGCCCAATATGCTTTGGGTTCTAACTCTACTAGTAAATGGCATGTCTTGCCATACACCAGCCTAAAGGAAGACATCCCTATCGGGGTCTTATAAGCAGTTCTATAAGCCCAAAGAGTATCAGTCAACCTCAGGGACCAATCCTTCCTATCTCCTTTCACAGTTTTCTTTAAAATATGCTTGATATCTCTATTAGAAATTTCCACCTGCCCACTAGTCTGTGGGTGGTATGTGTTAAGACCTAAAAAGTACCACTTTTCACCCCTTAACTTAACCTTTGATTAGACCCTTAGCCACGTAATAAGTTCTTGTAAAGTGTTTTATGTAGGTAATAACCAGCAGTGAAATAAGGCCAGGAATCCTACTAAGGAGCCGACTTTAGCACCAGAAGTTCCTCAGAGGGATGAACTTTGAATCTAGACCTGAAATGAGCCTCGCACAGCTGACCCAAGCTTTAGAGGATTCAGGAGAAATATGTCTCGCGCAGTCCAACTGAGTATCCCAAGACTTTACAATAACTTCTCGCGCAGATGATTGATTGAAGAGCTTTAGAAGCACAAACTCACGCAGCTGTCGTGCAGTCGCCGCGAGATGTAATTATCAGAAGAGAACTCATCGTGCAGTTCTCGCGCCATTCAAGAAGAAAGCATCCTTGAAAAGGTAAAGCCATCCTCACAAAGATTAATTAAGACATGGAACCTCGCGCAATTCAGAACTCAGTAAAGCCTCGCGAGGTAACTCGCGAAGTCCAGTGAAGAGAAGTGCTTGCGAAGTTCTCACTCTATTCAAATCTGTCCTCGTAAAGATCAACCCAGCGATCGTGCAGCTACCTCACGACTACTTGAGCTCTAACCCCGCGACATCTGAGGCTTTGATGTCTACTCACCCTCGCGACTGCCTGAAGAGCAAACCAAGCCAACCTCGTGACGGCTGAAGCTTCAATGTCAAACCATCCTCGCGAATAGCAAGAGCTACCACACGACAAGTCTGGGAGACAATGGCTACCTAGCGAAGCTCTAAACTTCAACTTCCATCTCTTCAGCAGAGGACCTTCTGGGAATTTCCAGCGATTAGGGCACGCACTCTCATGCTTAAATCTTCGTGCACGCACCTAAGGCATCCAGGGATCACCATTAGGCCACGTGGTATTGTTAAAATTAGGGTTTCCTAACCCTAATGTGCCGCCACACCACTGTTATAAAAACCCATACTTAGCTTAGGTTTAGAGATGGGGGTAAGACTAATTGATTTTATTGCTGATGGGGCTGGTGATGGTGCTGGAAGTTAGACCTAGGGGCATTCCCTTGATTGAATTGCTGCTGTGGCCAACATCTACTGGGGCTGCATGTAGTTGTCTTGCCTCCACCTCAGATTTGGGTGGTCTCTCCATTGGTAACCAGTATTTTGGTGCTGGTATCCATATGGCTGCCTGTTATAGCCCCCAGATTGTTGTTGGCCATAAGATTGAGTAGCAGCAGCATGTTTCAAAACCAATTCAGGAAATTGTCCTGCAGATGGACATTCCTCCACTGTGTGCTGTGGGGACTGGCACATCAGACATGCCTCCGCCACATGAGCAGCTCGTCTGGGTTGCATCACAGTCAGTAATTTGTCAAACTTCATAGAGAGGTTTGCCATCTGCAGCTGCAGGTCATTGTTCCCAGACACCTCATAAACTTTTACTCTTGATCCAGTAGCAGGCCCCACCTTTGACTCAGATTCCTGACTAGTTCTTGCCAGGGATGGCTTTTGAAAAGCATTCTCACTAATCACCTCAAACAATTCCCACGCCTCCTCAGCAGTCTTGCGCATGAAGGTTCCACCACAAGAGGCATCGACCATATCTCTATTTTTCTCATCAATCCCATTGTAGAAGCTTTGTACAAGCTGCTACTATGGGATCTGGTGGTGGGGGCATTGTTTGAGCATTTCTTTAAACCTATCCCAGGCCTGGTTAAAATCCTCAGTTGGGATTGAGCAAAAGCAAGAATCTCTTTTCTGAACTGGCTAGTTTTGGTCTCAGGGAAGAACTTGGTCAGGAACTTGGTCTGTAGGTCTTTCCATGAAGATTGGGAAGAGTGGTCAACCAGGTATTGGCCCTATCCTTCAGAGAGAAGGGAAAGAGTCTGAGCCTAGGAGCCTCAGGTCCCAAACCAGTGATATTAAAAGTGGTGCACAAGGCCAAGAACTAGTCAATATACTTGTAAGGGTCCTCCTTGCTAAGCCCATGAAAAGAGGGCAGCATCTGGATGAGTGAAGTTTTTATCTCATAATTCCCCTGAACATCAAGGAATTGAATGCTAAAAGGGGAGTTATAGTCATCCGGAGCATTCAACTCCTTGAGAGTTCTGGGTTGTTCTTCACCCATATTTGCTGTCACAGGTTCACTTGGGGGCTCTCCGGTGGTGTGCCTGTCTCTTCTAAGTCTCCTTCCCCTTTCTAACTCAGGGTTAAGAGGCTCTAAAGTAGGGCTGAGAGATCTCCTCCCTAGCATACAAGCACACCAACAGCAAGGAGAGCTTCTTGAAGGCACATTGCAAATGAATAACTTTACAGTTAACAATTTTAGCTAACTAATTTACAGCTATTCAAAGAATACATTTACAACTATCCTAGAAACTACTAGAGAATTTTCAAGAAAGATAGACAGAATTTTAAAAGTTAGAGAGTTTGCAAACAGAGGTAGCTAAGCTCCAATTGCAGTCCAACTGTACTTCATTGCTGCTGTCTAGATCTGCAAGAACGATTCAAAATTACATTAGCAGTATCAATTATTCACATTTGCAAAGAATACTAAGAATATAAAAACTAAGGGTCTACTAATAGATCATCTTTCCCCGGCAGCGGCGCCAAAAACTTGTTGGTGGATTTCTGAGTGTGTGCTTGCTTTATTGGTTGTGGTAAAAGAAATTTAAAATCAAGATAAAACAGGGGATGTAATCAGCACAACTAAGAAATCCTAGACCTGCAAGAAACAGGATCCATTGTGGCAAGTTTTGATAAGTAAGAGTTTGTCCCACAGGGAAAGGTGATCTACGGCTCCAAGGGAGTCATCTCTAGTAGTCCCTCCAGATCTGACTACAGATCTGGCAGTCCTAAAAAGGTGGGGAGTTTAAGGTCACTTATTCTAGGTATTCTAAACTACAGAAAGGGTTGAGAGGATGGATGGAGTGTGGAAAATAAATAAAAAAGGGTGAGAAGTATGTCATTGAGCCTAGATCAGAGGAGCTTTATAACTCAGATTCATATCTGATGTTATAGAAATCATGTCTAATGGCTACATTATCACCACTGAGGAGAAAGGATCCAACCCATCTCTCTGCCATGATTCAATCCCTTAAGGTTATAACTTGTCCACTCGAATGGTCACAGACTATGCTATAGGGGAACCACAATCCAGGGATGGGTCAAAACAAGTTAATCATTGTAGGCACTATTTCATCCAGGCTACCAGCTCAAGAATCCATAGGGAACCTCAACCTCTAAGGCTCTAAGTGTGGGGCTAAGGCTGTATAGGACCATGATAGCCCAGACACATAGAACCAATAGGAGATTGAGTACAACCTTCGATCTAGCAGTCCATTGCTTGAGTGAGGCTACAATGGCCTAGTCACAAGCCTACAATCTCTATAACCAGATCAGATCTAACATCTAATAGCGGATCTATACAAATGTAGGGGAGTCTGCCTCTGTACAATCTCCCACCAGGCTTCTACAAACTCAGGTGTAAAGAAGAAGGATCCATCTTGGATCGGTGGATTAGAATCACCCTAAGGCTATAACCTGTCCACTTAAATGGTCACAGACTATCCCAGAAGTTTTCCTCCTCATGGAGCCCAAGACAAAACAAGAATATCGCTACCACCACCATGGTTACAAGGCTACCAGCTCAAGCTCCCACGGGGATTTCAGATCTAGTGGGTCCTGTGGTGGGGCTAAGGCTGTATATGACCATGATAGCCCAGACACACAGGTCACTTAGATCTGAGTGGCCCTTAGAATCAGTCCTCCATTGCTTTGAATCACAGCCAAAGCAATGGCGGATCACAAGGCAGCAACCTTGCACAGAGCATCTCACATTCAAACACAAATCCCACAGAGTACAAATCCTATTACAAAACTTCCATTGATCTAGTTCAAAAAGCATACAAAGACATAGGCAGCCAGTGCTGGACTATGGAGAGAAGGGAAAAGAAAAAGAAAACTACTTACAGCTACAAAAAGAAAAGAAAAATGATCTCAGATCAAGTCTCCAAGAAATGAGATGTGTTCCCAGCTATTCCAGGAATTTTTCAGAATCCTCTAACCTAAGCTAAGTATGGGATTATATAGCAGTGGTGTGGCAGTGCATTAGGATTAGGGAAACCCTAATTTTAGCGATGCCATGTGGCCGAATAGTGATCCTTAGATGCCTTGGGGCACGTACACGAAGATTTAAGCATGGGAGTGCGTGCCCTAATCGCTGAAAATTCGAAGGCCCTCTCTTGAAGAGATGGAAGTTGAAGTTGAGCTTAGCTAGGTAGCCTTTATTTCCCAGGACTTGCGGTGTGGTAGCTCTTGCCCTCCCGGAGGATGATTTGATGTTGAAGCTTCAAGCGTCGCCAGGTTGCCTTGGTTCGCCCTTCAGGCAGTCGCGAGGTTGAGTAGACATCAAAGCCTCAGATGTGGTAGGGTTGGAGTTCAAGCAGTCGTGACGTAGCTGTGCGATCGCTGGGTTGATCTTCACGAGGACAGATTTGAATAGCGCGAGAACTTCGCGAGCACTTCTCTTCAATGGACTTCGCGAGTTTCCTCGCGAGGCTTTAAGGAGTTCTGAACTGCGTGAGGCTTTATGTCTTGGGATCTTGAGGATGGCTCCATCTTTGCGAGGATGCTTTCTTCTTGGATGGCGCGAGAACTGTGCGAGTTCTCTTCTGATAATTGCATCTCGCAGCCACTGCGTGACAGTTGCGCAAGGAGTCTCCTGAAGCTCTCTCCTCAACCGTTACTGGCGGCTGTGTGAGGTAGAGAGAGTACACTTTGAGCTGTCTTGAGGCGCACGATGTGTTCTACCCTTGAGCCCGCGATGAGCTGCTGATAGTTGTTGTAAAGTCTTGGGAAGCTCAGTTGGACTGCGCGAGGCTCATTCCAGGTCTGGATTTAGAGTCCATCCTTCTATGGACTTCTGGTGCCAAAACAGGCTCCTTAGCAGGATTCCTGGCCTTGTTTCACTACTGATTATTACCTACATAAAACACTTAATAAGAACTTATTAAATGGCTAAGGGTCTAATCAAAGGTTAAGTTAAGGGGTGAAAAGTGGTACTTTTCAGGTCTTAACAAACCCCTGAAGCTTGTACCTCGATCCTTGTTTTATACAAAGAGAGATCCTCTAGTAGCTTTCATCTACGAATCCCCATGATAAGGCTAGATAATAGAGCCAAACTCTTCTTACTCAAGGCATCTGCTATAACGTTTGCTTTGCCTAGGTGGTACTGAATGGAGCAATCATAGTCCTTGAGAAATTTCATCCATCGGCGTTGCCTTATATTGAGTTCTTTCTGTATAAACAAGTGTCCGAGGCTCTTATGATCCGTGAATATCTCAATGGTCTCTCCGTATAAATAGTGTCTCCAAATCTTCAATGTGAAGATCACCGTTGCTAGTTCTAAATCGTGTGTTAGGTAATTCTTCTCATGGTCCTTAAGCTGTCTCGACCCATAAGCAATAACCTTCTTACCTTGGTTGAGCACACAACCTAAACCACTATGTGAAGTGTCGCTGTACATAGCAAACTCTCCACTACCAAAAGGTATAGCCAACACTAGTGTTGTAGTTAACCTCTTCTTGAGTTCTTAAAAACTCTTGTCACAATTGTCAGTCCACTAAAACTTCACATTCTTCATTATAAGTTTTGTGAGCGGACTTGAGATTTTTGAAAACCCCACTACAAACCGTCTATAGTACCCAGCTAGACCGAGGAAACTATGAATCTCAGTCATAGTCTTTGGTTGTTCCCATTCTACTACTGCCTTGATCTTTGCTGGATCCACTGTAACACCATCCTTTGAGACTACATGTCCCAAGAAACTGACTTTCTCTAATCAAAACTCACAATTACTGAGCTTTGCATATAATTGGTGTTCACGCGGTATCTGTAGAGCAATCCTTAAATGTTGTTCATACTCCTTGGTTTTTGAGTAGATGAGGATGCCATCTACAAATACGACCACACAAGTATCATGGTGTGGTTTAAACACCTGATTCATTAAGTCCATGAATGACGTCGGTGCATTCGTCAATTTGAATGGCATCACCAAGAACTCGTAGTGCCCATATCATGTTCTAAATGTCGGCTTCTGTATGTCCTCAACCTTGACTCTTAACTGATGATATTCAGATCTCAGGTCGATCTTCAAAAGGAATCTCACACCCTATAACTGATTAAACAAGTCGTCTATCCCAGGCAAAGGATATCGATTCTTGATAGTTAACTAATTTAGCTGACGATAGTCGATGTACTGGCCCATCGACCCGTCCTTCTTCACAAACAAGACTAGTGCTCCCCAAGGAGACACACTAGGTCTTACAAATCCTTTATCTAGGAGTTCTTGTAATTGATCCTTTAACTCCTTCAACTCAGATGGAGCCATTCAATATGGTGCTTTAGATACGGGCTCCGTACCCGATGCTAAGTTGATTGCGAACTCTACTTCCCTATCCGGTGGTAATCTCGGCAATTCTTCTCGAAACATGTCTTCGAAATTGCATGCAATCGAAATCTCAGTTTTAACATTTTTCTCTTCCTTGTGCTCCTTCAGAAAAGCTAAGTACCCACTGCATCCCTTCTTTATCAAATGTTCAGCTGTAACTGCGGAGATAAGCGGTACAAATGTCAATTGCATTCCTAGAAACTTGAACGATCTACCCCCATTGGGTTGAAAAGTTACCATCTTCCTCCGACAATAAACGGTTGCATCATGCGTGGATAACCAATCCATGCCAAGGATTACATCGAATCCTTGCATACCTAACAGGACCAAGTCCACCATTAATTCATGAACATTGTAATCCAAGATGGAGACTATAACAGACCGACACACCATATCAGTTCGAACCGTGTTTCCCGTTGGAACTAACACATTCAACATAAAATCCAACACCTTGGGAATGACTTTTACTTTCTTTGCAAATCATGGTGTCACAAACGAGTGAGTAGACTCCGGGTCTATCAGTACTCTAGCTTCATAGTAAAGATAATCTTCCTTACTATATAATTGTAAGGTACCTATATCATACATATATTTAAGCAATTTACTTATGCAACAAAAGTTAAGCATGTAGGAAATTAGATTTAAAACTACTACGTAATATTGATATACCTTCTCTATCTAAAATTCAAATCAATGAAAAAATTTAATTAAAAGAAATTTTCACCTTGTATGATGTCGTTACTATTCTGGGCATCCTGGCCTATTATGGCATATGCTCGTCCTTGCACTATAGGTTTCTTCATTTGCATCGGCCTAAGCATAGGAGCTGATGTCGTCCTCTCGTTTCTCATCATTGACAATCCTTGATCATATGCCTCATTTTCTCACATTTGATACCCGCCTCAGGTCTGGATCTTGTGAGATTTGCCACACCTGGCACATGTCTCACCTGGGGTGGATGATGCTGCCCTAGAGAAACTCTGAGTAACTGATACACCTGTAGTGGTAGCAGGGCTCTCATAATGAATAGGTCTCACAGACGAAGGCATAGTTAGCCAAGTGTAATTGGGTCTGAGATGGCCTAGAGAAATTGGTATGAATTGGATGCCTATGAATAGGTGCTACGAATTGTGGCTTTTTGGTCACCGGCTCATAGTTACCAACTCTACCTTGATCTGCTCTTCCTTTACCTTGCTGATCTCTTCTTCTATACATTTCTTCAATGTCCTCTTCTACAACAAGAGCCTTTCTCATGACTGCTCCATATGTCTCCAATTCAAAAGCTGAAATTCTATCTCGGATATTCAGCCCTAAGCAGCGTTGGAATTTCTTGGCCTTCATCTAATCTGAGGCCACATACTCTGGAGTAAAACGTGCAAGTCTCATAAACTCTACCCCATATTCTCTGACCGTCATCTTTCATTTCTCTAACTGAAGGAATTTTACCTCTATCTGATTCATCACTACTTTAGGGAAGTACTGTTTGCTGAACTCCTCAACAAATTCATCCCAAGTCCACAATCTGCCTGGAGTCTCTTGTGCCCTTGTTCTAGACACGGACTTCCACCATGGGCCCGCTTCTCCATCCAGCATAAATGTTTCCCATCTGACGCTCTCATCTTTAGTGCACAAAAGCATACTGAATATCTTTTCCATCTCACTAAGCCAGTTCTCATCTTCCATTGGTTTTGCTTGCCCTGAAAAATTTGGAGGACGCATCCTCCGAAACTATGTAAATGCAGAGTGTGTTGGTGGTGGTATAGGTGTCTGAACCTGCCGATGACTGTTGGCATTGTTAGTAGCCATCAATGTTGTCTGCTGAGCCATGGCATTTGCCACAGCCTCCATGTGAAAGACATCCACTGTCTATCCTCTCTCTCTTCGTTCCTTTCCTGATTTATCTCGTCCAAAGTTCTCCTTTTCGGAACCTCTCTATCTCCCAATGGTACCCTATTGGAATTAGAGGGAAATTCATCCCCACTCCTCAAGTTCCGACTATGGCCGCCCCTTGGTCGGCCCCTTCCTCTAGCAGACTTGACGCTCTGTAATATGAAACCAAAGTTTCATTGGCAGAAGGCCCCTATACTCTGAAAATAATCTAAGACTTGTCAAAAATCTCTCAAGCAAATGCTTTGATATTAACTGTGATAACCCAAGTTTTCGTGCCTGAAAACCCGCGCCGTCAGATTAGTCATTTAGGCCGATCCCCTTATACAAACGGAACACTTGGTACATCCACACGCAAAGCAGAAACAAAGCTTATACTAAACAGATACAGTCATCATAAGAAATAAATCTCAATTTCTATATAAAGACAACTCAAAGATAACAACTGACGATTCTAATCCCATGCAACTCACATGGCCAAAAGAACCGAACCGAAGCATTAGTGATAAACAATCGTCACCAACACATGGTTTGCCAAAGAATATACTATGAGACATATACAAGTATTCTTACAAAACTAAACTAGCTGGATGAACCAAGCCTTGCAATTAAACTCTCAAAACAAGGCTAGCGCAACACAAATCTACTAGAAGAACTCCTTTGGAGGGGGCTCAGTCTCCTCCTCCGAAATATACTCTGGATCCTCAGGATCTACGTCCTCAGTCCCGCCACTAACTCTGTACCTTGTCGTATAGTCGAAGGGTGACCTACATCCAAGCTCAATAGGGAAACATAAGCAACATGCATATTATGATATCAAACATATATTTCATGACATAATCGGAAACATGCTTATCTTATGAGCGTCACAATTTCTTATAAATATTCACAATTTAAAAGTATTTAAATTGACGAAACAAATATCATATGCAAAGTTTCAAAACACACTAATCATGGTTACTCAAATTGTTCTCCTAATGCACACACACTTAAACAAATCACTAAAATAATCTCTCAAAAAAATATCGCATCGAGAGCCGCATATAATACCGATGGAATACCCCAAACATCGTCGTTCAATGAACAATTCATAAAAAGTTACCCAAGTGCCTTAGAATTAGGAGACTTGTACCGAACGAAGTATTTTCATAAGTTGGAAATCAAAGAACGGAGCACAAGTACGGATATCCTGCTGTACTAGTCACAGGTATGCCGCCACATTGGTAGGGTATTCAACACATGAATCTTAAATCAAAGTTCAAAATTTACATATAGTTATTCACCTTGTATTTATGATAATTTATACTAGGTTTTCTTTCAAAGTCACACGCACACATATCTCCTTTTGCTGATTTTATACGTACAAATATCGGATATCACACACATACTTTTGCTTCCTACTGATGTCACATGCTTACTTATCATATTTCATACACAGACTTTTGATTTCTTCTTAGTGCACATACACACACTTATCTTAGTGAAATACATGAAAGAATTTCATGCCTAATGATTAACAAAATCATGCATTCTTACACATCTCTATCCTATCGTAAAATTCATAAGTTGATTCCCAAATCGATCGGTCGATTTTCAAAATCGATCGATCGAATCATTTTGACTCAATTCCTTCAAAAAATAGCCTTCTAGCAAATACCGATCGATCGGTTCTCAAATCGAGCGGTCGGTTTTCCAAAATCGATCGATTGATGCAAAAATTGATCGGTCGATTTCTCTATAACCCAAATTACACACTCACTGTTTTCACAAATCGATCGATCGGTGCTTGTTTCGATCGATCAGTTTCACAAATTGATCTATTGAATTTTATTTCGATCGATCAGTTTTCTCAGAAACCTTCAAATTTCTCTCTCGACAAAATCGATCAATCGGATTGGAAATCGATCGATTTTATCGATTCACTAATTTTTGGGTTCTAACTTCTCAATCCCATTTTCTTCAAAACTTATTTCCTAATCTTCTAGTTCTCTCTCACATACATATACAAAGACTAACATAACTGTAATTTATAATTTCACATAATTTCCTTACCATAATTTTTTTGATTACTCGGTCCACATGCTCTCACACAACTAGGGTTTCTTGATTTGTAACCTTGGATTCTTCACAATCCCAAGCCTGCAATTAATGCACAATATTGACACCTTGCGAATGTACACAACACTTTCAAAGCTCCCTTCCTTTCTCTTTCTTCTCATAAATCTTCTTAATAACCAAGCAAGAGAAATAACTTCTCTTGCATTAAATCTCTTTTATGTTTTTAAGGATAGGCTTGTGTGTTAAGCCGATACACCATAGTTAGGTGTATACAAATCTATCATAAGGTCCACACATATCCTAAATCACTCTTTTCACTTATGACGTAATCCAATCATAACTTAATTATGTTTACCTGTAAGATGCGTGACCAGTTGGGCATGCACATCGAGGCATACTTGTTCAAAGCTCAAAATTTCTGGGACATTACAATTTTCTGTGGTGGATTTTAGAGGAATTATGTTATGAGCTTGTTATGTTGGGTTCTATTAGTTTGATCGATGACCATCACACAGTTCTTAAGGGTCTTAAAATAAGAAAAGAAATGAGGAGAAGGCTGATTCAAAACTGGCTTTTTGTGAATCTTCTGAGACAAAATAATGGAATTATTAGGGTTTTGTGAATCTTCTGATCAAAATAAGTAGTTGCCTCTTACCTATTCCATGAAATGTCAAAGATACTTATTTGTTCTTGTTTATGTTGATGATTTGTTGTTTCAAATTGGGCATGCTCAAACCATCATTTAGATAGGAAAATACAAACTGGTCGTATTTTCATAGCACATCATCCAATACTATCGAATAATGTTTAGAAGTAGTCTTAGATAGGAGAATTGCTTTTAGTTCCGTAAGATGCCAAATAGCCTATATGAGGAATGCAACTCCTATGCCATGTTCCTCACGCATGTGAATAACCATTATCTATCTTATGTAGAACCTTTAATCACATCAATGTTGTAAAAGAGCTGACTTTCACAATTGTCAGGACCCTTAATGTCTAGTTAATGTGTTTGATAAAATTTGGTGGCTAAAAGCTACTTATAAGCTTTATTAACTTATGAGGCCGATGAGAGTTCATCCCTAAACAAAATAAGGCTTCGAGCTGAGGACAGTCTGCTCGGCAATCAAAATATGCAATAAATCTTGACTCGTTGTTTTAAAATGGGAGGGTTGTACGTGGGACTGTGAAAAGTATTCAGCTAATAGCTGTTTCGATTCTCAAGTAATTTATTTGGGGAAACTAGTATCTTTTGCAGTTATCTAGACTGTAAGGAAAAGGGAAAAAAAAAAGCAAATCTTCAACAAAGGTACTTGATTGGTAATCAAAAGGGGGACCGTGGAGGGTTCTGAGCACGCACAGTTACAAATGTGTATTCACCAAATCTTTATCAATTATCTTACTCTTAATTGGAAGGAAGCTTGCAAAAGAATGATTCCAACATCAAGACTAAGAGATGTATCGGTTGCACTTTTCTAATGGCAAATCAAGCTAAAATTTGATGACTTCAATGGAAGCAATCGAGAAGGCCAAGTATTGGAGACATTTTCAGGAACTACAAAGGAAGATTTCATCCCTCGCCCGTCCATTAGGTACTACAAATGCAATCGAGGCTAAGGTGGAGACCCTACCGGTGTGACATTGCCTGTTTTCTACAACTAATAAATCGTAATTTATGAATTGAGAACGACTCTAACAACATCTTAAAGTAGCTTGAACACTCCACTAGAAGAACCTGACGATTTATTACAATGTCTAGAGAGATAGTGTAGATACTCCAAAATCTCAAGTGCATTCAATTAACCCATAATCAAATGCAAAGAATTGCAATGAGTGGGTGGGCAGGGATGACATAATAGTGAGGGAGGGATTTTAATATTTGGGGTAATCTTGTTACTCCATTTTTTTTGTAGCTGATTATGGAATTGGGGCTGAAAAGCCATTTGTACTTTACTTTTCTTTCTGCTTTGTAATTTGTTTCTTACACTTTAAATGAAGTAGTTAATGTTACATATTAGAGAGAGAGAGAGAGTGGGGATATAGTTGGGAGAAAATTGTGGTAGGGTGCATTATACCTGCTCAACAGGGAAAAAAATTTTATATGCCTCAGTTCTCCTCTCTATAGGTATGGGCCAATTAAATATCCAACTTCATTGATCTCTTGATTAGCAATTCAATTAAATTTGTAAACTTCATTGAGTAGAGATTTTAACACATTAATGAATGTAAGTTTGCGGCAAGATTCAAGGACATTCAATTAGTTTTTGTTTTGATAATCGGAAATATATGTTTTCATAACTTTTAAGTAATGGGCTAACCACACCAATCTTCCCATGTGCACCCTTTGCATATGACAGAAAAGAGAAAGTGAACGCAATTTCAAAATTGAATGTTCCTTAGAGCCTTCTAATTATTACTTTTCATAGTGAATATATACATGATCAGTAAGTTTTTCGCAAGAGGCCCATGTAAACAAAAAGGCCCTGCTTGATGGATTTACTATGAGAGGGATTAACAACTCTCTTCTCCCTATCATATATATATATATATATATATATATATATATATATATGATTGACTGAAACATCATTGTTAGTATAGGTTACAACAAAGGATTCTTCTATTGTAAAAAGTATATAGGAAGCCTAGCAACTTTTTAATCGCTAGACATTGCAATTAAAATGGATTGTGAGATGTTAGATCTGCTGAAAACTAGCTACGTATACCAACCCCACCCCCCAAAGAAACAAAAATGGAAGAAGTAGTGATCATTGCCAAAGTTTTAAAAACTTATCGTGACAAGCGGAAGCCACCAAACCGGCTGCACTCGACACACAAGGGTGCAATCAGTCCTTTGTGGGCAGCCAGTCATAGTCTTGTTCTCATCAATGTTTCTGAGTTCTATAGACAGTAATAAAATCCTCGAAGGTTCAATTTATAAGCAAATTAATTATGTACTACTCACAGAACCAACAAATTAGTAAATCTTCTTTTTTACTTGGTCAAATTAGAATGTGATGTTAGTCTCCTAACTGGAGTCACAATGTTGTCAAGCATATGATGTACCCTTTACTTCACCATATCTGGTCATAAGGAGGCTTCCACAGATGTCAAGGCCTCCTAAAAATCTGAGAGAGAATCTGAAAGGATTCAGTGGCTGAATGGTGTTTCTTAAGCTTGATAACATTATGATGCCGGTGATGCCCATTATTCCATGAGTTAGTCTACAATGGGTGTATGCCACTCATGATGTGTAGACACCCATAGTAGACTAACTATGATTCCACATTAAAAAGCCAGCCTTGATTTCTGAGTGTTATCATACAGAGGTAAATGCCGTCATACACTGAACCTGGCCAAATAAACTTTTAGGTTTAGTGCGTCATGTTCAAGGACCCTATCAAAGTTAAACAATTTGAAGGCATATTGGGTGTAACAAATTTAATGGTTTATATATATATATATATATATATATATATATATAATCAAATTTAAGCATCTTAGTCACAAAATCCTGCCAAAAACTGACTTTTGCAGATTTTTTGACTCCATGATATATGTGGATGCCATCTTTTCAAGTGAGCTGGAATCAAAATGATTGGTGGGACTGGGTATGAGGAATAGTGGAGTGAAACAAAAATTTTGCAATTCAGCTTTTGATGTGTATCTGGAATCAACAAGATTGCTGGAACTAGAGAATGAGTATGAAAAAAAAATAGAGAATAAGGATGAAAAGTGGAGAGAAGAGAAAGAATAAGGGAATATGCAAGGGGGTCTTTTCCTTGGATTTCCATCTATGTAGTGGTTCTGGGGGTATAAGGATTCTTGAATATTTCAGTATGATGATTCATAAAGATATTTATTTGTATATTTTTTAAAAGAAAAATATCATATTGGCTGATTAGGCAATTCATCTTCTTTCTGTTTCTCCAATCTGGTACTACAACAATCCCATTGTCCAATTTCAACCTCTAAATTCTTCCTTACTAGATCTCTAATTCTTTTGATTTATTGGTGCTTTTAATATCCCTTTAAGTGATGATCAATAAAGCTAGTTTTTTATTCTCATAATTCTTGATTATGTTAGTCCATTTTTAATGTGGTTGGGTTTTCACTATCAACTATATATCGGTGTTATTACATGGTCTATATGTTCTACTTAGTCACGCTTTGTATTGAATCAGTTGCTGATCTTTATTGTGATTATATGTTGTGTAGGCGTCACCTATCGGATAAGGCGGTTGATTTGGTCGATGAGGCCTGTGCAAATGTGAGAGTTCAGCTTGATAGCCAGCCATAAGAGATTGATAACCTAGAAAGGAAGAGGATATGGTTAGAAGCTTTTTTATTTTTTTGATTTAATGTTTTTATGAACTATGTGAGAATTGTAAGTTGTAAGAACAATGAATGTTCCATCTATTTATCTAAAGATGCAAATTTTGTTACAGAGAATTTGTGACTTTGGATTATTATTAGTTTAATTTTATTTCTTTTCAGATGAAAATTTCAATTAGCGACGTATATAATCGTTGTATTGTGAAATTTAATTAGTATTTTTAAAAATAAAATATGAAAAATGACTACTCCAAATCGTCATTTTTTCCCTACTTTCGGAAGCTGTCGTTGTTTGAACACAAAACAACTGTCATAATACGTCGTTTAAAAATAAAGGCAATATTTTTTTTTTGTAAAAAGACATTTAATACGACTGCTAAAAACAGTCGTTATTTGTCCTAATGATGATGTCATTGTTTGAGAAAATAAATGATAGCTACAATGCGTCATTAACAAATACTACAACGTTTTTATGACAGCCCACTCAACGGTTAAAAACTGTCGTTATTGTCAAAAATGACTGTCATCGGGTGTTTTTTTTTCGCATTTTCACATAGTATTCAATTGTTCTTGCCCTAGTTTTCCTCAAAAAGTTTTCTTCTTCCTTGAGCCTTGTGTCATTTGAACTTTTGGCGCGCGCCTTTCCACTTTCCAACCGTCCACCTTCCTCATTAAACACGACCTTCCATCTTCTCTACCACCCTCCACTATAAAACCAGCACCTATTTCACCCATTTCATCCATCTTTTTCTTCCAAATCCTTTTTCTGAAACCCTTTTTCACCATGGCAGATGAACCAGATTGGTCGGCAATTCGGAGGGCCATCACTGGTTGTTTCCAAAGGGGGGCAATTCTCTTGTTTGTGTTGGATGCCGAATTCCAAAATCTAGCGTCCCCTTCTTCTCCAACTTCTCCTCTTCCCCCACCCAAACACCAGTGCCATCACCCACCATCTCCACCTCCACCACCGCCTCCAACATGACTCCGCTGCTGGGTCCGGTTATCTGTCCCCTTCTGGTACAAGTTGAGGGTAACTCAGACCCCAGAGAGGAATACCTTTTTGAGGGAGTGGATCCTTTTTGGAGGCCAAAGTTCCATCGCGCCTTTACCTCATGGGTCACTGCCACTATTCCAACCTGTATAGCTTTTTCCTAGGCTTTTAATTTTTGTCCAAATCATGTCTACAAGTTATACAGTTTAAATATATATAAAGTCTCTTTATTTCTCGTTTATTAATTTTGTGGATGTGTGAATGGTCCTATTGAACAAGTTTGGGGGAGGTGCATAGTTCCTCTTTTCCCATATGTATGTTTGTTTAATGATTTCGGTGTTTCTGACCCAACATGTCGGATGATTTTAATGTTGCATTTTGGCTCGGTTTGTCCATGCTACAGTGTTTATTGCTTGACCACTTCACAATTCTTTATAATTGCCTTGTTACTTGTATAGTATTTTTAGTTTTGTGCAATAAGGACATAACACCACTTAGGTTTGGGGGTGTTTTGCCAAACTGCGTGGTTCATGACACTGAATTTCCTCCATCGCATATTAGACAACTGTTTTTTTTAAATACCCTCAAAATCTTGTTTTAAAACCATCAAAATTTTATTTTGCTGAAGTTTTCAAAATATAGTCAAAGACATAAGTAAATTTTAATTTTTACATACCCATGACATGACAAAACTGCGTTTCTTTAGGACAATTATCCCCAATGTAAACATTTAAGAATCAGTTTGAATTTCATACCTAGAAATTTTCTGTACACCATTTGCCATGCTTTAGTCTGGAAGTCAATGGAATAATTCGAATCTGGAATTTTAGGATTCCAATAATCGACTAAAACTAGTGAGCTTTAGAACCTTTGTCCATCATTCTTGATGAGTGATGAAAATAAATTCAGAGTATCTTTGAAATTCATGCTAAATTATTTCAATCTCATATGTTTTCTTTGGTTTGTGGATCACGCATCGTTCATATTATTATATTAGAACTTGTTGTATTTGAACCCAAAACAAATAGCCATCATTACCACCAAGAAAGGAAATGATCAAAGGCCATCTATTGACTCGTTTGTACCCAAAATGCCCCAACTTATACTCATTTACCTTTTGCACCTCTTTTAACCAAGAATTGAAAATTTTTGCCCTTATTTGTTTCTTGATAAACCATGTTAATCATACCCCACACCAGTGCTATAAATACAAATCCTTACCCTTCAATCTCTGAGAAATTGGGAAAGAGGGATGGTAGCAAAAGAGGAAGTATAGGGGAGTGGGGAGATATGCTTGCAAGAAGCTTATAGTAAAACTGAAAAGAAGAAAAAGGGAGAGAAAAAGAAAAGAATAAATATCTTAGAAATATGAGGTGGTATCCAAAGAACAAGAAGGAATAAAAAGAAGAAAGAGTTGAGAAAAGTAAACAAAGAGAAATTCTGAAAATTTTGAAGAATAAAGAGCCAAAAATAGAAAATCAAATTGAGTTCTTTTTTTATTTCTTAGTGACATTTGAATCCATACTCCTCCTTTCCTTCTTAACCTTCACCCAAGCCCCATTACAACTGTCAAAAAGGCTTTTTTCATCTAATCTCGGGTGGTAAATGCCTTGTGGAGGGCGATAATGCAATAACGATGGTATATAGTATAACATGCAAGAAAAATAAACATCATTCTTCTATGAGGTTACTATTTGATTTCTTTGATGCACCATCTTCTTTTATATCATGTGAGAGAAATTTAGACCATTCATCGGAGTGACCCTGTTGAGAGTGTATGCCCAAAGTGAGGATTTAGTTGAAACTTGGGATCCGACGATTCCAGGTTTGGATTGATCCAGAGATAGAAAAACTTTAGCATTGGCATCTACACACACAACACTTTGGGCATGGAAGAAAGATTGGACCAAGGATCAGAACATTAGGCTGATTGGAATAAACAACAGTGGAACTGTCATGGTATTATTATTTAGAATAAGAATTTACATGCTGACATGATTACATGTTTTGATTTTTAAATGTATATATATTATATGAAAACCAGTTTTGAAAATTCTTTTACCAATGGTTTTGAAACAGTTTTGGAAGTTTGTGGGTGTCTTTACTGAAAACCCTCAAGAGACAACTCCTCCACTAGGGATCACCTAAGGGTTTAACGGCTTGTTGCATATGCTAAATGCAATCATGCTCCTTATGAATGTGGCTCTTTTAATATTTTATATTAGTTTGTACATTATTAGAATAATTTGCTTTTGGGTTATGGTTTAATGTTAGCTTTGCTCAAAGACTAGCAAAGTCGAGGTTTGGGGGTGTGACCGGACCTAAAAGTTATACAAATTATCCCCAAATCTCGGCTTTATTAGACCTCACGTAACTTCTAATATATGCTTTTAGATCATGTTGTGTTGCAACAGGTATGAAAGCCGATTAAATGCTAAAAAGGTTAAAAGTGTAAAGTCATGAAGAAACCCAAGCATAAGGCAACGATCTAGGGAGATGCAGCTTAAGGAGTGCTTTAAAAGGTTAATTGAACCGGTCGAAACTACAAATTCGATTGGTTGGTATAGCACAGCAGAGGAGGTTTCTAGCTGAAGGGAATTAAGCTTAAATGGATCGATCGAAGCATCACTTTCGACCTGTCAGAACTCCAAAAGGCTTCATAAATGTAAAGAGAGACTGGTCAGGACTTAGCTGATCGGTCGAAACTGGAAGAGCAGAACGCAAATATCCTCGAGGAATTACTCGACCGGTCAAGCCAAACTCGACTGGTCTGGAAAATAAGTGAAGCTAAAGCCTTCGCGGGTCGTCTTCTACCTAGAGAAGGAAACTAAAGCCGACCGGTCGATTCTCCAAACTCGAGCAGCCCAAACAAAGTTTTTGAGCGAAATACTAGGCTCTCACAACTATGGATATCTTCTAAACTTTGAGATCTTCTTTGGGAATCTCTTCAACAAGTTGGATAACTCCAAACAACGCAGATTACCTTCCATAATCATCATCCTTGGAGGATTTTTAGGATCTAGAGATTACTTTGTGTGTATGTTTGTTCTAGGGCCTTGTAATCTATAAATAAGGACCTTAGGATTTAGTTTTTAGGGACTCGCATGCCGGAATCTTTCTAGAGGGCTCTGATGTGAGTTTCTGTAGTTTTAGGTTAGGAATAATTTTGGAATAAGAGGGAGACTAGATGTAATCATCGATCAGAGTCTACATCAGCAATGATGGAGATCTACGAGTCGATGCAACAAAAACGTGGGGTTGGATCTCTTGTATTCTGGATAAGTATTTTTAATAAAGTTTTATTTATTTTTCTATTTGTGAAAATAAGATAGTTGGATCTCTTGTAATTTGGATAAGTATTTTTAATAAAGTTTTATTTGTTTTTCTATTTGTGAGAACAAGATAGTAACGTTGCAATGTTATATAGCTTAATTCAGTGGCCTTGTAGGGATTGGGTTAACCTAGATAGGATATTCACTGACAGACTAGGCCTTATAGGGTAGTTTTGCTGGTTCGTGCAATGGTTCTTTGACGATTAGGTCTTTCTAACTCACGATTAGATTTACCTAAGCCATATACGAAGTGACTGAGCTTGTAGCCAGGAGCGGGGGTACCAGGAATTCACGATAGAAAAGAAATAAAATTTATTATTGTACGAATCTGGAATCCAAGAGGGATTCTAGTCTTCTTTTTCCAAAACTATATAGATTTATTTATTTATTTTAGGAATCTAATGCTACAAAATACTTCGTAAAGCAAAATTAAATTAGAGATAAATAACAAATCCCTATGGTGCAACACCCTTCAACTTGCCCTAGTACATTGTTGAGACCTGAAAAGGACCACTTTTTACCCCTTAACTTAGCCTTTCATTAGACCCTTAGCCATCTAAAAAAGGTTTGTTAAGTGTTTTCTGTAGATAATAAACAGCAGAGCAATAAGGTCATAAATCATGTTATGGAGCCTGTATTGGCACCAGAAGTCCCTCAGAAGAATGAGCCATGAATCGGACACGAGGCAAGCCTACTACGGTGACAAAGCTTCAGAGGATTCAGAAAAATATGCTTCGCGCAGTCCTCACGAAGTCCAAAGACTTCACAACAACTTCTCGCGTAGTGGAGTGACAGAAGAGCTTCAGAAGCCTTGAGTCACACAGCTCTCGTGAAGTTCAGAAGTTAAAGGTCACGCAGTTTCGCACAGTTCAAGAGATCCTGTCGCCGTAGTGGCCGCGGGATGCAAATGTCAAGAGAACCTGTCGCGTAGTCCAGAAAAGCCTCAAAGCCTTGCGAGGATCCTCATGAAGTTCCATTAAGAGGTGAATGTCTCGCATAGTTCTCGCATTGTTCAGGAAGAAAGCAGCCTCGCGAAGACCAAATAAGTCTCGCGAAGATCTATTGTGAAATGGAATGCTCGCGTAGTTCCCTCGCTATTCACAAGTAGCAATCCAACCGTGCGAAGCCCAATCTAGTGAGAGTTTAACTATCTACCTCGCGACTGCTCAAAGCATCAAGAAGCTGCAACCTCGCGACGTCTGAAGTTTTAATGCAAACTCATCCTCACGAAGTCAGTGCTACCACGCGATAAGTCTGGGAATCAACTGCAACCTGGCGAAGCTCTGAACTCCAACTTCTATAATTATGTAGAGGACATTCTGGGAATTTCCAGTGATTAGGGCATGCACTTCCATGCTTAAATCTCTATGCACGCGCCCCGAGGCATCCAAGGATCATTAATGGGCCACGTGGCATCCCTAAAATTAGGGTTTCCTAACCCTAATGCGCCGCCACACCCACTGCTATATAAACCTAAGCCTAGTTTAGGTTTAGGGGACTTTTTGAGGGCTTCTTTAGAGACTTTTTAGAGTTCTTAGACTTAGACACCAGCAGAAGCTCAGACTGTATCACTGATACAAGATTTGAGATCTTCTTCTTTTCTGTTCTAGTTGTAAGTAGTTTTTCGTTTTTCTTTTTCTTCTCTCCATGGCCCAGCACTTGCTGGCCATGCCTATGTATGTCTATTGAGATTAGATTAATGGAATTTATGATTGGGTGTTGTACTTTTATGGGATTCATGTGTTTGTGAGTTGTTCTATGCAAGGCTGCTGCCTTGTGATCCGCCATTGCTTTAGCTGTGATTCAAAGCAATGGAGGACTGATTCTAAGGATCCATTCAGATCCAAGTGACACGTATGCAGGCTATCATGGTCCGATACAGCCTTAGCCCCACCACAGGACCCACTAGATCTGAAATCCCCATGGAAGCCTGAGCTGGTAGCCTTGTGACCATGGTGGTGGCAGCAATATTCTTGTTTTGTTTTGGGCTCCGTGAGGAGAATAGCTTCTGGGATAGTCTATGACAATTCAGGTGGACAGGTTATAGCCTTAGGGTGAATCCAATCCGCCGATCTAAAATGGATCCTTCTTCTCCGAGCCTGAGCTTGTAGCCTGGTAGGAGATTGTACAGAAGCAGACTCCCCTATATTAGCATAGACCTGCCATCAGATGGCAGATCTGATATGGGTATGGAGATTGTAGGCTTGTGACTGGACCATTGTAGCCCCACCCAAGCAATGGACAGTTAGATCTATGGTGGTACTCAATCTCTTCTTTGGTTCTATGTGTACGGACTATCATGGTCCTTCTTGCCTAGCCCCACACACAGAGCTTTAGAGGTTGAGGTTCCCTATGGATTCCTGAGCTTGTAGCCTGAATGAAGTAGTGGCTACAATGATTAACTTGTTTTGACCCATTTCTGGATTGTGGTTCCCCTATGGGATAGTCTGTGACCATTTAAGTGGACAGGTTATAACCTTAAGGGATTGGATCATGGCACAGAGATGAGTTGGATTCTCTCTCCTCTTTGGTGATAATATAGCCATTGGATATGATTTCTATACCAGCAAACCTGGATCTGAGTCATAAATTCCAGCAGATCTGAACCCAATAGCATACTTCTCACCCTTTATATTTATTTTCCCACACTCTATCCATCTTCTCAACCCTTTCTGTAGTTAATTTATTAAGCTACCTTAGGATACTTAGAATAAGTGACCCTAAACTCCCCTCCTTTTAGGACTGCCAGATCTGTAGTTAGATCTGGAGGGACTACTAGAGATGGCTCCCTTGGAGTCGTAGATCACTTTTCCCTGTGGGATAAACTCTTACTTATCAAAACTTGCTACAAATGGACCTTGTACCTTACAGGTCTAGGATTTCTCAGTTGTGCTGATTTCATCCCCTATTTTACTTTGATTTTAAATTACTTTTACCATCAACAAATAAAGTAAGCCATCTGGGAAATATGCAACATACATTTAGACTTGTGCAATTGCAAGGTCATATTTTAAGACAATCAGTCATAGTGGCGTACAGGAGAACACTATGAGAATGAGTGGTATGGCCACTTAATTGAAATAAATGGACATGGGCTTTTTTTAGAGTTATCTTATTCACTTCATCATGACTTCCCTTCTTGCAAAATTTGGCTCGTTCAAGATTAATTATAACACACAGAAAGAGAAATGAAAGATGAACGAGCTAATCGCTCGTTGTGTCCAAGAAGAAGAAAGACTTAGAGTTGAAAAATCTGAAAGTGCTCATGACGCCGCACTTGGACCATCAAAAGAAAATTTTAAGAGAAAAAAGGGATCATATAATAGAAAGAACCTGAAAGCTTATCCACCTGGAACCAAACAAAGAGAAGCTAGCAGACCTAGTTCTGACATCAAGTGTCACTTCTGTAAGAAGAAGGGGCACATCAAGAAGGATTGTAAAAAATACAAAGATTGGCTAATTAAGAAAGGTAATGACCTAGTCTTTGTATATTTTGAAGCACTTCATATTGATGCTCCACGTAATACTTGGTGGATAGATTCTGGTGTAACTATTCACATAAGTAATTCAGTGCAGGGATTTTGATCCAGCAGAAAGCTAAATAAAGGTGAACGGACTATCAAACTCGAAAATGTAGTAGAAGCAGACGTGAAGGCTATTGGGACTCTCAGTCTTATTTTAGAAAGTGGTCTCATTTTTAATTTAGGTTATACTATTTACCATGGATCAAAATTTTGTTCGATACCAATATGTATCGGATGATACGTATCGGTATCGGAGGTGAACGATATGGTACATTGAATGTACCGTATCGGTTAGTTGTATCTAAAGATGCAAATGATACATTCAATGTATCGTCCGTATCAATCCAATATCGATACGTATCATCCAATACGTAACGGTTTTGGGCTCGGACGATAGGTACCAATTTTCTGACATTTTGATCCATGCTATTTACGTTCCAAGTATTACTCGAAATCATATATTTATTATTAAATTGGATTCATTAGGTTTTGAATTTAAATTTGGACATAATATTTTTACTTTATTATTTTATTTCGATATTCTGGGTAGTGGCTCACTAGTGGGTAACTTTTATAAATTGAACTTGGATTCATCTTACGCCCAATCTTTAGTTTCTATCCATGTAATGATAAAGTTAATAAGAAAGAAAAACGAGCAATCGACAACTCTTCTATTTCATGGCATAAATGCTTAGGCCATATATCTAAAGATAGAATAGAGAGATTAATTAAAGATGATATAATTGATGAGATCGATTTCTCTGATTTTAATACTTATGTTGATTGTGTTAAAGGAAGACTCACAAAGACTAAAGAGAAAGGAGCTATCAGCAGTATGAGTTTGCTAGAAATAGTCCACACTAGTATTTGTGGACCGTTTCCAACTGTTATTTGTGGCAAAAAGTATTTTATTACCTTCACTAATGATTATTCTCATTTCGGTTACATATTTCTCATCCATGAAAAATTTGAGGGCTTGGATATATTTAAGATCTATAAAGCCGAAATTTAGTTACAACTTAATTCGAATATTAAAATTGTGAGATATGATAGAGGCAGAGAGTACTATGATAGATACTCCGAAACATGTCGCAATTCAAGACCATTCGCCGTGTATCTACAAGAACATGGCATTGTTGCTCAATACATCATGTCAGGAATACCTGAACATAATGATATGGCTGATCCTTTTTCTAGAAAGGAATCTTTTAAGATTGTCATGACATTGATATCTCCTTTTGACTTAAAATTGCATCAAATAGATGTAAAAACCTCATTTTCAAATGGTGACTTGCATGAAGATGTCTTTATGTCACAACCTGAAAGTTTTCCGGTTGAGGGGGAGAAGCATTTAGTTTGTAGACTCAAAAGGTCTATATATAGTTTGAAGTAGGCATCTCGATAACGGTGTTTAAAATTTTACAAAGTTATTTCAAACTTTGGTTTTAAAAAAAATATTATGGAACAATATATATATATATATATCTTAAAATCAATGAGAGCAAATTTATCATCCTTGTTTTGTATATTGATGATATATTGTGTGACAGCCCGAATTTCCTAACCTGAAACTCGGACCGTCAGATCACCCGTTAAGGTGATCCCTTATCATAAAGAACACTTGGTACATCCACAACATGTAGAACAAAGTACATTACTCTAATTATCCAGATATTGTCCTCATAATCATGGCCAAAAGATAATTCCATTCTAATGAATAAGCCAAATGACAAGAAGACCAAAAAGAAAAAATAATGGTTCCGTCCTTATATGACCCATAAGCTCGATAGATCCAAAATGAAATACTGATGACGAACAATCATCTTCCAAACAGTGGTTCAAATACCCAATTACATCCTTCATAATATATTGTTCTAGATAAAAATATAGGCTGGACATACCAAGCCTTGTGCAATAATCTCACAAAAATATAACCAAAACTATCCCCTAAGGGAAGTAGTACTCTGGCAAAAGATTTGACTCCCCCTCTGGTATATAGTCAGGATCTTCCTCACGGCCAGAATCCTCAGGGCCTAACTCTGTGTTTGTACCTGTGACGTATAGTCGAAGGGTGAGCTAACATCTATTCTCAATAGAGGAATATCACTAACATGCATAGCATATCATAAAGCATAGATCATATGACTGAAATTTAAAGCACATATATCACAACTGAATCCTTTAGACATGCATTGAAATAACTGAATTGTAGTGCACACACATATACTAGTTTCTCAAGTTCTTCTTTAAATCCTTTTCTTATGTTTCACATGTCTCAAAATTGACTTAAAAATTTAACTTAAACCACCTCCCAAGCATGTATAGCATTGGGAGCCCAAGTAATATCGATGGGAATCCCTGAGCCGCCGTCATTCAATGAACAATTCGTACACTTGCCAAGCCCTTGAGCTTAGTTAATAGGGTTACTTGAGCCACGACTACAAACCCCTGAGTTAGTTAACAGGGTCACTTACATCACAAAAATCGATAGTCCACAAGTTGTGTACATAATGGGGATTCATTTCAAGGAAACCTTAAATCATAGTGCAATTTTAACTTATAGTTGTTCACAGTGTAATTGAATCAGTGTGATTAATTATAGCTAGGTTTGGAGTTTCACATGCTTGGACTTTTTATTCACTTATACACTTACTTATCATATGGTTTACATTAACTTATCACATGGTTTGCATTTACTTATCATATGGTTTGCATTTGCTTACCACATGGTTCACATTCACTTATCACATTCAAGTACCTATGTACTTGTCACACTTATCATGCTTAACACCCATTTATCTTATTCACACATGCACACATATGCTTATCTCATTCACAATTTATCTATACGATCATATTGGAAGTCATGGAAATGAATTCCCCTACCTCAAGTCATGCTCAAATTGATCCCTACATAGTTCTTTTAGGAGTCCACATGTATGCTCACACGCTAACCCTACATTAAAAAAGTCCAAATACCCCCTTAGGGATGCTCAAGAAAGCCTAAAGGAACATAATTTCAAAAAATCCAGACAAAAAGAAACAAAATCAAACTGACACTGTTTCTCGTGCGAGAGAGCCACAGGGCTCAGACGCAAAACCCTAACTGACATTCCTCGCGCGATCGTTTGGGTTTTAACCTGCTGATGATGGTCATGCGAGGCCTCACACGAGCAAGCCTCAGTTCACTTATGTCCTCGCGCAAGCGAATCTCAGAGCCTCACGGTTTACTTATACCTTCTGGAAGTGTCTTGCGCGAGCGAGCTCTGGAGCTCGGGCGCATGAGAACCAAAGATGTTTCAGATCTGAGTTTTTCTTCAACTCAATCTTCATCACACATCATCCATACTTCTTACACATCCTAATAAACATTAAATAACCCACTTTAAACACATTGAGCATTGATTTCTTACCTTTAACTCGGTGATCTACCCATAGATCGGATCATCCTCTTTGTTGCAACAAAAGGAGTTTTCAAAACCCACTCTGATCACACTGAGCACCTTATACACAATTAAGCCAACACCTTCATAGACGATCTTTCACGCATTCATACACTTCACATATACATCACTATGATCAAGTGAAACTAACCTTTGGATTCAAGAAAAATCTTTCCTCTTCTCTTCCTCTCTCTCTAACTCACAAGACTCACACCATTGTGTGTGGACACCATAGTAGACTAACTATGATTCCACATTAAAAAGCCAACCTTGATTTCTGAGTGTTATCATACAGAGGTAAATGCCGTCATACACAAAACCTGGCCAAAAGTTGACTTTTGCAGATTTTTTGACTCCATGATATATGTGGATGTTAGCTTTTCAAGTGAGCTGGAATCAACAAGATTGGTGGGACTGGGTATGAGGAATAGTGGAGTGAAACAAAAATTTTGCAATTCAGCTTTTGATGTGTATCTGGAATCAACAAGATTGCTGGAACTAGAGAATGAGTACAACAAAAAAAATAGAGAATAAGGATGAAAAGTGGAGAGAAGAGAAAGAATAAGGGAATATGCATGGGGGCCTTTTCCTTGGAGTGACATCTATGTAGTGGTTTTGGGCGTATAAGGATTCTTGAATATTTCATTATTATGATTCATAAAGATGTTTATTTGTATATTTTTAAAAAGAAAAATATCATGTTGGGTGATGAGGCAATTCATCTACTTTATGGTTTTCCAATCTGGTACTACAACAATCCCATTGTCCAATCTCTAAATTCTTACCTGATCTTTGCTTCTTTTGATTTATTGGTACTTTTAATATCCCTTTAAGTGATGATCAATGAAGCTAGTTTTTATTCTCATAATTCTTGTTTATGTTAGCCTATTTTTAAGGTGGTTGGGTTTTCACTATCAACTATATATCTAGTGTTATTACAGGGTCTATATGTTCTACCTGTAGTCACGCTTTGTATTGAATCAGTTGCTGATCTTTATTGTGATTATATGTTGTGTAGGGCGTCACCTATCGGATAAGGCGATTGATTTGGTCGATGAGGCCTGTGCAAATGTGAGAGTTCAGCTTGATAGCCAGCCAGAAGAGATTGATAACCTAGAAAGGAAGAGGATATAGTTAGAAGCTTTTTTATTTTTTTGATTTAATGTTTTTATGAACTATGTGAGAATTGTAAGTTGTAAGAACAATGAATGTTCCATCTATTTATCTAAAGATGCAAATTTTGTTATGGAGAATATGTGACTTTGGATTATTATTAGTTTAATTTTATTTTTTTTCAGATGAAAATTTCAATTAGCGACGTATATAATCGTCATATCGTGAAATTTAACTATTATTTTTTAAAATAAAATATGAAAAATGACAGCTCCAAATCGTCATTTTATCCCTACTTTAAGTATCGTTGTTTGAGCATAAAACAAGCTGTCATATCGTTGTTTAAAAATAAAGGCAATATTTTTTTTTTGTAAAAATACATTTTATATATTTGCTAAAATAGTAAATTTATTTGTCGGTGATGACTTTCGTTGTTTGAGAAAATAAGCGATAGCTACAATCGTCATTAATAAATACTACTGACATTTTTATGACAACCCACTTGACGGTTAAAAACTATCGTTATTGTAAAAAATGATTGTCATCGGCTGTTTTTTTTTGCATTTTCACATAGTGTTCAACCGGTCTTGCCCTACGTTTCCTCAAATAGTTTTCTTCTTCCTTAAGCCTTGTGTCATTTGAACTTTTGGCGCGTGCCTTTCCACTTTCCAACCATCCACCTTCCTCATTAAACACGACCTTCCATCTTCTTTGCCACCCTCCACTATAAAACCAGCACCTATTTCGCCCATTTCATCCATCTTTTTCTTCCAAACCCTTTTTCTGAAACCCTTTTTCACCATGGCCGATGAACCAGATTGGTCGGCAATTCGAAGGGCCATCACTGGGCGTTTGCAATGGGGAGCTATTCTCTTGTTTGTGTTGGATGACGAATTCCCAAATCCAGCGTCCCCTTCTTCACCAACTTCTCCTCCTCCCCCTCCCAAACACCAGTGCCATCACCCGCCATCTCCACCTCCACCCTACCTCCAGCATGACTCCGCTGTTGGGTCCAGTTATTTTTCCCCTTCTGGGTACAAGTTGAGGGTAACTCAAACCCCAGAGAGGAATACCTTTTTGATGGAGCAGATCCTTTTTGGAGGCCAAAGTTTCATCGCTCCATTACCTCATGGGTCGCTGCCGCTGTTCAAATCCGTATAGCTTTTTCCTAGGCTTTTAATTTTTGTCCAAATGGTATCTGTAAGTTATACAGATTAAATATATATAAAGTCTCTTTATTTCTCATTTATTAATTTTGTGGTAGTTAACAATTCTATGGATGTGTGAATGGTCCTATTGAACAGGTTTGGGGGAGGTGTATAGTTCCTCTTTTCCCATATGTATGTTTGTTTAATGATTTCGGTGTTTTTGACCCAACATGTCGGATGATTTTAATGTTACATTTTGGCTCGGTTTGTCCATGCTATAGTGCTTATTGCTTGACCACTTCACAATTCTTTATAATTGCCTTGTTACTTGTATAGTATTTTTAGTTTTGTGCAATGAGGACATAACAACACTTAGGTTTGGGGTGTTTTGCCCAACTGTGTGGTTCATGATACTGAATGTCCTCCATCACATATTAGACAACTATTTTTTTTAAATACCCTCAAAACCTTGTTTTAAAACTGTCAAAAATTTATTTTGCTGAAGTTTTCAAAATATAGTCAAAGACACAAGTAAATTTTAATTTTTACGTACCCATGACATGACAAAACTGCGTTTGTTTAGGACAATTATCCCCAATGTAAACATTTAAGGATCAGTCTGAATTTCATACCTAGAAATTTTCTGTACACCATTTTCCATGCTTTAGTCTGGAAGTCAATGGACTAATTCGAATCTGGAATTTTAGGATTCCAATAATCGACCAAAACCAGTGAGCTTTAGAACCTTTGTCCATCATTCTTCATGAGTGATGAAAATAAATTCAGAGTATCTTTGAAATTCGTGCTAAATTATTTCAATCTCATATGTTTACTTTGGTTTGTTGATCATGCATCGTTCATATTATTATATTAGAACTTATTGTATTTGAATCCGTAACAAATAAGCATCATTACCACCAAGAAAGGAAATGATCAAAGGCCATCTATTGACTCGTTTGTACCCAAAATGCCCCACCTTATACTCATTTACCTTTTGCACCTCTTTTAAGCCAGAATTGAAAAATTTTGCCCTTATTTGTTTCTTGATAAGCCATGTTAATCATACCCCACACCAGTGCTATAAGTACAAATCCTTACCCTTCAATCTCTGAGAAATTGGGAAAGAGGGATGAGAGCAAAAGAGGAAGTATAGGTTAGTGGGGAGATATGCTTGCAAGAAGCTTATGGTAAAACTGAAAAGAAGAAAAAGGGAGAGAAAAAGAAAAGAATAAATATGTTAGAAATATGAGGTGGTATCCAAAGAACAAGAAGGAATAAAAAGAAGAAAGAGTTGAGAAAAGTAAACAAAGAGAAATTATGAAAAATCTAAAGAATAAAGAGCCAAAAATAGAAAATCAAATTGAGTTCTTTTTTGATTTCTCAGAGACATTTGAATCCATACTTCCCCTTTCCTTCTTAACCTTCACCCGAGCCCCATTACAACCGTCAAAAAGACTTTTTTCATCTGATCTCGGGTGGTAAATGCCTTGTGGAGGGCGATGATGCAATAACGATAGTACATAGTATAACATGCAAGAAAAATAAACATCATTCTTCTATGAGGTTACTATTTGATTTCTTTGATGCACCGTCTTTTTTTATACATGTGAAATCCTTTAAATTGTGTTGTAACTCTATCCCACATGTGAGAGAAATTTAGTCCATTCATCGGAGTGACCCTATTGAGAGTGTATGCCTAAAGTGAGGATTGAGTTTAAACTTGGGATCTGACAATTCCAGGTTTGGATTGGTCCAAAGATAGAAATACTTTAGCATTGGCATCTGCACACACAACACTTTGGGCATGGAAGAAAGATTGGTCCCAGGATCAGAACATCAGGCTGATTGGAATAAATAATAGTGGAACTGTTATGGTATCAGAATTTAGAATAGGAATTTACATGCTGACATGATTACACGTTTTGATTTTTAAATGTATATATATTATATGAAAATCAGTTTTGAAAATTCTTTTACCAACGGTTTTGAAACAGTTTTGGAAGTTTGTGGGTTCTTCATTGAAAACCCTCAAGAGACAACTCCTCCACTAGGGATCACCTAAGGGTTAAACGAGTTGTTGCATACGCAAAATGCAATCGTGCTCCTTACGAAAGTGGCTCTTTTAATTTTTTATATTAGTTTGTACATTATTAGAATAATTTGCTTTTGGGTTATGGTTTAATGTTACCTTTGCTCAAAGACTAGCAAAGTTGAGGTTTGGGGGTGTGATCCGACCCAAAAGTTATACAAATTATTCCCAAATCCCGGCTTTGTTAGACCTCACTTAACTTCTAATATATGCTTTTAGGCAATAAGTTACAATGAAAGCCGAATAAATGCTAAACAGGATAAAAGTGTAAAGTCATGAAGAAACCCAAGCAAAAGGCAACGATCTAGGGAGATGCAACTGAAGGAGTGTTTAAAAGGTTAATTGAACCGGTCGAAACTACAAATTTGATTGGTCGGTATAGCGCTGCAGAGGAGGTTTCTAGCTAAAGGGAATCAAGCTTAAATGGACCGATCGAAGCATCACTTTCGACCAGTTAGAACTCCAAAAGGCTTCATAAATGTAAAGAGAGACTGGTCAGGACTCAGCCGATCGGTCGAAACTAGAAGTGCAGAACACAAATATCCTCGAGGAATTACTCGACCGATCAAGCCAAATTTGACCAGACTGGAAAATAAGTGAAGCTGAAGCCTTCGCGAGTCATCTTCTACCTAGAGAAGGAAACTAAAGCCGACCGGTCGATTCTCCAAACCTGACCAGCCCAAACAAACTTTTTGAGCGAAATACTAGGCGCGCACAACTATGGATATCTTCTAAACTTTGAGATCTTCTTCAGGAATCTCTTCAACAAGTTTGATAACTCCAAACCACACAGATTACCTTCCATAATCATCATCCTTGGAGGATTTTTAGGATCTAGAGATTACTTTGTGTGTATGTTTGTTCTAGGGCCTTGTAATCTATAAATAAGGACCCTAGGATTTAGTTTTAAGGGACTCGCATGCCGGAATCTTTCTAGAGGGCTCTGATGTGAGTTTCTGTAGTTTTAGGTTAGGAATAGTTTTGGAATAAGAGGGAGGCTAGATGTAATCATCGATCACAGTCTGCATCAGCAATGATGGAGATCTCTGAGTCGACGCGCGCTTTATTCTATGGGTTGGATCTCTTGTATTCAGGATAAGTATTTTTAATAAAGTTTTACTTCTTTTTCTATTTGTGAGAACAAGATAGTAATGTTGCAATCTTATCTAGCTTAATTCAGTGGCCTTGTAGGGATTGGGTTAACCTAGATAGGATATTCACTGACGGACTAGGCCTTGTAGGATAGTTTTGCTGGTTCGCGCAATGGTTCTTTAACAATTAGGTCTTTCTAACTCGCGATTAGATTTACCTAAGTCATATACGAAGTGACTGAGCTTGTAGCCAGGAGCGGGGGTAAAAGGAATTCACGGTAGAAAAGAAATAGGATTTGTTATTGTACGAATCTGGAATCCAAGAGGGATTCTAGTCTTCTTTTTCAAAAACTATGTAGATTTATTTATTTATTTTAGGAATCTAATGCTACAAAATACTTCGTAAAGCAAAATTAAATAAGAGATAAATAACAAATCCCTATGGTTCGACACCCTTTAACTTACCCTAGTACATTCAAACTTGTGGACTTGCAAGGTCATATTTTAAGACAATCTGTCATAGTGGCGTATAGGAGAACGGTTTGAGAATGAGTGGTATGGCCACTTAATTGAAAGAAATGAACATGGGCTTTTCTGAAGGTTATCTTATTCACTTCATCATGACTTCTCTTCTTGCAAAATTTGGCTCGTTTAAGATTAATTATAACACATAGAAAAAGAAATGAAAGATGAACGAGCTAATCGTTCACTGTGTCCAAGAAGAAGAAAGACTTAGAGTTGAAAAATCTGAAAGTGCTCATTACCCCGCTCTTGGACCATCAAAAGAAAATTTTAAGAGAAAGAAAGGATTATATAAAAGAAAGACATGAAAGCTTATCTACCTGGAACCAAACAAAGAGAAGCTAGCAGACCAAGTTCTGACATCAAGTATCACTTCTGTAAGAAGAAGGGACACGTCAAGAAGGATAGTAGAAGCAGACGTGAAGGCCATTGGGACTCTAAGTCTTATTTTAGAAAGTGGTCTCATTTTGAATTTAGGTTATACTATTTACCATGGATCAAAATTTCGTCCGATACCGATACGCATCGAATGATACGTATTGGTATCGAAGGTGAATGATACAGTACATTGAATGTACCGTATCGGTCAGTTGTATCTAAAGATGTAAACGATACATTCAATGTGTCGTCCGTATCAATCCGCTATCGATACGTATCGTCCAATACATACCGGTTTTGGGCTCGGACAATAGGTACCGGTTTTATGATATTTTGATCCATGATATTTTCGTTCCAAGTATTACTAGAAACCATATATCTATTTTTAAATTGGATTCATTAGGTTTTGAAATTAAATTTGGACATAATATTTTTACTCTATTATTTGATTTCAATATTCTGGGTAGTGGCTCACTAGTGGGTAACCTTTATAAATTGAACATGGATTCATCTTACGCCCAATCTTAAGTTTCTATCCATGTAAATGATAAAGTTAGTAAGAAAGAAAAATGAGCAATCGACAACTCTTCTATTTTATGGCATAAATGTTTAGGCCATATATCTAAAGATAGAATAGAGAGGTTAATTAAAGATGATATAATTGATGCGATCGATTTCTCTGATTTCAACACTTGTGTAGATTGTGTTAAAGGAAGACTCACGAAGACTAAAGAAAAAGAAGCTATCAGCAGTATGAGTTTGCTAGAAATAGTCCACACTAGTATTTGTGGATCGTTTCCAACTGTTATTGGTGGCTAAAAGTATTTTATTACCTTCATTTATGATTATTCTCGTTTGATTTACATATTTCTCATCCATGAGAAATGAGGCCTTGGATATATTTAAGATTTATAAAACCGAAATTAAGTTATAACTTAATTCAAATATTAAAATTGTGAGATATGATAGAGGCGGAAGTACTATGATAGATACTCCGAAACAGGTTGCAATTCAAGACCATTCGCCATATATGTATAAGAGCATGACATTGTTGCTAAATACACCATGTCAGGAATACCTGAACATAATGATATAGCTGAGCGACGAAATCATAGTCTTATTGATATGGTGAGAAGCATGTTATGCAACTCTAAGTTGTTTGTGCTCTTGTGGGGAGAAACCTTGAAAACAGTAGTGCATATCTTGAATCGGGTTCCTAGTAAGGATGTTCCCAAAACTCTTGTTGAGTTATGGGTAGGAACTAAACCTACATTAGGATATCTACACATTTGAAGTTGTTTAGCTAAAGCAAAAGGGTATAATCTACAGTTTAGAAAATTGAATCCTTAAACTATAAGTTGTCATTTTATTGGTTACCCTGATAGGCCAAAAGGCTATAGATTTTATTACCCCAACTCATAGTACTCAGATTGTTAAGACTAGATATGTAAAATTCTTTGAGGACTGTGAGAATAGTGGGAGTGTTGAGCCTAAGAAAATCACTTTTGAAGAAAATCGAGTTATGATTTTTATCCCTATTATCCAAGAAAAGGTGGCACTAACACCAATTATTCAAGAAAGTGTTGATGCACCTGAGGCTATACCTATTGAAGCACCACACATTGAGGAGACTCTTGCTCTTATGGTGACTGCCAATGATCAATCATTGAATAGATCAGAGAGGGCAAAGAAGCTATCCATTTCTAATGACTATATCCTCTACCTCAATGAGAGTGAGTATGACTTTGAAAACGAAACAGATTATATTTCTTTTAACCAAGCTATGATGAGCAACAAATCAACTCAATGGCTCGAAGCTATGAAGGATGAGTTAGAATCAATAAAACATAACTCAGTCTAGGATCTTTACGAGTTACTTGAAAGAGTTAGGACTGTAGGCTGTAAATGAGTATATAAAATTAAGCAAGACTCCAAAGGTAATGTAGAAAGATACAAGGCCAGGTTAGTCGCTAAAGGATCACTCAAAAAGCGGGAATAGACTATAAAGAGACATTTTTTCCTTTTTCTAGAAAGGAATCTTTTAAGATTGTCATGGCATTGATATCTCATTTTGACTTAGAATTGCATCAAATAGATGTAAAAACCTCTTTTTTAAATGGTGACTTGTTTGAAGATGTCTTTATGTCACAACCTAAAAGTTTTCAGGTTGAGGGAGAGAACCATTTAGTTTGTAGACTCAAAAGGTCTATATATAGTTTGAAGCAGGCATCTCGATAATGGTACTTAAAATTTTACAAAGTTATTTCAAACTTTGATTTTAAAGAAAATATTGTGGATCAATATATATATATATCTTAAAATCAATGAGAGCAAATTTATCATCCTTGTTTTGTATATTGATGATATATTGTGTGACAGCCCAAATTTCCTAACCTGAAACTCAGACCGTCAGATCACCCGTTAAGGTGATCCCTTATCATAAAGAACACTTGGTACATCCACAAGATGTAGAACAAAGTAGATTACTCTAATAATCCAGATATAGTCCTCATAATCATGGCCAAAAGATAATTCCATTCTAATGAATAAGCCAAGAGACAAGAAGACCAAAAAGACAAAATAACAGTTCTATCCTTATATGAACCATAAACTCGATAGAACCAATATGAAACACTGATGAGGAACAATCATCATCCAAACAGTGGTTCAAATACCCAATTGCATCCTTCATAATACATTGTTTTAGATAAAAATATAGGCTGGACATACCAAGCCTTGTGTAATAATGTCACAAAAATATAACCAAAACTATCCCCTAAGGGAAGTTGTTCTCTGGCAAAAGATTTGACTCCTCCTCTGGTATATAGTCGGGATCTTCCTCACAGCCAGAATCCTCAGGGCCTAACTCTGCGTTTGTACCTGTGATGTATAGTCGAAGGGTGAGCTAACATCTAAGCTCAATAGAGGAATATCACTAACATGCATAGCATATCATAAAGCATAGATCATATGACTGAAATTTAAAGCACATATATCATAGCTAAATCCTTTAGACATATGCATTGAAATAACTGAATTGTAGTGCACACACATATACTAGTTTCTCAAGTTCTTCTTTAACTCCTTTTCTTATGTTTCACATGTCTCAAAATTTAGTTAAAAATTAAACTTAAACCACCTCTCAAGCATGTATAGCATTGGGAGCCCAAGTAATATCGATGGGAATCCCTGAGCCACCATCATTCAATGAACAATTCATACACTTGCCAAGCCCCTGAGCTTAATTAATAGGGTTTACTTGAGCTACGACTACAAGCCCTGAGCTTAGTTAACAGGGTCACTTACATCACAAAGATCGATAGTCGGTCCACAAGTTGTGTACATAATGGGGATTCATTTAAAGGAAACCTTAAATCATAGTGCAATTTTAACATATAGTTGTTCACCGTGTAATTGAATCAGTATGACTAATTATAGCTAGCTTTGGAGTTTCACATGCTTGCACATTTTATTCACTTACACACTTACTTATCATATGGTTTACATTTCACTTATCACATGGTTTGGTTTGCATTTACTTATCATATGGTTTGCATTTGCTTACCACATGGTTCACATTCACTTATCACATTCAAGTACCTATGTACTTGTAACACTTATCACGCTTAACACCCATTTATCTTATTCACACACGCACGCATATGCTTATCTCAGTCACAATTTCTCTATACGATCATATTGGAAGTCGTGGAAATGAATTCCCCTACCTCAAGTCATGACCAAATTGATCCCTACATAGCTCTTTTAGGGGTCCACATGTATGCTCACACACTAACCCTACATTAAAAATGTCCAAATACCCCCTTAGGGATGCTCAAGAAAGCCTAAAGGAACATAATTTCAAAAAATCCAGACAAAAGGAATCAAAATCAAACTGACACTGTTTCTCGTGCGAGCAAGCCCTAGGGCACGGGCACGCGAGCCCACAACACAGCATTCCTCGCGCGATCAACTGGATTTTAGCTTGCTGTTGATGGTCACGCGAGGCCTCGCGCGAGTGAGCCTTAGTTCACTTATGTCCTCGCGCAAGTGAATCTTAGAGCCTCACGGCTTACTTTTACCTTTTGGAAGTTTCTTGCGCGAGCAAGCTCTGGAGCTCGGGCGCATGAGAACCGAAGATGTTTCATATCTAAATTTTTTTTCAACTCAATCTTCATCATACTTCATCCATACTTCTTACACATCCTAATAAACATTAAATAACCCACTTTAAACACATTGAGCATTGATTTCTTACCTTTAACTCGGTGATCTACCCATAGATCGGATCATTCTCTTTGTTGCAACAAAAGGAGTTTTCAAAACCCACTTTGATCACACTGAGCACCTTATACACGATTAAGCCAACACCTTCGAAGGCGATATTTCACGCATTCATACACTTCACATATACATCACTATGATAAAGAGAAACTAACCTTTGGATTCAAGAAAATTCTTTCCTCTTCTTTTCCTCTCTCTCTAACTCACCAGACTCAAACCAGCAAATTGATTCATGTCTGAGACCCCCCCCTTAATCTAGCAATTGAGTTTGCTCACTTGCTAAGCCCAAACACATTTGTTATGTGTTACCTTATTCACTAACTTCGTCTTGGTGTGAGACACATAAACACCATAGTGTGTTTACTTGCATGGGTTCCCTTGTGAACCACGCACACCACAATCCTGCACGCACATCCCATGACTTACACGGGTTACTAAATTGGATACGAAATTAGGGTTATTACATTCACCCAACCTTATAAAATTTTCGTCCTCGAAAATTGTCCTAAGTCACTCTAACCAATCCATACCCATGAATTTGGAACGTATATACTAGTGCAAAAATATAATTGCCCAACTATGGCAGACATACTCATGAACGCCAATAAGATACACCTGTAAACGCACAGATCATATGCCACATTTGTGTGGCACCTATACACGTATAACGAAAACATAACCATAATCACCACACCTATTTATATCGTAGAAATCCTGCATAAAAGTAACCCTTTCGGCATCCACATGCAACACAACAACCAATTGAAATATCCACGATGTCTAATTAGCATCCCATGCATATTAAACTAACATGTGTGACAAATTTTACCAATCAAGCACATTAAACCATAACCATAGACCATTGCATAGTAAGGAATCCATTCAACAAAAAGTAACATTCACATCTAAATGTTAAACCATTCACATGACATATAAAAATATTTACATCAAAATGTAATTGATGTGACAGCCATGTAACGATAGTTCAAAAGTGATACATCAAAATTACATATAATTTCTTATAGTATTTTAAAATTTGAAAATTTTCTCAAAATGACATCCCTGGCCGCCAACAACCTCTATCTCTAATCATCATCACCCTCATCATACTCCTCTCCGGAGTCCTAACAACTAGAGTCATCATCTACCTCCTCATCATCGTCATCATCCTCACCCATAGCCTCCTCAATTTCCTTAGCGTCGGCAGTTGCGGCTAAGTTGGAAGCACCAAAGATCGTATCCCGCATCGCAGCAAGACACTCTTGATAGGTCTGTGGGTAGGCCTGGCGCATCAGGTCTATGCTAGTGGCCTCTTGGAACCGCTAATGTAGCCTGATCTCATGGGTTTGGAGTAGTAATTCGCAAAGCATATCATCTTGACTACGAGGCACATGCAGGGGTGGAGGTGGCACACTAGTATGGGTTGCTGGGTGTGGTACTGGTCCAGGATGAGGAAGTTGTTGCGGTGCTGCCTGCTGTGCAATCGCACTCTCTTTCTTTCTCTTAACACTATTCTGAAGGCTTTTAAGGCTTGGTTTAAATCCTTGACTCGATAAGGGCTGATGTTATCGGTACGTATTGGTTCATGTGCTTGGATCTCTATTGGACATCAAGTAGCTACAAAGCATAAGAGAAACAAGAAATTTTTATATTTAATAAAGAGTATATACAGTAACATGCAAAAATAGACTAATTACAATCAAATCCTAAATACAGTCTACTCCTAATCAGACTCTAAGTCAGTACTTGATAGGGTCACTGGCTCCCATCCATGTTGCTCTATAATTTTGTCATAGTCTTTCTTTAAATTCTCCCTCCTTTTCAGTCTCTCAGTGCTAGCAATACCCTCCTTAGTCCTTTTTCAGATGGCTTTCAAGGCTAAGTGCTGCCCTGGGACATGGTGAGCTCATTTATGGGCACCCCAACTACTAAGGGTGGCATCCCTCCTAGTAAGGTGGACTGCAGGGTGTTAGCCAGCCTGGCTAGTATCTCAGCTTTTTGCTTCTCTGCATCATATAAGGTGAGGGCTTGCTTGCACAATTTTTCCCAATGAAGCTTCTCCACTCTATGCTCCAGCTTCAGTTGGTCAATCTCAGCTACCAAGGGCTGCTTCACAAATGTTTTTAGCATAGCCATCCATTGTTTGACATCCCTCCTGATGTTGGGATTTTCACCCATAGCTCTCTAAAGAGTGGAAAATGGGGGTCTAGGGAGGAGGTATTTAGGGACAATGGCCCTCTCAGTGGGGTCAGTAAACAAATGGTAGGGGAGTGGATGAAGAGGATGGTAGAGAAGGGGAAAGTGGGATGACAGGTGTCAGCTCCTCTACCTCAGTAACTGGCTCAGGTGGGGTCAAAGGAGAGGTAAAAGGTACAGAGGGTATGTCCTCTTCCAAGGGGTCAGTTTGGGTAGAAGAGTCTTGGGTGGAAGGTTTAGGGATTGGTTCTTCCACCTCAGCAGTGGAAGTCACTACTAAAGAAGATGGAGGTGGAGTGGGTAGAGGAGTAGGTGTAGGAGTGGGTGCTATAAGGTAGGTGGCATGGGTCAGTTTGGGTAGAACAGTCTGGTTGAGGTGGATGGGATGAGAGTGGACTAAGTGGCTTGAAGGCAAGTGGCCATAGCAGCTTGGTTTGCTATGTTGGTTTGGAGCTGGGCTAGGATGGTGGTGAGAAGGGAAAGAATCTGGGTTGAGGCCTCTAATAGGATTAGGGCTCGGGTAATAGGTGGAATGGGGATAATGGGCTGGAAAGGAGATGTGGGGGCATGATGAAAAGGTGGGTTGAGAGCAGGCTGGAATTGGGTAGGTTATGGGGAGTCAGGTAAGGGGGTATATTCATGCCCAATGTCCTCCACAACGGAGTCCATTAGGGATGAATATCCCTCTGTGGTCAAGTGGTCCAAATCCTGGGTATGTGGAGGTGAGATGGAAAAGGTGGGGTCAATATCAAAGGGTATGGATGGTGGGGAAGAAATGGCTGGGTCAGCTGATGTAGATGGTGCAAGCCTCAAGGGTTCAACAGCTTGGATGGATGGGCTGGCTGGAGGGGTTGTCTTTGATTTATTCTGGTAGGTGGATGTGATGGGGAGTGAAGGTAAGGTAGGGATGAGGTCTGTGGTAGGAGGAGCTGACAAAGGTGTGGTGATGGTGGAAAGGATGGCTGAGCTACTAAGAGGTATGGGGACTGCAATGGAGGGAATGGAAATGCTGGTAATCTCAGAGCTAATAACATGCAAAAGAACAATAGTGGAGGGAATGACTATGGGTGCAAAGGTCACAAGTGTGGGCTTTGAGCTAGGACCAACAGAGGTGAGCAGAAGCTCAGAGCTAACTGATGTAGAGGTCCCAGCTACAGCTGCTGAGCTGGTCACCTGAGGGGCTTCTTTGTAAGGACTCTCAACTGATTTCTTCTTTCTTTTTCCAATCAAGGTCCTACTAACAGACCAGGCCCTCTTCCCAAACACTTTAGGGCTCAATTTCTCCACATGCTCACCCTTTTGAAACATAAATTTCCCTTTTCTTAGGAAAGCAGTGATGAGTCTGCTGTAGGGTAGCCCTGGCAAAGCCTGTACACTTTTGATCTTTTCATTTACATCAACCATTGCCTCAAATACCAGCTGAGAGGCATTCAAGAACTGGCCCTTGGGGGTCCTCCTCTCCTGCTGGTGTCCATTGACATATATTTTTCGTGAAAATTGAATCTATGAACAGCAGGTTAGGATGTAGATCTCTCCTCATCAATGATTCCCCAAAGCCCACAATGCCTTGAGTCAAGTGTCTAACCATTGCTCTAAAGGACACACTCTCAGGTGCTCCTAAACCATAAACTAGTCAAAAACTGATGGGACCCCTAATGCCAACCCTATATCACTATAGTCCACAACTAGCCCCCAATTATCAATCAAAATCACAAGGGAAGGTTTAGTTGACCCTGGCTTCATCTTCTTTGAGATGTTCTGATATCACAATTTGACCAGTCTGGGGTAGGATTTTTCTTGCAATGGGGTCAACAAAGGTGTCAGGCCTGCCTTCACCAAATATTCCAAGGTGTCCTTACAGTCCTCTACCTTAGAAAAATAAGGTATGCCAAAAATTATCTCTGAGATCAGGCCTAAGGCATCTACAAACTCATTGGGAGTAGTCAGGTTCCCAGGTATTTCAGTTGCATCCTCAGGGTTAGGCTCAGGCACAAGGATGTCCTCAACAACTTCTTCATTGATTTTTGCTTTCTTGGCTTTCTTTGCTTTCTTAGCCTTCTCAGGTTTTTCCATGATAAGCTTTCTCTTAGCAGGTGGGGTCTCTTTGGGCTGTGTGGCTAGCGTAGTGGATTTTCTAGTGGACTTTTGGACAGATTTGGAAGGGGCTTTGAAAAGGTCGGCCAAAGTATCCTCACGGTCAGCCATTGGTTACAAAAATCCACACAATAACTCTCACAACCACAGCAAACTTCTTTGCTCAATCAAAGTAACCACCCACACAAAATTATGGAAGTACAAAGCTTGCAAAACATAGAGTGGAGGTTGAAGAAGACTTACCCACAGAAAACCTAGGGTTTTTCAGAACTTTAGGTGCACGGCACCAAATAGCTCAAACCAAGTGCAAAATGTAGCCCATGTAAAATTAAAGCACTTTGAGCAACGACAAGGTGTGTGGAGTTGGAACCAGTGAGGTGGACATAGAAGAAAGTTTGAAATCGAGCAAAGGAGAACAGAGCTCTGAGAACAAGCTATCGAATGGATGAATAATCCTGTCGATGAGAGTAAAACAACTAAAACTGTATTTCAACAGGATTGGGAGAAGATGTCGATAGGTTGAATCAACCTATCAAAGAGTTAAAAACCTTTTGGACTTGTGGACTTCTCAGGCTGAAGGTGTGGAGAGGTTGGCTAAACCTCTCGAAATGTACAAGGCTCCAAAAAAATCAAATCGATAGGTTTCATCACCCTATTGACAGGTACACGGGCTTCAAATTTTTCAAGTCGAGAGGCACAGACATCCTCTCGACATGTTTAAAATTCTCAGTACTTAACCTCTAGACAGGTATCAGAACCTGTCAAGAATACCGCCATGACCTTCAATACCTCTCGAAACCATCTCACATCCTCTCGACAGGTATAAAGATCCGGTCGAAAATTAACTCAAACCTCATTACAGGTCCTAGTACTTATCAAAATGCACACTAGAAACCTTCATAACCTGTCGAAATGTTCTCTCCACCTCTCAGCAGGTTGTTTTTCAGTTCAAAAAGATTTCTCATCAGTTCCCAGTCCATTCTCCATACAGATTTGTCAATTCCATTCTGTTCTCATTGGATTTCTCATGCATTAAGGACCTTCCAGCCTCACTCATATCTGACTCATTATTTTAAATGAAACACTAAGCAAAATGGCAACATATGTACAATGCCAAACAGCAATGAAAATAGAAACAGCAAAAAAACTGACAAAAACAACAGTTATGATACATAGTATACATTGTTGAAAATCAGTCACACTTGAGAGGTTCTTGAAGGTGAATGGTCACCACAGGCTCTACCATATTTTAAACAAAGAGTTTAAGCCTTTGACAATTAACTTTCATGATCCTACCATCCTTTGGAACCATGATTTCAACAGCTCCAGATGGGGATACATGCATTACAATGTAAGGCCCCTCCCATCTAGATCTCAACTTGCTAGGGAAAATTTTCAATTTAGAATTGAAAAGCCATACCTTGTTGTTAGCAGTGAACTCCTTTCTCAGCAAATGCTTCTCGTAAAAAGCTTTGGATTTTTCTTTCTAGATCCTTGCATTGGAGTAGGCTTCCAATCTCAGCTCTTTCAGCTTTGACAGCTGCAGCCTCCTGTGCATACTAGCAAAAGTTAGATCAACATTCAATGATTTAATTGCCCAATATGCTTTGGGTTCTAACTCTACTAGTAAATGGCATGTCTTGCCATACACCAGCCTAAAGGAAGACATCCCTATCGGGGTCTTATAAGCAGTTCTATAAGCCCAAAGAGTATCAGTCAACCTCAGGGACCAATCCTTCCTATCTCCTTTCACAGTTTTCTTTAAAATATGCTTGATATCTCTATTAGAAATTTCCACCTGCCCACTAGTCTGTGGGTGGTATGTGTTAAGACCTAAAAAGTACCACTTTTCACCCCTTAACTTAACCTTTGATTAGATCCTTAGCCACGTAATAAGTTCTTGTAAAGTGTTTTATGTAGGTAATAACCAGCAGTGAAATAAGGCCAGGAATCCTACTAAGGAGCCGACTTTAGCACCAGAAGTTCCTCAGAGGGATGAACTTTGAATCTAGACCTGAAATGAGCCTCGCACAGCTGACCCAAGCTTTAGAGGATTCAGGAGAAATATGCCTCGCGCAGTCCAACTGAGTATCCCAAGACTTTACAATAACTTCTCGCGCAGATGATTGATTGAAGAGCTTTAGAAGCACAAACTCACGCAGCTGTCGTGCAGTCGCCGCGAGATGTAATTATCAGAAGAGAACTCATCGTGCAGTTCTCGCGCCATTCAAGAAGAAAGCATCCTTGAAAAGGTAAAGCCATCCTCACAAAGATTAATTAAGACATGGAACCTCGCGCAATTCAGAACTCAGTAAAGCCTCGCGAGGTAACTCGCGAAGTCCAGTGAAGAGAAGTGCTTGCGAAGTTCTCACTCTATTCAAATCTGTCCTCGTAAAGATCAACCCAGCGATCGTGCAGCTACCTCACGACTACTTGAGCTCTAACCCCGCGACATCTGAGGCTTTGATGTCTACTCACCCTCGCGACTGCCTGAAGAGCAAACCAAGCCAACCTCGTGACGGCTGAAGCTTCAATGTCAAACCATCCTCGCGAATAGCAAGAGCTACCACACGACAAGTCTGGGAGACAATGGCTACCTAGCGAAGCTCTAAACTTCAACTTCCATCTCTTCAGCAGAGGACCTTCTGGGAATTTCCAGCGATTAGGGCACGCACTCTCATGCTTAAATCTTCGTGCACGCACCTAAGGCATCCAGGGATCACCATTAGGCCACGTGGTATTGTTAAAATTAGGGTTTCCTAACCCTAATGTGCCGCCACACCACTGTTATAAAAACCCATACTTAGCTTAGGTTTAGAGAGCCGGTTTATAGAGAGCTACATCCTTGAATAGTTGGGAACACATCTCATTTCTTGGAGACTTGATCTGAGATAGTTTTTCTTTTCTTTTGTAGCCGTAAGTAGTTTTCTTTTTCTTTTTCCTTCTCTCCATAGTCCAGCACTTGCTGGCTATGTCTTTGTAAGCATTTTGAACTAGATTAATGGAAGTTCTGTAATAGGATCTATACTTTATGGGATTTGTGTTTGAATGTGAGATGCTCTGTGCAAGGCTGCTGCCTTGTGATCCGCCATTGCTTTGGCTATATTTCAAAGCAATGGAAGACTGATTCTAAGGGCCATTCGGATTCAAGTGACCTGTGTGTCAGGGCTATCATGGTCCTATATAGCCTTAGCCCCACCACAGGACCCACTAGATCTAAAATCCCCATGGGAGCTTGAGCTGGTACCCTGGTGACCATGGTGGTGGCAGCGATATTCTTGTTTTCTCTTGGGCCCCGTGAGGAGGATAGCCTCTGGGATAGTCTGTGACCATTCAAGTGGATAGGTTATAGCCTTAGGGTGATTCTAATCCACCGATCCAAGATGGATCCTTCTTTACACCTGAGCTTGTAGAAGCCTGGTGGGAGATTGTACAGAGGCATACTCCCCTATATTTATATAGATTCGCTATCAGATGTTAGATCTAATCTGGTTATAGAGATTGTAGGCTTGTGACTGGACCATTGTAGCCTCACTCAAGCAATGGACAGCTAGATCGAAGTTTGAACTCAATCTCTCGTTGGTTCTATGTGTCTGGGCTATCATGGTCCTATACAGCCTTAGCCCCAGACATAGAGCTTTAGAGGTTGAGGTTCCCTATGGATTCTTGAGCTAGTAGCTTGGATGAAATAATGCCTACAATGATTAACTTGTTTTGTCTTGACCCATCCCTGGATTGTGGTTCCCCTATGAGATAGTCTGTGACCATTTGAGTGGACAGGTTATAACCTTAAGGGATTGAATCATGGCAGAAGTGATGGGTTGACTCCATTCTCCTCAGTGGTGATAATGTAGCCATTGGACAGGACTTCTATAACATCATATCTGAATCTGAGTTACAAAACTCCTCTGATCTAGGCTCAATAACATACTTATCACCCTTTTATATTTATTTTCCACACTCCATCCATCCTCTCACCCCTTTCTATAGTGTAGACATTAGGTTACCTTAGAATACCTAGAATAAGTGACCTTAAACTCCCCTCCTTTTTAGGACTGCTAGATCTGTAGTTAGATCTGGAGGGACTACTAGAGATGGCTCCTTTGGAGCTATAGATCACCTTTCCCTGTGGGACAAACTCTTACTTATCAAAACTTGCCATAATGGACCCTGTATCTTGCAGGTCTAGGATTTCTTAGTTGTGCTAATTTCATCCCCTTTTTTACTCTTTCTTTGATTTTTAAATTACTTTTACCACCAACCAATAAAGCAAGCAGAAACTCAGAAATCGCCCAATAAGTTTTTGCGCCACTGCCGGGGAAAGTTGATCTATTAGTAGACCCTTAGTTTTTGTATTCCTAGTATGCTTTTCAAATGTGAATAATTGATACTGCTGACATAATTTTGAACCTTTCTTGTAGATCTAGACAGCAGCAGTGAAGGACAGTTGGACTGCAATTGGAGCTTAGCTACCTCTATTTGCAAACTCTCTGACGTTTAAAACTCTGTCTATCTTTCTTAAAAATTTCCTAGCAGTATCTAGGATAGTTTTAAATGTATTCTTTGAATAGCTGTAAACTAGTTAGATAAATTTGTTAATTGTATAGATATTCTTTTGCAATGTGCCTGCAAGAAGCTTTCCTTGCTGCTGGTGTGCTTGTATGCTAGGGAGGAGATCTCTCAGCCCTACTTTAGAGCCTCTTAACCCTGAGTTAGAAAGGGGAAGGAGACTTAGAAGAGACAGGCACACCACAGGAGAGCCCCGAAGTGAACCTGTGACGGCAAAAATGGGTGAAGAACAACCCAGAACTCTGAACCTCAAACTTCCATCTCTTCAGTTGAGGACTTTCTGAGAATTTCTAATGATTAGGGCACGCACTCTCACGCTCAAATCTCCGTGCACATGCCCCAAGGCATCGAAGGATCACTATTTGGCCATGTGGCATCGTTAAAATTAGGATTTCCTAACCCTAATGTCCCGCCACACCACTGCTATAAATACCCACACTTATCTTAGGTTTAGAGAGGAGCTTAGACTTTCTTTTCTTTCTACATCCTCGAATAGCTAGGAACCCATCTCATTTCTAGGAGACCTGATCTGAGATCCTTTAGTTTTTCTTTTTGTAGTTGTAAGTAGCTTTCTTTTTCTTTTTCCTTCTCTCCATAGTCCAGCACTTGCTGGCTATGTCTTTGTATGTATTTTGAACTAGATTAATGGAAGTTCTGTAATAGGATCTGTACTTTGTGGGATTTGTGTTTGTGTGTGAGATGCTCTGTGCAAGGCTGCTGCCTTGTGATCCGCCATTGCTTTGGCTGTGTTTCAAAGCAATGGAGGATTGATTCTAAGGGCCACTCAGATCCTAGTGACCTGTGTGTTTGGGCTATCATGGTCCTATATAGCCTTAGCCCTACCACAGGACCCACTAGATCTGAAATCCCCGTGGGAGCTTGAGCTGGTAGCCATGTGACCATGGTGGTAGCAGCGATATTCTTGTTTTGTCTTGGGCTCTGTGAGGAGGATAACCTCTGGGATAGTCTGTGACCATTTCAGTAGACAGATTATAGCCTTAGGGTAATTCTAATCCACCGATCTAAGACGGATCCTTCTTCTTTACACCTGAGCTTGTAGAAGCCTGGTGGGAGATTATACAGAGGCAGACTCCCCTATATTTATATAGATCTGCCATCAGATGTTGGATCTGATCTGGTTATAGAGATTGTAGGCTGGTGACTGGACCATGATAGCCTCACTCAAGCAATGGACGGCTAGATCAAAGGTTGTACTCAATCTCTTGCTGGTTCTATGTGTCTGGGCTATCATGGTCCTATACAACCTTAGCCCCACATATAGAGCTTTAGAGGTTGGGGTTTCCTATGGATTCTTGAGCTGGTAGCTTGAATGAAATAGTGCCTGCAATGATTTACTAGTTATGTTTTGACCCATCCCTGGATAGTGGTACCCCTATGGGATAATCTGTGACCATTTTAGTGGACAGGTTATAGCCTTAAGGGTGGAATCATGGTAGAGTGATGGGTTGGATCCTTTCTCCTCAGTGGTGATAATGTAGCCACTGGACAGGATTTCTATAGCATCAGATCTGAATCTGAGTTACAAAACTCCTCTGATCTGGGTTCAATAACATACTTCTCACCCTTTTATATTTATTTTCTACACTCCATCCATCCTCTCAACCCTTTCTGTAGTTTAGACATTAGAATACTTAGAATAAGTGACCTTAAACTCCCCTCCTTTTAGGATTGTCAGATCTGTAGTCAGATCTGGAGGGACTACTAGAGATGGCTCCCTTGGAGCTGTAGATCACCTTTCCCTGTGGAACAAACTCTTACTTATCAAAACTTGCTACAATGGACCCTGTATCTTGCAGGTCTTGGATTTCTTAGTTGTGCTGATTCCATCCCTTGTTTTACTCTTTCTTTGATTTTTAAATGACTTTCACCACCAACCAATAAAGTAAGCACACACTCAGAAATCCGCCAACAAGTTTTTGGCACCGCTGCTGGGGAAAGATGATCTATTAGTAGGCCCTTAGTTTTTGTATTCTTAGTATTCTTTGCACATGTGAATAATTGATACTGCTGACATAATTTTGAATCTTTCTTGCAGATCTAGACAGCAGCAGTGAAGGATAGTTGGACTGCAATTGGAGCTTAGCTACCTCTATTTGTAAACTCTCTGACTTTTAAAGCTCTGTCTATCTTTCTTAAAAAATTTTCTAGCAGTATCTAGGATAGTTTTAAATGTATTCTTTAAATAGCTGTAAACTAGTTAGATAACTTTGTTAGTTGTACAATTACTCTTTTGCAATGGGCCTGCAAGAAGCTTTCCTTGCTGTTGGTGTGCTTGTATGCTAGGGAGGAGATCCCTCAGCCCTGCTTTAGAGCCTCTTAACCCTGAGTTAGAAAGGGGAAGGAGACTTAGGAGAGATAGGCACACCACAGGAGAGCCCCCAAGTAAATCTGTGACAGTAATTATGGGTGAAGAACAACCCAGAACCCTCAAGGAGTTGAATGCTCCGGATGACTATAACTCCCCTTTTAGCATTCAATTCCCTGATGTTTAGGGGAACTATGAGATAAAAACTTCAATCATCCAGATGCTGCCAGCTTTCCATGGGCTTAGCAAAGAGGACCCTTACAAGCATATTGACTAGTTCTTGGCCTTGTGCACCACTTTTAATATCACTGGTTTGGGACCTGAGGCTACTAGGCTCAGACTCTTTCCCTTCTCTCTGAAGGATAGGGCCAGTACCTAGCTGACCACTCTTCCCAACAATAGCATTGCTTCATGGAAAGACCTGCAAACCAAATTCCTAACCAAGTTCTTCCATGAGACAAAAACTAGCCAGTTGAGGAAAGAGATTCTTGCGTTTGCTCAATCCCCAACTGAGGATTTTAACCAGTCCTGGGATAGGTTTAAAGAGATGCTCAAACAATGCCCCCACCACAAGATCCCAGAGTGGCAGCTTGTGCAAAGCTTCTACAATGGGATTGATGAGAAAAATAGAGATATGGTCGATGACTCTTGTGGTGGATCCTACATGCACAAGACTGCTGAGGAGGCATGGGAATTGTTTGAAGTGATTAGTGAGAATGCTTTTCAAAAGCCATCTCTGGCAAGAACTAGTCAGGAATCTAAGTCAAAGGTGGGGCCTGCTGCTGGATCAAAAGGAAAAGTTTATGAGGTGTTTGGGAACAATGACCTGCAGCTGCAGATGGTAAACCTCTCTATGAAGTTTGACAAATTACTGACTGTGATGCAACCCAGAAGGGCTGCTCATGTGGCGGAGGCATGTCTGATATGCCAGTCCCCACAGCACACAGTGGAGGAATGTCCATCTGTAGGGCAATTCCCTGAATTTGTTTTAGAACATGCTGCTGCTGCTCAATCTTATGGCCAGCAACAATCTGAGGGCCACAACAGACAGCCATATGGATACCAGCACCAAAATGCTGGTTACCAATAGAGAGACCACCCAAATCTGAGGTGGAGGCAAGACAACTACATGTAGCCCCAGCAGATGTTGGCCTTACCACAAAGGCCACAATAGCAGTTCAATCAAGGGAATGTCCCTAGGTCTAACTTCCAGCACCATCAGCAGCCCCATCAGCAACAAAATCAATTGGTCGTACCCCCATCTCAACCCAAAAATACTTCTTTCGAGGACCAGCTCTTAACCTCACTGCAAAACCTGGGTTCCTTAGCTCAGACTGTGAATTCTCATTATCAGAGCATCAAGAAGATGGAAGAGCAGATTGGCCAACTAGCGAATACCTTAGCCAAAAGAGAAGAGGGAAGGTTGTCCAGTCAACCAGTGGTTAACCCCAAGGGCCAATTTTTGATTGGTGAAGGATCCTCAAACCCTGAAGGGGATCTTTCATTGAATTGATGTTAAGAACTGTGCACCTTTGTATGATATGTACTTTACAGTTTAGAGGAATTTGTAGTGATCTTGTTGGAGTCTGAGTTTAGTGCTTTCTGCCTACTTTTATTCCTGTTCCCTTTGTTTGACAATTTCAAGTGATTAAATGATGATGATATTGTTTGAATGCTTTTCATGATGTGTGAATTTAATGCTTTGAGAGTATGGGAATTTTTAAATATTTTATAATGCTTATGGGTGTCCCTGGAAGCGAGCCTGTGAGAGAATCCACCCACAAAATAAAGGTCAAAAGGCTGACTAGTGGGTGTGTGAATTCTAACTCTGTTAAGCCATCGCGCAGTTCATAAAGAATTAAGTTGCTTTGCTGTCGCGAGTTTCATATATAGCAGGGTGGGATGACTCGCGCAGTTTAAATGAACATCCAATCTCGCGACCCATTCATGCCTATCCAGCGAGCGGATATTTTCAAAGCGTGCCGAGCCCGCGATATTTAAAATCCCACCCCGCGCTGCTTTTCTTTACTGCTTTCTCTTTCCTCTCCTGCCAGCGAAACCCTATCTCCTACTCCTCTCAATCTCTCTCCTCCAGCATCCTGTCTACAGTTCATCACTCACTTTGAAATTTTGGCATTTTGTTCTCAAAGCTTCCATCAACAGTTGCCCCCTGCTAGGAGCTCCTGCGGTCTACCGTGCATCAAATTGAATAGAACCCTAACTTTTAGGGTAAAACTCAGCTCTTGATTGTTTTCTTTCAAATTTTCAACTGCACACTCGCCAAGGAGAATCTTAATGGCTCCTAAAAGTGCACCTGTGAAGAGAGCCAGGGACCAGGCTCCCGTGGAGCCGGCCCCTAAGAAAGCCAAGTCCTCTACGGCACAACAAAAGGGGAAGGAGGTGGTTCCTGAGGTGGCTGGAAAAATGCCTGACTACTCTACACCCATTGAGCTCCTCATTTCCATTCCTTTAGAGCCTGAAGCCATTTTTGATATATCTTTCTTTGAATCTGAGCCGTTGTCAGCACCTGCCATTGAGTTCTTGCGCAAGGCTGGTTTGTTCCCCTTGATGCAAATGATTCCTGCACTAGCCTATCCTAGGTTAGTGCAACTCTTTTACCAGCACCTTAGGGTCAGACCAGACACACATGGGCAGCCAGGCCTCCTTGTGTTAGTTGACAATTTTGAGATGCTACTCAACCCAGCGTTGATTGCTGAAGTCATGGGCATCCCTGCCATTTTTTATCCCAACTGTGGTTATGGTTCCCCTGTGAGTGCCCCCATTAACACAATTGCACAGGCCATTACTAAAGGTTTGAAGGCTACAAGGGACTCCATCAGACGAAGAGATTTGGATCCCAAACTGCTGTTCATCGATCAAGTGCTGAGGAAAAATATCTATTGCTCCGACCATCAGCAAGAGAGGAGGACACCAATTGCTGATGCTCTCTATTCCTTCTCTATGGGCCATGGATTTAATGCTGCATGGTTGATTTTTGAGGCCATGAAGGATATGATGGTGAAGCTCGGGCTGCAAAAGAAGATCCACACTCTCCCCTATGGAAGACTCATCACCAAATTACTTCTGAGGGGAGGGTACAAGATACCAGTGGGGGAGTTATCTGCTGACCTCACTCCCACCACTTTTGCCAAAAGATAATGGGGGATCAGCAGAAGTCTGATGGATCCCCAGAAGAAGAAGAAGAAGGCTGAAGCTCAGGTTGTTTCTGAGCAGGGAGAGGGAACTGCTATGGCAAAGGCCACCCCTGCCCCCAAAAAGAAGGCTAAAGCCTCTGCTCCAAAGAAGGTGGTGTGAGCTTCTGTCACCTCTGCTTCTGCAGCAATACCTCCATCCACCACACTTGCCTCTCCATTAGTTTCTTTGCCTATTCCATCTCTCCCTTTCCCTCTCTTATCTCCCTTTTCCATTCCACCTCCCACTGTGATTCGTTCCTGGGTGGAAAGTGTTGAACCCCATGACAACACTCCCCCTTCACCCACCTTACCTCAATACACAGCCCCAGTATCTCCAACATCATCTGACCTAAACCCTGACAGCCCTCCCTTGATCACATACCTTAAAAAGAAAACCTCTCACACAACAGCTACCATACCTTTACCTACCCCACCCACCCCTATCACTCCCACAGACACACCACATATTGACCAACCCTTAGTCCAACCTCTCCCAACTACATCTCCACTCCACGATCTTGACTTTAACCTAGCCACCACTTCAGGGTATCAAGCCTTCATGACTACCTTGCTTGATACCTTGCCCACCCATGATATCCCCCTCCCAGACTCCCCACTCCCTTCCCCACATCACTCACCAGTCCTTTCAACTTCCCCTTTCCAACTTGTTCCCTCCTATCCTCATACTCCACCCCAACCAACCTCAAATACCCTTACCCATATCCTTTCCCTCATACACGACATCCAGACCCAGCTATCCACCACAACACAAACCCAAGTCCAAATGCAGACTAACATCACCACCATTCAATCCACCCTTTAAACATTGACAAACCCACCCATCTCTACAAAACCTCCTACCACCCCACTCATCCAGCCCCCTTCCACCTCTGACTCCACAGTGCAACCAGACCTCACCCCAATTGACTTACCTACACCCTTCACCCTCCAAGACACCATACTCCACCACTCCTTCCCCACTCTACCTACCCTTCCCCCACTAATATTACCTCCACCACAATTTACCAACACTTCTATCCAAAGAGACCCCATTCCTTTCCCATCCACCTTTCCCATTCAACCCCACATATTTGTAACCCCACCACTTCCATTTCGACCCTTCACCATTCCATTTTTTCCACAACCAGAACCATCCACTTTCACTGACCATCATTCATTTACTTTTCCACCCATGCCTTCCATTCCACCCCTTTTCCTACCCCCTCCTCAATTTACTGACCATTCAACACAGACTGCCCCAGCCCTTTCCACCCCTCCTCTTGACTTCATCCTCCAACCCCACTTTTCCCCAGGATCAATCACCTTCTACTTCTTCCACTCCATTTCTACCAATCTTACCCAGACACTCCTATTACACCCCTCCCTACTTCAACCTCCTCCATGCCATGAGGGACAATGCTTATATACAGAGGGATGTTCTCAATGGCATGGCCCAACTCCGACAAGCCATCGAATACCCCTTGCTATAGAAAATGAATGACTTGAAGCTTTCTCACAGCGAGCAGCTAAGAGATATTTCCAAGGGGTGGGAGGCAATTTTGGAAGGACTTATTACAGAATGACATTGGAGATAGAAAAAGCCAATGCAGAAAGGGTGAAAAAGTAAGCCAGGTTGTTAGAAAGGAAACTGAACAATGCTCAGGAGATCAATAAACTCAGTAAGGAGCTTGCAGATACCAATCTCCTGTGGGCTACCAAGAAAATTGAGATTTTGGAACAGAGGGTTGCCTTCCTACTATCCCAACCAATTCAGGCCACCCCTCTCGCAACAGCACCCCCTGAGGCCCCATCCTCTTCCACACAACCTGGCCCATCTTCTTCCACTCCCCCTACCCCTACACCTCCACAACCTGTTCCCCCACCTCCTACAGCCCCAACTCCGGTACCCCCTCCTGCTCCTACTCAAGTTCCTGCCCCTGCTAAAGTCCCTACTCCAGCTCCTACTCCTGCCTCAGTGCCTCCCCCTGTTCCCTCTCCTGCCCCCAAAAGAAAATGGACTCCTCCCAAGAAACCTCCCACTTCCAAAAGAGCCACTGCAGCCTAAAAAGGAAAAAGGCCAGCCCCTCCATCCCCACCTCCAAAGGTCACCAGCGCTTCTGCTCAGGATGATTCCCATGGTCACCTACTTTCCAAAGAGGAACGCAGACAGGCTACTGCTGCCCTTGGATTGGATCCCACTGAGCTTTTTCCTTCTGACTCTGCACCACCTCTGGATCCCACTGCCAAGAATTCTGCTGCTGCTCCTTCATCAAGCTCTGCTGAACAAACTTATCCTCATCGAAGGAAGGTTGCTGCCAAGAGGACTACTCCCCCAACTGCCTCTTTGAAAATTGGAAAAGACAAATCTGCCCAGTCTGAGGAGGCACCACCAATAAGCCAACCAGTGAAAGGGAAGAGCCCTGCCATTCCTGCAGCAAAAGAACAAGACATATCTTCTGTGGCTCCCCCTAAGCTTGCTAAAGGGAAAAATCCTCCCCTGCCTTAGGTGAAAGCAAAAGATAAATCCCCTGTTGTCCCTCCTGAGCCAGCACAAGCCCAATCCCCTCTGATTCCCCCTCTGACTCAGCAAGGGCATGCCTCCAAAGGGACGAGCTCCAAAGGTAAGGGCCCCAAAGGAAAATCTCCCACCAAACCCCCTGAGCCAACCACTGATAAATCTTCTGAGATCCCTCCTGAACCAAAGAGGAGAAAAATGAGGGTCAGGGCACCATCTATACCCAAAATTGCCAACCAAAGAAAGGCCGAGAGGGAACAAAAGAAGAACGAGGAGGAGGCTTACCTTCAAGAACATGCCAAGAAGATGGGTTGGGACAAATTTTGAGCCAGATTCTGACTAGATTGTACCTAGGATTTTATCTATTTCTGCACTCTTTTGCTTCTGTTTTCTTGTAGTTTGTACATTTCTCATTTTTAATAGACTTTATTCCCCTGTCATTACTCTCTTGCTTTGTCTGTTGTGTGTTTTGTTCCCTGTTCTTTCCTTTTCTTTTCTCACCAAAAAATCTGCTGCACAGACACCTTTGACCCAGTGAGGACACTGCTCCTCATAGGTTTGGGGGTATGGCAGGAAGACCCTGCCAATGGAATAGTTAACCTAAGTGCAGCAGACTCATCTGAGTAATATGGAAATGGATCTACGTTCACTTAAGAATCATGAAAACAAGAAATTTAAAATTTCTGCAAACTTTTGACATTATAAACTTTTAATATTCCACATTTCCATGATAATATCACCAAGGAAACTTACTTGTATTAGAACTTAGTGAATCATTAGAGAGAGAAAAAGGTGAGGGCATACTTAAAAGTTTAAAGGAAGACCATAACCAGTGAGAATTGGGCCTATAAAAATTTTTCCATCCTTTGAGGAGTAACCAAGGCAATCTCTTCTAGTTCTAAGGACTGGCTGAGTCACTGTGCTCACTAGAAGTTAGGTAACTCCAAGTTGAAACAACTGACAGTACTCATGAGACTTAGGAAAGGATCAAGGCCTTCTCTTGGACAGTTTGAGCCTAAAAGGACCAACCCTAAAGCAACTGCCCTTGTCCATACCCCCCTTTGAGCTTTAAATCCTAAATTTCTTCAAAATACACCTGAGTACTTGAACCTGAACCTATGAACCTGCTTCAGCCTACCCTCACTCTGAGAATTCAGAAGGTAAAGGAGAAAAGGTTGGAAATGGACTAGCTATGGTCAACATTAAGTGAATGGAGAAGAAGCATCTCAAAAATTCTGGCAGTATGGTAACTGAGAACATGGTGGCATTTCTGAAAACAATAAACAAAAATAAAAAGAAGAAAATTCCATCAAAAGGAAACAAAAATAATAATGAAGAGGAGTAAGGGAGGAGTCAAGAGGAACTTTCATTGGAGAATCAAAATCAAGAAGAGAAACTGATCACTTCAAATCTGAAAATCTCAAAGAAGATGAAGGGAGCTGAATTCAAGAAGGTGAAGTCATGAATCACCTCTGTCACCTACTGATTTCTCAATTTGGAACCCCTTTTCAACCTTCCATTCTTTTTAACCCTACTCCATAAGCCACATTACAGCCCAGTTAAAAGCCCTTGTGATCCAAAGTTGAGTGAGCTGTCATGTGAAGATAAAGAGTTATCCAATCTATGGTGAGGAACTGCCAATGATGTCAGCACTTAAGAACTCTGCCTATGCTCATGCTTACAGACCCATTTGGGGGATGTAACTGCTCTTGAGCCTGTGAGAAAATGAACCCCTCAACAAAACCTTTATGAGAGTATGCCCTGCAAAGTTTTTGGGTCTGAACTTGAATGCATTATGTATGACCTATAACCTAATTTTTGACCTGAGGATGGGCTCAGTGCTGGCACACACTTGTGCAGTTTTCTGTGGTTGTAAACTGATTGGAAATGCTATGCATTCATGAAAAGTTTATGTTGTTCTGTGCAACCAATGGATTAAATTTCTTTTATGATTACTGATTCAAGAGTAAACTAAGTCTGCCCCTTGACTGCTCACTGGATGATATTGAACTTTTGTTAAATGTTTCATTGAAGAAGTTTGTGGGTGTCTTCACTAAAAACCCTCAGGAGACTTCACTCCTCCACTAGGGATCACCTAGGGGTTTAAAAGGCTTGGTACATATGCTAAATGTATTCGTGCTCCCTACGAAAGTGGCATTTAATTTTTATAGTAGGTTTAATGTAGCTTTGCTAAGGGACTAGCAAAGATTAGGTTTGGGGGTGTGTTAAGACCTGAAAAGTACCACTTTTCATCCCTTAAATTAACCTTTGATTAGACCCTTAGCCACCTAATAAGTTCTTGTAAAGTGTTTTATATAGGTAATAACCAGTAGTGAAATAAGGTCAGGAATCCTGCTAAGGAGCTAGTTTTAGCACCAGAAGTCCCTCAGAAGGATGAACTCTGAATCTAGACCAAAAATGAGCCTCGCACAGCTGACCCAAGCTTTAGAGGATTCAGGAGAAATATGCCTCGCGCAGTCCAACTGAGCATCCCAAGACTCTACAACAACTTCTCGCGCAGATGATTGACTGAAGAGCTTCAGAAGCACAAACTCGGGCAGCTGTCGCGCAGTCGCCGTGGGATGTAATTATCAGAAGAGAACTCCTTGCGTAGTTCTCATGCCATTCAAGAAGAAAGCATCCTTGCGAAGGCAAAGCCATCCTCACGAAGATCAATTAAGACATTGAACCTCGCACAGTTCAGAACTCAGTCAAGCCTCGTGAGGTAACTCGCGAAATCCATTGAAGAGAAGTGCTCGCGAAGTTATCGCGCTATTCAAATCTGTCCTTGCGAAGATCAACCCAGTGATCACGCAGCTACCTCGCGACTACTTGAGCTCCAACCCCGCAACATCTGAGGCTTTGATGTCTACTCACCCTCGCGACTGCCTGAAGAGCAAACCAAGCCAACCTCGCGACGGCTGACGCTTCAATGTCAAATCATCCTCGCGAAGAGCAAGAGCTACCACGCGACAAGTCTGGGAGAAAATGGCTACCTAGCGAAGCTCTAAACTTCAACTTCCATCTCTTCAGCAGAGGACCTATTGGGAATTTCCAATGATTAGGGCACGCACTCCCATGCTTAAATCTCTGTGCACGCACCCCGAGGCATCCAAGGATCACCATTAGGCCACGTGGCATCATTAAAATTAGGGTTTCCTAACCCTAATGCATCGCGACACCACTGCTATAAAAACCCATACTTAGCTTAGGTTTAGAGAGCCGATTTATAGAGAGCTACATCCTGGAATAGCTGAGAACACATCTCATTTCTTGGAGACTTGATCTGAGATAGTTTTTCTTTTCTTTTATAGCCGTAAGTAGTTTTCTTTTTCTTTTTCCTTCTCTCCATAGTCCAGCACTTGCTGGCTATGTCTTTGTATGCTTTTTGAACTAGATTAATGAAAGTTCTGAATAGGATCTGTACTTTGTGGGATATGTGTTTGAATGTGAGATGGTCTGTGCAAGGCTGCTGCCTTGTGATCCGCCATTGCTTTGGCTATGTTTCAAAGCAATGGAGGACTGATTCTAAGGGCCATTCGGATCCAAGTAACCTGTGTGTCAGGACTATCATGGTTCTATACAACCTTAGCCCCACCACAGGACCCACTAGATCTGAAATCCCCATGGGAGGTTGAGCTGGTAGCCTGGTGACCATGGTGGTGGCAACGATATTCTTGTTTTGTCTTGGGCCCCGTGAGGAGGATAGCCTCTGGGATAGTCTGTAACCATTCAAGTGGATAGGGTATAGCCTTAGGGTGATTCTAATCCACCGATCCAAGATGGATCCTTCTTCTTTACACCTGAGCTTGTAGAAGCCTGGTGGGGGATTGTACAGAGGCAGGCTCCCCTATATTTGTATAGATTCTCTATCAAATGTTAGATCTGATCTGGTTATAGAGATTGTAGGCTTGTGACTGGACCATTGTAGCCTCACTCAAGCAATGGACAGCTAGATCAAAGTTTGCACTCAATCTCTTGTTGGGTCTATGTGTCTGGGCTACCATGGTCCTATATAGCCTTAGCCCCACGCATAGAGCTTTAGAGGTTGAGGTTCCCTATGAATTCTTGAGCTGGTAGCCTGGATGAAATAGTTCCTACAATGATTAACTTGTTTTGTCTTGACCCATCCCTGGATTGTGGTTCCCCTATGGGATAGTCTGTGACCATTTGAGTGGACAGGTTATAACCTTAAAGGATTAAATCATGGCAGAAGTGATGGGTTGAATCCATTCTCCTCAGTGGTGATAATGTAGCCATTGGACAGGACTTCTATAACGTCAGATTTGAATCTGAGTTATAAAACTCCTCTGATCTAGGCTCAATAACATACTTCTCACCCTTTTATATTTATTTTCCACACTCCATCCATCCTCTCACCCCTTTCTGTAGTGTAGACATTAGGTTACCTTAGAATACCTAGAATAAGTGACCTTAAACTCCCCTCCTTTTTAGGACTGCCAGATCTGTAGTTAGATTTGGAGGGACTACTAGAGATGGCTCCTTTGGAGCTGTAGATCACCATTCCCTATGGGACAAACTCTTACTTATCAAAACTTGCCACAATGGACCCTGTATCTTGTAGGTCTAGGATTTCTTAGTTGTGCTGATTTCATCCCCTGTTTTACTCTTTCTGTGATTTTTAAATTACTTTTACCACCAACCAATAAAGCAAGCACAAACTCATAAATCGCCCAATAGTATGGCGTGTCAACTCTGTGTGTCACAGAGTACTTTCTAAGTAAGTTATCAAACTGTCTATTGAAGAAATGGCTTCTCCCATCACTAATGATAGCTCTGGGGGTGGCAAACCTAGAGAAAATATTGTCCTTCATGAAGTTGAGGACAACTCTGTGATCATTGGTTCTTGTGGCTATGGCCTCAACCCATTTGCACACATAGTCTACAACCATAAGAATGAAATTGTATCCATAGGAAGGAGGGAAGGGACCCATGAAGTCAATCGCCCAAGTGTCAAAGAGTTCCACAACAAGCATAGGCTGTAAAGGCATAAAATTTCTTTTGGAAATACGTCCCATTTTCTGGCATCTTTCATAAGCTTTACAATGTTGCCATGCGTCTTTGAAGATAGTAGGCCAATAAAATGCACTTTGAAGTATCTTACCAGCAGTCTTGTTCCCACTGAAATGGCCTCAACAAGCCTGTTCATGACACATGGCTAGTATCTTATGGAATTCATCATCAGGGACACACCTCCTCCCAACTTGCTCTACACAATGCTTGAAAAGGTATGGATCCTCCCACATATAATGTCTGATCTGAGAAAAGAACAACTCCTTGTCTATTTTGTTCCAATGTGGGGGAATCCTACCCATTGCCAAGTAGTTGACTATGTTTGCAAACCAAGTTGCATAAGTGTTGACGGTAAACAGTTGTTCATAAGGGAAAGAATTATTGATAGTCAGCCTATCAAACTCAACAGCTAGGATCCTAGATAGGTAGTCTGCAACTACATATTCAACCCCTTTTTATGCTTAATCTTAAGATCAAACTCCTGTAATAGCAGGATCCATATGATTAATCTTGGCTTGGCATCCTTTTTAGACAAAAGGTACTTCAGGGCTGAGTGGTCAATGAACACCACAATCCTAGATCCCAACACATAAGACCTGAGTTTTTTCAAAGCATAGACAATGGCCAACAATTCCTTCTCAGTTGTGGTATAGTTTAACTGAGCATCAATCATTTTCTTGCTTGCATAAGCAATCACACAAGGTGCTTTGTCTTTTCTTTGCCCCAAAACTGCACCAATAGCAAAATCTCATGCATCACACATCAGCTCAAATGGCAAAGAATAATCAAGAGCTTGAAGGACGGGTGCAAAGGTTAAACAACCTTTTAAAAACTCAAAAGTGTGGAGATATTCATTATTAAATTCAAAAGGAACCTCTTGGCAGAACAGGTGACAAAGAGGTTTTGAGATTTTACTAAAATCTTTGATGAATCTCCTATAGAAACTAGCATGCCCTAAGAAATATCTGACTTGTTTCACAGTTTTAGGTGGGGGAAAATATGCAATCAAATCAATTTTAGTTGGGAAAAGAGTCATTTTATGGCCAAGGACAATGCCTTGATTGACCATAAAATGACTCTTTTCCCAACTCAAAACCAAGTTAGTTTTCTCACATCTCTGCAACACAAGGCTGAGATGGTGTAGACATTGGCTAAAACTCTCTAAAGACAAAGAAATTATCCATGAATATCTCTAAAAACTGATCAATCATGTAAGAGAAGATGGCATACAGACACCTTTGGAAAGTTGCAGGAGCATTGCACATTCCAAATGGCATCCTTCTGTAAGCAAATGTGCCAAATGGACATGTGAAAGATATCTTTTCTTGATCTTGTGGATACACAGGGATTTGGTTATACCCGGAATATCTATTAAGAAAGTAATAAAAAGCTTTGCCTGCCAAATTATCTAAAATTTGGTCTATAAAGGGCAAAGGAAAATGGTCTTTTCTGGTTTTTAAATTGAGCTTTCGATAATCAATGCACACCCTCCAACCTGTGGGTTCCCTAGTTGGAATTAGCTCACCAGAATCAGTTTTCTCCACAATGATTACAAATTTCTTAGGTACCACCTGAGTAGGTGCCACCCATTCAGAATCTGAAATGGGATAGATGACTCCTGCAACTAACAATTTGAGCACTTCCTTCATCACCACTTTTTACATGTGGGGGTTTAACTTTCTTTGCATCCCTTTGAGGATTTGGAATCATCTTCCAAGGGGATCTTATGCATACAAACAGCAAGGCTGATGCCCCTAATATCAGCAAGAGTCTAACCTATTGCTCTCTTGTGCATTTCCAACACACTTAGCAGCTCCTCTTCTTGCTTATCAGTGAGGGAAGAAGAAATTATCACTGGCAAGTTCTGATTTGTCCCCAAAAAAGCATATTTCAAGGACTTGGACAGCTATTTCAACTCCACATCAGGTGGACTTATGAGTAAAGGCAACAAAGGTGCCTTTGATGGTGGTGGAAGAGGCAACACAGCTGGTTTCCGAGGAGGATACCTTGTTGCTGGCCTAAATTCAGAATTTAATGTTTTCACCTCTTGAACCACAGGTGTGGGGGCCTTATCTTCCACAATTTCACTACACACATTTTCAAAAATATCACACGAATCATCACAATGTAGTAGCTTGGGCAAAGTCTCTTCCACAAGCTCATCCAACACATCAATCAAAAAGCAATCCTCACTATCCAAGTGAGGCTGACTTGATGCATTGTAAACATCCAATTTTACTTTCATATTACCAAAAGATACCTCCATTACAGTGGCCAAGAAAGGCCTGCCCAGAAAGGCCTGCCCAGAATTACAGGAATGGAGGTAGTACACTTGCTTGGCTCCATGTCAAGAACCAAAAAATCTGCTAGATAGAAAAACTTGTCAACCCCAACTAACACATCTTCTATCATTCTCATAGGCCTCCTTTCAGATCTGTTAGCCAGCTGTAGCACTACATGTGTGGGCTTCAATTCTCCCAAACCTAACTTCTCATAAACTGAATATAGAAGTAAGTTTACACTAGCTCCCAGATCTAACAAGGCTTTCTCAATAGTGTGATCCCCAATGATGCAAGGTTTTGTGGGAACTCCAGGGTCTTGGAGTTTTATTAGGGTTGCAATGGACAACACTTGGTTCACTTTCTCAACATAAAAGACCTTCTTAGATAGGTGTATCCTAGATTATCTTTTATGTGTGCACAAATCTTTCAAAAACTCTGCATAAGCTGGAACTTGCTTGACTGCACCAAGTAAAGGCAAGTTGATCTTCACTTATTTAAATGTCTCCATCATTTCCTCAACTTTAGCATTTCCCTTGTCAAAAGGAGAAGGTGGTTGAAGTGCATCGGAAAAGGGAAAATGGGGGACTGATCTCCCATTTTCTACCTTAGCAATCTCATCAGATTTTTCTTTATTTTTGTTTTCATTCTTTTGTTAGGGCAAATCAACACCCCCCTTCTCATATGTTGCTCCTTCTGCATATCAACATGGGTTGTTCTTTCATTCCTGCACTTTTCTCATCAAGCTTAACACCAACTTTGTTATCAACTAGCCTACTGCCTTCTGTTAAGACCTGAAAATTACCACTTTTCACCCCTTAACTTAACCTCCGTTAGACCCTTAATTATTTAATAAATGTGTTTTAAGTCTACTCTGTAGGTAATAAGCAACAGCTGCATATAAACCCCTAAACATGCCAAGAAGCTCACTGTTGCCCCAGAACTACCTCAGTAGAATGAAAGATGAACCTAGACAGAGAGTTGGCTGCAGCATAGGCACAACAAAGCATAAACAAACTAAGAAGAATGCCTCGCGCAGATGTCGCAGGGTTCAATTGAATCAGAGATAATGCCTTCACGCAGTTGTCGCGGGCTTCTGAAGACAGCACACAAACTGGTTGCGTAGTCTTGGCACCGTTCTCGCGTGGTTTGGTGTCAGAAAGAATTAAAAAGCAGACTTCGCGAGGTCCTCACGAGGCTCAGTCTTGAGCGCTCGCGCAGTCTCGTTCAGCTCAGGAAAGGAGCCTTTAATCATCGCCCGATTCACTGAAGAGAGAGAGCACCAGGCACTCCTGCGTGCAATTGTCGCGCAGTGGCCACGGGATACAAACCTTCAAGGAAATGCTCGCACGATCCATAGGCTCATGAACACTGCTTCTTCGCAAGGATCCGTCGCGAGATTCACCAAGGGACAAACCGTGCGAGCAATTCTTGCGTCGTTCAAAGCTGAAAGAGCAATCTCACGATAGCCATTAGTATCCCGCGATAACCAAAATGTCAATCCCGCGACTGCATGAGTTTTAAGTCAATTAACCCCCGCGACACCAATTCTACCACGGGAAAGATCCGCAAATCTTCTCTACTCAACGAGGATCGGGTTCTTAACTTCTCTCCACTTCTGCAGGGCTAATCTAGGAACTCCCAATAACTAGGACACACACTCCAATGCTCTAATCTCTGTGCACACATCCCGAGGCATCCAAGGGACAAGAATGGCCCGTAATTGAAAAGATGAAATTAGGGTTTTCCTAACCCTAATTCACACACAGCCGACTGCTATATAAGCCTAAGCCTAGCTTAGGTTTGAGACCTTGAACGGACTTTAGACTTAGACTTTTTCAAACTTCGTCTTCTCGATTAAGCTGTAAATTTTAGTAGGCTAAGGTTAGGTTCTAGGTAGTTTCTTTTTCCTTTTTCTTTCTCTCCATAGTCCATCACTTGCTGGCTATGCCTTTTGTATGATTATATGGTATAGTTTTTAATTGAGTTTTGTAATAGGACTTATTGCATGCATGGGATGATGTTTTTGTTATGAGTTGTTCTGTACAAGGCTGCTGCCTTGAGATCTTCCATTGCTAAGTTGTATCGTAAGCAATGGAGGATTGCTTATAAGGTTTTATTTTTAGATCCAAGTGACTTATGTGTCCAGGTTAGGCACATTGCAGGCCTTCCCCCACCACAGGATCCACTAAATCTGAATTCCCATGGGAGCTTGAGCTGGTAGCCTTGTGAACATGGTGGTGGCAGCAATGTTCTTGTTCTGTCTTAGACCTCTGTGAGGAGGATAGCCTCTGTGGATAGTCTGTGACCATTCAAGTGGACAGGTTATCCCTAGGGTGAAGCCAATCCACAGATCTAAGATAGATCCTTCTTCTCTGCACTTGTGCTTATAGCCTTGTGAGAGATTGTGCAGAGACAGACTCCCCTATATTTGTATAGATCCACCATCAGATTGCAGATCTGATTTGGTTGTAGAGATTGTAGGCTTGTGACTGGATCACTGTAGCCTTTCTAAAGCAGTGAACAGCCATGCTTATAAGCTAGTACTCAAACTCTTGCTGGTCCTGTGTGTCCAGGCTCGTGCACTTTGTAGGCCTAGCCCCACACACAGAACTTTAGAGGTTGAGGTTCCTATGGATTCTTGAGCTTGTAGCCTGGATGAAGTAGTGCCTACAATGATAATCTTGTTCTAACCCATCTCTGAATTGTGGTTCTCCTATTAGATAGTCTGTGACCATTTAAGTGGACAGGTTATAGCCTTAAGGGATAGGATCATGGCACAGGGGTGAGTTGGATTCTTTCTCCTCTTTGGTGATAATGTAGCCATTGGACAGGAATTCTATAGCAGCAGATCTGAGTCTGAGTTACAAGACCCATCAGATATGTACCTAATAACATACTTCTCACCCTTTTATATTTATTTTCTCACTCCACCATTTTTCTTAACCCTTTTTGTAATTTAGACATTACGTTACCTTAGGATTTAGACTATAGTGACCATAAATCCCCTTCCATTTAGGACTGCCAGATCTGTAGCCAGATCTGGAGGGCCTATTAAAGATGGCTCCCTTAGAGCTTTAGATCAACTTCCCTGTGGTACAAACTCTTACTTATTAAAACTTGCTACAACAAGGCCCTGTATCTTGCAGGACTGTGCATATTTTAGGCTTGCTGCTCTGTAATCCATCTGTGACTTTTACTAACCCCATTCTTTTCACCACCTCCTATAAAGTCAGTAGCAAGCACTTAAAATAGCCTAATAAGCCCACCCCCATTATTCTATTGATGGCTGATAGGTCTGAGAGGAAACCCATAGGAGTGGTTGAGGATGTCTTAGTGGGGGTAGATAAGTTCTTCTACCTTACAGACGTCCTTATTTTGGACATGGGCTGCAACAAGAGTGCATCCCCGATACTTGTTATTTTGGGCAGACCATTCTTGGCCACTGCCAATGTATGCATTCAATGCAGGTCTGGGATCATGGAGGTCACTTTCGGACATATGAAAGTTGAGCTTAATGTGTACAACAGTGCAAAGTACCCTCAGTTGGACAATGAGGAATACTTTGCAGTGGATGTACTAGAAGAAATTGTTGAAGAACTGCCCACTCTGCTAGAGTGGGGCAACATTGTCACTGATTTAACTAAAGTTTGGAACATGGTGGAGGAAGGAAGCCTAGCTCTAATGCCAGAAGACATGTCCCTATTGAGGTCTTCTGTGGGCTTAGAGCAGCATTCCAATTGGAAACCTACATTGTTGCCCCTTCCTCAAACCAACAATACATCAATCCTGCCATCCATCCAACAAGCCCCTGATCTAGAGCTCAAGAAGCTTCCAGAGACATTGAAATATGCTTTCCTCGAGAAAGGCGAGAAACTTCCTGTAATTATCTCCTCTTCTCTTACCAGTGAGTAAGAGGAGGAATTGCTAACAGTTTTGAGGAAGCACAAGAAAGTAATTGGCTGGACTATTGCTGATTTAGGAGGGATTGATGCATCGATCTGTATGCATAGAATTTATCTAGAAGAGGGCTCAACACCCTCCAGGGAAATGCAGAGGAAACTGAATCCTCACATGCAGGAAGTGGTCCAGAAAGAAATCATTAAATTGCTGGATGCTGGGGTAATTTACCCCATCTCTGATTCCCAATGGGTGGCACCAATCCAAGTGGTACCCAAGAAATCTTGCATAACAGTGATCACAACCAAGTCTGGAGAGTTGAGACCAGCCAGGGAGACCACTGGCTGGAGAGTTTGCATCGATTATAAAAAACTCAACTCCAAGACCAGAAAAGACCACTTCCCTCTCCCCTTTATTGATCAAATTTTGGACAAGTTGGCTAGGAAAGCTTTTTACTATTTTCTTGATGGGTACTCAGGGTACAATCAGATCCCTGTGCACCCTCTTGATCAAGAGAAAACTACTTTTACTTGTCCTTTTGGCACCTTTGCTTACAGAAGGATGCCTTTTGGACTGTGTAATGCCCCAGCCACCTTTCAGAGGTGTATGTATGCCATCTTTTCTGATATGATTGATAAATTTTTGGAAATTTTTATGGATGATTTTTTGATTTATGGGGATAGCTTTGACCAATGTCTACAACACCTCCATCAGGTCTTACAAAGATGTGAGGAGACCAATTTGGTCTTAAGTTGGGAAAAGAGCCACTTCATGGTAACACAAGGAATTTTGTTGGGCCATGTAGTCTCTAAAGATGGAATTGGGATAGACAAGGCCAAAGTTGACCTCATTGCAAATTTGCCCACTCCAAGAACAATCAAACAAATCAGATCTTTTCTTGGGCATACTGGATTCAATAGGAGGTTCATCAAAGACTTCAGCAAAATTGCTAAACCATTGTGCCACCTGCTCTGCCAAGATGTGCCCTTTGACTTTTTTACTGAATGTCTTAAGGCTTTTGAAACTTTAAAAATCTGCCTCACCTCTGCCCCTGTACTCCAAACACCTGACTATACCTTGCCCTTTGAGTTGATGTGTGATGCATCCGACTTGGCAATAGGTGCTGTCCTGGGCCAGAGAAAAGATAAGCTGCCTGTGGTCATTGCATATCTCAGCAAATCACTTGCTGAAGCTCAGCTGAACTACACAATAACTGAGAAAGAGCTTTTGGCAATGGTTTTTTCTGTGGACAAGTTTAGACCTTACCTACTTGGGTCTAAAACTGTCATATTCACTGACCACTCAGCATTAAAGTACCTACTGTCCAAGAAGGATGCAAAGCCCAGATTGATTAGATGGATACTACTGTTGCAGGAGTTTGACATCGAAATCAAGGATAAGAAGGGTGTAGAAAATGTGGTGGCTAACCACTTGTCCAGAATTATGTTGGAGAAAGGTGTTGATGACCTTGCTACAAATGATGTCTTCCCGGATGAGCAACTGTTTGCCATCCAATCTTTAGTTCCTTGGTATGCACATATTGTCAATTATCTAGTTATAGGCAAGATTCCTGCCCATTGGACAAAAATGGACAAAGACCTATTTTTCTCACAAGTCAAATTCTTTTTTTGGGAGGAACCTTGCCTTTACAAGTATTGTGCAGACCAAATCATTCGAAAATATATTCCTGAAAGTTATGTCCCTAGTATTCTGGCCATGTGCCATGAAAATACCTGTGGGGGTCACTTTAGTGGGAGAAAAACAGCTGACAAAGTGTTACAGTGTGGGTTCTATTGGCCTTCTCTTTTCAGAGATACCAATACACACTACAAGACCTGTGAAAGATGTCAGAAATTAGGAGGGCTATCTAAATGAAATTCAATGCCTTTACAGCCCATCCTTGTTGTAGAACTGTTTGATGTGTGGGGTATTGATTTTATGGGCCCCTTTCCTCCTTCCAATGGTTTTCATTTCATCTTAGTGGCAGTGGACTACGTTTCCAAATGGGTAGAAGCCATTGCCACAAGAACTAATGATAATCAGGTTGTCCTCAAGTTTATAAAGCAGAATATCTTCTCCAAATTTGGCACCCCTAGAGCCATTATCAGTGATGGAGGGAGCCATTTCTACAACAGAAATTTCGAGAGCTTGATCAAGAAATATTCTGTCACCCATAGGATTGCTACTCCCTACCACCCACAAACCAGGGGGCAAGTTGAAATTTCAAATAGGGAGATCAAGCATATCCTTGAGAAGACTGTGAGGACTGATAGGAAAGATTGGGCTGACAAGCTTAGTGATGTACTGTGGGCTTATAGACTGCCTATAAGACTCCCATTGGTATGTCCCCATTCAGACTGGTTTATGGCAAGGCCTGTCATCTCTCAGTAGAGTTAGAACACATGGCCAATTGGGCCATCAAACATTTAAATCTAGATCTAACTTCTTCTGGTCATCACAGGTTGCTGCAGCTGTCCGAATTGGAAGAACTAAGGATGGATGTGTATGCTAATGCCAAGATCTACAAGGAAAGGTCCAAAGCTTTCTTTGATAAGGGGCTGTTGAGAAAGAGTTTCATAGTTGATGATAAGGTTTGGTTGTTTAACTCCAAACTTAAATTTTTTCCTGGCAAGTTGAAATCCAGATGGGAAGGTCCTTACATTGTCATGCATGTTTCCCCATCTGGTGCTATGGAAATCAAGGATCCCAAGTAAGAGAGAACGTTGAAGGTGAATGGTCAGAGGCTTAAGCCTTGTTTTGAAAAACCTGCCGAACCCATGAACACCATTCACTTTCAAGGGGATCCTTCTTTATGCTGATCCACAGGTGTGTCATCACTGTATCATATGTACTTTGATTTTGGTAGATTTATCTTGCTTTCTTTTGTTAACATTCTCTAGGAATTGTTAGTGGTCCCATCTGATTCTAGACCTGTCTGGTTTAAATTTTTGATGCTTGGTTTGATTCTTACTGCTCTTTAATTGCTAGCTTTTGTTGAATGCATGATGTGGGAGTTTAGGGGTGTGTCATTTCCGTTCTTTTGTTGAATGCATATGCAAAAGGGCAAAACAGAGAGCACATGCTCTCCGTTTTATACCTTGTTATCGCTGGGTCCAAATAGAAGCCTGGGAGACTCTCGCGCACTACAGACAGCATATTTCATCAGCTGTTGCGAGATTCTAATAGCTGTCGCGAGGTTAAAAAGGAAGTTTGGAAGAATTTCGCACAGTTCACATGGAAACATTCAATAGCTGTCGTGAGATTCATGTGTACCTGAGAACCTCTCGCGCGATCCACATAGAGCTATTCATTAGTTATCGCAAGATTCCAAGACTATCGCGAGGTTCAGAAGGTAAACTGGGAGCCACTGGCGTAATTCAACAGAAATACTTCATTTTCTGTCACAAGATTCTAAGGCTGTCGCGAGATTTAAAATGAACCTCTGAGCTTTTCGTGCAATCCAAATAGAGACCTAGGAGCCGCTCTCACAATTCACAAGAATTCATCTCACACCGTTGCGCGCTCCAAGGTCAACCTAGGAGATTGTCTCACAATCCAGATTGAATCAACACCTTTGCTAGGTTCATTTCCAACCCCGCGACCAGAAGTTCCAAAGTGCGCTGAGCTTCGCGATAAGTACTTTAACCCCGCGCTTGGTTTCTTTTCCATTATTTTCTTCTTCTTCCCTCTGTGAAACCCTAGTTTTTGGCTCTCTTCCCCCTCTCTCCTCTAGCTTCACTCCTACAGCTCATCATTCACTCCACAAATCTATAGAGTCGTTCCTACCATCACCCCCATCTATTGCCCTCTGATCAGAGATCTCGCGGTGCCTTGTGCGTCAGATAACACCTAACCCTAGGATTCTAGGGTAAACACTTAGATCTCCATCTCCTTTCCTCTCATTCAAAGATAGAAGTTTGAAATGGCTCCCAAGAGTGCACAGAAGAGAAAGGGGAAGGATAAGACCCCTACAGAGACCACCCTTAAAAAGGCTAAGACTTCAAAGTCACCAAAAAAAGGAAAGGAAGTGGTTGAGGAGGCGGAGGAACCAACCCCTAGGTTTTCTACTCCTTCAGAGCTAATGGTTTCAATTCCATTAGAGCCTGAGAGAGCCTTTGATATACCATTTTTATGAGCAAAGCGGGCCTGATGCCATTAATGAGAGGAATTCCAGCACTAGCTTACCCTAGGCTAGTGCAACTGTTCTATCAGCACATCAGGGTCAAGAAGGAAAAAGATGAACAAGTGTGCTTGCTGGTGCTGATTGACGACTTTGATATGTTAGTAAGCCCCAAGGTGATTGCCGAAGTTTTGGGCATTCCAGCCACATTCGACCCTAGCTGTGGATATGGCCCCCCTCTGAGTGCCTCGATTGATACAATTGCACGGGCCTTAACTAGAGGATTAAAGGCCACAGGGGACTCGATCATAAGGAGAGAATTAGAACCTAAACTCCTATTCATTGACCAAGTCTTGCAAAAGAACATATACTGCTCAGGACATCAGCAGGAGAGGAGAACCCCCATTGCGGATGTTGTCTACTCCTTCCACCTGGGCCATGGCTTCCATGCAGCCTGGCTAATTTTTGAGATAATGAAAGACATAGTGGAGAAGATAGGGACCAACAAGAAGCTTCACACACTCCCTTATGCTAGGGTCATTACCTTGCTGCTACTAAAGGGAGGGTACAAGATAGAAAGAATTGAGCAGACCACCACCCTTGCCCCTACTACCATTGCCAAGAGGCAATGGGGAATCAGCAGGAGTCTGATAGAGGCCCAAAAGAAAAAGAAAGTTGAGGCATAGGCCCTTCCCAAAGAAGCAGAAGAGGCAGCTGGAACATGGTCTACCCCTGCTACCAAGGAGGTGCCTACAGAGCATGTTGCCACCACTACTGCAGCAGCCCCCATTTCCCCTCCACCTTTTACTCCTGCATCCACCACCCCTCTTCCATCTATCTCTCACCCTCCTCTGTTTACAACATTCATGTCCACTCCCCCTTCACCTGTGATTGGTACCTAGGAGGTCTCCCAATCTCCTACCTTACCTCTGTACACAACCACAATTCCCCCATCAGCTACACATAAACCTGCCAGCCCTCTCCTCATTTCCTATAAAAAATGAAAAGCCACTGAAAAAATCCCCACCATCTCCCAGACACCACCCACAATCTCTTCTATCCCCATTGACACACCACACCTTGAACAAGACACCACCCCAGCCATACCTACTACATCCCCCCTCACATTGACTTAACCCTCAACACATCCATAGGCTTCCAAGCTTTTCTGTCTACCTTCCTTGACACAATGCCTACCTACTACACCCCTCTCCCAGACTCCCCAACTACATCACACCATCACTCCCTAGAACCCCACTCTTTCCCTCCTTCCACTTTCCACCATGCACCTTCCTCCCCTTTCCAATCAGTGCCCTCTTCTTCATAGACCTAACCTCCCAACCCTGACACATTGACCCTTATCCTATCCCTTATCCAAGACATCCAAGCCCATATATCCACCACTACCCAAAAATAGGACCAGATGCAGACTGAACTCACCTCCATCCAATCCACCCTACACACCTTAACCAACCCACCCATCCCTCCACCACCCACTACAACCCCCTGGCCCTGTCCACTGACAAGGAAACACAAATAGACTTCCCTCTTGACTCACAATCCCCCCTACCATCAACATTACCTTTTACCCCCTCATTCCCTTTCCTACCTTTCACCATTCCCATTTTTCCTCCCCCATCACCCTCTACTCCTACTGAGCCTACCCCATTCTCATTTCCCCCTATACCCTCCCTCCCACCTCTTATCCTTCCCCCTCCCACATTCACTAACAAATCCACACAAATAGACCTCGAACTTATCCCCCTCCCCCCACAACTAGACATACCCCTGTTACCCCCCCTTCTACCCCCCAGGACTAATCACAGTTTGCTCCTTCCACTTTCTATCTGCCCATCACACCAAAATATCATTTTTACAGCCCTCCCTACCTCACCATCCTCCATCACATGCGGGATAATCCTTACCTTCGGAAGGATGTCCTAAGGGGCATGGCCAAACTTCGCCAATCCATTGAGACCCCCCTGCTGGAGCAGATTGTTGACATGAAGGAGGCCCATAGAAAATAACTACTGGGCATCTCCTTGGGGTGGAAACATATCCTGGAGGCCTATCTGAATACCAAGGCTACAGCTGAGTACAATGTGCCGAATTTGGAGTTGGAGAAAGCAAATGCTGCTACAGTGAAGGCCCGGGCCAGAATGTTTGAAAGAGGCTAAAAAATGCCCAAGAAATCTTCAGCATCCAAAAATATATCCATGAGACTGACCTCCTAAAACACCAAATTCATATTGCCTCATTGGAATCTGCATTGGCTGCTGCCAGAAATGTTCCTCTGCAGCCCACCCCAATCTCTATTCAAATGCTCGACCCAGAGCCTAAAGCTACTCCATCTACAGCTACCCAGTCTGAGGAGGCATAACCAAAGACCCAGCAAGCGAAAGGGAAGGCCCCAGCTACCCCTCCTCCAGAGCAGCCTCCACCTACCAAGGCTTCTGCTGCACCTCCACAAGAGTAAACTTATCCTAAGCAGAGGAAAGTCACTGGTAAGAGGACTGCTCCCAAAGCTGCCCCTTTAAAAATTGGCAAAGAGCCGGCTGCCCAGTCTGAGGAGGCACATTCCCCTGGCCAGCCTGAGTCCCAAGAAAAAGAGAAATCCCCAGTGGTCCCCACTAAGGAAGCAAAAGGCAAAGGAAAAGGCAAATTCCCTGCCACCCCCCCGGCAAAGGGCAAAGGAAAAGCCCCTCAAGAGCTAAAAGTACCCAAGCAACCAAAAGTCAGGGTGAGGGCCCCTAAAGCTCCAACTGCTAAGAAAACACCAATCGAAGTAAAAAAGGAAAGGGAGGCAAAGAAGAAACTAGACAAAGCTGCCCTTAGGGCACATGCTAAAAAGATGGGCTGGGATTTCTTTACTGATTCGGATTCAGATGATTCCTCTTAGAGTAGCTTAGATTGTACTTCGATTGTAATTACCATTGTACATGTTTTTCAGTTAATATAATTTTTATTTTATTTTTTTGTATTCTTTTGATCTGTCTGTGTGCTTTTCTATTTTTTTTAGTCTTCCTTTTGTTCAAATTTTGTCTCGGGATATGTCTGTAGGGTCGCTATAATCATTTCACATATGAATCCAAGTGCACGATCGAGGTCGATGCCAATTGCCAGGGGGTTCCATAATCTCCACTATGCCACTGCGTGATACACAGGATCCTCTTAAATACCATGCCTATCTTTAGACCCTCATTTATTGCACACTTTTCCTTTCCAAGACTCAGTTGTGCGATTCATCTTTCCCCAAACATTCACAATTTATTGCCCATCTTGGAAAGGGTTCAAAACTTTCAATGTGCCGTTTCATTTTCCACCGCCCATATCTTTTAAATAGGCCAGTACTTCCTTTTCGTCTCATCCTTCCTCTTCTAACCACAACCTTGGCGGATGACAACCCCTTCGGGTTTCCCATCAAATTCTACCCCATCTGGGAGGACCCCCCACCGCCTAAGGAGCCGGACCCCTTCCAATTTCTCTGGGATGAGTTTGACGAGGTCCAGCAAATCCTCACCAAGGAAGAGAAGAAAAAGCAGAAGGAGGAGAGGAAAAAGAAGAGAGAGAAAAAGAAGAAAAAAATTGATCCACCTGCATCTCCCACACCACCTTCCTCACACCCTCCCCCACCGCCTCTCCCTTGATCCCTCTTCCCCCCCCATTTTGTCTTTTCTTTTACCCTCTTTTTTTACCATTTTCTTTTTCTTTTAATGATAGTTTCTTTTCGTTCTATACTGTTCAGTAGCATTATTTTTCTGTTTCTCTATTTTCTGTTGTGTTTATTTTTGTCTGTCTGCTTGGAATCTACTGCCTTTTATCACCTTTGAACCAGTGAGGACACTGCTCCGATTGGTTTGGGGGTGGGGCAGTCTGCCAATAAGATAGTTAATTTTAATGCAGAATGGTGGTATAACTGGGATGAATAAAGTTAATTTCCACTTAACTTGATAAAATGAGGAAACATGTAAAAATTTAAATATTTTTGCAGACTTTTCGAAACAGAAAAAGTTAAAAAAAAAAATCTTGACACCACCATGAAGCTAATATTAGAAAAATATTTCAGTTAGTACTCAGTGAACCTAAGAGGAGAGAAACAGATGAAAATACACCCCATGGGTTAAATTTGATGACCATACCTAGTGAGATTTGGGCCCAGCATTTTCTTTTGAAAAGTGTTTTTTTGCATTATTTCTGCTCTAAGGACTGATTGAATCCAGACTTTTTCACTAGAAGTTGTGCAACTCCAAATCAAAACTAATTGACAGCACTCATGAGACTAAGGAAATGATCCAAGGCCCTCATTTGGACAGTTTGAGCCTAAAAATTCAACCTTTTGCATACACTAGTTGAGCCTTAAAATCATAATTTTCTTTCACAAATACCAGAACACTTCCACCTTAACCTCATTACCTGAGTCAACCCTACCCTCACTCTGAGAATTCAGAAGGTAAAGGAGAAGGAGGTAAAGATACTGAGAATGGTCCAACATTCTGTGGAAGGTGAAGAAACGCAACTTGTGAACAGCTGTGTATCAATGGCAGTTGTGTGGCAGTTCATCAAAAGAATGAATAAAAAAATAAAAAGAGAAAAAGAAAGAGAAGTCTAGAGGACAAAATCATCTGAAAATTGAAAAGAAGAGGAGAAGCTGGCCACTTTGAGTCTTGAATATATAAAGCAAGATGAAGTTTTTGTTGAAATGAAGGTTGTGAAGTCATGAATCACTCCTTACCTTGCTTATTTCTTAATTTGGACTCCCTTTTTATTCCTTTTTTCTTTACACCCCTCAGCCATAAGCCACATTACAACCCATTCAAAAAGACCTTGTGGATCCAAAGATTAATGAGCTGTCATGTGGAGATGAGGAGTTGTCCAATCTTTAGTAAAAATTCTTGAAGATGTCAGAAATTAGAAGCTTTGTCTATGCTCATGCTTACAGGCCCATTTGGGGTCTGCAACTGCTCTTGAGCTGTTGAGAATGTGAACACCCTCAGGTTATTAATGTTGAGAGATAGCCCTAGTGAGAATTGGGTCTGAATTTTAACCTCATTGGGGTTGTATCCAACCTGAATTTTGAATTAAAGGCAAGCTGGGTATTGATTTTTATACATTGAAATTCTAATGATAAATGAATGGTGGTAAGGCAAACACATGTTAACTTGTAAGTTTTAAATGGCCTGCAACATTGTTGTAGATTCCTCTAAGTGTAAATATTTTTTGGTGTGGAATGAAGCTTTAAACATCAAAATCTGTGTTGTCATTATTTGCACTATACTTAACTCTTTTAATGGTGAAGTTTGTGGGTGTCTTCATTGAAAACCCTCAGGAGACTTCACTCCCCCACTAGGGATCACCTAGGGGTTTAAAAGGCTTGGTACATATGCTAAATGTACTCGTGATCCCTACGAAAGTGGCATTTAATTACAACTTTTTTAAGGGACTAGCAATGATTAGGTTTGGGGGTGTGTTAAGACCTGAAAAGTACCACTTTTCACCCCTTAACTTAATCTCTGTTAGACCCTTAATCATTTAATAAATGTGTTTTAAGTCTACTCTGTAGGTAATAAGCAGCAGCTGTAAATAAACCCCTAACCATGCCAAGAAGCTCACTGTTGCCCCAGAACTACCTCAGCAGAATGAAAGATGAACCCAGACAGAGAGTTGGCTGCAGCATAGGCACAGCAAAGCAGAAATAAACCAAGAAGAATACATCGCACAAATGTCGCAGGGTTCAATTGAACCAGAGATAATGCCTTCGCACAGTTGTCGCGGGCTTCTGAAGACAGCACACAAACTGGTAGCGCAGTCTTCGCACCATTCTCACGCGGGTTGGTGCCAGAGAGAAGTGAAAAGTAGACTTCGCGAGGTCCTTGCGAGGCTCACTCTTGAGCGCTCACGCAGTCTCACGCAGCTCAGGAAAGGAGTCTTCAATCATCACTCAATTCACTGAAGAGAGAGAGCTCCAGGCACTCCCGGGCGCAGTTGTCGCGTAGTGGCCGCGAGATACAAACCATCAAGGAAATATTCGCGCTATCCATAGGCTCATGAACACTGCTTCTTCGCGGGGATCCGTCGCGAGATTCACCAAGGGACGAATCATGCGAGCAATTCCCGTGTCGTTCAAAGCTGAAAGAGCAATCTCGCGACAGCCATTAGCATCCCGCGATGACCAAAATGTCAATCCCGTGACTGCATGAGTTTCAAGTCAATTCAACCCCGCAACACCAATTCTACCACACAGAAATATCTATAAATCTTCTCTACTCAGCGAGGATCAAGTTCTTAACTTCTCCCCACTTCTGCAGGGGTAATCTGGGAACTCTCAGTAACTAGGGCACGCACTCTAATGCTCTAATCTCAGTGCACACACCCCGAGGCATCCAAGGGAAAAGAATGGGCCATAATTGAAAAGATGAAATTAGGGTTTTCCTAAGCCTAATTCACACACAGCCGACTGCTATATAAGCCTAAGCCTAGCTTAGGTTTGAGACCTTGAACGGACTTTAGACTTAGACTTTTTCAGACTTCGCCTTCTCAATTAAGATGTAAATTTTAGTAGGCTAAGGTTAGGTTCTAGGTAGTTTCTTTTTCCTTTTTCTTTCTCTCCATAGTCCAGCACTTGCTAGCTATGCCTTTTGTATGATTATATGGTATAGTTTTTAATGGAGTTTTGTAATAGGACTTATTGCATGTATGGGATGATGTTTTTGTTGTGAGTTATTTTGTACAAGGCTGCTGCCTTGAGATCTTCCATTGCTAAGTTGTATCGTAAGCAATGGAGGATTGCTTGTAAGGTTTTATTTTTAGATCCAGGTGACTTGTGTGTCCAGGTTAGGCACATTGCAGGCCTTCCCCCACCACAGGATCCACTAAATCTGAATTCCCATGGGAGCTTGAGTTGGTAGCCTTGTGAACATGGTGGCGGCAGCAATGTTCTTGTTCTGTCTTAGACCTCTGTGAGGAGGATAGCCTCTATGAATAGTCTATGACCATTCAAGTGGACAAGTTATAGCCCTAGGGTGAAGCCAATCCACAGATCTAAGACAGATTCTTCTTCTCTACACTTGTGCTTGTAGCCTTATGAGAGATTGTGCAAAGATAGACTCCCCTATATTTGTATAGATCCACCATCAGATTGTAGATCTGATTTGGCTGTAGGGATTGTAGGCTTGTGACTGGATCACTGCAGTCTTTCTAAAGTAGTGAACAACCATGCTTATAAGCTAGTACTCAAACTCTTGCTGGTCCTGTGTGTCCAGGCTTGTACACTTTGTAGGCCTAGCCCCACACACAGAACTTTAGAGGTTGAGGATCCTATGGATTCTTGAGCTTGTAGCCTGGATGAAGTAGTGCCTACAATGATAATCTTGTTCTGACCCATCTCTGGATTGTGGTTCTCCTATTGGATAGTCTGTGACCATTTAAGTGGACGGGTTATAGCCTTAAGGGACAGGATCATGGCACAGGGGTGAGTTGGATTCTTTCTCCTCTTTGGTGATAATGTAGCCATTGGACAGGATTTCTATAGCAGCAGATCTGAGTCTGAGTTACAAGACCCATCAGATATGTACCTAATAACATACTTCTCACCCTTTTATATTTATTTTCTCACTCCACCATTTTTCTTAACCCTTTTTGTAATTTAGACATTATGTTACCTTAGGATTTAGACTATAGTGACCATAAATCCCCTTCCAATTAGGACTGCCAGATCTGTAGCTAGATCTGGAGGGCCTACCAAAGATGGCTCCCTTAGAGCTTTAGATCAACTTCCCTATGGTACAAAATCTTACTTATTAAAACTTGCTACAACAAGGCCCTGTATCTTGCAGGACTGTGCATATTTTAGGCTTGCTGCTCTGTAAGCCACCTATGACTTTTACTAACCCCATTCTTATCACCACCTCCAATAAAGTCAATAGCAAGCACTTAAAATAGCCTAACACCTTCCACTCCTCAAAGTGGTGGCAAATTTGGCTTCTTCATTTGAAGAAGTCTCACCTACCACATACTACCCTTTTGGATTATTCATGGGCTGACTAGGCAGTCTTCCCTCCTCTCTCCTAGTGAAAGTATTATATAGCTGACTAAGGTGATCCTCTATCTTTTTAATACTTGGCTATGGGAGTTAACAGTTTGAGACAAAGAGCCTAAATTTTGCAGTGAAGCTAGAACTTGCTCTTGAAATGTGAGGGAAGTAAAGGGTGCTGGGGCTGGTGCACTTTGATGCACAGGTTGTGCCATTGGCTGAGCAATAGGCTACTAGTAATGGGGCCTTAGGAAGTAGTTCTACTGGTAGGGTTGGGCATTTCTATAAGGCATGGACTGATGTTTTGGCTGCTGCTGCTGTTGGTTTTGGAAAGTAACTTGTCTCCACGTCAAGTTGGGGTGGTTTCTCCAATGATAACCAACAGTAGGCTGTTGTCGAAAAGACTGAGTAGCACTCATATGTTCCATAACAAAGTCTGGAAATTAGGCAGCAAAAGGACATTCCTCAAGGGAGTGAGTGGGGGACTGGCATATGACACATGCCTCCTCCACTTTGGCAACCATTGGTGACTGCATTGCTCTCATGAGCTTATCAAATTTTTTAGTCAAGCTATCTACCTTCCTTTCCAAATCATTGTATCCACTCACCTCATACATTTTTCCTCTTGTAGTGGTCTCTCTCACCAATCTAACAGGGGTCTCAAAGTCTCTTGACAAGGTCTCCCTTTGCATGGAGTTTTCACTAATGATATCAAACAACTCCCAATCCTCATCAGCCGTCTTATGGAGGTAAGTGCCATAACATGAGACATCAATCATGTCCTTGCTCTTGGGATCAATTCCTTGATAGAAACTTTGAACAAGTTTCCATTCAGGAATTTGGTGATGGGGAAATTGCTTCAAGGGCTCCTTAAATCTCTCCCATGCTTGGTGAAAGTCTTCAGTTGGGGCTTGAGCAAATGAAATTATGCTCTTCCTCAACTGACTTATTTTAGACATGGGGAAAAACTTGGCTAAAAATTGGCATGGAAGGTCATTCCAAGACTGAAGACTATTGGTTGGGAGTATGGACAACCAAGTTCTAGCTCTGTCCTTTAATGAAAAAGGAAAGAGCCTCAACTTGGTTGCGTCCTCCCCCAAACCAGTAATGTTGAAAGTAGTGCACAGTCCCAGAAATTCATCAATATACTTGTATGGGTCTTCCTTACTCAGGCCATGATATGAGGGCAATATCTGTATGATTAAAGATTTAATCTCATAGTTCCCTTAGACAACAAGGAATTGAATGCAGAAGGGGGAATTGTAGACCCCTCGTGCATTGAATTCTTTCAGTGTCCTAGGTTGCTCACTCTTTGCAGAAATCTCATAGTTAACCACAGGTGTGTGTATGGGCTACTTAAGTCTGAGAAGTCTCTCAACTTCAAGATCTAAAGGAACAATCTCAGGATTAAGAGATCTTCTACCAAGCATACACACAGCAGGAACCAAGTCAACACACAAAATACAACACATATTTAGCAAAATAATTACAAAAACACACAACTATTGATGTAGATCTAACAATGTGCATATTTAAAAATGTAAAAGAGTTAGGAAATGTAAACTTTAAGTACAACTTGCTCCTCCAATTAGAACAAAGCTCCTCTCAGAACCACAGATTCAAATCTGAAATACAAAATTAAACTACAAAAAACCTACAACAACAATTAGTTAAACACAAAACATGCAATTATAAATCTAAACCTAAAATAAGAAAAACTTATATCTACCAATTTAAAAACACAGATCCCCGACAGCGGTGCCAAAAACTTGTTGATTTGTTTACCTTACAATTATTAAAGGGTTAAAACAGCAAATTAAAAGGATAAAGTACAACAAAATGGGATCAAGATAAGCAACCAGTCCTAGAAGAACCAGGGCTATTACAGCAACCTTTAAGGGGTAAGTCAAGGTATGTCCACAAAGAAATGTGCTTTAAAATAGGGTAAATCTTCTGATCTATACCAGATCTGGCACTCTATCCCAAACTAATGCAAGGAAAGGAAAGAGGAGAGGTTTCAAGGGTTGTCACTTTACTAAAAACTACAGAAATCAAATGCAAATGATCCAGAACTGATTAAAACTCAGATTTAAGGAAATGAAGAAAAAGATTAAAATCAAAAGGTGGAGAGTAGCAGTTAGGGATTTTGGTCTTTACTGGAAATCAATTGGTTTAAAGGCAGTGGCATAGAACTGATTTGCAACAATCCATCATCTCGCTACAAGCTCAGATATAAGGTATAAGAATCTAATCTAGACTAGAAAATTAGAGTAATTCTATAGCTATGATCTGTCCACTTGAATGGTCACAGATCATCCCAAAGATTCCTCTAATTCAAGGACCTTAATTAGAACAAGTAAACTATTGTAGATGTTGTGGATGCAAGGCTACAAGCTCAAGCATCCATAGGGAGATTTAATCTAGGGAAATCAAATGCAAATAAGAGATCTATAGATCAAAATCAACTTTATAATCCATAAGATACTGATTCAATATAAACTTACAGAAAAATGTGTGGAGATCTGCAATCTGTGTAACATCCAATCCATATACAAAGCCTAAATCCTCTCAATTTACAGCTCTCAACCTCACCCTAGCTACTAAAGGGTTTTAGTCAACCATGGTTGGTCTAAAGTGTGAATGGGGAAGAAGAAAAAGGGAAGGAATTTTGGAGGGGAGAACAAATTTGAATTTGGTTATGGTTCTCTCCATTTTTGGATGCCTCATCTGTGTAATTTCTCTTGTATTTATAACCTTCTCTTCTGTCCTCAGATCTGTTTCAGCCAATCAGAGCTTAAGGGAATAATTTAGTTATTCTCAGCTGCTGATGTGGCTGATTTCTCTTCTAGAAGCTCTCCCCTAATTAGTTCAAACTGGTAAGTACATGTGATGAGGTTAGAGGGTTACCATATGTGCCCATTTATGTTCCAACAATACCCCCAAGGGTTATTAACATGCCTTGGAACGCGTGCACAGATCACTGAAGTGAGCAACTACTATGGATGGAACTGAGAAGTTCCCAATTCATGTCAAGAGGTTCAGGGGATCTTTCGACAGGTTTTGAGTCCATTTGGTGTTCATTTCGATAGGTTACAGTCGACTTTTGATAGGATCTATGACTTCTCGATAGGATGATAGCAGTTCTTGGCAGGTTGACATGAATTCTCAACTTCTGTTCGAAATCCTTTTATCCTCTCAACAGGTTATAAAACATCCTGTCGACTTCTTATAAAGCTCCAGGCATCCTCTCAATATGTACATTTTGCTTTTCGACAGGTTGCAAGTTATCCTCGACAGGTTACCTCAACTTCGCGAGAATGAGTGCAACTTTAGGTAAGGCTTCGACAGGATGACTTGCACTGCTCGATAGGTTTAAGGGAACCTCTCGACATGTGGCTGGAACCTCACGAGCTCCCCTGTATCTCCAGGTAAGTCTTCGACAGGATGCTTTGCTGTAGCTCAAATCATTCAACAGGTTGACTCAACCTCTCGATCTCTTTACTTTTCTATCCCAATACCTCTTGATAGGTTATAAAACAACTTGAGAACCTCTCGACAGCATAACTTCTCTCATCAGGACCTCTCGACAGGTTTAAGTACACCCTCAGATCCTCTCGATAGGTTGATGGAATCTCTCGATAGCTTGACTTTTCTCATAAGGACCTCTTGACAGGTTGAATTAACCTCTCAACAGGTCCTCTCCTTTTGGTTCCACAGCTGGCTCACAATTCTGGGTTGCTATTCTTCATTTGTCCACCACTCAGCACCTCTTGAGAGGTTCAACCTTCATTGAATGAAGCTGGTCTTGTCCCATGTGTGCCCATGTGGACACATGTCATTGCCATGGAGCTCTGAGGCTCTGTGAACTGTTAGATTAGCTGGCTTTTTGGGCTGCATGATCCCATGATGAGGTAACAAATTTCTTCTTTGGAATTTTAGATGGATGCCTACACTCAGACTGTAATTTATTGCTTATCTACAAAATACACTCAAAACATATTATTAGTCAACTCAAAGGTCCATCAAAAGTTAGGTTAGGAGGTGAAAAATGGTATTTTTCACTGCTCAATAATCGTACTAGGAATGCAAATATGTTAATTCTATGGAAATTAATTAGGAATATACTACTTCTATTGAAATTCTAATCAAAGTGAATACACTAATTTTACTGAAAATCTAAAAAAGGGGGGTTTTGGCCCGCTATGCTAAGGAGGATCGGCCCCATTCTCGGGTACCCCCGTAAGCTCCCTTGGGCCAATCGATTGGTTAGAGATTACTTTGAGAATAATATAGATTGAAAATTTAATTTTGAATTTATAAATTATGGATTTACGGATAAAAATTTGAGGATATTGAGAATCAAGTTAAACATTAGAACTAAAATTTAGGAACTAGAATGCCAAAATTGATCTAAGAATAAGAACCTAAGTTCTAAAACTAGATATTTATAACTAAAATTGAAATTTAAGACTGAATTTAAGACTAAAATTAAGGACTGATTATAGAAACTAAGAACTAGAATCAGAAAACTAAAATTTTAGATTAAACCTAAGATATAAGATCTAGAATTTAAGAACCAGAGGGCTAGAACCTGAATCTTGAACTAAAATTAAAAAAAGGAAGAACTAGTTCTAGAATCTGAGAACTAGAACCAGGAAAAAAGGTAAGAATTAAGGACTAAGGAGATTTGAAACTTAAGATCTAGAACTAAAAGCTTAAGAACCTAAAGCCTAGAACTAATGATCTAGAACTAAGAACTTGAACTAAGAACTAGAACAAGAAGAATTAAAAACTAGAAGTATACCTAAGGCCAGGGCTACAGAGAGGGATCTCGAAATCCTAATCTTGAAAGCGTGGATCTCGAGAGAGAAATATGTGTCAAAAATTATGTGTTTTGAGTCGTCGTGGTGGATCCTATTTATAGGTATTTGCCCAATTGCGCGCCCTGTGGGGTGCGCTCAAGTGGTCGGTGAATTTCAATTATATGCCATATCTGATGTGCACAATCGAATTATGCGCCCTGTATCAGGCGCACAAACACTTTGAGTTGGTGACTGACTTAGTGAGTGACCGACTGACTGGCTCAGTCGGGTAGCATAGCCCTAGTCTAATTAGACTAATTGCGTGCATAGTTTAGTGCACACAATCAATTAAGCACCTGAATTCATGTGCTTAATAGGGAATTTTAGGCAGTCTAGGGAGTTAGAGTCCGGGTTTTCTTAGGAACCAATTATACACCTGTGCTAAAGCGCATAATCTGATTACACGCTCTAGATAGGGCATACAGTCGCGTCTTAGGTAGTTTCTAGAAGGGTAAAAGGCCAGTCTAAAATAGACTAATTGCGCGCTGGTGGTGAAGCGTGCAATATGATTACACACACCTGAGAGGGTGCATAATCATGGTCTAGGCGGTCCTTAGGAAGTGAAATCCTGATCCAAGAGGGACCAATTGCACACCAAACATGGGGTGTACAATCGAGTTATGCACCCTATACGGGGCACAGAATATAGGACTTTCCTAGGTTTGAGTTGGGTCCTAGCCACAGAGCTATTATTTCAGCATGGGTTTCAACCATGTACTATTATTTCAGTGCATGATCCCTGTATAGGGTTTTAAAGTCTTCAAAAAAGGTTAGTCCTTTCTCGGAGACCATGGGCAAGGTCAAAGGTTGATCGAATAAATTTGCATACTCCGATAGGGAAAAATGGGGGAGTCTACAGATTCCCTCCTTCGGCATGTTCTTGTCGAAGAAGTAGGCACCCCTCATTTAAGTGACCTTCTCGTCTTTCATGGGAAATTGTAAATGTTAATCGGGGATGCTGACATGAGATGCTTGACTTTCTTATCTATCAGCACAAGCTAAAATGGAAACATTCGGGGGACCTAGTGGTAGCTTTCGAATGACATATTCCATTTTGTGGATGCGAGTGACATCCCACTGCATATCACAATGTGCTGCTAGTAGTAAAAAATGGGGGAAAAAAGGCATAACCTAATCTATGGGTGCAAGGGACATACCACCGCATATCGCGACTTGCTACAAGGGGCAATCAAATGGTAGGAGAGTCGATATCTTGATCTATAGCTACACGGGCCATAAAACAGGGGGATATCCGACAAAATCAAGGTATCGGGGGGCATCATACGAATGTCTAAAGACTAGGTCTAGAGACCGATAATAAGATTAAATATCATGTAATGGCAAAGGCTTTCGCAAGTCATGTCAGACCGGGTGCGTCATTACTCACACCAATGCACGTCAGGCGTCCCTTTCTAGTGGACATTTATGATTTCTCAGGATTGAATATATTTAATGTTCAATTTCCCAGGGGAATGAACAAATTAGAGTAGTGAGAAGTGAAAGTTTGACAGATAGGAGTTCATTATTATTATTAATATTATTATTATTTTTTGAAAAATTGAGGATTTAACTTAAGATCATTTCGGTTGTAAATCTTTAGAAAATGTGGCGTCCGAGATATCACTGAGCAGATCCACCGGTATGGGATTTTGTGGACCCAACCATTTGCGTGGTTGTCAAGATGACACTTGGTATGCCGAATGCTCCATCTAACCTTCTCGCGAATACTGATGGTTGTCTCTTATGGGAGGACTACAGTGATTCACGAATAGAGAGAGACGGGTTTTGAAAACATTTGACTTAATATTATTTAACTATATTTTATAGAAATATTGAGTATAAAGGGGGGTGATACTTATCTGAATTGTTGCCTGCTAGGGCTTTTTGTGTGCTATGGGACTCTTTGGTTGTCGTATTGGCCTCGTAATGGGACATGAGAGGATTTCCTCTCTTCTTCTGCCATAGTGGGACTTGAGGGTCACCAATGTGGTAGGATGTCTTGGGGAGGTGAGGTTCACAATGGGACATGGCGGTTCTCTCCTTATGGTTGTGTGCTACAGTGAGTCCCATCAATTATAAGTGCGATGGGACCTGAGGGGGTTCCTAATGAGATGTTCGCGTTGGAACATGGTTTTTTATTTTTCGATGGGTGTGATGGCTTGTTGGAGGGTTTCCTCTTTTGTAACAGTAGGGGCTCACTGATTATCACGTGATGGGACGATGGAGGGTCTATCTTCCTTCATCGTTAGCGAGCGTGTGCTTTGGTTGTGGTAGAGTTTGATGATTGTTGCGTGATAAGAGATTTGGGAAGTGGGTTCTCTGATTTCATGATGGGACATGATCAAGCCCTTCCCTCTGTTGGTTATGCAAAGTTATGCGGTGGGATTGATGAGGATTTTGAAGGTTCGGCATTCTACGATGGGATATTGACTGAGCCTTCCCTTCTTGATTGCGCATCATGACGGGATGCATCCAAGTGTCTTGGGTAGTAAGGTCGTGATGAGACAGGTTTATGATGGGATCAAGTTGTAGTTACATCACGATGGGACATGTGCATGGTTGATGATTCCTTAGTTGTCTCAATGTCGTGATGGGGTAATGATGGTGTATTTTTTTTTTCTTTGGCAGATCTTGGTTATGCTATGGATTTTAGTTTGAATTGTGTCTGGGATTGTGATGGGATTTGACTTTGGTCTTGGTGGTATAATAAGATTTTCAGGAGGCTCATTCTTAACTCTTCGCGATGGGACATTGGTCGAGCCTTCCTTTCATCGTGTAGCATGTTAGGTCGAGAGCTGAAGTTTTAGTGTCGCGGTGGGACATAGGTGTGGTCAATGGCTCTCTCTAAAAGGCTTGTGGGGCAACGCGATGAGATGGAGGAGAAAGAGGGATTCTGATCGAGATGGGACGAAGGGGTGTGACGGTGTGCATTCTATTCAAAGTGAGGAGGTGACAGAGTATTGAGTGTGCAATCTCATCATGTGCACTGTGAATAGTATGCAATTGAAGAGTTGGAGGGCTGGCAAAGCTGAGGTGTTCAGGTGTCGGTTCCATTTCCATGCATGAGGACTAGCGTATAATCAGATTATGTGCTAGAATTAGTGTGCGCGATCGGAGCGTCACCAGGTCACTGTGCAGGTATCCCTTCGGGTTCCGCACTATAAGACAGGCACACTATTGCATTATGCGCAGGCATACCTATGCGCGATGGTTGTGTCGGGATTGCGTATGGGTTAAAGTTCAGTTGCAACCACCTCGCGATGCACATGATTGTGATTAAGCACTTCTGTATATGCACATAATTTCATTGCATGTTTTGTTTCAGGCGCTTAATTAAGCGGGTGTCTATAAATACCCGAGTTAATTTTATTTTTCTTCATTCCTATTTTTCTCTAATCTCTGAGTTTTAGCGATAACTTGTAATCCACGTATTGAATTTTGATGTCGTTTCTTCCATTGTTTGTGGTCTCGCGTGATCTTTAGCCTGATATGGCTTCCAACGGTGGTGAGACTTTGAGAGTGGGCAGTATGGGGAAGGAGGAGGTCAGCCTCCACATTGGTCCCTTTTAGGGAGCAATGAAGGCAACGTTAAGGTGGGGGTGGCAGAGGAGGTGAAGATGGCGGAAGAGACGGTATATAAGTGGAGGAATGTATTCTCCAACCAATCCTCCAACTTGCCTTTTCTGAAATCTCCGATTGGACGCTCCGAGCTCAGGCCTTCGGGCTTAGTTTTTGTTTTGGGTTGTATATTCAAGAGGTATGCCTCCGGTGATCTTATAAAAAAATTTAATATATGAATAAAAAATGTTTATTGTGTTTATTTGCTGCATTTATTTTAGATTAAACTTTATTTTTAATTATGCAATTGATTGGGGATTTCATTTAAGGTTTGAGGTATTTTGTTTTAGTCCTATGTTTGATTTTGGGTGTGAATTGTGTGAATTTAAGGTTTAACTTAAAAGGGTTCTAGATGGATGTCAAGTGTCTTAATCCTATTGGTTTATCTATTTGGTGGTGGATTTGTGTTTCTTGGAAGGATAAGTGTTGTGTGATTACTGGTCTATCTAGTCTTGTCATGGATTGGTGTTTCCAAAGGGGGGTATGGGTCTGGTTTAGATTTAATTAAATGGAGAAGGCTTGTGAGTGTGACACCTGTCATTTTGTGGTTTAGGGAACATAAGTTATAAATGAGGGGTTAAGGGCTTGGGTCTTATTTTGAATTTTATTTCAAATTGGGGGAAAGACTTGGGGCATTTTTTTTATTATTCTTTTGGGGCATTTAGTTTATTAGTTTATTAATTTTCTTCCTTTCTTTGTATTTCGGGTGCTAGACCCTAAATGGATTGTAACTTTTATTTATTTATCATTGTTGAGGGTGAGCGGTGTTGGGAATATGAGGTAGCACTAGGGTTGATGATGTTAATCTAACCTGAAGTGCTACCCCATTGGGGGAAGAGATGGAAGAGTTAAAGGAGGGGGAAAAGAAACTGAAGGAGATGTGACGGAGTTCTCGTGACCGACGCCAGTTGCTCCTCGATAGGCTCTGCAGATTATCCTCCAGTCGGCATCCCCTTGGGGGTTTCCAAGATTGGCCTTCCATAGGTGTATCCGTCAGATCCTGGGTGGCTTTCAGTGAGCCACTCTTCCTTTTCTGCCAACTCGGGAGAGGAAGATGAGATTCTTGTTGGACTTTGTTCACGGTGTGCTTCCTCTCCAAACTTTTCTATTATTTTCCCCTATTTTGGGTGGGTCTTGTACGGATACCTCTCCTAAATGTCTACGGGCTGGGGTGTTTTTGAGTGTTTGTCTTGAATCGACGTTCATCTCTCGCTCCGACACCGTAATTGTTTTGTAAATTCAAAGGAGATGCCCTTGGTGTAATTTGTAATAATTTTTCCATGTTAAATAAATTTTATTTGTAATTATGTGAAATTTTATTTAATGTTAATTTGGCCTAGTCAATTTTAGTTAGGTTTTATTATTTTTATTATTTTTTATCAGATGCATCCCCATTTAGTCGAAGGCATTTCCATTTAATTAGGAGGTATTAAGCCCAATTAAGTTTAGAGTATTTTTAATCTGGTTTGGTCTCAATTTGGCATAGGTTTCGGACGGGCTCAATTGGTTTTAGGTGTTTAAGTGTGGATGTATAGGTAACTTCCTAGTTTTGAGAGCGTAGGTGCCTAAGAGAAAGTGTGTGGGAAATTTGAATGGTGTATGGGGTTGTGTTTTTCCCTAAGTCTGGGCTCTTATCCTTGGCGGATGATGGCTGGCACATTTATTTGTTAAGCCTGGGCAATTGCACACTGGATCTAGGGCGCTCAATAAGATTGCGCACCAAATCAGGTGCACGGAAATAATAGACCCAGGGGTCAATTATGCACTAGGTTTGAGGCATGCAATAAGTTTGCGCGTGTGGTTAAGTTCACATGATTTAATCGATTTTCGGTCAATGTACGGGTGACGATTGAGTTTGTGCACCTGTCTTAGGGTGTATAATCTGATTGTGCGTGTTGTTCAGAAAGCGCAACCGGTGTGTGTGTGGGCAATGAATTGGTTACACGCATGTTTAGGGTGCACATTTTAATTTGTTAGCAGGAGATAACACGCGCGACTCAATTGTGTGCCTGTATTCAGGCGCACGATTAGGACGCGCTCTATATAAGCCCAAGGTTTCCACTTTAAACACGCGTTTTCTAAATCTTTTGTAATCTCTAGCTCTCTTGCTTCCTTGTTGCTGATTTTCGTGTTTTGGTAATTTCTTGCGATCCATTCATCCGTTTTGGACACCATTTCTTGTATTCACTTTAGTTTTTTGAGCTCTTTGATTTGACATGAGGTTTGGGAGTACTGATCACATTTCATGGACTGCACCCGAGGTAGAGCGAATGATCGAGAGGGGAGGTGAGACCTCTAAGGCTCACACCAATGGTGACGTTGAGATGGTTGTCAGGGAGGAGGTCCCTGAGACTGGCGATGGGGACGGTGAGGATGGTGAGGATGGTGGTGAAGATGCTGGTGAGGATGTTGCTAGGCTACGACGCTGGTTTCTTAGGATGGACACCTTCTAATTTTATGTCAAACCTGCATGCTTGTATCTAGTTTCAGGTTACATTTACTCTATCACTCTGCATTATTATGTTTCTGTGTTTGTTGTGGATTATCATTCTTATTTGTTTCGTTATTGTCATTTTTACTGTTACTGCCATTAGGTAGGTTTAGTCATCGTCTGTGATTGTGATTAAGGCTACTGTAGGCTTAGGTTAATGTGTATCTTATTTCTTGTGGCTCCTCAGGAGCCTCAGGTACTGACCATTAGTACGGCATGGTCGGAGTCTCATGCCTAGTATCGTGCCCTGCCTGAGTTCCAGTGGGCACGGTTAGCGACTTTTAGCTTTGGGTTAATTTTAGAGTTGGAGCCCTTTTGAGTTGACCGTGGTCCGATTAGGGTGATTATGGAGAGATTGAGGGAGGAGCAACAGGCACTGCTGTTCCCAGTAGGCATGTTGCTGCCCACCCCTGAGGACTAGGTTCGTATCACTGGGCTGTAGTTTGAGGGAACACCTATCACGGGGCAGATGGAGAGTAACTATCAGGCCGTGTGTAGGGAGGTGCTCGGTGTCAAGTACTAGCACAGTGGGTCTGGGACAAGGATTGTCCGGACTACTTGGTTCTTTTATACTTTTGCTAGTGGGTTCGTTCTTTCGAGACCTCATTCAGAGGCGAGGATAGTTTTCAATAGACGCCACAAGGCGATGGCATGTAGGGCGCCAGTGACAGAGCCGGGAGTAATGGCAGTCATGTACTCCGAGCATTTTTTATGCATTTCTTTGATGTGGTCCTCTTCTCTTCTTCGACCCGGGGATGTGTGACAAGTCTTTTCTTGACGTTGTTGAGGAACCTACATCAGGTGGCCACCTATTCTTGGGGGGCAGCGGCGCTGGCGCACCTCTATGAGCAGCTTTATCATAGAGCGAGAGGCATCGCGACCATTGGAGGTTTCCTCCCTTTTATCCAAGTGAGTTTTGGTTGATTACTAGTTTTGTCGGTAATGTCTTAGTGTTTATTTTAGTGATGGTTTCTAATGTCGTCTGTTTAGTTTTGGGCGTATGACCACTTCTCCTTCTTATGCCCGCGGGTCTCGATGGAGATTACTTTCACATTCCCCCAGATGCATGTGTTGCGGCAGGCGTTGGGGCGCCATCGTCATTCTTTAGATCCTAACACCGCACGAGGTCTGTTTGAGGATATGCACACAGGGCAGGTACATGTTGTTTGTGTTGTAATAGTGTTTTACGTGTTTTAGGTCATAGACTTGACAGGTCGTTTTGTTTACTTCTGGTCACATGTGATTTGGAGGCCCTATGGTGCAAGGGAGGATGCAAGGCAGCCAATAATTCAGTCTGGTCGGCCCTTCTTAGAAGTGGACATCTGGGTCCATTATTTTGAGAAGGTGGAGCGCATCCACCTCTCTTGAGCGACTCGTCAGTTGGGGCTCCCTCAGGGAGTCCCTTCAGAGATTCACCACCGAGTGGCGAGAAGGATGACTGGTCCCTCTGGTCTCATTTTTTCATTAAGGATGGCGACCCAAATTGAGGACTTTAGAGTCAGGGGACCCTATTACTGGGACACCCAATGAGGTGGATGCCCGAGAGTTCCTACCGTGGTTTCATGATATACGTGGTGGTCGACTTTTTACCTACCCTTTCTATGGGAGCGGCTCTTTCGCGATTGGTGGTCCTGAGTCTGCTTTAGAGCAGGGCCACTTGGGTGCGAGCGTTCGCGGAGTGCTGGACACGCTTCATAGGGCGATGGAGTAAACAAGATGTTATCCTCTTCCAGATGAGGAGATGTTGCAGTCCGTGACGAACTCGGTCTCCCAAGCTAGGACCTCAAAGGACGAGCTGAGGGTTCAGCTAGCAGGAGATGCAGTAATCTCTTATGAGTGTATTTGTTTGTGAATTTTTTCACTTCCATCTCAATCATTCCTAGTTTAATAGTCTTATTTGGTTCCTATTTGTCAGACTGAGAGGGAGAGTGAGGTCGCCAGGCAAGTAGCATTGCTCGAGTCTTTCTGTAGCCAGTAGCAAGTTGATCGGGCTACGGCAGCTAGCCTACGCTCTGAGATTGATCGACTTGTGAGTGCTTGTCTTATTTTCATTTTGTATTATTAGCATTTTGTTGACGTTGTCAAGTTTGATGTGTTTATTGATACTTAAAGAGAGCGGAGTTGTCCGCTGCTAGGGTTGCCGCTCCAACATTCGACCCATCTTTAGTCGCCTCTTCCAGTCGGGAGGATCCGGTGATGGCCCAACTCCGGGCGGAGCTAGAGCATTGGGTAAGTTTCCTTAGCTCTTTTTGAGTTATCCAACCTTGTGTTGTTTATTAGTTTGTTGATGTTGAGTTATGTCTTTTCAGCATCACCTTGCTGAGGATCTTCAGGCGAGGGAGGAGATTGTTGCTTCCCTGCGCCCAGAGAGTCAGGTATTTATGTGTGGTTTACTTGGTTCTTATTTCGTTTGCTAATTAGTTTTATCTGACGAGTTTTTTATTTGTTTAGTTTACGTGCAGGTTATTCCTGACTCTGCTCCTGAGGCTCCTCTTCAGGAGTCGACCCCTACTCCTTACCAGGTATATTTGGTTAGCGTGGCCATTCTTCATTCTCAATTTTGTAGCACCATTATATCTCTAATGTTCTTTCTCTACTTCTTGTAGCCTCCTGTGTTTGGGGCTAATTCAGCTGATCTGGCCACTACTGCCACCGTAGAGCGTCTTCTACGGGAGCGCGCTGAGTTGGTATGTCTTCATTGTCTACACCCTTTTTCCTGTTATGCATATGCACTCTCTTAGCCTTTGACTTGTACAGGTGCGTGCGCTGGAGCAGTCGCGTATGGAGACACAGCGCATCTTGGCTCGTTAGGAGATTCGTGAGATTCCTTTCAATGTTGCGTAGCGTCATCTCTAGGAGGTGACTCTCGACTTATTGGTCGAGCAGAGGACTCGGACAACTAAGTTAGAGAGTGGTCGAGTGGTTGCTCGTGCTCAGATGCAGTCGACGATAGATCTTTTATAGCACGAGTTGGTAAGAGTTGGTGGGAGAGTGCGAAGGATGATCAACCATTTTCCAGGGTCAGGATAGAGGGCTAGCAGCTCACTGGCAGAGATTCGTCATGAGGTTCTTGAGTGCATGAGGGCCTACGCTTAGACAGACTCAGCCGTAGGGCCTATGCTTGCCTTTGGTCCTCTGCATTCACATTCTTGTCTAGCATCCAGCCAGGCAAGCGAGGGAGGTTTTGTTGCTAGGCCTTCTCCTCGTAGGGAGTGTCCTCTGACTTCGGGTACTGGTATTGAGTTGTCGGGGGATCCGACCCGAGACCCGGGGGTTGAGGATATGGGAGATGGTAGTGATCACCCTTCGCAAAGGTAGTGGAGGGAGTAGGGCATTTATTATTTTTCCTTATTTTTATCCATTGTATATACAGTGGTATGCCCCCGATGACATATGTAAAAGAAACTTTTGATATATAAAAAAAAAATTGGTTTAGATGTACCTGGCTTCACTTCATTCTCTTGTTACCTTCTTATTTCAGTCATCTTATTTTTAGTACCGTCGCCTGTTATTGGGACTTGATGCTCCTTGAGTTGTCTTGGTAATAGTCGAAGGTTGTCTTGTATCTACACATGAGGATAAAGGCATTAGTAATTTTATTTTCCACCTTGCCGATTGTCAAGGGGAGAAGTGTCTGAGACAAAGGTCTGGTAATAAAAGAGGGGCATTTTTTTTCTTTTTCTTTCTCTCTTTTTTTTTATACTTTTCATTACAAGGAAAGGAAAATAATGCAATAGGGCAAGCAAATAACTGAAAGAAAAATTCTAATACTAAAAAAAATTCCCCAGTGTAGGAGCGTGATGGAGTAAGCAGTGCGATATCTTTAGTGATGTTCCTTGGGTGGTGACTTAGTCATTCCGCATCTTCTTTATGGGCAAGCAGGGGCTTTCAACGTGATCTAAAAAAAATGTCCTAGTGTCTAGGTGCAATGGAGCTTCTCTGAGTTTTTGATAAGTACTTTGGGCCTATGGGTGGCCATGTGCATTTGGTGAATTAGTTTTGAATAAAAGCTTGTTTTGAGGCTGTTATCGAGCCAGGGGGATTGTCATATCATCCGTATATTGGGGGTCTATCTTTGATAGTGGTCATCCTATCCTGTGATCATGGTTATGGGGAGTGTGCGGTAAGTATAATAGGTGATTGTACAAGTCGTCATTCATCATTTTTCAATTTTATTTCTAAGAATATCTTGAGGGGATTCTGACTCATTGTCCAAAAATAAAAATTAAGGGTGAAAGAGAGAAAAGGCTCAGTGATGTGGAGGAATAGTTTGTATCTGATGCTTTCTAAAAGAGACGAGTAACAGTCTTCCTCTCAGAGTGGGTATGGGGGTGCCATGATTGTGCTCTTGGTCATGTTTCGACACCATCAAAGTCTCATATTCTATGGTTAGCAAGAGTTTATCCTCCTCCCACAACCTTACAAAGGCATCTAGTAGTATCGGGACATCAGGGATCCCCTAGCAGCTTGCTTATACATTTCTAGTAGAGTCACCAGAGATGTCCTCATGCCCTGCTTATGCTTCCCTAAGCTCATTGGCTGGTTCATTCGTCGTATTGCTCTCACTCAATTTTTTTTGCACATGTGTATTCATTTTTTTCAAAAGTTACCTGCTAACACAAGCATAGTGAGTTTTGACTGAGCCTAGCATATTCATTTTTTGTTGCGCTCGAACGTCTCCTCCAATGGCAGAGAAGGTGGATGAGAATTGAGTGTTAGTTATACTTTTGAAAGAGGTCAGGTAGGTCACTAGTCCTTTGAACTAATTGCCCAAATAAGAAGGTGGGCAGTAAATTGGAAGTCTTAAGGATATTCTGATAATTAAAGACATACGACCAACGAATGGGTCGTGGCAACTACAGGGTGATAGATATAAGTATTTGACTACGGGATGAAATGACCAGTAGGTTAAAGGTAGTATTTTCTAAGGTACATGGCGTTCCAAGGGCTGGGGAGTTCTTCCCCATCTTTGTTTACCAACTTGTATGCATTCCCTAGATATGCAGCTGCTATAACATATGAGCCCTCCCAATTTGTTTTCAGTTTTCCCTTTGGATGAGTGTGATTGGAGGGCATAATTTTCTTCAAAACTAATTATCCAATGTCAAAAGCTCGCTCGTAGACTTTATTATCATAAGCCCTGGCCACTCTCCTCTAATATACTTGAGCGTGATCAGCTGCCCTTAGATGCATCTCATCAAGTTGCTCTAGCTTGACGAGTACAGCAATTCTACTTTCATCTAAGGATAGCTCATCATCAAGTTGAATTCGTAAGGATGGTATATGTATCTCATAGGGTAGGACTGCTTTCATCCTGTATGTGAGGAGGTAAGGAGTTTGGTCAGTGGCCGCGCAAATAGAAATCTTATAAGCCCAGAGTGCTTCTGGTAATCGTTCTAGCCAGTCGGCTCCATTGCTCATCTCTACTATTTATTTTAGAATTTGGATCAGTGTTTTATTTGTAGTTTCTGCTTGTCCATTTCCCTGAGGGTAGAACGATGATGAGTGGTATAGATCGATGCCAAATTTCTTGTATAGCTTCTTCGTCTTCTCTACGATGAATTGCTGTCCATTGTCGGTGACGAACATCTTGGGTACTCCAAATGGGGTGATAATATTCTGAGGATAAACCTCATGAGTGTCGAAGCGGTGATTCTGATGTAGGATTCAGCTTCTACCCATTTGGTGTAGTATTCGGTAGCAGTGAGTATGAATGCGTGCTTATGAGTATTCCTGACCATGTCTGTAAAGGGTTCGATGATGTCAAAGGCCCACATTGAGAATGGTCAGGGTGAGGTTATAGGATTCAATGCAATTGAGGGAGCTTTGATGAGCGAGGCATGTTCTTGGCATTGCTTGCAGAATTGGACATGGAGGTGGCAATCTCTTATCATTGTTGGCCAGAAGTAGCCTTGTCGTATGATCTGATCTGTGAGTCGCTGTATATCAACGTTGGTGCCGTAGGCACTGGCGTGTGCTTCTTGGGTGATGTATTGATCTTCGGCTATCGTGATGCATCGCAATAGTACTCCTTTGCTGAAGGCTTCTTTGTATAGGGCTTCGTCGAGTATGTAGAATCTCACACATCGATTCCTTATAGTTTTCTATTCGATCTTTGTATATAAGGAGGGATATGTTGATGCTTTAGGAAATTCTAGATGTCGAAGTACCATGGTTGCCCATCGTCAGTTGGTGATTTTTCAATTCTGAACATGGTGATGGTGGTTTCTTTCTCCGTAGAAGTGCTTGGGGTAGACTACCCTTCGTTCTTGTGAGCTTCTGGTGCAATTGGTAGTTCTAGTTTCACTTGCCAAGTGACTTCGTGTGCTGTCGTTGTCAACTTCTCAACAAAAAAGGATTTTGTACTTTGGTCGATTAATATCTACATGAGTGAGGCTAGTTTGTCGAGAGACTCTGCGAGTTCATTCTCTAATCTAGGAATGTGCGTGAAAGAGATTCTTTCGAACTTCTTTATTAAGAATTGAGCTATCGCCGAGTAGGTCATCAATCATCTTTCTTTGGTTTTCCACTCCTCGATACCTTGCGATATCACAAGTTTGGAGTCCCTGATTGTCTTTAACTACTTGACTCCTAGATGTAGCGATGCTCGTAATCCGACGATGAAAGGTTCATATTTTGCAACATTATTAGTGACTGGGAAGTCGAGCTGAAAGGCTTTTGGTATGACAACTCCTTTCGGGCTTAGTAAGACTATCCTGATACCCTTCCCTTTGTGGTTGAGAGCTTTGTCGAAGTAGAGAGTCCACGAGGTCTTATCAAGTTCGTCATTGTGAATCGAGAGTAGGTCTTCAACAGGGAAGTCTACATGGATAGGCTCATCATCTAGGAGTGGTAAGTCGGTGAGGTAATTAACAATCGCTTGTCATTTGACAGATTTTTGTGTGACATAGGTGATGTCAAATTCTTGTAGTAACATGTGCCGTTGGGAAATCTTCCCAGAGGTAGCGGGCTTCTCAAAGATGTACTTCAGTGGGTCCATGCGTGCTAGTATTAATATTTTGTGTGCTCCGAAGTAGTGTCATAGTTTCATCGAGGCCCACATTAGTGTGAGGCAGGTCTTCTCCATTGGCGTATATTTTTGTTCATATCGACCATCATTCTACTGAGATAGTAGATGGCCTTCTCTCTCTTATCATGTTCTTCATATTGTTTAAGAATTATTCCCATCGCTTTTTTGTTTACTGAGAGGTAGAGGATTAGGGGTCTTCCAGGAACTGGTGGTGATAGTATTGATAGGTTGAGGAGGTACTTCTTGATGCTGCCGTAGGCCTGCTGACATTGGTCATCCCATCTGTACTCAGCTCCTCCTTTAAGTAGTTTGTAGAAAGGATCGCATCAATCTGAGTGTTGGGAGATGAATCTCCTAATGAATTGCAACCTTTCTATCAAGCCTCGCAATTCTTTGATGTTGTTGGGAGGTGGCATCTCGAGGATGGATCTGACTTTTACCGAGTCAACTTCGATACCTCATTTGCTGATTATAAATCCCAATAGTTTTTTTAAGGTTACTCCAAACACACATTTCTTTGATTTCATCTTCAGTTGATATTGCTCGGCTCTTTGTAACACCAGTCTTAGTGCTTTGGCATGTCCTACCCGTGTCTGAGACTTCACTAGTATGTCATCGACATATACTTCAACACATTTGTACACCATGTCATGAAATATGGCCATCATGGCGCGCTGATACGTGGCTCCTGCGTTCTTGAGCTAGAAAGGCATAACGACATAGCAGTAGGTTTCCCATAGCGTAGTGAATGAAGTCTTTTCTTGGTCTGACTCTGCTAATTTAATCTAGTTGTATCTCGAGAAGTAATCCATAAAGGATAACATCTCGTGTCCGACAGTGTTATCAACCATGGTGTCAATGTGTGGTAGGGGGAAGTCATCTTTTGGGGATGCTTTGTTGAGATTTCAAAAATCGATACATACCTACACTCTACCATCCTTCTTGGCGACATGTACTATGTTGGCAATCCATTTAGGGTAGAGGACAACTCGGATGAATTTCCCCTTGTGTAGCTTGTCGACTTCCTCTTTGACTTGTAGTGCTATTTTGGGGATGCATCCTTTTAAGTTTCTGCTTGACTGGTTTAGCATCAGGTTCCAGGACCAACAGATGTTCTACTAAGCTCGGGTTCCAGGTATATCCTCGTAGGACCATGCGAAAGCGCTGAGGTGATCTTGAAGGACTTGGATAATTTGTTGCTGCTCCTTGGGTTTTAGTGTTGCGCTAATCAGCAACTTCTTAGGCTCATCCTTGGTGCCAAAATTTATCTCTTGAGTCGGTTCTATGACATCTTCTGTTTGCTCATCGAAGCGCTTGATGACCCGTTGGAAGTCCTAGGTTTCCTCGATGACTGGTGCTCCTTCTTCATTGTCCATGGAACGTACACTGTAAAAGAACTACACTGGGGGTTAGTTTTATGGGAGGTAGCCCTTCATCGGTGCAATTTATGATCGCGACATCCATTGTCATGTGTAGGTCAAGGTTATTCATCCTCCTTTCGAAGTCACGGAGTATCTCGTCAGGTATGATAACTGGCTTGTAACTTCGTCGGGATGCTCGACGATTTCACGAGGAAGAGGTAGTAGGGTCACTTTGAACTAGTTGAGGCAAGGTTCTTGATGTTGAGGGCAGGATGATGACCGTGTGTGATCATGACAGTTACTCTTTCTTTGACCCCATTGAGGTGATCACTACTTGTATCTTTTGGAGAAAAGTCTCCTTGCTGGTCACTAAATGGGTCTAGATGAAGGTCTCTCCCCTTTTTTATGATTTTCTAATTGTGTGGGATTTTCTATTTTTATATTTTTAAGGGTTTTAGGATTTTCTATTTTTTTATTTTTGATAATAGATATGGTACAGGGTCGGTTCCCTGAGGCAGAACTGGTGACGTTACTCCTCCTAGTTAGGGAAGTGGGACGGCCGTTGAATCCATTCGGGCGAGTCTTCGGATGATGTGAACTCGATCTGAATTTGACATTTTTTTAGAGTCCTCATTTGGGGCAATCTTCCTGATGAGCGATGCTAGCGATGGCTTGTCAGATGGCTCCTCTTCATCTTCTACTGCGTGAAGTGCTTCATCATCGGAGAGAGTCTGAAGATGATAGCCGTCCAAACTTTGGCTTTCAGAATCAGATCGAAGGTTCGCTTGTTGCTGAGATTCCTCGCTTCGTATCAATAGTAGATATGTTTTGATGAACTTAATTACCAAACCTGGGTTGTTTTCAACCATTCTCCATAGTGCAGGAAGGGGATTGGTCCGACCTTCTCGTTCGAAGTCTTCTATTATTATGGTGTAGGTCTGGCAATAAGGATGATATGGTCGAACGATGCACGAAAACTCTTATGGGCACTCCCATGTAGCGAAGAAGTGCTCAAAATTATCATCATTGAAGTTAGAATCTGGGAATTCCCTCCTCGGGATCTCGTGGTACACGGCGAAAAGTATGCAAGCCTGACAGTGAGGCTGATATGGGTGAGATATGTAGGGATACTCCCAGGGGCATTCCCATCCTTCATGATTGAGGTTGAGGTTACTATTGCTAGGGTCAAGACCTTCCTGGTCGTCTTGTTGTGCTTGGAAGCCATGGTCCAGCTGTTCTACTAACTCGAGTGTGGGGAGATCTATCCAATAGTCTTCATCATCGCTTGGCAGGGATTGCCATTATTCTTCCAGTGAGTTTCAAAATATCTGAAGTTGTGGCACATCCGGAGATTGGGGAGCGTCAAGCTCTAATTCTTCTTGAAATTCGATAAAGGTGACGTGATGGTCTTTTATCCTTATTGTCCGTTGTATCTCGCACAAGATAGCTCTTTCGCACTGCATCAAGACGGACACGCGCAGATCACAATAGGGGATTCTGGGTAAAGACAGTGGCGCAAACACCGCTAATTATCCAGTAAGGATTGATGAATAAGTTCATCATTAGAGTCTATTTCTTCACTTTGAGAGTTGTTGACCTCCTCCAAGAGCCTCCAAGAGCTTCAGCCACTCTGCTCTTAAATGATCTCCTTGTTCTATTTTTGAACGACTAGTCCAGTAGTCTTCTTCTTCACTTGACATTAAAAGCCAGTCTTCTCTTTCTAATTCATGAGGCTGGGGTGTCCCTGACTCTGGTTCTTTTTTACCTGTTAATGTGGCGATGTGGAAGTCCTCCTCGTCGGTTGACTTCCAGTCTTCTGTGCATGGCTCTAGGGCTTCAAAGGTTTCGAATAACGGTTTGACTCCTTCAAGTGACTTGTCCATGTCATCACTACCACGACTTAGGTTTGTCAGGTCGGCGAAGGCTTTGGTTACTTGCTCGATCTCAATTGCCTAAGATTCAGTGAATGATGGCTCTTTTCTTCTTTTCGGCACATCAACCTTCTCTGTAGTTCCATATATAAAATGGTCATCGAGTGACCACTTTCGAGAAGTGGGTAGGATGTCGGCTTGCTTACCGTTTGACTAGTAACCCAATCTGATGTGTTTATACAGTTTCCTCGGTACGACCGGCCTTATGCATCCTTGCTTATCTTTGCCGAGTCCAGTGTGAGGAATGTATCCTACCTAATACATTAGGTTCCATCCTTTTGCTGTGGTCGGGTTTATGTCGTATTGTCGGGCGAGATCAGGCCCAGCTTCTCTTCTCACTACCTTTTGTTGGTGGGTCGGAAGGGACCGAGGATAGTTAACTTCTGCTACTGAGGCATCATTAGGAACCTGCATCTTTTTTATATGTCTTGTATTCAGTACTGAGTCGTGCACTGTTGGGATGCTCGCCGCATAGTCTGTGTCTATCTCTTTAAGGGGCCTATCGGTGTATATCCTGATGATGGAATCTTCATTCGAGAATTTGACGCATTGGTGATACGTCGATGCTACTACCTTTATGGATTCTAGCCACTTCCTTCCTAATATTAGATTGTAAGTGCTTAAGGAATCAGAGACATGGAAAGTGACGTCCTTGGTGACTAGCCCGAGACGAACTTGCAACTTGATGGTGCCCTTGACGAAGAGTCGAGCACCATCATAAGCGATGAGGGATAAAGATGAAGGCCTTATATCTTGTTTGGTGTATTCAAGGATCTTCAATGTCATTATAGGATAGATGTTAAGTCCTGCTTCGATGTCGACCAATGCGTGCGGTACTAAAAATCCTTTGATTACGACGGTCAGATAGATAGGACTCTAACTTCCACATAATGATTCTTTAGGCATGTCAACTTCAGTGAAGGTAAGTGTGGGAGGTTGAGTCATAACCGAGGCGATCTCATGCAGCTGATCCAAAGTGTTATCTTCGTTCATGTGTGTCTCATCCAATGTTTCCACGAGCAGTCGGTGATGCTCTGGTGACTTCTTGATGAGCTCGAGGATCGATATTTGTGTTGTCATCTTTGCGAGGTGTCTGAGAAAATTATATTCCTAACCTGTTTCCAGGGCAGGTTCTTTGTCGGGTCGTTGCACTCTACATCCATTTTGTTGTGTCATTTGAGGCACTTGAGGCACTGGTACTGGAGGTAGAGGGATTACATGAGGTGGAGGGGGGACGTTCACACCTCGTTCCTTGGTTATCCGATCAAGCAGTTGTGTGTTATTGCTCTGCTTTTCCCTAAGGAATGGTGGGGGTGGATAGTTGGTTCCAAATTTCAGGATTGGGCATCTCTGTTGCTGCCCTTGGAGCGTTGGAGGATTCAATGCTGTACTTGCGGTGAAAGGAGAGAAATTTGATGAGGGAATGTGTACTGGGGCTATGCCATTCCAGGGCGAGAGATATTGAGTGTATTCTTCCTCTTTGAGGAATGAGGAGATTAGTACTTCTTCCTTAGCAGGCTCTTCCTCCAGCTATCTTATCTCCATCGCTGGTGGGCGTTCTTCCGTTGTCTCCTCGCGTTGTTGGCCGGTAGTATTTTTGGTGACGTTACTACCCATGTCGTGACCTGTTCTGTAGTTTGAAGGACATGGTCCTCATATTTCGGCTCAGTGTTATCGGGAGCTATGTCAAAGTTCGGGGGTGTAGAAGGTTCTATGGGTTGAATAATGGGTCTTCGAGCTCGAAAAGATTAGACTTGAACTCGAGTGAAGTTTGGGTAGGGTGGCGGAATTAGCGGTTCAACTCGGGTTATGAAGGTAGAGGGGTGAGGTGGAATGATGATGGGCCTTGGAGGATCATCTAAACTGGTTGTAGCATTAGGATGACTAACTTGTGTGATGAGAGTAGATGGATGAAAAGGGGCTCGGCCCGGAAGGTCGACCGTGGTGACATGGGTGATCGGTCCTTGATCGTGGTTTAGCAGAGGGTTATTGACAATTCCCAAGTTTTACGAAGGCTGCTGGTTATTTTGGTTAGATTTTTGAAGGGATTCCTAGTCAATTTGGTGACAATTGTTCATGTCATATACCCAATTTGGTTGTGTCCCGCATATCAGTGAAAAGCGCAGAACATGGTGTAATCGAGGTTAGCGAGCCAGAGTCGCGACCGCTCTGGTGGGAAACAAATGAGGTTCTGATCGCTTAGGAGATGAAAAACGTTGGGGATGGTATTGGGTATTGGAGGATAATGATCTCGTCTAGGCTGATAGGGACCTCGGGTCTGCTGATTAAAATTTTAGGGCGAGAGTACATTATTATGGCCCTGGGTATTGGCAGGACAGTTTTGAGCAGCGTTTTGGTTCCGGTTAGGTATACTAGTTTCAATTAGGATATTGATTTTGATTTTGATTGGTGTACGGTTGCTCATTCTGGTATTGACCCTCACCAGAGTTCCTTTGATGGTTGTTCCAATTGCCTTGATTTTGATTAGCGACAGTGTTAACTTTCTCGGAGCCTGAGCCTTTCTTGTTATTTTGGGGCTTTGAATTACCGAAAGTCGATGCCTTTGGTGCTATGATCGAAAAGGCGAGGTCTCCTCCCTTTATGTGTTGTTGAATGCGATTGGCACGTAGATGAAGAGTAGCAAAGTTTGGATCATTGCTTATGATCAGAGCGCTCTTAAGGGGCTCTCTGACGTTATCTTTGATGATGTCGATCGCGTTCTTTTCTCTCATTTGACTTCCTATGCGAGCCGCGAGCTTCCTCCAACGTGATACAGAATTGGCAGAGTCTTCTTCGGTTTCTTACTTTGTTGTCAACAAGTCACTGAGACTGACGACCTCCTATATCAGATGCTTGTATTAATCTAGGAACTATCCCGCTAATTCTTTGAATGTGTCGATTTTATGTAGTGGAAGCCCGGCGAACCAGTCGAGGGATTCCCCTTCGAGTGACCTTTGAAAGCAGTATATCAGAAGTCCATGATGGTCGCGAATAGGCCGGCAGTCATTGCAGAATAATGCCAAGTGATGGTTCAGATTCCCGATGCCGTTATACTTACTTAACTTTGGGGGCTTGAATCCCGTAGGTAGATTAAATTCGAGGTCTCGGGAGAAATTATTGAATCTGAATGACAAACCAGGACGGTTTTTCTTAGTCATGTATTCGTCGATCATTTTAGGGATATCTTCTACCCTTATGACAGCATCTTGCTTAGCGGTCTGGGAACAGATTTTGTCTTGGCGTCCATTACTGGGGAGTGTTTGGAAAGTGTGCCTAGCTGGTGACATGTGCGGTGATATCGTTAGCGGAGTAGGGGGTGTCCTCTCCTGTCTTTATCGCTCTTGTTCTTCTGCCTCCTGTCTTTCTATGATGGTCTCGTACGCTGCGGCTTGGCCGTGGAGTAGTACGTTGGCTTCATCTCCTCCCCTTCGTAATTTTTGGACGTTGAGGTCTACAAGTTGTCGAGCTGTAAAGTTCTGCCCGAAGCTGCTGTCTCTATGTCCGTCATTGTGGCTGGTGCTCAGGGGTGTGAACGGAGTTTCCTCACCGCCGGCTATGTTGACTTTGGGGTTGTATCTTGCTGAGTCCTCGAGGGGCTGCTCATAGTATAGCGGGTTATTATGGTACCCCCATAACGGCGGGTCATCGATTCTAATCCTTCATATTTCTGACATCTTGAGCCTCTGGTGTATTCTCATGTGCTCTCGATAGTAGACTTGAACGTGAAAAAGTAATAAAACTAAAACTAAAAAAACTAACTAAAGGAAACTTTACTAAACATGGGCGACTTTGGTGACAAGATGTCTCATCGCGATTGCCAGTCTATTGGTACGCACTTTTTTTGGGTTCCTTTCGGACCCCTGAAAGAGTGGCCCAATTCGGTTCAAGTGGACTCTGAAAAAGGAGGTGTTTTTAGAGGTAATTAAGTGAAAAAAATATATTAAATCTCAGGGAAATACCTGGTTCATTGCGATCGCCAGCTACAAATATTTATCGACGCTGCAACACGTCACTGATCACACCTTCCGGGGTGGGGATATGAGTTGTTCTCTTTACTGAATCATCGATTGACCGATGTCAATAGCACTGGGTCGCCTGTAATTTTAGTTAAACTAGTTTTCGTAATTCTCTTCTAACTACTTTTCATCATTCCTGCTCTTGCTATGACTAACAGGGATCTAATCAATTTTAATCCTATTAGAAGTCTAATTAATCGAGGAATTCAACTAGGCTTCCTAATCCTACTGGGAGTCTGATTAATTTAAATATTTTAATCCAATTAAAAATCTAATTAATTAAGTCTCCTAATCCTACTAGGAATGCAAATATGTTAATTCTATAGAAATTAATTTGGAATATAATACTTCTATTGAAATTCTAATTAAAGTGAATATACTAATTTTGCTGAAAATCTAAAAAAAAGGGGTTTTTGGCCCGCTATGCTAAGGAGGATCGGCCCCATTCCTGGGTACCCTCCGTAAGATCCCTTGGGCAAATTGGTTGGTTAGAGATTACTTTGAGAATAATATAGATTGAAAAACTAATTTTGAATTTATAAATTATGGATTTACAGATAGAAAATTGAGGATTTTGAGAATCAAGTTAAACATTAGAACTAAAATTTAGGAACTAGAACGTCAAAATTGATCTAAGAATAAGAACCTAAGATCTAAAACTAGAGATTTAGAACTAAAATTGAAATTCTAAGACTGAATTTAAAACTGAAATTAAGGACTGGTTCTAGAAACTAAGAACTAGAATAAAAAAACTAAAAATTTAGATTAAACCTAAGATCTAAGATCTAGAATTTAAAAATTAGAGGGCTAGAACCTGAATCTTGAACTAAAATTAAAAAAAAGGAAGAACTGATTCTAGAACCTGAAAACTAGAACCAAGAAAAAAGGTAAGAATTAAGGACTAAGGATATTTGAAACTTATGATCTATAACTAAAAGCTTAAGAACCTAAAGCCTATAACTAATGATCTAGAACTAAGGACTAAAACTATGAACTAGAACTAGAAGAATTAAAAACTAGAAGGAAAGTATACCTGAGGCCAAGGCTGCAGAGAGGAATCTCGAAATCCTAAGTTTGAAAGCGAGGATCGAGAGAGAGGAAATTGTGTGTTTTGAGCTTTGGTGGTGGGCCCTATTTATAGGCATTTGATCAATTGTGCGCCCTATGGGGTGCGCTTAATTGGTCAGTGAATTTCAATTATACGCCATATCTGATGCAGACAATCGAATTATGTGCCCTGTATCAGGCGCACAAATAGTTTGAGTCGGTGACTGACTCAGTGAGTGACCTGCTGACTGGCTCAGCCGGATACCATAGTCCTAATTAGACTAATTGCAAGCGTAGTTTGGTGCTCACAATCAATTTAGCACCTAAATTCATATGCTTAATAGGGAATTTCAGGCAGTCTAGGGAGTTAGAGACCGGGTTTGCTTAGGAACCAATTATACACCTATGTTGAAGCGCATAATCCGGTTACACACTCTAGATAGGGCGTACAATCGCGTCTTAGCAGTTTCTAAAAGGGTAAAAGGCCAGTCCAAAATGAACTAATTGCGCATTGGTGGTGAAGCGTGCAATATGATTATGCACACATGAGAGGGCGCATAATCAAGGTCTAGGAGGTCCTCTGGAAGTGAAATCCTAATCCAAGAGGGACCAATTGCGCACCAGACATGGGGTGTGCAATCAAGTTTGTGTCGTGTACGGGGCATATAATTCGGGACTTTCCTGGGTTTGAGTCGGGTCTAAGCCACAGAGCTATTTTTTTAGTCTGGGTTTCAACCATGTACTATTGTTTCTGTGCATGGTCCTTGTATAGGGTTTTAAAGTCTTCAAAAAAGGTCAGTCCTTTCCTGGAGATCGTGGGCACAGTCAAAGCTTGATCGAACAAATTTGTATACTCTGAGAGGGCAAAATGGGGGTGTCTACAACCGGGTCTATTCCATTTATGGGCATCTTTGATTCCTTTTCTAACCGGAATAGGTGCATTGAAACACCTACCCTGGTTAGCCGCATAGATCACTTGTAAAAATGGGTCCCGACGCTCTTGCTCATGACCCAAGGGAAATAGATTCTTCCTAAATATTATATCTAGAGGACACATGTGTTCGGGTAACTAGACCCGTGCAATAGATTTACCAGTGGCAGTCGCACCATGGGTCACAGAGACAACAATGTCTTGGAAGCTAACATCTTCTAGAATTGGAGGTCTTGAAGTCCCATCCTCGACGTATGTGAGCGGGCATCCCATAGCATGGGAAATGTCCTTGTCATCAAAAGTGAATGTTCTTTGGTCTATCTCGCAAATTAATTTAGTCTCGGTGGTATTCATCTCAAGGGTTTGGTAAAATAGTTTCACTAATCGGGGGTAATAATGCACGTGAAACGGTGTTAATAATGGTTTCAATTTGTTTGCGTTTAGATAGTCCAACATCCATTGGGTGAACGATTGATCCTTAAACAAATCCTTATTGATTGACCATTTAGGCTCAAATACTTTGTCTTCCCACCATGGGGTGGGTTGGGTCAAAGGGGTTGGCGAAGGAGCCACCCTCTTAAATGAACTCGATAGTTGTATCGCCAATTTCTCCCTCGGTCTAGGGTCGGGGGACGTGGAAGCCATTCTAGGGCTTGAAAACCGAAATATAACGAAAATAGAGCTTGAATGTGGTTGATAATTACCTTGTGTGTAAGAAAATCCGGTCAATCTGTGACGAAATCCGATGAATCATGTAATATGCAAGCTCCCACACAGAAAATGCAAACCCTAGATCTCCCCCCTTTTATTTCTCTCGTGCAAAATAACCATGAAAAGGGTAAAACCCCTTTATATAGTTTGCTCCTTGCGCGAGCGAGTTCTGGAGCTCGGCCGCACGAGTAACAGACAGCCACTAGAGTTCTAATTCCTTTATATATATATATATATATATATTTGTTTTTTTTCATTTTTGAGAGGCTTCCGCAAGCGAGGTTTAAGTTCTCGCATGAGCGAGACTCAAACAATGCTCTTGAAGTAGTTTTGCTTAAAATTTCCATTTCTTTTACTTTTAGCCCTGAATTTCACCTCGTATAAGCTGTGTTTTCTCGCATGATTCATTATTCATTAGCCAACAATATTAATCAATTAAATATATGGCCAATTGTCGATGATTTTATCATTCATGCATACTTGTACTACCAAGAGAAAATTCAACGTCATATTCATGCATTTGTTCAAAATTTAATAATTTAGACAAGACTCATGTAAATAAATTCAAATAAGCTTCACGCACATCCGACTCACGTTCCCACGTGGCTTCTTCTCGTGAGTGGTTCCACCACTTAACAAGCACCAGTGGAATTCTCTTTGTGCGTAGTACTTGTTCCTTCTGATCAAGAATTTGCACTGGTTATTCCTTGACTGTCAAGTCTTCTGGAATTTAGATCAGTTGGTAATCCAATGTGTGCGTTGGGTCCTTGACATACCATCCTAACATCGAGGCATAAAATACATCGTGCATGCTTGAGAGTTGTGGTGGTAGTGAAACTCGGTAAGCGACCTCGCCAACACGTCCCAAAACTTAAAATGGTCCAACGTATCGCAGACTCAACTTGTCACATTTCTCGAAACTTATAACGCCCTTAGTCGGTGAAATCCTAATGAAGACATTACCTCCCAACTATAAGAAGCATAAGATGTCAACACTGGGCGCACCCCCGAGCTTCCGATAGCTTCTCCCATTGCCTTAGGAATCTTCCCAAACCCTTAGGAACTTGCCCATACCCTTAGGAATTACCCCCAACCCTTAGAAACCTCTCTGAAACCCTTAATTAACCCTCCTGGGCATTGGTTAGAGAGAGATTAATCAGGACTAACAGTGACCTTTACTAAGACTAAATCTTATACCATTGAAAAGTAGAGGTTCCCATCTTTCCAACAAGCCAAGAGTCGCCTCAATCGGAGTTGTACATCAAAAGTTACGACGATTCAAAGTTTGGACACAAATGGGCAACACTTGAACCTCGCGAAGCATTCATTGAACCTCGCGAGAGGCTCACGAGGACCCAAGCAAACATAGCGCATGTATTACATGCGCCAAGCCAAAAATGGCTTGGCGCATTTAGTACTTGAGCCAAGTGCAGGTGGGTCCCATCACAGGCTCTCAACTTCTAAGCACTGTAGCTATGCTTGGCGCATCTAATACATGCGCCAGGCTTAGCTACAGTAACTGATGGTTTTTTGCTCGAATTTCACATTTGGGGTTTGACTTGTTGGCCATCTCAACGTTCGGGATGGGTTTCATTAGGACTGTTGCACTCATGTTTACCCTATTTTCAACCCTTTAGTCATTTGAAACCTCACCCTATCATCCACCATTGAAGCCCCTTGCCCATATTTCTAAGCTTTCAAAATCCTAGAAAACCTTAGATTAGGAGATTACCTAATTGTTAATCCTAAGTAGCATCTAAGCAACCTCCTAACCTACCCTTTTCCTATAAATAGAGACCCCCCCTTGGATTAGAGGCTTGAAAAAATTTTCAAAAAGAGAAAAGATTAAGAGCTTTCCTTTCCCCCTTTGGTGCATCATTCTCATAAAAATTCCAGAATTCTAAAACCATTTTTTGGCCCCCCTCTTCCATCAAAAAACTTTGAGTTAGGAGGGAGTTACCCCCTAGCATTCTTTCTCTATCCCTTAGCCATCAAGCTTTAGAGGTTAGAACCCACCATTTTACCACCTAATCTATCGAAAGCCTATTAAGTGCACCTACGCGGAGGTCCACAGCAGTACTACGAGGGCCAAAGTGATCCGGCTCTCCCCTCTATTCCTCTACCTTCTTAGCCTTTACTCTATCCTTATATTTGTGTCGTTACGCTGCCGAAATCTCGGTAGGAATGGCACAAATAAGATCATAGTGCCTTCGGGCAAGAGGAAGTTCTCTTTTTATTTCCATTTTTAATTTATTTTGGCCATAAGTAGAGACCGCTTTAGAGAGGGTTGATCGGGTGCCTAACACCTTCCCGATCGATAACCGAAGCCCCTACCCAAGAGCCTTTTGCATTGACTGGTGAATCAGAGTCACATTTTTGGCACTTCGGTGCTCATAACATTTATTTGGGTATCCCAGGACACCAAAAGGTCTGGGTGGTGACTCTATATCTTTGAGAGAGTGTGCATCGCCGCGACGAGATCATAAAAAATCCTACGGTTGCACAGATGAAGACTCTGCTGGGGACTAGCTAGTAGAGGTTTCCCTTGAAATTTGGCCTTATTTTTTATTTTTACTAACGTTTGGCTATTTTCCTTTGCTTTTACTCACCCCTACGATTCGATCTTGCTTTTACTTACCCCTACTTTCCCGTCATTTATGTGCCTTAGCCGATTGGCTGGCCTACTTGAGCACCGTCCTTACGATGCCTTTATTTTTTCGTCATTTATATGCCTTAGCCATTTGGCGGGCTTACGTGAGCTTTTACATTTCTGCAAACATATTTCATCAGTAGATGCCGGCCCGTAGAGGTGGCACGGGACCATCACCACCCGCTTTTGGAGTTAAAATTTCCTCTAAAATCTGAAATTAAAATTGAACGAAGAGGGAACTTTAATTGAATTTTTATGGGGGTAGATTTTTCAAGGGTTGGGAATTCTAGGAAAAGATACAAACGTCCTGGTTCTTAATATGGTGGCAGCCCCTAGTGGTGATGATCCGGGAAAGAACCACCCCACCTAGTATCTAAGAAGGCGCTTACACTAGAGGTATATTGGGTGGGTAACCTATCCTCTTACAAAGCTTAAAACCCTTGGGGAGAGTGGTAGTAGTCTCGAAGCGACCTTGTATCCCTAGGTTCGGTGAGGAGAGACCCGATGCAACTAAGAAATCAGTCCCCAGAAGCATCGCTTCCAGAAAACTAAGAAAAAAAGATTGAATTCAGGCTTGCTGATCTGTTGTTAGAGGCATTTAACCCCACTATTTGCCTGGCGCAAATAATACATTCGTCAAGTCAGGAAACCCAAAATTTTGCCTAGCGCAACTAATACACGTACCAAGTCTGGAAACCCCAGATTTTCTTTGGCGCATGTAATAGATGTGCCAAGCATAAATTGGACCAAAGTTGGTCTAGAGCATGTAGTACACGTGGCAAGTATTGGTTGATCCCAGCTAAGCAGAACAGCCAAAAATCTGAGGCCTATCTCACCATCTTGAGTTCCCTACTTAGTGGTTTAGCACCACTGATTAGGTCTTGCACTATCCGACACCCAATCTGCCCCCACGGTCAAAAGAGGGCGACTTCTTATTGACCCGTTCCAGGGGATCGGGTTGGTTGCGTTGATTCTCGTGCCTTCAATAGATTAAAGGATTCCCCTTTGATTCTTTCGAAGCATGTCGGAGTCTCGTCGTAGGATTTATTTAGGGTACAAACACCACCCGAAATGGGAAATCAAGGGCCCCGGAGTTGTTCATCATAAAAATCTATTTATAAAATTTCAAAAAATTAAATAAACTAAAAAGACTAAAAAAAATTATGGTGTCGGCACAATGGCCCCACCTTATCCTCTGCCATCCCATAGGGGAAGAAGGAGAAAGCTTTACGGGCCCCATCCGAGGCACCCGTACCTCACCCGTAACCAAGCTATGTCATGGGCAGTGGATCCGGCATCATCGATCCCGATTCTTCCCTGCCACATTCCCCAACTCATTCCCTTACGGAAGAGGTTTTCACATCCATTCCCCTGACCCAATCCCATTTGCCGTCACCAGACCTTTCGGTTCGCCCATTTTCCCGTCCACCACCACTCAAAAGACCCAAAATCCGACACCCCACTCCCTTTCGTTCACACAAACAAGGTCTATTCCCCCCGCCATGTCCATCCCAGATCCATCTCACATTCCATCCACATCCAACCGAAACCTGGCCCAATTTTCCACCTTCGCCAACATACCCCATTTTTTATCCTCCCAACATATATCCAATCCACCCACATTTACCCATGCCACACCTAGTTTCTCCAATCTACCCCATATCCCCCCATTTACCCACGTCATGCCCAATTTTACCAGGGCCATGCCTAATTTTTTCTACACATCTACATCATCCACACCCCAAATACCCTCAAATGAGCCACCTCTATCCAATCCCTCTCCATTGGCCATGATGGATGAAATGGTCTGGGCTTACACTAATTGGAAAGCCTCCCAAAACATTCCCCCTCATTCTAACCACACATCTTCCAACCCATCATACACATTTCCAAGCCTCCATGCTTCATTACCTCAAACCCACCATGCTCCAATGACCCACACCCCCATCATCCAGACCCATCAAGGCCCAATGAGCTAGACCCACCAAGGCCCAACAGGTCTTACCCACCAAGGCCCAATGGGCCAAAACAAATAAAGCCCAATGGGCCAAATTTCCCAAGGCCTTATGGTTTAAACCCCTCCAAATCCCTTATCCAATACCCAAGCCCATCAAGGCCCAAACCTTGGGTCCACATACCCATACCCTCCACAATTCCCTCAATATCTCCCTCACACACAAACCTCACACCCCACCCCAGGCGGCAACCCGACACATACCGTTCACCAGTTCCCCCATCCTCATACACCTCAAGGCCATCTCTAAGCATTCCCTTAAACATAAAGGCCCCATCAGGGCTTCACCCAAAATCCAAATTCCACTCATCCTATCACTCCACAAAATTTCCCTCACCTCCAATGGTCCCACCCGACACCCATCCAACCCAGCCAGCACCAACAAGAAAATCTCACCCTCACTGCCCAATATATAGACCCATAATATGAGGAAGATGAGATAAGGAATAGCGGGGATTATGTTGGGGCATTTGCCAGCATCATCCTCCACCCATAATCACCAATCCCCAATAGCAAAAAGTCAATTAAGGCCGACCGTTGAAAAAACTACCCCACTGTCTAAAGAGTCTTAGCAGTTGAGAGAACAATTGGACAAAATCCTGAAGCACCTGTTGAACATGGGTGGAGCCTAAATCCATGTCACAAATTTCTCAGACTTATGTTTATTTGCGGAAGTCCCCTTGCCCCCAAAACATAAAATGCCAGTCTTTGATAAATATAATGGCATGGGTAACCCCATCGCACACCTCAAGTCCTATTGTAGGGACATGTGCCAATATGGGAGGGACGAGCGCCAACTTATAAAAGTCTTTAAGAAGAATTTGGCGGGCCCGGCTAGGAGGTGGTTCACGTCCTTAGAACCATCCATGACAAAAATATGGAAAGATCTGACATATTTTTTCCAAGAGCAGTATGTCTACAACATAGACATCAAACCTTGCAAGTCAGATCTAGCTCATTTAAAGCAGAACTCTAACAAGACCTTCAGCGATTACCTTGGGCGTTGGAGAGCACTAGCAGCTCAGATAAGAAACATAATACCTGACGATGAGCAGATCGAGATAATCTTGAAAAATACCTTGCCAGTCATCTTAAACTTCCTCGTTTACTAATAGCAGTCCAACTTCGCTGATTTGGTGACAAACGTCAATCGTTGCGAGGACGCTATCAGAGAAGAGCGATTAAGCAAGAATGTATCCGGTGTGGTCAGCGGGGTCAGGAGATTCTCTGAGCAAAGAAATGATAGAGGAATTGGGGCAGAGGTGCAGAACATTTCAAATACCAGGCCCAACACTAGTATAATCCCATTCAATTTTAAAGTTGCATAGCCAGCTCCAGTCAAAAGTGAGCCGATACAGATAACCAAGAATGGACAGGGGGCACAGATGACCCTGAAAGAGAGAAAGGCCTGCTTTGACCGAGTGTTCACACCTTTGGGGCAATCACTGAATGTTTTATTACCATTGGTGATAGAAAGAGGGTTGGTCACAACCCTCCAACCACGGCCTCCACCAAATCCCATCCCAAGGAACTATAACCCCAGCACCCACAGTAACTTCCACCCAGGACTGGGTAACCCTATTGATCGTTGATTCCCATTAAAGCACATAATTCAGGATCTGATTGAGGCTAGGAAAATCATTCCCCCTGCACTTCCCCAAGCCAACGAACATGCCAACATTCACCAAATACCGCTACCCACGCATCCAATAGGAGGGGTAGGTCCGAGACCCACTATCGGCATGGTGGCAGAGGACGATGAAGATTTTGACCCGTCAGATTACATCTGCAACCAGGGAAATTTTGTGGCACCATTATAAAGAGATTGGAGAGATGGAAGTATTGGGGTGAATGAACCCCTTGAATCTAGCGGATTATTTTCCCAACTCCACTCCACAAATAAAACCCTTAGATCTTAGGGTATGCTTCACAGCACCAGCTCCCGTTAACTATGTCCAAATTAACTCCTATCAACCATACACGGCATGCTCCACCAATTACCCAATGGTTGATTATGCCCCCAAACCACCTCCAGCGCCCATTAGTTATCAATGGCCCACCCCCATCACATCACCCCCAATTCAGTCATCCGCGATCTCTACCAACTCTATCTAGCCCACCTTCTCCACCCTTTCAGAAGTTAACCACGTGATACCCACTCATTCTAATCCCTCAGGACCAATGTCCCCAATACCCACCTTCTCCCTGTTCCAGATCCCACGACCAACTTACAATCCTCATCAGGTCCTGCTTAGCTATGAACAGACAGGCATCAATGTCGGCAGCAATAGGGAAGGGGCAGTTGATTTTATCACCAGGTCAAGAAAGATCTCCAAACAGACAGACACACCGTGTCAGCACCAGCCCGACCAGAGGGAAAGAAGGATACCACTACTGTAAACCCATTTGAAAAGATGAGCCGCGAACACATACTCGAGACCTAGCTATGGAGAATGCCAGCCCATATCATGGTTTGGGATCTGTTAATGACATCCCTACTCCATTTCCAGATTCTAATGGGGCATTAAAAATGTACACGTCTCACTCCAAGTAAGCCCAGATGAGGTTCGGCAGATAATCGGGCAGGTGATAGCTCTCAATGCCATCTCTTTCTCAAATATGGATCTACCAGAGGAGGGAAATAATCATGCTAAATCCTTCAACATCACCATAGAGGCCGGAAACATGGTAATCCCACTGGTGTTGATTGATAATAGGTCCGCTCTGAATGTGTGCCCCCTGAGAATCGCCACCAAAATAGGCTTGGACCCTTGTATGATGAGACCAATAAGAACCAGCGCTAGAGGGTTTGATAATACAAGAAGGGAAATAATTGGGCAAGTTGATCTTGAGCTTGTGATTGGGCCAATAACCTTTTCCATACCTTGTCAAGTGATGGACATCAAATCTTCTTTCAATCTTCTATTAGAATGCCCCTGGTTACATGAGGCTGGGGCGATACCTTCGACACTGCACCAGAAGCTCAAATTCGTGTCTGGGCAAAAGGTTAGTGCCATCATAGGTGAGGGGCATGAGGAAAAGGAGAAAGATACCCACAGCATTGAGAACCCCAAAGTACTGGACATGCCGCACACGACCAAAGATACGGACCTCCACAATATTGAATATGAGGTATCGACGGTGGTCCCGGAACCCCCAAAGAGCATCACCCTAAAAATCAATGGCATAATGGTAGCAGCCATGGCCATTCTCCAGAAATGGGGCTATCAGAAATGAAGGGGATTGGGCCCCCGATTGTAAGGTAGGAGAGAGCCAGTCAAGGCAGAAGGTGGACAACAGGTACGATTTGGGTTAGGTTGCAAGCCCACAGAGGAAGAGGTCGAGAGGCTAAAGGGAAAGCCCAAGCCACAGCCATTGCTAGAGCTCGAGGAATCAACATAGAAGAGAAGCCCCATCCCAAACCTCACAATCGAAACACCTTTGTGAGCATAGGGATCATAAAAATAAATCGGAATGGGGCAAACAGTTAACCTCGCACAAATCGAGCCCCCCTGTCCACCTTACCAATCCTCAGATCATCCCTCCCAACCTGAAGATAGACTTGGCCGCTCTGTCCCTTTTTGAGGAAGAGTCTCCCATACCTGCGCAATCTCCCCTTGTCATAAATCACCACAGGACTCTTCTAACATTTAATGACAGAATCTCAGACGAGTCCATGATCAGCATGATGGAGGCTGACTCTGAAGAATCAAATCAGCCAACCCCCTCCATCAAAATAGGTAAAGGAGCAGCACCCTAGGTAAGGAATTGGCCGTCTGTCCCCCAAACTCTAGAAGTGGAAAGTGGCTTGAAATACGACACCCGTTTTCTAAAAAAAAATAACCTATAAAAAGTGAGATCAGCCTTTGGCAGGCAATACCGTGTATATATAGGGACTCGCTTTGCCAAGTGCCCATCTCCGAAGAATACGAAAATACCAAAAACATAGAAAAAATATAAAATCCAAAAATATTGTCTTTTAAAATTTTGAATAAAGTTAAAGAAAATTATGCCTTAATAGAAAAGCCCGTCCCATGTGAAATCGACCCCTTTCCTATAGAAATACAAAAAGATGTAGGAGTCACGAGTCTGTTTGAGGAAATCCCTACTAAGGAGCTCCCCAATGAACTCCTTGAGCAGTTTGCTGACTTTGAGCATGGCCCTACCCCCATTGTTCAGGAAACAGAGGACGACAATCTAGGGATTGAGGAGGTTCCTTGAATCACTAAGATTGAAACATCAGTATCTCTCGAGGAAAGAAAAAGCATGATTGATTTCCTTCAGTCATATCAAGACATCTTTGAATGGTCATACGAGGACATGAATAGTTTGGACACCGATTTGGTCGAACATGAGTTACCACTCTACCCTAATATTAAGCCAGTCAGGCAAACAATGAGGCGGCTCCGACCCGAGTGGATGCTGAAAGTGAAAGACGAGGTCATCAAGCAATATGAGGTAGGATTTCTCATGGTCTCTAAGTACTGTCAGTGGCTAGCCAACATCGTTTTAGTGCCAAAAAAGGGCGAAAAGGTCTGCATGTGCATTGATTTCAGAAACCTGAACAAGGTGAGCCCAAAGGATGACTTCCCATTGTCGCACATCGATCTCTTGCTCGATAACACTGCTAAGCATGGGATGCTCTCCATCATGGACAGATTCTACGGATACAATCAGATCAAGATGGCAGAAGCAGACTGAGAGAAGACAACGTTTATCACTCCTTGGGGAACTTTCTGCTATAAGGTCATGCCATTTGGGCTAAAGAATGTTAGGGCAATGTACTAGAGAGTGATGACGGCACTCTTCCTCGACATGATGCATCAAAAAATTAAGGTGTACGTCGATGACATGATTGCCAAGTCACCAGAGTGAAGTGACCATCTGATAAACCTCTCAGAAATGCGCATTCGGTGGCATGTCAACAAAGTTGCTAGGATTCAACATCAGCAGGAGAGGTATCAAGGTGGACCCAGTCAAAGTAAAGGTCATCACGGAAATGCCACCACCATCTACCAAGGAGGTCAGAGGTTTCTTGGGCAGGATATAGTACATCAGTCGATTTATTATACAGCTCGCTCCTATCTGCATGTCGATCTTCAAGCTGGTAAGAAAAGATTCACCTGCTGAATGGAATGATGACTGTCAAGCAACATTCGATAAAATCAAGGGCTACCTTCTCAACCCTCCAGTATTAGCACCACCAGAGCCGGGGAGACCACTCTTAATGTGTCTCTCCACGATGGAAGTTTTCATGAGATGCGTCCTAGGGCAACACGAAGAGACAGGAAGAAGAGAGCAAGCCATTTACTACCTGAGTAAGAAGTTTACTGACTATGAGACGTGCTATTCTCATCTGGAGAAAGCATGCTTAGCTCTCGTATGGGCCACACAGAGGCTCCACCACTACTTGTTATCCCAAGTCGTTCTACTCCTAGCACACATGGATATATTAAAGTACCTATTCAAAAAGCAGGCCCACACTGGGTAGACCACGTGCTGGTAGCTTCTCCTATCAGAGTTTGACATCACATATGTCACGCAGAAATTGATCAAGGGGCAAGCACTTGCTGATCATCTTACCGATAATCCCTTACCCGATTATGAACCTCTAAGGACCGAATTCTCAGACGAGGACATATGATTCATGATAGAGGATGATACAGTAGAGACACAGGAGTCTTGGGTGATGTACTTCGACGGAGTGGCAAATGTCAAAGGTTAAGGAGTCGGCACTATTCTGATCTCGCCAAAAGGATCTCACATACCAGTTTCTATCAAACTCAACTTCCCCTGCACTAAGAACATGGCTAAATATGAGGCCTGTGCTACTGGACTGCAAGCGGCACTTGACCTGAAAGTAACCCACTTCAGGGTATTTGGCAATTCGCAGTTTATCATATGCCAGATGAATGGAGATTGGAAGACAAAAGATGAGAAGTTGATCCCATACCATGAACACCTTGAAGATCTGATAGCATGCTTCGATGATGTTACTTTCTCCTATGTCCCACGGATAAGGAATCGCTTCACCGATGCATTAGCGACTTTAGCATCGATGGTAGAAATCCCCTACGATGTTGAGATGAAGCCAATCATGATTGAACAGAGGAATGAGCCAGCCTTCTGCCTCCAGATTGAGGAATTCTCAAGTTTGGATGATGAGCCATCGTGGTTCTTAGATATTAAGAATTTCCTCGAGACTCGGGCTTTCCCTGAGGGGAGGACTAGAGAGGAAAAATGGACCATTTAATGTTTAGTGGTGAACTACGTCATCTGCGGTGAGTGTCTCTGCAAGCGGTCATATAATAATATCCTAATCCAATGCCTAACTGAAAGTGAGGCAGCAAACATCATGAGGGAGATTCATGAGGGAGTATGTGGGGCCAACGTCAATGGCCAGAAGCTAGCTAAAAAGATTTTACGCCAAGGATACTTCTAGACCACTATGGAATCTGATTGTTGCAAGCACGTTCGGAAGTGCTATAAATGCCAAGAACACTCCAGTCTGATCCACGCTCTAGCAATTGATCTTCACAGCATGACCACTCCCTGTCCATTTGCCACTTGGGACCTCGATGTCGTCAGAAAGTCAATCCGAAGGCATCAATTGGGCATCAATTCATCTTGGTCTCCATTGAATACTTCACCAAATGGGTAGAGGCAGCATCCTACATAAACATCATATCCCGGCATGTTGAGAAATTCCTTAAAAGCAATATTGCTTGTCGATTTGGCATACCCAGGGATATGATCATGGACAATGGTACGAACTTTGGGAACAAGCGCATCAGGGCCTTCTGTGAGCAGTACAAGATCAAACATCATCGCTCGTCACCGTATCGGCCACAAACCAATAGGGTCATGGAAGCTACTAACAAAATGATCGTCCACATCCTTGAGAAGATGATCGTCACCTATCAGGATTGGAGAGAAATGTTACCATTAACTTTATGAGCCTACAGAACATCAATTTGCACCGCTACAGGGGCAACACAACTCTCCCTTGTATTTGGAACCGAAGCTGTCCTACCAATTGAAGTTGAAGTACCATTGCTCTGCATTCTCATGGAGTCTGGCCTACCCGAGGCTGAAAGAGAGAGATCCCACTTTGAGCAGTTGAATCTGCTGGATAAGAAAAGGCTCCTTGCCTTGTGTCATACCCAAGCGTACCACGGACGAATCGCATGCGCTTACAGCAAACTATTCGCGATCGAGATCTGAAAGTAGGAGACACTATACTCAAGAAAATCTTTCGGTCCCTCCACACTGATCTGAGAGGGAAATTCAAGCCCAACTGGGATGGACCTTACGTCATCTGAAAGGTGCTCACGAGATATGCCATCTGCCTCGTCACCATGGATGGAGATCACTTTCCTGAGCCCATCAACGCTGGATACATTCAACGATTCTACTCCTAGCTCTCCGCAGCAAGGTAAGTATTGACAAAAATGGATACATGACTGCTTAAGGATACTTTAAAAAGAGGCCATTATTTCAAAGCCTAGTAACTAAAAAGTGTCCCTGAATGACCATACCCTTTGCTACCCCCATTGAGCCATCGACCTTTCTTTCACAAACCCCTCTCAAAAAAATGTGTGTATAATACAAAAAAAAAATAAAAAAAATCAGAAAAGCAAAATCTCAAAAAGAGGATGTCTGAAAAGAAAAGAAAAAATTAAAAAAATAGAAAAGAAAAAGTAGGGAATGTATAATAAAAATCCCCCAAGGAAGAGGTGCATTATGGCAGTTTGAACCCAACCAAGGAAACCTTTTAAACCCAGAATACCTTCAAAATCCTTAACCTATCCCATGGCCACAATACATTCCAAGAAAAAAGCCCTCTTTAAGGTCTATGAGCAGTCACAGTATCCGTCGAGTCAGCACAAGTCAAGCTGTGAGACAACCAAAGAATTTCATCTAGTTGGCTATGACGGAATCAACGTCCATGTCGTGGCCTTTGATAGAATAAAAGAAAAGAAAATAAAAATAATAATACAAGCTCAAAGCAAAGAGGATATGGTGAAAACCCAAAAGGGCGCCATGGAAAAAAATAGCGAGTTTCTGCGGACTAGGTGAAAACCTGAAAAGGCGCCTAGGGTAAAAATGCAAAGCCATGGATGTAGTGAAAACCCAAGAGGCGCTACGAGTAAAAATAGGGAAAACAACTAGCACGACGGAAACCGACCTTCGGCTTTGTGAGTAAGAAAGTTGAAAAAGAAGAAGATGTCTTCGTGACTACACCATCAAACGTATGACCCAGGGTAAGGAGAAAAAGGTCGATTCGATCCAAAGGAATAAATGTTCCGGCCTTGGTAAAAATTGCTGAACTTCACTCAGGACCAATCATGTAAAGGGGGTTCGACAATGCTCAAAAGGGGCCCGTCATCTCCCTGATAATTAAGGCATCAAACCAAAAAAAAAAACACAAAAACAAAAAAGAGAGGGCGACGAGACCATTTTTGTCAAAGCCAACAGATTTCCCTTTCCATTTTGCCACCCACACCGTGTGCACCCACCACTCCGGGACAATTGGTCTTGATGACCGGAAAGGCCACATTTGTAAAAGATTATAATTTTTTCTTTCCCATTTCAGGGCAACACTTTGTGTGCTACGTCCCCAAAAGAATAATCGACACAATCCTCCCCACGTTACAAAAAAATAGGGAGAAGTTAGAATTTTTGTAAGATAATAGGTTTCCCTTTTCCATCTATAAATCTGTATACAGTTGACACAACATCCCAAAAAATAATATATGAGAGGTCTAGCTTCTTTCTTTCTTTACAAAAGTGCAAAAACAATAAAAACATAAAGAAAATTTGTATACTAAAAAGATATATCTGATTTGTGGTTTCTTATGCCCCTCTCTATGGTTTGATTTGTACAAAAAGTATGTACAGGAGGGAATCAACAACCCAACTTGTGCTTCAAGGCACGGATCTCTGTGCGTAAAGCATCCTCCCGTACATCCCGCTCCGTCATCCAGCGACCATGGTGACTCCTATACCACTTCCGGGAAGCATCAGTGGTACCAAGACCGTCACTCAAGGATCCTTCCAGACGAAGGACCTCGCACTCAGCTGCATCAGCCCTAGCCTCTGCCACCTTTGCTCTAACTACCTGTTTGTCTAAATTCTCATGCAGGATGTGCTTCTTGTCCATCAATAGCTCGATACACCTCTGAAGCATCGACTCCATCCTTGGCCAAGGCCCCACCATATCACTACTCTCTGCCTTATTCAAGTGACCAACAACAGGCTTCTCAGATAGTAGCCAAGCCTCGTACTCTGGGGAAGACAAAACTGAATCCCCCAGCTCTAGATCGCGCATGAGTGTCGACTGATGCATCTCCCAGAGAGCAGCTGCCCTATCCATGTCCCCAGAGGACCCCCGAGAGAAAATTAGGTCATATAGGGGTGGCTCCGTCACACAAGGCACCTGCTGAGGGCAACCGAACTAGCACAGCACTCGAAATGGGAAATAGTAAGTGCTGCTAGTCAAAGCGAGGAGAGTGATGCCCTCATGATCTTTAGAGCGAACCACTGGGAAGGTTCGATCTGACCAAGGAAGCTTCCACACCAACTCGACTTCTGCCTGCCAAAGCTTCAAACCCTGCATATCTCCAAGTGGGAGCATATGGCATCTGCCCATAAAGTAACAGGTCACCTCACCACAACCGACGTAAAAGAAAGGCATGGGTCTCAAGATAGCAAGATGCTCCCTAAGCCAAATTTGGAGCTAAATGGGACATCCCTGAGTACAGAAAAGTGCAAGCGTGAAGCTCTCTCCCCCAGTATAGAAAAGAACTTTGGAGATAAGTCAAAGTGCAAAGGCTTTCATGTTATGAGGATTTTTGGTCGGCAACTTTTGCATGCTTTCCTCTCCGTAAAGTTCTCTTAGGAATCTCACCGAACACCTGGTGAGCCCCCCAGTGAGACTTTTCTCGTAATCATTTTTCTTTAAGCCTAAGGTGATCTGAGTGGCTCTAGCATAACCTGGTTTTGGCAGCACTCTTGCAAGGTCTCTATGCAGCTTCAAACTCGATAGATTGGAGAGCTCCTTGAGAGTAGGAGTCAACTCACGATTCCTAAAACGGAAGACATGAGTGTTAACTCCCCAAAATGAAGTCGTGCAATAAATGAAATCCCAAAGCGGAGGAACTTCAAGGAAGGATGCGAGACGGGCCATGCCGAGCCAATCCAAACCTGCAAACTCGCTCTCGTTCATGTTCTCAAGCCACTTCCTTAGAAAACTGGGCCCCACGCCCAAAGAGGGAAGCATCGTGGTCCCAGACCCCCCATGAGAGGCAGGGTTAGAAAGTGGGTCCATTGACATACAAATATGTTTCCAAGGATACAAATTTAATGTTGGACGATGGACCTGCCAGTGCAATTTTCCTCAGATTTGGCATGGCACATGTAATACATGCACCAGGTCACTTAGGTCCCCACAAACAAAAAAGTGAGCGTTGGGGAGGGGTTTTTTTTACTACTTGCCTACACTTTATGCCTCTTATCTAAAAAGACACACAATAGGCCCTATAAAGAGGGGAAATGTTGGGTTTTGGTCACATCTAACTTGTAAAAATCCACACCGGCGTGGGAATAGTGCCGAAGGGTTAACAAAGTACGTGGCTCCAGAGGCCATCCCTTTTGACAGAATCAAACCCATCCTGCAAGCAATCTGATATACTACAGCAACCAAATGAGAGATAGAGCATGAAATTAAAATAAAAGGCACCGACATTCATCTGAAGAAATTAGAAAAACCATCCAAACAAAATAAACAAGTGCCACATCATCCATCATGTAGTCTCAACAAATATATATCCCAAAAATCCTAAAAATCTAAAGCAGAGCCTAATCTCTGATTGCACCCTTGGACTTCTTGTGCCTATGCGAGGAGCTCTGATATGTCCGGACATCTCCCACTTGGGCCCACGCTTCAGAAAGTCAGCTAAGCAGGGAGCGCAACTCCTTTTCACGAGCATGCTGAAAGTCCTGCCAAAAGCCATCAGTTCAGATTAGTTGAAAGAGAAAGTAGCAAGACAATGATCAGAACCAGTCAGTATGATACTCACCACTTCCATGTCCCGAAGACCGACTATGTTGCGGTAATACTCTGTCTGGTTCACCACCGACTCGTAGTCCTACACAAAAAGGAAAGAGACATTCAGCTATAGGCTCCAGCACATGCATTTTTCTAAGAAACAGGCATGCAGAAAGAGAAAACTTGGTTACGCCAGGAACCAATTCAGGAGGAGGGATCCAGATTGCGTCAGTATATATACGGGCCTGCTCCTCTATGGCATTACATAAACCCCCAAGGAAGGCATCATCGAGGCGTCTAAAGGTCCCCTGGACCTCCACAGTAGAACTACCAAGGCACCAGTACCGGAGGGGCCTGAGGGACCAGCTCCCATAGCATCAGCAATACCCGCCGTCGCCTCATCATCATCGTCGGAGTCACCTCCCTGTTCGAACTGTGAAAAGGAGCAGAGTTTCAGTCAGTAGAAGCCAAAATTAAATCAAAACCGCTAAAAATATGCCTAAGGAAAAGAGAAACACCTGAGACTGCGGATCGCCAAAGGCCAGGAAATTGGCACCAGGTACGAAGCACAGAAAAATGGACCGGTAGGATAGGGACTCATACCATAGCTGGTACCCCCCGGGCACGAGGAGGTCATTGATGGGAGAAAGCCCCATGATGGAGAAAATAGGCAGAGAGCTCCTCAACAGTACCCCCAGGAGCCATGACATCAGTAGCATGAGCTTGTGGCACGGCAAAGTGGTCTCGATACTGGTGGACCACTCTCTCTCCCAATTAATATGCCTTGGCCCAGGACCCATAGAAGAAGATGATGCGGTAGCCAACAAAGAAGCGAGACGGACCCACAACATCCCAATCCCAAAAAGGAGAACCAATGTAGGGATCATAGATAACCTGCTCAGATAGAAAAGTGTCCCGTCAGCCAAGCAGTTTGCATAAAAAGAAATGCTGAGAAAGAAATGAGAGAAATAGTCATACCTACTCTGGGATTAGCAAGTCGAACTAGGATCTCAGGCCCATCTCCAGATGCTTCATGCCAACGTCCCTGCGACGGTGCGTGTTCCAGTTGCTCATGAGTGGGCAGATAGGCAGCCGGGCTGGAAGTGCAAATAGCCCCAAATTTTAAAATAACAATATACAGAAAGTGTATGTCAGAAATAGGATGGATGACTAACCAATAAACTAAGGCAAAGGAGTCAGTGGTTACCTCAATTACCAGCCAGAAGCCAATAATAGAAACCGTGCTCCCCAATGAGACTCGGGCTAGGCTGGACATCAGAATGAGATATCTAGCCCCACCTCAGTCGTATCTGTGCGCATCATCCCAATTTACCATAAGACTGAGCAAAGACAATGAGACCCGGCCATCGCTGGCATTTGAGAGGAGGGTCTTGCCCAGCGGGAAGAGGAGCGAAATGCGAGCCAACATCACCGCACGCTCTGGCTCAATGAAAATATCTACATCTGGCTGCCCCAGGTCCACCAGTTCATTCTCCGTAAACAGATTAGAAAACCAGGACATTTTAACCTCGGAGCCATCTAGATTTGTGGAGGTGGGATAATCCCCGATTAGCTGAATCACCTCATCCCGACTGGGCATGGGAAGGTCGGCCACTGGCATACCCCCTATCTGAATCCTCATAGTCATAGACCAATTGATGGGTGTAAGAGTCATCTCCGCCATGGCCATATGAAAGGTCATGGTCTCGGGATGAAAGCGCTCCATCAGGGCCCTCAGATAGGCCGTGTCGGCCCGCATGGCAGGGCACGAGAGAAAGTCCCCAAAACCGGCTTGGGCAAGAAGGAACTTCAAGATCGGAGGGAGGTAGAGATAGAAGTGTTGAAGGTCCAGCCAGCCTCTTTGGAAGGTGACGGAGGGCAAGTCTTGCATCCAAATAAAAAAGTGTCGGATGCTGAAGATATAAGAAACTCACATAAAACAACAAAGCTTATTTTGTTACCTTGCCGGCAATAACAAAGTTGGAGACATGAATGCACTGCTGATGAAGGAGACCGGTATGGGCAGCCTCGCCCTGCATTTCGTACCAGGGATGGGAGGAGCATTGCACTATGAAAAATTATTCCCCTCGAGAACCATAGGCCACTTTCGGCCCCTCTTCTTCCTCCTGCCCCTCCTCTTGCACGTACTCCTCGCTCAACATTCTGAGACAGATACAAGCAATAGAATCAAGACATATCGATAGAAAGAAATCATTTGCTAAACAGGCTAACAGGGAGGCAAGTAGGACCTTTTTCTTTCCTAATCATCATCATCATATTCAAAACAAATCATCATCAAATCACTCACATTTTCAAAGGAAAAAAATGAAACCAAATGAATCCAAAATAGAAAACAAAAAATATATGCATATGTGTGTGCATTTATGCAACCAAAAAATCCAAAAAAAGGAAAGTAAAAAATATATGCATATGTGTGTGCATATATGCAACCAAAAAATCCAAAAAGGAAAACAAAAAATACACGCATATGTGTGTGCATTTATGTAACCAAAAAATTCAAAAAAACAAAACAAAAAAATGCATGCATATGTATGTGCATTTAGGCAACCAAAAAATCCAAAAAATGAAATAAAAAATAAAATAAAAGAAATATATATATATATATATATATATATATATATATATATATATATATATATACATGTATGTGCATTTATGCAACCCCAAAAAAAAAAATCAAATCAAAACGAAAAACACATGTGTAAACATTTATGCAATCCAAAATAAAATAAAATAAAAGAACGAATGCCCTAATAAAAAAATGTATAATAACTCAAGAAAAAGAAAAATATAGGGTATCATTTACATGGAATAAGATCAAACCAATCATGGATAATCACACTTGCAAGAAATATCATTCACTTATCATCTAGAAAAGCAAGAATCATAACCACATTGCAAAAGATTTGAAGAAAAATCAAATAAAAATGGGTTTAAAGTGATTACTTTCAAAAGAAAATGAGTCCTTGATCCGGCGTAGAGCGGGTGTTTAATCGGCGCAAGCAAACACCGGCAATGAAGCACGCTTGAAATCGATCCAAAGGAACCCTAGGAAGGAGTCCCGTTTCAGTTTAGAGAGGGAGGGAGAGAAATTTTTGAAAAAAGACCACTTTTGAATCGGGCTTGGGCATTTAAAAAACCCCCGGTTTTGGCTTGGCGCATGTAATACACGCGCCAAGCATGATTCGGCCCCGTTTTGGCCTGGCGCATGTATTACATACGCCAAGCTATTTCAGGCCAGATTTGGACTAGCATGTCTAATGCATGCGTCAGGCTATTCCTGGCCCATTTTGGCTTAACTTGTGTGTTGCACACACCTAGCCCGATCTTCCTCAGACCCGAGGAGGTGCACACGCCCCCAAAGTGGCACGTCAATCTCCATTTGATCTGCTCGGGAGGCAGTGATAGAATAAGTGGCTCAGGATCAATAAGCATCCCGAGCACACTTGAAATAATAGTGAAAAAAAAAAAAACCAAAACAATTCCACATGAAATAACAGAAAAAGCACACATAAAATACCAAAAATTCCACATGAAATAATAGTAAAAAAGTCAAAAAAAAGTCCACATGAAATAACAATAAAAAAGTAAAAAAAAAATTCCACATAAAATAACAAAAAAGTTCCACATAAAATAACAAAAAATCTCCACATAAAATACAAAAAATCTCCACATAAAATACCAAAAAATTTCACATAAAAATCCACATAAAATTACAAAAAATTCTATATAAAATGTTACATAGAAATAACAAAAGGTGCATGTACTCCCAAAAAGTGTTGCGACATCAATTCGCTCCGCTCGGGAGTCATGCTAAATCAATTTCGAGACCAATGGGTTTGCCCCAAAGATCTCAAACCCTGCTTCACGTAGGGGCATCTGTGGCCAGGCAAATGGGGCAATCAATGCCTCACACGATTGGACACAAAATGTGGACCTTCACGTATCTGCTTCACACCTATCTTTGAGTATGGGTCAGTCACCCTCTCACTAACGGAGCTGTTTTATTCAGAATGAAACTTAAACATCAAACATCTTCAATCATCTCGAGTAGCAGACGGTTTTCCCAGTATATTGGGCTTTTGCAACTCGCTCCACCTCGGTTATGCCCAGTAATGTCGCTAAGTGCTTGGGGACCAATAACCTTGAGAAATGGACTATTTTCCCAAGATACAGGCCTTTTGTTTACTCACCATGTTACCCACCTGATGTTTGAGACTTGTTCTGAATGTAGCGGACCCGTCAGTGATGCATTGGGCCTCTTCGGATGTCTCTTATCTTTGGCATTCGATTATTAGTGATCGGATACCAAAGAGGGGCATATGTAGACATCCAAATTTGACCCAAGGCTCGATCGACATACCTCGAGAGAGGTGCACCCCCGAGCTTCCGATAGCTTCTCCCATACCCTTAGAAACCTTTCCAAACCTTTAGGAACTTGCCCATTGTTGCTGCTCTAAGTGTGCATGATTTATTTGTATGTTGAAAACATACTTGCTAATGATGAATGCTACTGAATTTAGAAAATTAGAACGAATAAGGAAATATCATCACAGAGAGAAGTTAATTAGCCTGCAAGATCAGGGCCAATTGTAGCAAGTTTTAAAAGTGAGTAAAAGATCGTCCACAAGGAATTTATTTAAAATGTAAGATAAACCTCCAGATCTGAGCTACCAGATCTGGCCTCTGATCCTATCTATAGAGCAAATAAGATGGGAGGTTGAATTTGTCACATTAACTAAATGATAAAAGTAAAATTAATACTAAGTGATCCAGATCTGAGTTGGGGAGATTTTGATGTAAATTAATAAGAATGGAGAAATAATATCTAACTTTGATTTGGTCCTTGATGCAAAAATGAGAATAAATGTAGATCAAATGAGATGTGATCCAATCTTCATCTGGCTACAAGCACAGATGCAAGAGAAAGTAATCTAACTCAAGCGTTAGAGTTAAACTTATGGTTATGGTCTGTCCACTTCAATGGTCACAGACCATCCAATAGTCTTTAATCTGAACCCTTAATTCAGAACGAGAAACACCACTACAATTGCTGTGAGAGATTAGGTTACAAACACAAATTCTCACAGGGATAATGAAATAAGGGAAATTGCTTAAAAAAATAGTAAATCTAAAGGAGTCTAGTGTAATAAGGAGATCACAGGGAACCCTCAACACAAATCCAATTGAGAACGTACAGTTCACAGCAACCTTTTCAAATTCACCATTACAATTACAGAGCATAGCTTAAACAGCTCTCGGATTTGTAGTCTTAAATACAATTCTCTTTTGAATTACAAAAGTATCTCACAGCTCTCAATTACAACTAAAAGCTAGCTATTATAGGAGTTTCAGATAAGCTATCTGAATTGGAAATGAGGCAATAGAAATGAAACTCGAAATCTGGATGCCCAAATTGGGCAAAGGGTTCATCTATTTATAGTTTCCCCCAAGTCTAGCTCAGATGTGTATCGACCAATCAAAATTGGTTAGATCTGTATCAACCAATGGGAGTCGAGCACAAGGATCCAGATCTATTTTGGCCAATCAAAACTGCTTGATTTGGTTCAGCCAATCAGATGACAGAAGCATCAATTCTATTATGTATTTCAAAAATCTGTTAGAACTTCTAGAAGTTCCCGCCAATTGATTTCATCTTCGGGTGCTCACATGGGGTGGAATATGCCTTTGGTTCGTGCTCAGAATCTTCTGAAATGTCTCTGGGTTTTTAAATGCATTGGGGCGCATGCAAAAGATTACTGAATTACCCTTGCAGATGCTAGGAATCTTCAGAATACCATTTCGCATAGTTTGGGGAACTTTTCGCAAGGTACTGTGACTTCTGAAGCTCTTTTCGCACAGTTCTGGTGCTGTTCGCAAGGAGTTCTCTTCTTTTCGAATAGGTCAGAAATCCTTTCGAAGAGTTCAGGTGCTCTTCAAAAACTAAGCCTGGAGGTTTTAGTTCTTTTCTCAAAGTTCAGGTTCTTTTCGAAATATTCAGATTCTTTTCGAAAAGCACTCTGTAATGCATTCTTCTGTTCGAATAGCTCCACACCTCTTTCCAGGTTACAACCAGGCCTTTGTCCTCTTTAGTTTAGGCATTTTGACAGCTCGTGAGGTTGTCCCTTCTCTTTCTTCCTTTGGATCAACATGGATCATCATCTTTTTGGCACTTTTAGGCTGCTTTCATGGTTAAGCCTGTCTTTATTGTTAGCTGTAACACAAGCACTTAAAACACTTATTTAGTTCTCTCAAGGGTCTATCAAGGCCCAGGTTAAAGGGTGGAAAATGGTATTTTCTAGTTCTCAACACACCCCCAAACCTAAGCTTTGCTAGTCCCTGAGCAAAGGCAAAATTTAAAACATAATAAAAAGCCACTTTTGTAGGGAACACAGTTGCATTTAGCATATGCAACAAGCCTTTTAAACCCCTAGGTGATCCCCAATGGAGGAGTGAAGTCTCCTGAGGGTTTTTAGTGAAGGTACCCACAAACTTCTCCAATAAATCAGTTAATATCGATGCGATTCATTAAAAGCACTTTTATCCAACAAAGTTATTCACACCTGCATCAGTCAAGCTGTAAAAAGATCTTCAAGAAAACATTAGTTTAAAACTAAAATTCAGCTGTAATTCCTTTTACCATTCACTCAGTTGGTGTCAAAAAGTTTTTATAAGAAAAATTAATGAAAAGCTTGCCTTCTATTTGAAAATTCAGTTTTGATGTTACCCCAAATAATTTGATTTCAAACTCAACTCTCACAAGGGTTTTCACTCACCATGCAAATATGAGGGTTGTACTATTTCACACAGCTCAAGAGCAATTACAATCCTCAAATAGGACTGTAAGCAAGAGCATAGGCATTGCTTTTCAGTTCTGAATCTACTGCTCTTTTCTCCATAGATTACACAAATCCTTATCTCCATGTGACAGCTCAATCCATCATTGATCAGTAAGGACTTTGACTTGGGTGGTACTGTGGCTTATGAGTGAACTTTATCAAGAATAAAGAGGTGGAATGGAATTCAAAATTGAGAGGTCAGTCAAGGTAAGGAAGTGGTAGACACATCTTCTTTATTTCAGCCCAATTTCATCGCCTTCTTTGAATTTTCAGAGCCAAAGTAGCCATCTTTTTCTCTTTCTTTTTTCAAATTCCCAATGAAATGACTTTTTCTGACTTTTTTTTCCTTTTCAAAGCAACATTGACTGGAGTGCCACATTTCTTTTGTTGATACATCATTGCCTTCAATTATTTTTCTTCTTTTTTTTTTTTTTACCAAACTATTACCCAACTCTCCTTTCTTCAGCTTCCTTTCCTTTACCTTCTGAATTTTCAGAGTTAGGGTTAAGCTCGATGAGGTTGATTAGGTTGGTTGATGAGGTTACAAAGAAATCTTGGATTTATAAAGCTCAACTGGTGTGTATCAAAGGTAGTTTCAAAAGGTGGGGCTTTTTTATGTTCAAACTGTCCAAAAGGAGGCCTTGCATCATGTCTTTAATATCATGATTGCTGTCAAGTTATTTCAATTTGAATATGTGTAACTTCTAGTGATAGTAAGCAGGTTCAAACAGTCCCTAGAGCAGAACAAATTGCCAATTCATATCTCCAAAGAATACATTTCAAGCCCAAGTCTCACTGGGTGTAGTTTTCTATCAAATTCCTGAGGTATATCATTACTATTTTCTCTCTTTTTAGGTTTACTAAAACATCAATTTTATTTTAAAAAATTTCTGACATTCACTTCATGAAGGTATTGGAATTACTCTAAAAATCAGTTTTTAAAAAATTTTAACTTCCTCATTTTTCAAAACAACAGGTGTGAAATTACTTTATCTTCAAAAATTCTGCTGTGATCATAAGCTGCACTGATTTTAACTAAACTATTGGTAATTCTGCTACATCACCCACAAACCAAAGATGAGCAATGGCCTCACTAGTCCGAAATACATTAGCTAAGAAGCAATCAAATAAAAAGCATAATGTCAGAGAAGAAAGAAAAGGAATGCACAGTAATTACTAATGAACAAAATTTTAACAGAAAACCAGAGGTACATATCACAGACCCACAAAACAAACATGTACAATGTAATCTAATAACTGGGGTCAAAATCTGTATCATAAGTTGGTTCAATGGGATCAGAACTGGAGTCACTGTCAGAGCCAGAACTAGAATCAGTATTGGAGTCTGAACTCGATTTAGCATTCTCCTGGATTGTGCTTTGCAGCTCGGTGTATTCCTCAGATTTGATCTTTTGGGTGAGGCCAATATACTTTTCAAGTCTAGTAGCCCTCAATTTTTCCTGTTCAAGCTATGCTTGCTACATGGTGACCTTGTGCTGCTCACTCCTAACCATCTGAAAAGTTTGACCCAGCAGGCCCTGCATCTTTTCTCTCTCAAATTTCATGAACAACTCCAATTTTTGAATCTGGTCTTCATAAGGGGTTCTAATGTAAGCTTGCAGATCAGCTAACCCCTTGAGGACATCGCGACAGATATAAGGGTTCTCTTCCATAGCCCTTTTGAGAGTGGCAAATCTGGGAATGGGAATAGAGTGGTAGGGGACCAAAGGTATGCCAGAAGTGGGAGAAGAGGAGTCCAAAACTATGACCTCAGGGTCTGCTTGGGTGGCTTGATCAGCGAAATTAAGGATGGGTGTAGGTGTATCCAAAGGTAGTGCCTCATGTTCAAATTGGGTAGCATGATCAGACACAGTGGGGATGGGTGAATCTAAAACTATTACCTCTGGATCTGTTTGGGTAGCATGGTCAGCAACAGCAGATACAATGGCTAAGGTGGTTGTTTAGGATGTGGAGGTAAGGTTTGGAGAAGGGAATTTATCACAGACTGATTGTCTGTGTTGATCTGTAGTTGGGCTTGGATGGATTGGAGAAAGGTAAATATTTGGTTAATTGATTCAGGTGTGGGTGTGGTATGCAGAGTAGGGGCTGGGAAAATTGAAGTAGATGGTTGAGGTGCAATGGGTGAAATGGATGTAAAGGGGGAAGTAGCCAAATGGGTGAAATGAGGAGGGTCAGGTATCGGTACAGATTCAAGCCCAATATTCTCCAAGATAGATCCCATCAGTGATGAATAGGCCTCTGTAGTGAATATCTCAGGTTCAGGGGTATGAGTTATTTCAGGTGTATGAGTTGAATGGGCAGGTGATCCTGAGAAACTTTGGAGAAGAGGAGTGCTCGGAGATTGTTCAACAAAATCTGGGGCTAAATCTTGAACATTGTTAGGAGAAATTGGTGGTGTGAGTATGGCTGGAGTGGTTGGTGTAGAGGGGGAGTCTGCAATTGGGATTATGTTGGTTGTGGGAGATGGGACTGCTTAAATGGGTGAAAGAATAGGAGCTGGGCTAGGTGAGGTGGGTAAGATGATAACTTCTTCAACAATGGGTGCAGCTGAAGAGCTGGTCACCATAGGAAGGACAATTTGTTCAATGTTAGTTGCAGTTGAAATAGGTGCAACTAAAGAGCTGGTCACCTCAGGGTATGATAAAGCAGATTCTTGGGCAGCTGCAGGGGCTGGTGCAGGTATGGCAGGTTCAATGGCAGCTGCAGGGGCTGGCTCCGCTTCCTCCCTCATTCTATTCAACATGGTTTGGCTTGTAGTCCAAGCCTTTTTCCCAAAAGCATGAGGAGATATAACTTCAAATGGCTCTTGCTCATCAATGTCAAATTTGGCTCTTAGGAGGGATGTGATCAACCTACCAAATGGTATTCCAGCTAACTTCTGCTCCTTTTTCAGCTTGGTACTAATATCATCCATGGCTTCAAAAATCAACATAGGGGCATTGAAGAATTGCCCCTTAGAGAAATGAAAGAGAGCCTCTAAAATTGGTGTTCTTCTTTCCTGGTTGTGCCCAGTGACATAAAAACATCCCCTCAAAATAGAATCCATCAGCAAAAATTGAGGTGCAGCCATTTCTCTAAAAGAGGTTGTTTCTTGTGCGACCAACGGACCAGCAGGATCATATTGAAATGGTATCCCCAAAGCATTTCCAATGTCTTCGTAAGTGACAGTTAAATCACAATCATCAATGAAAATTACAAGAGTAGGGACATCAGCATCCTTCTCTGTCACTTTTACCAAGTTTTGGTACCATAATCTCACCATTCGCGGATAAATTTTCTCTGGAAGAGGGGTTAGGATATTGCTCAGTGAGGCATCCCTAATGTATTTCAAAGATAACTGACATTCAGGTTTGTTGTAGAAAAAGGTCTCATCAACAATAAACTCTGGGATCAGCTTCTGAGCTTCAATGAATGGGTTTGGCAGTACCAAATGCATAGGGAGAGGAGGAAGCTCAGGCTCAGGACTAGGGTCAGCTGCTGGGATGGGTCTAACCTTCTTCCCCTTCTCAATTCTATCCGCTTTATCCATCGAAAGTTTTCTCTTGGCTGAGGTTTTGGCTTTTCCTTTTTTGGAGGGTTTGCTAACTTTCTTAGCAGAGGATTGTGGGAACATTGCGGCCAATGATTTTTCAGTTTTTCCCATCTTAAAGTTTCGTTTGAATCTCACACAATGAATGCTGATATCAAATTGAACTTTGCAAAACACAAACATAGACAATGCATAGAAAAATACCGAAATCTAGGGTTTTGGTTGAACTCTTTGAATGCTTGATGAGATCCACCAGAATCAGAAGCAAAATGTCCCTCTCTTCAAGCTTAATTAGTGGAACAAATATGAAACAAATTGGATCTGAACTTTAAAAGCACATAGAGATGGAACGAAAATGGGTTTTCTGTGAAATAGGACACTCAGGGAAGGCTTTCGAATATGAAACCCCTGCTTCGAAAGGGTTTAAATATACTTAAAATGAGTTTCGCAAAGTATCTTTGAAGTTTTCAAAAAGTTCAAAACAGTCCTTTTTACAAAAGAGAATGGCATCAGTACCATTCGAAAAGCACTTGGCTTCAGAAGCAATATTTTGAAAAGTAAATAGCTTCAGAACTAACTATTCGAAAAGTAAATAGCTTCAAAACTAACTATTCGAAAAGCAAATAGCTCTTTTCGATCAGTTAGTTACAGGGCCAGAACCTTTTCGAACAAAAAATTGAACTTTTTGAAATGAATTTTTTCTTTGCGAATTCACTTTTGACATATTATAAACTTCTCAAATTGAGTGTACACATGACTAAAAACAGAGAGAAGAAACTATGAAAAAAAAACTACAAAACAAGCACAGGTAAAATACATATGATACAGTTGTTTATCATCAGATATGTGGAGGTTCTTGGTGATAGATAGTCAGCACAGGCTCCAGAGTATTTTCAATGCATGGTTTGAGCCTCTGACCATTTACTTTCAAGATTTTCCCATCACTTGGGTCTAAAATTTCAACAGCCCCAGAAGGAGATACATGAATGACAGTATATGGCCCTTCCCATCTGGATCTCAGCTTTCCAGGAAAAAACTTAAGTTTTGAGTTAAATAGCCATACCTTGAGCCAGCTATGAACTCTCTTCTCAGCAGATTTTTGTCATAGAAAGCTTTAACTTTTTCTTTGTAAGATCTTGTATTGGTGTATGCATCCATTCTCAACTCCTCCAACTCAGCAAGCTGTAGTTTCCTGTGATTACCAGCGGCAGTAAGATCCATGTTCAAGGTTTTAATAGCCCAAAAGGCTTTATATTCTAACTCCACTGGTAAATGGCATGCTTTGCCATAGACTAATCTGAATGGGGACATGCCAATTGGGGTTTTATAGGCTGTCCTATATGCCCACAATGCATCATTCAGCTTAAAGGACCAATCCTTTCTGTCCTTCTTCACAGTCTTTTCCAGTATATGTTTGATTTCTCTATTGGAAATCTCCACTTGTCCACTGGTCTGTGGATGATATGGAGTAACTACTCTATGAGTCACAGAGTACTTTTTCAATAAAGCTTCAAAATGCTTATTACAAAAATGGCTTCCCCCAGCACTGATAATAGCTCTGGGGGAACCAAACCTGGAAAAAATATTGTCTTTTCAAAATTTCAAGACAACTCTATGATCATTGGTTTTTATAGCTGTGGCTTCAACCCATTTGGATACATAATCCACAGCTACTAAGATGAAATTACAACCATTTGAAGGAGTAAAAGGTCCCATAAAATCTATTCCCCAAATATCAAACAATTTAACTACCAAAATGGGCTGTAAAGGCATTGAGTTTCTCTTGGAAATGCTGCCCAATTTCTGCCAGTTCTGACAAGACTTACAGTGCTGCAGTGCATCTTTGAAAAGTATAGGCCAATAAAATTCACACTGCAAAACCTTTGCAGCAGTTTTGTTTCCACTAAAATGGCCTCCACAGGCATGTTCATGACACATGGAAAGTATGCTATGAAAGTCTTCTTCAGGGACACATCTTCTAATTATTTTGTCTGCACAAATCTTGAACAGATAAGGATCCTCCCAAATAAAATGTTTGACCTTTGAGCAGAAAAGATCTTTATCCATTTTATTCCAGTGTTGAGGAGTTCTTCCAGTAGCCAAAAAGTTGACTATATTTGCAAACTAAGGGGTGTGTACACTGATAGTAAAAAGTTGCTCATCAGGGAAAGATTCATTTATAGGTAGCCTATCAATCTCAGCAGTTAGAATTCTAGACAGGTGGTCAGCCACCACATTTTCCACACCCTTTTTATCTTTAATCTGCAAATCAAATTCCTGTAATAGGAGGATCCACCTGATTAATCTTGGTTTGGTATCCTTCTTAGACAGGAGGTATTTCAAGGCTGAGTGGATAGTGAACACCACTATTTGTGAACCCAAAACATATGACCTAAATTTCTCCAAAGCAAAAACAATTGCCAGCAGCTCCTTCTCAGTTGTTGTGTAATTGAGTTGTGCATCAATCATTGATCTACTGGCATAAGCTATGACATGAGGCAGCTTATCCTTTCTCTGCCCAAGAACAACTCCCAAAGCATAATCTGATGCATCACACATCAGCTCAAAAGGCAATGAATAGTCTGGAGACTGTAGTATTGGAGCTGAAATCAAACAATTTTTTAAGAATTCAAATGCCTTCAAGCATTCATTGTTAAAAACAAAAGGGACATCTTGGCACAATAAATGACAAAGAGGCTTGGATATTTTACTGAAGTCCTTAATGAACCTCCTGTAAAATCCAGTATGCCCCAGAAAACTTCTGATTTGTTTAACAGTTTTGGGAGGTGGTAGATGTGCAATTAATTCAATTTTTGCTCTATCCACCTCAAAAGTTAGTGGACAACCAAGTGGGTTGTGAGCCTATGAGGAACTTGGAGGAGGAAAATGAAGTAATTTCTACTAGCACACAACAAAGACCACCAATGGTGGACTTGCAGGAACAATCAGCTGTGAATAAAGAGGATAATGAGGATCCTCAAGAAAAGAAAAAACTCAAAAAGAAAGAGACCCTATTGGCTAAGGCTGCAAGTGAGGGAGAAATCCCACACTTGCCATTTCCTAAGGCACTACAGACACCTTCCCCTTTTGATAAAGGGTAAGAAAAAATTGAAGAAATGATGGAGGCTTTCATGCAAGTAAAGATCAATCTGCCTTTACTTGATGTCATTAAACAAGTCCCAGCCTATGCCAAGTTTTTAAAAGAACTATGCACCCATAAAAGACAATCCAGGATACACATATCCAAGAAAGTTAGCAGAGAAAGTGAAACAAATTTTGTCAATTGCAACCCCAACCAAATTCCAAGACCCTGGCACCCCCACAATCCCCTGCATCATTGGGGATCACATCATTGACAGAGCCTTATTAGATCTAGGAGCCAGTGTAAATTTGCTTCCATATTCCCTATATGAGAAGCTGGGCTTGGGAGAATTAAAGCCCACCCATGTGGTCCTACAGCTGGCTGACAGATCTGAAAGAAAACCTGTGGGGATAATTGAGGATGTTTTGGTTAGAGTTGACAAATTCTTCTATCCTGCTGACTTTTTGGTATTAGACATGGAACCAAGCAAATGTGCTTCTTCCATACCTGTGATTCTAGTCAGGCCCTTTTTGGCCACAGCCAATGCCCACATACAATGCAAGTATGGGATCATGGAAGTGTCATTTGGAAATATGAAGGTTAAGTTGAACGTGTATAACACTGGCTATCAATCCTCTCCTGATGAGGCTTGTTTTTCCATTAATACCCAAAAGAAGGTGATGCATAATAATCCACATTGGTTGGTGCAGGAAAATGCTTGGTTCACAGATGGAAAACTGCACCCAGGGAATGGACATTGGCTGAGGAAAAGATCCATGAAAAATGCTAAGTTTGATGAGCTTGAGGAAACCATGGACCTTCCAGACCCTCCAGATTACGCCCCACAGTCAGCATGTATCATATGTACAATACTCTGTTTTTGTTTATAGGTGTTTACTTAGTTGTTATTTGATTCTTTTTATTTTTTTGCAATAATAAAAAGAAAACAACAAAACTACCATGCTCAATACTAGACCGTCATTCTCAGCTATCCTGAGGTCATGGGAGTTGTTCATAAGAGAATCTAATCATGGGGCACCACATCAATTGAGCCTGCTGAGAACTGAGACTGCGAATGCCCAGAAATGCAACTTTATTTGATTTTTATAAGTCTTTGATAGGTCATGCTCACCTTTCAATAGGTCACTTGGTGATTTCAGCAAGATGTTAGATGGTTTCGATAGGTACTGCACCTCTCGATTGGTAAAACTAACTTTTTGATAGGAAAAATGAAGATTTCGATAGGTTCTAGATACCAATCGGGAACCTATCGAAATGAAGATTCAGCTACCATTTAAACTAATCGAAAGGATAGTTGCACCTATCAGGATCCTATCGGATCACCCGCTTTTAAAGTTGTGTCTGCTAAGCTTTTGACAGGACACACGAACCTTTGAAACCATCTAGTTCATCCTATCGGAATCGTATTTCACCTTTTATATACCCGTCGATAGGACATTTGTGCCTTATTACATACCTTTTATAAAACCCTAGTTTTCTTTCTCTCACAGTCGCCTCCCTCTTCCTTCACTAAATCCTCATAGAACCTCCAGCTGTTCAGTCTGCCTTTTTGTCAGTACATTCAGCTTGCACGTAGGAGCATTTTGCCCCTAATTCTGAAAAAATTAAAGCTGTGCAGTGCGATTTCTGTTAAACCCTAGGCATTTCGAGGTCAGTTGCCTTCCCATAATCAATCTGTCATTCCTCTGATTTTTAAAGTTCAAACTCCGCTTCAAGTTGGTGAGTGCTAAATGGATGAGCCGGAGAACAACTGCTTCCACCCCCAAATCCTCCAAAAAGTCGAAGCCAGCTGACAAACCACCTGTCAAGAGAATGCTCACTGAAATGTCACCCAAAAAGACCCCTAAATCTAAGAAATCCAAAGTTGTTGAGATTCAGGAGCCTAGAGCTGCCCCTCCAGTTGAGCTGCCGGTGGGGTTAACTACCCCCAATGAGTTTGTAGAAAAATTGAGTCTTGTCCCTGAAATGGATTTTGATCTGGCATATTTTACCAACATTGGGGAGTGCTAGGGGACATTGGAATATTTGAAAAAAGAAGGTATGCTACCCCTGCTTTCACCCTTGAAGGAAAATGTCTATCCCAGGTTAGTGAAATTGTGGTACTAGAACCTGACAAAGAAGGTGGTACCTAGAGCTAAGGATACACTGGAAATCTCGATTGATGATTGGCAGCTGACTATCGATTGCAGAGATATTGGGATGGCTTTGGGAGTTCCATATCAATTTGACTCCACCATAGCTGAGGGAGCACCTACAGGGGCCACCTTTCAGGAAATGGCTAAATAGCTTACTAATGGAATAGTGGGCTCTGGTGAATCCTTGATGAGAAGAGATCTCCATCCTACCCTCTGACTCATTGATACCATTATGAGGAAAAATGTCTATGTCTCTGGCCATTTGCAAGAGCGAAGGACCCCTTTAGTGGATGCACTATACTTTTGTTCAAAGGGGCAATTTGTGAATGCACCTAAGCTAATTTTTGAAACAATGGTGGACATCAATGACACGGTGCTTAAGAGACAAGCTTTTGCTAAAGGAGGTGGCCTGCCATTTTGCAAACTCATCACATGTCTGCTCAGGACTGGAAAATATGTGATTAAGTAATCTGAACCAATGGAGAAGCTGAATTTTAAATTGTATGGTAAGCGAGAATGGTCAACCAGCCTCACTTTGATTAAGAAAGGCCAACCAGTTAGAAGGGAGGCGGCTGAGAAGACAACCACTACCGTGGCAGAAGAGATTCTTGCAGAGATACCCTTATCCACCTCTCCACCTACCCCACCTATCCCTTTACCCACCCCTCCACCTACTTTGCTTTTTTCCATTTGTATCAGTCCCCCCACCATCTCTAAACCTGTTTTACCTCCACCCACCTCCCAGGTTTTCCACCCTGACAACCTGGAACCTCCCACATTATTCGAGCTTACCCCTACCATCCCTTCTCCACCCAGTACCCAACCCATTTCTACTTCTCCTCCATCTCCAACCCCTCTGCATCCATAGGGTGTGGACCTGTTCACCACTACTGGGTTCACAACCCTCATGACCTCAATTGTGGAGGATGTCACTCATGAGTATACTCCACTTCCTGACTCCCCACACCCCACTCCTCATTTTCACCATGCACCATCCTCTCCCTTCCAACATGTCCATGCACCAGCCCCTTCTACTCACACCAGGTCTGACACCCTCACTCAAATCCTTTCCATCCTCCAATCCATTTAGTCCCAATTAACCGTCAACACCGACACCCAGACCCTCATGAGCTCATGTCTCCAATCAATTAAATCCACCCTTATCCCGTCCTTTTCTGCTCCTCAACCCCCTCACCTATCCCCTCCTGTTTCACCAATACCCACTCCACCATGAGCCCAACTTTGAGGAAGTAAGTGGCACTGCTCTCCCCATACTTTCCTCACCACAGGCCACTTTACCCTCATCCCTAGATTTACTGACCTCCCCAACAGATGAATCCCCTCTACCCTTCGCCACCCCCCCAACTGTTTTCCAGGATGCCTCCACCCAAACTGATCCATGGGAGGATCTAGTTCTTTCCACCCCCTCCTCTTCATCCACTACACCCTTGTCCTTGCCTATTGTCCTTCGACAATCCATGTACATACCCCCTTACCTCACCCTCCTATGTGTAATGAGGGACAACCCTTACATCCATAGGGAGATCTTGAGAGGTATGACTGCACTTCGAGCTTCCATTGAGGCCCCTTATGAGGAGAGGATTGCCAACATCAAATTGGAACATCGAATTCAACTCCGCGATATCTCTCAAGGGTGGTCTGAAAACCTGACTTGTTATGAGTCATTAAAACAAGTGGCAGCGGCTGAGAGTCTCATTGCCAAAAATGAGAAGAAGAATTTTGAGCTTCTCAAGAAAAAATTAGCCAATGCCCAGGAAATCCTCAAGGCCACCAAAGAACTATCTGATGCCAACCTGCTCTATGCTGCTTAACAGAGTGACATATTGGAGAAAAAGGTTGCTTCCCTTACCTCTCAGCCATTCCAACCCACCCCTCTTGCCACTGCACCTCCTCCTGCACCTCTTGCCTCGCAATCCTGCCCCCCCCCCCTACAACTCAACCTCCTCCCACCCCCCTGGGGATGTGCACCCTCCTCCAACCCAGGAACCCCCCCCCACTTAACTTGCCCCTCAAAAACCCAAAAGGGCTCCCCCTAAGAAGAAAGTAACTTCCAAAAGATCTGCCCCCTCTACTGCCCCTGCCAAGAAAGGGAAGAGGCCTGTTGCCCAGTCTAAAACAACCTCTTCCACCCAGCCCCCTACCCAACCTACTGCCCCTTACACCTTAATGACAATGGAAGAATGAAGGAAGATTGTTGCAGCTCTTGGATTGGACCCCACTGCCCTTTTTCCTTCCGATTCAAATTCCGATTCTGTTGTTGCTGTCGATCCCAAAGGAAAACAGCCCACTGCCTAGTCTGAGGAGACACCAAAGAGACAGCAACCGAGGGCTACATCTAAGACAAAGCTCCCTTATCCCAGGATGAGCTGAAAAACTTGGCTGACCTCTATGATTGGCCAGATGACACCTGCAAATAGCTATGGCAACTTGTTGTTTTAGTCTCTTCCTCATTTTCTCATGTATATATTTGGCATTGTAATACATTTTGTCTTCATGTAGATTTTCTGTATCTCTTTTTTTTTTTTTTTCCCCCGGTACCTCCCCCTAATTTCATGATTTTCACAGTGGGGACACTGTTTAGGTTAGGTTTGGGGGTATGGCATGTATGTATGCCAATAAATTAGTTACTTTTAGTACAGCTAGGCTACAATGAAGTGTTTGGAATTAATTAGAGTAAATTCTCATTGGAATTTTTTGTAAAAAGTGGATATTAAGAAAACAACTTGTTAAAACTGAAATGAGCTATAATTTTAACATTTTTCATGAGGCAAATGTCAATAATTTGAGCAAAATAATTTTTGATGTGCAGCAAAACCTGAAATGAGAGGAAATTGTGAAGACACACCCCTGAAAATGAGATGGAAGGCCATACCCTATGAGATTCGGGCCTTAAAAAGTTTTCTTCAAGAGTGCCTTGGCAATTTTCTGCTCTTTTGGACTGATTGGATCTAATGCTAATCACTAGAAGTTAGGCAAGTTCAAATTGAAATAGCTTGACAGCACTCATGACATTGAGGACATGAAGTAAGGCCATCCCTTGGACAGCTTGAGCTTAAAATGCCCCACCTTTGAACTGCCCTTGATGCACACCACTTGAGCCTTAAAAATCCCAACTTTCTTTGAGGAAAACTAGAAATGTTAACCCAAACCTTTTGACTTATTTTAGTTTACCCCCAATCTGAGAAATCAGGAAGAGGAAGGAGAAGTGAGATTAGATGAAGATGTTAAATCTGGTTGAAAGAAAGGAGAACACATTCTGTGGTGTTTTGGTATTCCATATATTTAAAAAAAAAAAAAAAAAAAGAGAGTAAAAGAATGAGAAAGAAAAGTCATTTCATTGAAAGATTAAAAGGAAGAGAAGAAGTTGGCCACTTTGGCTCTGAAAATTCAAGAAGTAGATGGAATTGTGTTAAAATGAAGAAGGATTCTAGATCACCTCCTTACTTTTACTGATTTCTCAATTTTGAACCATGTTTATCCCCCTGCTCTTTCACAAACCTCATCCATAAGCCACATTACAACCCAATGAAAAGACCTTACTGATCTGAAATGGATTGAGCTGTCATGTGGAGATAAGGATCTGTCTAATCTATGGTGAAAAGAGTTAGAAAATTTCAGAAATTAGAGCAATGCCTATGCTCATGCTTACAACCCTATTTGAGGACTATAACTGCTCTTGAGCTGTGTGAAATTATACACCCTTCATTGTTGTTGTGAGTTAACAGCCCTAATAAGACTTGGGCCTGAAATCCAATTTGATGGGGATAATATCAAAACAGAATTCTCAAGTGAAGGGTGAGCTATGCATCAATCCTGAGACACAATACCTTGACATGAACCAATTGATGATGAAGGAATTACTGCAAAAATTCATGTTTTAAGTTGGTGATTTTTCTACTGAAAACCCTCTAGAACTGGAAAGACATGATGAGAATTTATTCTAGTTTACTGAAACTCTGTTTAGCAGGATGTACTACAATTAACTAACCTTATTGGGGAAGTTTGTGGGTACCTTCACTGAAAACCCTCAGGAGACTTCACTCCTCCACTAGGGATCACCAAGGGGTTTAAAAGGCTTGGTGCATATGTGAAATGCACCCGTGCTCTCTACGAAAGAGGCATTTTTATTTTCTTTTAATTCTCCTTTGCTCAGGGACTAGCAAAGTTAGGTTTGAGAGTGTAAAGTGGTGAAAAATGCCACTTTTCACCCTATAACCTGACCATTGATAGACCTGTGAGCACACTAATAAGCTCTTGTCAAATACATTTTGTAGACAACAATAAAAGAAGGTACTAATGCAGAAAACCACTCAAGAATGCCCAAAAAGGAGCTATCTCTCAGCACAAGATAATCCTAGCAACAGCACACCAGACGGTAGCACAACACTGAACCCTTGGAGCGCGTGGCTACAGCAGGGCAAGGCGAAGGAAGTCAAAATAGGCTGAGAACGTCCTATCGATTGGTCACCTGAAGATGTCGATAGGAGCTGAAAGCAAAGAAAGGAAGAATTCGTGCAGTTCAAGAGGTCTTCGATAGGATCAGAAGGCAGAAGAAGGATGAATTCGTGTGGATTAAGGAGTTCGATAGGATCTCAGAACCTATCGAGCAGCTGAAAGGAAAGAAGAAACCATCCTATCAAAAACCTGCCTGAAGAGTCAAAGGAACCTATCGAATGGTTTCTGTGAGAATGCTGGAACATAACCTATCGAAGGGTGACTGAGCCTTTCGATAAGACTGAAAGCAAAACTATCGAAATGGCAGAATGAAGAGCGAAACCTGTCAATATGGTTTTCCAACCTGTCGAATACTCCAAACCAAGGACTGAGATGGCTGAAACTCTAAGCGAAGATTCATCCTATCGAAACCTATCGAACGGATCTAAGAAACTAGTGAAAGGACAAAAATGCTCGATTCTAACCTGTTGAAAGCTTCCTGAACCTGTCGAAATCGTGTGCAGAACTTCTCAGAAATTCAGCTGAGCACACGTTGTACTTCAGTGACCCACTGCACACAACTCGAGGCACTTGGTGATCGACAAGACAATTCCAGAAGATTCCCTAGAAAGCCCTACCCGACCCACGTGCTTTAACAGTTCTCTAACAAACTCTGACGACCTTCTAGAAGGAATTTTTGGTGGGAAACATAGAGGAGAAAGCTATATATAGAGATCCCCAATTGCCATTGAAGGGGATCGAGATCTAAGCCAAATTCTAGAGATTAGAGCTTGCAAAGAAATTCCATTTCCCTCCTTAGCCCAACCATGGTTGGCTAAGTCCCTTGGAGTAGCGAGGAGCGAAGTTAGATCTGTAATTGGGTGAGGTTAAGAGTGTTATTGTAGGTTTCTAGCTACACAGACTACAGATCTGAGAGTATTTCCATTGTAAAGTGACCTTGTTTGCATTGATAATGTTTTTAATGCTTTAATTAGATTTAAATTTCCTGTGGTTCCATTTGGTGATCGATCGAATTTGTGTAGAGGAGTTGTAGATCAGCTCACCCACTTAACTGATAGACCTCTTGGATACCATCTGATCTCCCTGGATCTGATACTCCTGCGATTCCTTGAGTCTGTGACCTAGGAATTGCAGCATCTGTAGTGGTTTTAATTTTTCTAATTGCGACTCTGGCTTTTAGGAGATCCCTAGGATGGCCTGTGACCATTAAAGTGGACAGATCATAACCTTAAGATAAATCTAAGCTCAGGCCTCAATTGGATTCATCTGCTACAATCCATGGATTTCATAAAGTCTATAGGATGGTTTGTGACCATTAAAGTGGACAGATCATAGCCTTAAGACCAGGTGGATCCTGTGATTTGGAGTGAAATTTATACCCTGCAGCTGTGCTTATAGCCAGCGAGGGAATTGTGTGCTCTGAACCTCTGTAGAATGATTAATTGAATCTGATTTTAGTGAAAACCAACCTCCAAGCTACTCTTCTCCATTTTCTTCTTTTTACTCTCTTCCCCTGCAAGATCTAAACTCCTAAACTCGATCTAATTCAGTTTATGTTTAATTGTAGCTTAGTTTAAGTTACAATCCATTCCAAACTTCTCCCCTATCTTTTAGCTAAATTAGTAATATTTAGGGTGCCAGATCTGACACAGATCTATAGATTTATCATATTTCTAACCAACCTCCCTGTGGACATTCCCTTACCCACCTTTCTTTTAAAGCTTGCTATAACAGATCCTGAATACTTGCAGGTCTGTATGAGTGTGTCTGCCTAGTTTTATTGATGATTTTAGACCTCATTTGAGGGAAGGCGAACACACACAACAGGTATTACTTTATGATTGCTTTATAAGGGGTGTTTTACAAGGTGCTCAGTGAATCAAATGGGAAATGGAAGGACAGGATGGGCATAAGGAAGGCAGTTTCCCCTCCCAAAATTCACTTCTTCGGATGGATGACATCATTAGAGACGTCTTGACTATAGACCAGCTGATAAAGAGAGGGACAGGGTTGAGAAGTGATTAGATCTCTCAACTAGGATTGGAAGGATCACACTCATGAGTCTCCCTAATGGGGTGAAAACTCTATTCAGCCTAAACAGACCCTGCCTCTGGTCTTGGATTAATTTTGAGCTGCCTGCTATTGTTGCAACTAAGGCTGTTCATAGGCTGTCTACTGTTGGGCTGATTGCTGGTAGACTGGTAGCTTTGTTTGAAGAATGTTGCAACATTTACTTCTGCACTGCAACTTGGATGGGGAGGTCTGAAATTGGGTACTACAGGTTTTTGGGATCAATTGGACGGCCCCAAGAATCTACCAGGAAAAGTCGTGTGTGTGGAGGGGGGTTAGGTTTGAGGGCCAGGTTGGGAATCTGTTATTCTGATGGAAATAATGTGGATGGTAAGGTTGGAAAGAAATGACAGGATATTAGGGGTGGAAAATAGCCGGTGTTCGTTGATACAAAAAGGGGATATCAAAGTACATATTGGATTGGGTTGGGGAAGAATATAATGTTCAGCAAGCCAGGGATTCAACTGTGAGAGATAAGTGGGATAACCTTGTGACTGTTGTGTACCCTGGAGCTGCCAGACTGGGTGCCGGATCGACGCTTCTCGTCTTTTCACTGGCCCAATGCAGTTGGTCTATTGTGGTAGGTGATTTTTAGCTGTGTCTTCTTTGTTTACTAGCCTTTTGCTAGTCCCAAGTATTTTATTTTGATTTTTTTCTGTTTTCCTTTTTTAATTTTAATAAAACTTCTTTATTACCGAAAAAAAAGAAGGAAACCAAAAAAAAAGGCTACAATGCATGCAGCTAAGATGTATGCTAGCTAAGGTAAAAGAAAAAAATTAAGGAATGTTGTTTGAGGTGGTTTTGACATGTCCATCAAAGACCGGAAACAGCCCCTATACAAAGGATTGAAATGATATAAACACAAGAGGCAGGAGCAAAGGAGGATAAATAAGGACTCGTTGATGTAAGGAGGAAGAAGTTATATGCATGATTGTAAGTGGCAAAGAATTTAACCTTAAAGTTAAATGAGTGAGGAAATAGGACTCCAAAAGTCGAATCCAAATAGACAGGACAAAGCAATGATGATGATGATGATGTAACAATGACAAAGACAACGATTTGAAAGTATTTAGGTACAGGAATTACTTAATATTTTATGAATAAAGCCTTGGCTTCTAAAATTCAAGCCATATTTAATTAATACTACGAATCTGAAGTTGCCCAAGTCATACGATAGGAACCAAAGCCAACACTCAAATTCCATCCGCTGTTGGAATTCTCCAACATTTCCTCATGAAAGAGTTGTGCGCTATTTTACAAAGAAAGTATACGCCTTTTAGTTATAGAATCTCATGAAAATTTTGAATTTTATGGATTTTAAAGATGCACAAATATAAAGTTTTCCTTGAGAGCTGCGAAAGTCCTTTTTAGCAGAAACCTAAGGAAAATAAGTGTCTAACCCATCTTTGAAACTTACCTATGAAGCATTGCCTTTTCCACGACATGAGAATTATATAGTCTTTAAGATCTTGCTGATATGCTTTCAAAGTAAATGGACTTGGAAATTAGCAAAACGAAAACAGAACATATGGAATGCAAATTTAGCGAACATGAGAGTATGGAGTACTCTCATGTTCAGCCAGCATCTGAAACTCTTAAGGTGGAGGTCACGATCAAACCAATCAGTTTCCAAAAACAAAATATTTTGGATCTGTCGGAAAATGGTGCTGCACATCTAACTACCAAATAAGAAACAAGAAACGCCAATCATTGTTATGTGTGATTTGACTCACATGCTCTTAAGTTCTCCTAAGATCTATAGTCAAAAGATTAGAACAAAAGATGATCTCCATGGTCTGATTCAAGTTCTAAATCTCTCTCCATTGAACTAGGATATGTCCCAATATATTTAGTATTTTGTACTTATTTCAAAACCCCATTAATAGGAATCAATTGGTTAGACCATTGCCTCTGTTTTTTGCTTTATTTTGACAAATTTATGGTCCTTAAAAGCCTCTGTTTTTAGCTTTATTTTCCAGCTTAATTTGGACTCTATGAGCAGGTTAGCATGAAGTTTTAGGGATTTATTATTCTCAACAGCCAATGACTTTTATTGTTGATTATTCAAATTGAATAGCTTTATTTTCCAGTTTAATATGGATTCTAAAATGAAAGAAGCATCAAGAAGTAGGAGGGGTGTTGAAAATAATATAAAAATAATCTGCTTTTAGGACACATAGCATCTGAGTAGAAGATTGTAAAATTGTTAATCCATTATATCAAGGAATAACAGTAAATAGTAACAAACCTGAAAAGTAGGGGAAAATCCACCTTCATCACAAACATTAGTAGGATCTTGACCATATTTTTTCTTAATTACAATTTCAAAGAGCAAAAAAAATTCATCATTGCCATATTGCAATCAAAATTCAGCTAATATAGCATTTGCACCAAGCATGAGTATCTATGTCCCTCTGTTTTAGCCACTACTATTGAAACTAAGAATGATAATTAAAAATTGGGTCCGGTTTGCAAAAATCCAGGAAATACCTGACTTTGATCCTCTATTGAAATGAAGAGTGTAGAAATGGGTTCTCTGATCCTCTGTTGCATATGGAGCTGAGATGGGTCCTTATGTTTTGAGAGCGAGAACTGATAAGTGCAAAGCATGAGAACCTGAATATTATATGATCAAATCGTAAATGTTGATAACAAGAGCTGAGATGGCTCCCGACCATAAAATATATTCAAAACCTTAAGCTACACTTGGATAAATCAAATATTAAAAAAAAAAAACAAATTGAGAAATTTGATATAGAGACCGATTAAAGAGTTCCCTGACATAACCGATGGCCAGAACCTTAGGATACAATCATTAACTCTCGGATCAGTTGTCGCAGTTCATGGTCTACATACATGATCAAGTCAAGTGTGAGGAGGAATTCAACCTAGCAAAGCAAACAAATTTGGTACTTCCCTTCAATTAGATGAAGCTGCACAAATTATTAGAACATATGCTACATTTTGGTGATGGCTTGACACACTTTACATTAGGAGGGTAACCTCATTACTACTGTAGTCATTTGTGTTCATCCTTAATGCAGAGCAGGTGGTCAAGCACTTAATGGAATTCCAAGACCTTAGTTGCCTATAAAAAGACAATTTCTAGACTTAACTAGTTCAGTGTTGGGTAAAATGCTCTAAAGTGAAATAGTTTATTTTAGTTTTAGACGGAACTAAGGAAGTCCAACTTAGAACTGATCTTTTTTTAACTAATTTTGAGCTGAAAATTTATTTCGACTGAACTGGTTCTGAATGGAACCAATTCAAACTAGGCAAAAATGCTCTACGATTTAACAATCAAGATAGCAGTTAAAATGGACATGAACCCCTAAATAATCCTTAGCAATTAAGAACTTGATCGATGATGAAGTTCTTACATTGACAACAACTTAAACTCTATAAATCGAGAACCCCTAAATAATCCAAAACATGTAAATCATACATTTATGTAATCAAAATCGTAAATAATCGAAAATAGGTGAATCGTTCACTTACGAAATCAAAATCCTTAGGGACAGCTTCGGCCTGAGATCCCTACCCAATCAACGAACCATCTGATCCAGTTCACTAAGCTCCCCTCTAGATGAATCTGCAATACAAGTGTATGCATTTGTTAGAAACAAGAGATACACAGCTGGCTACATAGAAAAGAAATATGGCAAATGGTGATGTCTAACAGTTAAAAAAATAAATAAATAAACAAACAAACCTGTGGATTATATGGCAAACAATTACGTCTAGCATTTTCTAGTAATTAGATCGAAAACAGGTATCTGCTGGTCAGCAGCCTGATTTAGATGCCTCGACCTAGAATGAAATCTGAAAACGCCAAATGAGATTAAAGACCACTCGGCAGCAGAATTGAAGAAGTAAAACCACATAGCCCCATAAGATCAAACAAAACTAAAGGCAAATTCGATTACCTGTTCTATCTGTCCCATAGTTCGATAAGAGCATCGTCTGAATCTTAAAACATGCAAAGAATAAGAAAACCTATAGTCAGTACCAGATCACCTCGTAGAAATCTGAAAATAAGTTTTTTGGCCAAAAGATTCGGCAAAAATCACTGGATTTACCTTTTTCGGTGGCCTGAGAACTAGAAAACCCTTACAACCGCTCTTCGTCCCTGAGTTGCCATCGTTAGGCACACTACAACTAGAAGAGAAGCTCTCTACATGACCAGTTCTGCAATTTCCCTTCACAGATACCTCAGAAGAAGCCATATCAAAAAAACCTCACCACATAGCTGACATCTTCAGCCTCTTCTAAAAAATTTCATTCAAAAAATTGACAAAAACAAGTAATATGAAACCCTCAGAGCTTCAGATGCATCTACCGGAGGAAGAAGACGACCATAAAACCCTAATTTCACAAATCTCCTTCAACTAAACCCATTCGATAGAAGTACTAATCAGATTGAGAGATGAAATTAAGCCAGATTTGAGCACCGATCAAAACCTTCTCAGAGAAGAAAGCGTCGAGCAAAGGAGCGGAGAAGAAATCGTCGATGGAAAATGGATTGATTTGCTGAAGAAGAGTATAAACCTAGGGTTCGTCGAGAGAGAGGCTAGAGTTTTAAAAGAGTTTCTAATAAGGGAGACGGCGGTTTTGTTAGAGATATAAAAAGACCAAGGAGAAGAGTTTTGGAATTAGTCGTTCCCGATAGAGTTGCACGTGACAAGGTTTTAGCTGGTAAAACCACCGTTTCATAAGTTAGAGCACTGTTTTAAACAGTGGAATATTACGCTGCTGTTTTAAATAGTGGTCTATTTTATACTGATAGAGTGGTTTTTTCCTCATTTTGACGTAGTGAGACTAGGTTGGTTTCTTCACATCTTTGCAACACCAGGCTAAGGTGCTGTAAGCATTCACTGAAATCATCCCCATAAATGGAAAAATCATCCATAAAAATCTCTAAGAACTGATCAATCATGTCAGAGAAAATAGCTTACATATACCTTTGAAATGTGGCAGGTGCATTACATAGTCCAAATGGCATCCTTCTATATGCAAAGGTTCCAAAGGGGCATGTAAAGGTTGTTTTCTCTTGATCCTATGGGTATACAAGAATTTGATTCTATCCTGAATAACCATCAAGAAAATAATAAAATGCCTTGCCTGCCAGCTTATCCAAGATTTGATCAATGAATGGCAATGAGAAATGGCCTTTGCTAGTTTTCTCAGTGAGCTTCCTGTAATCTATACACACCCTCGAACCAGTGGTCTATCTGGTTGAGATCAGCTCTCCTGAGTCTACTTGAATTATAGTTATCCTGGATTTCTTAGGCACCACCTGGGTAGGTGCCACCCATTGAGAATCGGAGATGGGGTAAATGACCCCAGCATCTAACAGCTTGACAACTTCTTTCATGACAACCTCCTACATGCGTGGGTTCAATTTCCTTTGTATCTCTCTAGAAGGTTTGGAGCCCTCTTCAAGATGAATCTTGTGCATACGCACAACAGGATTTATACCTCCAAGATCTGCAATAGTCCACCCTATTGCTCTCGTATACTTCCTCAACACACAAAGTAATTCTTCCTCTTACTCAAGAGTGAGGGAGGAAGAAATTATGACTGGCAATTTCTTATTAGCTGCTGGGAAAGCATACTTTAAAGATTTTGGGAGCTGCTTTAGCTCCACATCTAGGAGACTGATGAGTGAAGGCAGTAGGGGTGCCTTAGAAGGTGGTGAAAGAGATAATAAGGCTAGTTTCCTTGGGTGATGCTTTGCTGGCTCCACTTCAGAATTTATAGTTTATACTTGCTCAAGCTCAAAGGTGAAGGCTTCCTCTTCCAAAATTTCCTTCCAAACTTCATCAAAAACATCAAATAGATCATTATTGAGCAGAAGTTGGGGTAGAGTTTCTTCCACTAACTCATCCAGCAACTCAATGGAAAAATATTCCTCATTATCTAAATCGGGTTGATGAGCTGCATTATACACATTCAATTTAACTTTCATATTACCAAAGGTTACTTCCATGACTCCTGATCTACATTGAATGCACGCATTGGCTATAGTAGCCAAGAAATGCCTGCCCAAAATCACAGGGATGGAAGTAGCACACTTGCTCGGCTCCATATCTAGCACCAGAAAATCAGCAGGATAAAAGAATTTGTCAACTCCAACCAAGACATCTTCTATGATGCCAATAGGCTTCCTTTCAGATCTGTCAGCTAGTTGTAAGACCACATGTGTGGGCTTCAACTCACCTAAGCTCAACTTCTCATATACTGAATATGGAAGTAAAGTCACACTGACTCCCATATCTAATAAAGCTTTTTCAATGGTATGATCCCCAATGATATAGGGGATAGTGGGAACTCCAGGGTCTTAGAGCTTGATTGGGGTTGCTATTGTCAAGACTTGGTTCACTTCTTCTGCTGAAAAGACTTTCTTGGATAGGTGAATCCTCGATTGTCTTTTGTGGGTGTAAAGATCTTTTAAAAACTTGGCATAGGCTGGCTCTTGCTTGATTGCATCAAGTAAAGGTAAGTTGATCTTTACTTGCTTAAAGGTTTCCATCATTTTCCCTACTTTGACATTCCCCTTATCAAAAGGAGAAGCTGCTTTTAAAGCATTTGGAAATGGCAAATGGGGAACTGGCCTCCCATTTGCAGTCTTAGCCAACTCATCAAATTTTTCTTTATTTTTATTTTCAATTTTTTCTTCTTTTTTTTTTATATTTTCTGTTGAGGAGCATTAACATCCCCCTTATTCAAACTGGGTTGCTCCTGCTGGACATTCTTTGGGGCTGTTTCATCATCTTCCTCAAAATTTGTCAAAGGCCCATAGCCTACCTGATTGTTTACCAGCCTTCCACTTTTTAATGTGGTAACAGATTTAGCTTCCTCATGGGAAGAAGAGACTTTACCTACCACATATTGTCTCTTTGGATTGTCCATGGGCTGACTAGGCAGCCTACCTTCCTCTCTCTTTGTCAATGTATTAGACAGTTGACCAAGATGGTCTTCTATCTTTTTGATACTCTGACTATGAGAGTGGACTGTTTGAGATAAAGAGCCTAAGTTTTGCAATGAGGCCAGAACTTGCTCTTCAAAAGAGGGTATTTTAGAAGCTGAAGTTGGGGTATTTGGTTGCAAAGGCTGAATCATAGGCTGAGCCATAGATTGTTGGTATTGGATTCTTGGAACAAAATTTTGTTGATAAGTTTGGGGAGCAGGTTTAAAAGGCATTTGCTATGGTTGCTGGTGGAACTGATGCTAGAATTGCTACTAGTTTTGATGTTGCACATTGTCTTGCATCCGCCTCAGGTTAGGGTGGTTTCTCCAGGAATAACCAGCAGTTGGCTGCTGACCATAAGACTGAGCAGCAGCCACATGTTCTATTACAAATTCTGGGAATTGCCCAATAGAGGGGCAATCCTGAATGGGATGAGTGTGAGATTAACAAATGGGACATGCCTCTCCCACACTAGCAACCAATGGAGACTGCCTCTCCTCCATCATATTCTCCAACTTTTGAGTTAAGCTAGCTACCCTTCTTTCCAAATCGTTATACCCACCAATCTCATACAATTTTTCTCTTGATGTATTCTCCTTCACTATTCCTCTTGGGGTGTTCACATCCCTAGCAAGAGACTCTTGCTGTAATAAATTTTCACTAATAACATCAAACAATTCCCATGCTTCCTCAGCTGTTTTATGAAGGTATGTGCCTCCACAAGAAGCATCCACCATATTTTTACTCTTTGAGTTAATTCCTTGATAGAAACTTTAGATAAGTTGTCATTCAGGAATTTGGTGGTGGGGGCACTGCCTCAGTAGCTCCTTGAATCTCTCTCATGCCTCATGGAACCCTTCAGTTGGGAGTTGAGAAAATGAGAGGATATTCTTCGTCAACTGACTGGTTCTAGACATGGGGAAGAATTTAGCTAGGAATTGACTTTGCATGTTATCCCACGAGTTGATACTATTAAGGGAGAGCAAAGATAACCAGACCCTAGCTTTGTCCTTTAATGAAAAAGGAAATAGCCTAAGCTTGGTGGCTTCTGGCCGTAGACCTGTAATGTTAAAGGTGGTACACAAGTCAAGGAATTCATCTACATGCTTCTATGGGTCCTCTTTACTCAAACCATGGAAAGAAGGCAACATCTAAATGGTTGAGGACTTAATCTCATAATTAGTTTCTAGAACAGGAAACTGGATACAAAAAGGAGAGTTATATACACTAGGTGCATAATAATCCTTCAACAATAACCTCGGTTGCTCACCCATTGCAACAGATTCAGTTTCAGCAGATGTAGATGGGGTTTGTTTGGGTCTAAGAATCCTTTCAACCTCTGGATTTTATGGCAAAATGTAGGGGTTGAGAGTTCTTCTTCCAAACATACACCACTCACAGAATGGCAAAAGTACAGTTAGCAACTAATACAATAAGGAACAAGCACAAACATCTAATAAATCTATAAATGCACAGATCTAAAAAATAATAGAGGAGTAAAGAGATGCAAACTTCAGCATAACCTCTAGTGCAATGCTCGAAGCACCATAGATTTAGATCTGAAAAGAAAATCAAGCTACAAAATACTACAGGAGCATTTAGTCAAACACTTAACAGGTAATCACAATTACAAATCTAAAAAAATTAGAAAGAAAACTTAGATCTAACAAGTTTAGATCACATGATCCCCGACAGCGGCGCCAAAAACATGTTGGGAAAATAAAGTGTGCTGATTTAGTGTGTAACAAAATAGAATCAAATTAAAACAAAGGATTGATTCAACACAACTACAATCTCCTAGACATGCAAGATACAGGGCTATTGCAGCAAACTTTATAAGTAAATAAGGGTATGTTGTTAAGACCTGAAAAGCACCACTTTTCACCCCTTAACTTAACCTTTGATTAGACCCTTAGCCATCTAATAAGTTCTTGTTAAGTGTTTTATGTAGGTAATAATCAGCAAGGAAACAAGGTCAGGAATCCTGCTAAGGAGCCTGTTTTGGCACCAGAAGTCCCTCAGAAGGATGGACTCTAAATCCAGACCTGGAATGAGCCTCGCGCAGTCCAACTGAGCTTCCCAAGACTTTACAACAACTACTTGCACAGCTCTCACAAAGCTCAAGAGTAGAACACATCGCGCAGTCTCGTGCAGTTCAAAGCAGACCCCTCTCAACCTCGCACAGTTCACTCAAAATGGCTGAGGAGAGAGAGCTTCAGGAGACTCCTCGCATTGTCGTCATGCGATGGCCATGAGATGCATCGAAGCATTCAAGAAGAAAGCATCCTCGCGAAGATGGAGCCATCCTCGCGAAGATCAATCAAGACATGAAACCTCGCGCAGTTCAAAACTCATTAAAGCCTCACGAGGAAACTCGCGAAGTCCATTGAAGAGAAGTGCTCGCGAAGTTCTCGCACTATTCAAATCTGTCCTCACGAAGATCAACCCAGCGATCGCGCAGCTACCTCGCGACTGCTTGAACTCCAACCACGCGACATATGAGGTTTTGATGTCTACTCAACCTCGCAACTGCCTGAAGAGCAACCCAAGGCAACCTCGCGACGGTTGAAGCTTCAATATCAAATCATCCTCGCGAAGAGTAAGAGCTACCATGCGACAAGTCTGGGAAACAATGGCTACCTACCGAAGCTCTGAACTTCAACTTCCATCTCTCCAGCAGAGGACCTTCTGAGAATTTCCAGCGATTAGGGCACGCACTCCCACGCTCAAATCTCCATGCACGCGCCCCAAGGCATCCAAGGATCATTATTCGGCCACGTGGCATCATTAAAATTAGGGTTTCCTAACCCTAATACTCCGCCACACCACTGCTATATAAACCCATACTTAACTTAGGTTTAATCATCCTGGAATAGCTAGGAACACATCTCATTTCTTGGAGACTTGATCTGAGATCGTTTTTCTTTTCTTTTTATAGCTGTAAGTAGTTTTCTTTTTCTTTTTCCTTCTCTCCATAGTCCAACACTTGCTGGCAATTGTATGCTTTTTGAACTAGATCAATGAAAGTTTTGTAATAGGATTTGTACTCTGTAGGATTTAAACAAAGGATCGATTCAACACAACTACAATCTCCTAGACATGCAAGATACAGGGCTATTGCAGCAAGTTTTATAAGTAAGGGTATGTCCACAGGGAAAATGTGAATAAACTATGATAGATCTCCATATCTATAATAGATCTGGGACTCTATCCTAATTTAAGCTAATCAAAAATAGGAGAGGGGAGAGGTTTTTGGGTTTTTTGTCACTATAAACTACAGATTTTAAATGCAGTTGATCCAGAGCTTAAGAGAACATAGAGGTAAGAGAAAATGGATTAAAAATCATAAGGATGAAGATCAACAGCTAGGGATTTGGTATTCTACTGAAAATGAATCGAATCAAAGGCAATGCTTATATCGGATCTGCAACAATCCTTCATGTGGCTACAAGCTCCCCAAGTTTTACTCCGACAGATGCATGGTAAAAGAATCCAATCTCAACTAGAGAATGAAAGCAATCCTAAGGCTATGATCTGTGCACTTTAATGGTCACAAACCATCCCAGAGATTGTCCTAATAAATCAAAGCAATCCTAAGGCTATGATCTGTCCACTTTAATGGTCACAGACCATCCTAGAGATTGTCTTGAGCAAATGGTTTTATTAGAACAGGTTAACCATTGTAGATACTGTGAATGCCAGGCTACAAGCTCCCCATTTTTGGCTGGCACACAGGAGTATCCAAACTAAGGAAATCAAATACGAATAAATGAAATCTACCTCAGAATTAACTCTAAAACCCATAATTCCATTGCAATGCTACTACTTACAATGATATGCTCAGATCTACAATCAGTGCATCATCCGATCTCTCACAAAGTCTCTGAAACTCTAAATTACAGATCATACCCTCCCCCTAGCTACTGAAGAGGTTTTTAGCCAACCATCATTGGCTAATAGCGAGGAAGAAGAAGAAGGAAAGGAGAGGGAGAAATTGGAGGGAAAAATGAATTTGATCTCTGCTTTGCTCTCTCAATTTTTGGATGCCTTTCAATGTCGTTGCTCCTCTATTTTTATCTTTTTCTCATATCTATTTCAGCCAATCAAAATTTAGAAGAATAATGCAGTTATGCTGATATGGCTGATCTCTCTTTTAGAAGCTTTTCTCGTATTAGTCCACAATTGACAAGTACATGTGAGGTAGTAAGAGTTCCTGCTCGTGTGCAGTTGAATACCAAAAATACCCCCCAGGGGTCACTGTCGTGCCTTGGAGCGTGTGGACGAAATCTAGAACTTGTGACTGCTGAAGAAGGGCCATTGGAAGTTTCCAGAATGAATGTCAAGAGCTTTTAGAGAGCTTTTCGACTGGTTCTTAGTCTGTATACTCAGTCTTTCATTAGGTTTGGGATAAACCTCTCGCTGGGTTGAAGTGTACTAGTCGCTAGGATTCGCCTCTCTCGACAGGTTTGAGGTAGCTCTCGATACCCTCTGTTTAGTTCTTCCTTCATCCCGTCGACGGGTTACAACCATCCTGTCGCCTTGGTGAGGTGATCAATATGTTGTGGATCATCTTGACAGGCTCTGAAGGATCTTGTCGAAGGCTTCTCTTGTTCTGCTTGATAGGTCTATCTGAACCACACGACTTTCACTGCACCTTCAGGTAAGGTGTCGACAAGATTATTTCTTTCTGCAATCATAACCTATCGACAAGCAGCTGGAACATTGCGCTAGCTTACTGGATCCTCTCGGCAGCTTGGCAATTAAGCTTCAGAACTTCTTGGCAGCTTCTTCCTTGACTTTCCTCAGCTAGCACCTATTTCTGGCGCACTATCTTCCATCTGTTAGCACTCAGCAACCTCTTAGTGGGTTCAATCTATCTTCTCTGCAACTGTGCTTGGTCTCAAGCATGACTTATTGAGCCCATGACCTTCTCATGAATTTATACAACTCTGATTGCTCGACTGACAGGCTTTTGGGCTGTCGGGAAATCGTGATGAGGAACAGATTGCTTCTTTGGCCTTTTTAGGTGGATATCTGCACTAAAGCTATATTTTATTGCTTATGTACAAAACATCCTTAACACACATTATTAGTCAATTCAATAGCCTAACAAAGGTCAGGTTAGGAGGTGAAAAATGGTATTTTTCACTGCTCAACAATAATATATAATGGCATGAGATTAGGGTTAATGAATTAAGCCACTGTCTTAAGCCAATAAATAATTGGTTTTGGCAGTGGATTATTAAACTACTGTTTTAACAGTAATAGTGGTTTTTTCATCATTTTAATGTAGTGGGTGAAGCTTCCTATGTGATTGGAATTGAGATTCATCGAGATAGAGCCCATGGCATATTGGGATTATCTCAAAGAGCTTATATTGATAAAGTTCTCAAAAGATTTAACATGCATTCCGTTGTTGCTGTTCTAAGTGTGCATGATTTATTTGTGTTTTGAAAATAGATTTACAAATGATGAATTATACTGAATTTGGAAAACTAAAAAGAATAAAGAAATATCCACACAGAGAGAAGTTAATTAGCCTGCAAGATCAGGGTCAATTGTAGCAAGTTTTAAATGTAAGTGAGTAAAAGATCGTCCACAGGGAATTGATTTAAAATGTAAGATAAACCTCCAGATCTAAGCTACCAGATCTGACCTCTGATCCTATCTACAAAGCACATAAGATGGGAGGTTGAATTTGTCACATTAACTAAATGAGAAAAGTAAAAATTAAACTAAATGATCTAGATCCGAGTTGGGGAGATTTGATGTAAATTAATAAGAATGGAGAAATAATATCTAACTTCGACTTAGTACTTGATTGCAGAATGAGAATAAATGTAAAACACATGAGATATTATCCAATCTTCATCTGGCTACCAGCACAGATGCAAGAGAAAGTAATCCTACTCAAGGATTGGAATTGAGTTGAACTTATGGCTATGGTCTGTCCACTTCAATGGACACAGATCATCCAATAGTCTTCACTCCGAATCCTTGATTAAGAATAAAAAACACCACTATAAATGTTATGAGAAATTAGGTTACAAACGCAGATTCTCACAAGGACAATGAATTAAGGGAAATTGCTTTAAAAATAGTAAATCTAAAGGAATCTAATGAATAAGGAGATCACAGGGAGCCCTCAACACGAATCCGATTAAGAACGTACTGTTCACAGCAACCTTTTCAAATTCACCATTACAATTACAAAGCACAGCTTAAACAGCTCTCGGATTTGTAGTCTTGAATACAATTCTCACTTGAATTACAGAAATATCTCTCAGTTCTCAATGACAAATAAAAGCTAGCCTATTACAGAAGTTTCAGACAAGCTATCTGAAATGGAAATGGAGCAATAGAAATGAAACTCAAAATCTGGATACCCAAATTGAGCAAATGGTTCGTCTATTTATAGTTTTCCCCAAGTCCAGCTCAGATGTGTATCAACCAATCAGAATTGGTTAGATCTCTATCAACCAATAGGAGTCGAGCACAAGGATCCAGATTTGTTTGGCCAATCAGAACTGCTTAATCTGGTTCAGCCAATCAGGTGACAGAAGCATCAATTCTGTTATGTAATTTCAAAAATCTGTTTGAGCTTCTAGAAGTTCTCGCCAAGTAATTTCATCTTTGGGTGTTCACATGGGGTGGAATATGCCTTTGGTTTGTGCTCAGAATCTTTCGGAATGTCCCTGGGTTTTTAAATGCATTGGGGCACATGCAGAGATTACTGAATTGCCCTTGCAAATGCTGGCAATCTTCAGGATATCATTTCGCATAGTTTGAAGAACTTTTCGCAAGGTACTGTGACTTCTGAAGCTCTTTTCGTACAGTTCTGGTGTTGTTCGCAAGGAGTTCTCTTCTTTTCGAATAGGTCAGGAATCCTTTCGAAGAGTTCAGGTGCTCTTCGAAAACTAAGCCTGGAGCTTTTAGTTCTTTTCGTAAAGATCAGGTTATTTTTGAAAAGTTCAGGTTCTTTTCGAAAAGTATTCTGTTATGCATTCTTCTGTTCGAATAGCTCCAAACCTCTTTCCGAGTTGTCTTTAGTTTAGGAATTTTAACAGCCAGTGAGGTTGTTCCTTCTCCTTCTTTCCCTATATTATCATGAGTCATCATCTTTTTGGCACTTTTAAGCTACTTTCAGGGTTAAGCCTGCCTTCATTGTTAGCTGTAAAACAAACTCTAAAAACACTTATTTAGTATTCTCAAAGGTCTATCAAGACTCAGGTTAAGGGCTGGAAAATGGTGTTTTCTAGTTCTCAACACACCCCCAAACCTAAGCTTTGCAAGTCCCTGAGCAAAGACAAAATTTAAAAACATAATGAAAAAGCCATTTTTGTAGGGAGCACAATTTCATTTAGCATATGCAGCAAGCATTTTAAACCCCTAGGTGATCCCTAGTGGAGGAGTGAAATCTCCTTAGGGTTTTCAGTGAAGGTACCCACAAACTTCTCCAATAAATCAGTTAATATCAATGCAGTTCTGTTAAAGTAGACTTTCATCCAGTCAGATTATTCACACCTGCATCAGTCAGGCTGTGAGAGGAGTATCAAGAAAATATCAGTTTAAAACTAAAATTCTGCTGTAATTCCTTTCACCATTCACTCAGTTTGTGTCAAAAAGTTTTTTTACAAGACAAGTTAATGAAAAGCTTGCCTTCTATTTGAAAATTTAGTTTTTGATGTTACCCCAATAAGTTGATTTCAAACCCAACTCTCTCCAGGATTTTCACTCACCATGTAAGTAAGAGGGTTGTACTATTTCACACAGCTCAAGAGCAGTTACAGCCCTCAAATAGGACTGTAAGCAGGAGCATAGGCATTGCTTTTCAGTTCTGAATTCACTGCTCTTTTCACCATAGATTACACAAATCCTTATCTCCATGTGACAGCTCAATCCATCTTTGATCAGTAGGGACTTTAACTTGGGTTGTAATGTGACTTATGAGTGAAATTTATCAAGAATAAAGGGGTGGAATGGAGTTTAAAATTGAGGAGTCAGTCAAGGTAAGGAGGTGGTATGGACACCTTCTTTATTTCAGCACAATTTCATCTTCTTATTTGGATTTTCATAGCCAAAGTGGCCATCTTTTTCTCTTTCTTTTTTAAACTTCCAATGAAATGCCTTCTCCTTTTCTTTTTTTTTTTTTTTTTTTTCAAAGCAACATTGACTGGAATGCCACATTTCTTTTGCTGATACATCATTGCCTTCAATTATTATTTTACCAAACTGTTACCCAACTCACCTTTCTTCAGCTTTCTTTCCTTTACCTTCTGAATTCTAAGAGTGAGGGTTAGGCTAAATGAGGTTGATGCGGTTTCAAAGAAATCTTGGATTTATAAAGCTCAACTGGTGTGTATCAAGGGCAGTTTTAAAAGGTGGGGATTTTTTAAGTTCAAACTGTCCAAAAGGAGGCCTTACATCATGTCTTTAATATCATGATTGCTGTCAAATTATTTCAATTTGGATATGTGTAACTTCTAGTGATAGTAAGCAGGTTCAAATAGTCCCTAGAGCAGAAAAAATTGCCAATTCATACCTCCAAAGAATACATTTCAGGCCCAAATCTCACTGGGTGTGGTTTTCTATCAAAATCCTGAGGTATATCATCACTATTTTCTCTCTTTTTAGGTTTACTAAACATCAATCTTCTTTTGGAAATTTTCTGACATTCACTTCATGAAAGTATTAGAATTACACTAGGAAATTAATTTTAAATAGTTTTAACTTCCTCATTTTTCAAAACAACAGGTGTGAAATTACTTCATCTTCAAAAATTCTGTTGATCATAAGCTGCACTGATGTTAACTAAACTATTGGCAATTCTGCCACACCCCCAAACCTATGATGAGCAGTGTCCTCACTGGTCCAGAAGTGCATAAGCAAAGAAAAGAACAAAAAACAAAAATCATATTGACAGAGAAGAAAGAAAAGAAATGCACAGTTTTTACAAATTAACAAAAGTTAACATAAAACAGGAATTACATACTACAGACCCAACAAAACAAACATGTACAATGTATTCTAATAACTGGGGTCAAAATCTGTATCATAAGTTGGTTCAATGGGATCAGAACTGGAATCACTGTTAGAGTCAGAACTTGAGTCAGTATTGGAGTCTGAACTCGATTTAGCCTTCTCCTGGATTGTGGCTTGCAGCTCGGTGTATTCCTCAGATTTGATCTTTTTGGTGAGGCCAATATGTTTTACAAGTCTATTAGCCCTCAATTTTTCTTGTTCAAACTGTGCTTACACCATGGTAACTTTGTGTTGTTCACTCCTAACCATCTGAAAGGTTTGGCCCAACAGGTCCTGCATCTTCTCTCTCTCAAATTTCATAAACAGCTCCAGTTTTCGAATCTGATCTTCATAAGGGGTTTTGATGTAAGTGTGGAAATCGGTAATCCCCTTAAGGACATTCCGAAAGATGTAAGGGTTATCTTCCATAACTCTTTTAAGAGTGGCAAAACGTAGGATGGGAATGGAGTGGTAGGGGATCATATGTATTCCAGCAGTGGGGGAAGGGGATGATGAATCTACAAGCTTTACCTCAGGGTCAGTTTGGGTGGCTTGAGCAGAGACATTAAGGATGGGTGTAGGTGAATCCAAAAGTATTGCCTCAAGTTCGAATTGAGTAGCATGGTCAGACACAGTGAGGATGGGTGGATCTAATACTATTACCTTCGGATCTGTTTGGGTTGCTTGGTCAGAAACAGAAGGTACAGTGGCTAAGGTGGTTGTTTGGGATGTGGAGGCCAAGGTTTGGAGAATGGAATTTGTCACAGACGTGTTGTCTGTGTTGATCTGTAGTTGGGCTTGGATGGATTGGAGAAAGGTAAAGATTTGGGTAATTGTGTCAGGTGTGGGTGTGGTATGCAAAGTAGGGGCTGGTAAAATTGATGTAAATGGTTGAGGGGCAATGGGTGAAATGGCTGTAAAGGAGGAAGTAGCCAAATGGGTGAAATGAGGAGGGTCAGGTATGGGTACAGATTCAAGCCCAATATTCTCCAAGATAGATCCCATCAAAGATGAGTAGGCCTCTATTGTGAATATCTTAGGTTCAGGGGTATGAGTGATTTCAGGTGTATGAGTTGAATGAGCAGGTGAACCTGAGAAGCTTTGGAGAAGGGGAGTACTAGAAGAGTGTTCAACAAAATCTGTGGCCATATCTTGGACATTGTTAGGTGAAATTGGTGGTGTAAATATGGCTGGAGTGGTTGGTGTAGAGGGAGAGTCTGCAATTGGGATTATGGTGGTTATGAGTAATGGGACTGCTGGAATGGGTGAAGGAATAGGAGTTGTGCTAGGTGAGGAGGGTAAGATGATGACGCCTTCAACAATGGGTGTAGCAAAAGAGCTGGTCACCTCATGGTCTGGTATAGCAGGTTCAATGGCAGCTGCAGGGGTTGGTGCAGGTATAGCAGGTTCTTGGGCTGGCTCAACCTCTTCCCTCATTCTATTCAGCATGGTTTGGCTTGTAGTCCAAGCCCTCTTCCCAAAAGCGTGAGGAGAGACAATCTCAAATGGCTCTTGCTCATCAATGTCAAATTTGGCTCTTAGTAGGGCTGTGATCAGCCTACCAAATGGTATTCCAGCTATTTTCTGCTCCTTCTTCATCTTGACACTGATGTCAGCCATGGCTTCAAAAATTAGCATAGGGGCATTGAAGAATTGCCCCTTAGAGAAATGAAATAGGGCCTTCAAAATGGATGTTCTTCTTTCCTGGCTGTGCCTACTGACATAAAAACATCCTCTCAAAATGGAATCCATCAGCAAAAATTGAGGTGCTAAGTCTCTCCTCATGGTGGACTTTCCAGTTCCAACTATTCCTTGGGTTAGATGTGCAGCCATTTCTCTAAAAGAAGCTGTCTCTGGTTCAGCCAAAGGACCAGCCGGATCATGTTGAAATGGTATTCCCAAGGCATTTCCAATGTCTTCATAAGTGACTGTTAAATCACAATCATCAATGAAAATTACAAGAGTAGGGACATCAACATCCTTCTCCGTCACTTTTATCATGTTTTGGTACCATAATCTCACCATTCGTGGATAGATTTTCTCGGGAAGAGGGGTTAGGATATTGCTCAGTGAAGCATCCCTGATGTAGTTCAAGGATAGCTTACATTCAGGTTTGTTCAAGAAAAAGGTTTCATCAATAATAAGCTTTGGGATCAGCTTCTGAGTTTCAATGAAAGGGTTTGGCAGTACCAAATGCATAGGAAGAGGAGGAAGCTTAGGCTCAGGACTAGGGTCTGCTGCTGGGATGGGTTCCTCATGTCTAACCTTCTTCCCTTTCTCAATTTTATCAGCTTTATCCATCGACAGTTTCCTCTTGCCTGAGGTTTTGGCTTTTCCTTTTGTGGAGGGTTTGCTAATTTTTTTAGCATAAGACTTAGGGAATATTGCAGCTAGCGATTTTTCAACTTTCCCCATTTTAAAACTTTGTTTGAATCTCACACAATGTATGCTAACACAGAAATCAACTTTGCAAAACACAAACAGAAGATATGCAAAGAAACATACTAAAATCTAGGGTTTTGCTTCAAATCTTTGATCGCTTGATTAAATCCACCAGAATCAGAAGCAAAGGGTCCCCCTCTTCAAGCTTAATCAGTGGAACAAATATGAACGAAACTGGATCTGAACTCTAAAAGCACGCAGGGATGGAAGGAAAATGGGTTTTCTGTGAAACAGGACACTCTGGGACGCCTTTCGAATATGAAACCCTTGCTTCGAAAGGGTTTAATTATGCTCAAAACAATTTTCGCAAAGCATCTTTGAAGTCTTCGAAAAGTTCAAAACAACCCTTTTTACAAAGGAGAATGGCATCAGTACCATTCGAAAAGCAAATGGCTTTAGAAACAACTTTTCGAAAAGCAAAAGTCTTCAGAACCACCTATTCGAAAAGCTAATCATTCTTTTCGAGCAGTTAGTTACAGGTCCAGATCCTTTTCGAAAAGGAAATTAAACTTTTCGAAATGAATTTTTTTTTTTTTTTTTTCTGTGTGAATTGATTTTTCACATATTGTAAACTTCTCGAATTGAGTGTAAAACATGACTAAAAATAGAGAGAAATAAACTATACAAAAACTACAGAACAAACACAAGTAAAATACATATAATACAATTGTTTATCATCAGATTTGTGGAGGCTCTTGATGATAGATGGCCAACACAGGCTCCAGGGTATTTTCAATGCATGGTTTGAGCCTCTGACCATTTACTTTCAAGGTTCTCCCATCACTAGGGTCCATAATTTCAACAGTCCCAGAAGGAGATGCTTGAATGACAGTATATGGCCCTTCCCACCTGGATCTCAGCTTTCTAGAAAAAAACTTAAGTTTTGAATTGAATAGCCATACCTTAGAGCCAGCTATGAACTCTTTTCTCAGCAGATTTTTGTCATAGAAAGTCTTAAGTTTTTTTTTGTAAGATATTGCATTGGTGTATGCATCCATTCTCAGCTCCTCCAACTCAGCAAGTTGCAGTTTCCTGTGATTACCAGCAGTAGTAAGATCCATGTTCAAGGTTTTAATAGCCCAAAAGGCCTTATATTCTAACTCCACTGGTAAATGGCATGCTTTGCCATAGACCAATCTGAATGGGGACATGCCAATTGGGGTTTTATAGGCTGTCCTATATGCCCACAATGCATCATTCAGCTTAAAGGACCAATCCTTTCTGTCCTTCTTCACCGTCATTTCCAGTATATGTTTGATTTCTCTATTGGAAATCTCCGCTTGTCCACTGGTCTGTGAATGATATGGAGTAGCTACTCTGTGAGTCACAGAGTACTTTTTCAATAAAGCTTCAAAATGCTTATTACAAAAATGGCTCCCCCCATAACTGATAATAGCTCTAGGGGAACCAAACCTGGAAAAAATGTTATCCCTTAAAAATTTCAGGACAACTCTGTGGTCATTGGTTTTAGTTGCTGTGGCTTCAACCCATTTGGATACATAATCCACAGCTACTAAGATGAAATTAAAATCATTTGAAGGAGAAAAGGGTCCCATGAAATCTATCCCCCAAATAGCAAACAATTCAACTACCAAAATGGGTTGTAAAGGCATTGAGTTTCTCTTGGAAATGCTGCCCAATCTCTGGCAATTCTGATAAGACTTACAGTGCTGCAGTGCATCTTTGAAAAGTGTGGGCCAATAAAATCCACAGTGCAAAAGCTTTGCAGTAGTTTTGTTTCCACTAAAATGACCTCCACAGGCCTGTTCATGACACATGGAAAGTATGCTATGAAAGTCTTCATCAGGGACACATCTTCTAATTATTTGGTCTGCACAAATCTTGAACAGATAAGGATCCTCCCAAATAAAATGTTTAACCTTTGAGAAGAAAAGATCTTTATCCATTTTATTCCAGTGTTGAGGGGTTCTTCCAGTAGCCAAAAAGTTGACTATATTTGCAAACCAAGGGTTGTGTACACTAATAGCAAAAAGTTGCTCATCAGGGAAAGATTCATTGATAGGCAACCTATCAATCTCAGCAGTTAAAATTCTAGACAGGTGGTCAGCCACCACATTCTCCACACCCTTTTTATCTTTAATCTGCAAATCAAACTCAGTAATAGGAGGATCCACGATTAATCTTGGTTTGGTATCCTTCTTAGACAAGGTATTTGTGAGTGGTCAGTGAACACCACAATTTGTGAACCCAAAATATATGACCTGAATTTCTCCAAAGCAAAAACAATTGCCAGCAGCTCCTTCTCAGTTGTTGTGTAATTGAGTTGTGCCTCAATCATTGATCTACTGGCATAATCTACGACATGAGGCAGCTTATCCTTTCTTTGCCCAAGAACAGCTCCTAAAGCATAATCTGATGCATCACACATCAGCTCAAAAGGCAGTGAATAATTTGGAGACTGTTGTATTGGAGCTGAAATCAAACAATTTTTTCAGAATTCAAATGCCTTCAGGCATTCATTATTGAAAACAAAAGGAACATCTTGGCACAAAAAATGACAAAGAGGCTTGGATATTTTACTGAAGTCCTTAATGAACCTCCTGTAAAATCCGGCATGCCCCAGAAAACTTCTGATTTGCTTAACAGTTTTAGGAGGAGGCAAATGTGCAATTAAATCAATTTTTGCTCTGTCCACCTCAATGCCCTTGTGGAGAAAACATAGTCAAGGACAATGCCTTGGGTGACCATGAAATGTCTCTTCTCCCAGCTCAAAACTAAATTGGTTTCTTCACATCTCTGTAACACCAAGCTGAGATAATGTAAACACTGGGCAAAACTGTCTCCATATATTGAAAAGTCATCCATAAAAATCTCCATAAATTGGTCAATGATATCAGAGAAAATGGAATGCATACGTCTTTGAAAGGTAGCAGGAGCATTATAAAGACCAAAAGGCATCCTCCTATAGGCAAAAGTGCCAACGGGGCAAGTGAATGTGGTCTTTTCCTGATCTTGTGGATACACAGGAATCTGGTTGTAACCAGAGTAACCATCAAGAAAACAGTAATAAGCTTTTCCTGCTAACTTATCTAAAATCTGATCAATGAATGGAAGAGGGAAATGGTCCTTTCTGGTCATTGTGTTTAGCTTTCTGTAATCAATATAGACCCTCCAACCAATTGTTTGTCTAGTTGAAATAAGCTCACCAGAATCTGAGGTTACAACAGTGATCCCAGATTTCTTAGGTACCACCTGTGTAGGTGCCACCCAAGCTGGATCTGAGATGGGGTAAATGACCCCTGCATCCAACAACTTAACAACCTCCTTCATGACCACTTCTTGCATATGAGGATTCAGCCTCCTTTGCATTTCTCTAAAGGGCTTTGCATCTTCTTCCAAGTGAATTTTATGCATGCAAACAGCTGGACTGATTCCTCCCAAATCAGCAATAGTCCAGCCAATTGCCCTCTTATGCTGTTTCAATACACTCAACAGCTCTTTCTCCTGCTCCTCAATGAGGAAGGAAGAAACAATCACAGGCAATGTTTTATGGTCTCCTAAAAACACATATTTCAAATTTTCTAGCAACTGTTTCAGCTCTACATCAGGTCGGCTGAGAAAAGAAGGTAATAAAGGTACCTTGGTTGTTTGTGGAAGGGGAAGAATAGCAGGTTTCCATGAAGAACACCTTGCTGATTGATCATGAGTTCCTTGCACAACATTAACTTCCTCAGACTTTGAGGTACAAACTATTTTTTCCACAGCATTTCTCCAATCATCTTTAAAATTTGTGGTTAAATCTTCACACTGCAAAAACTGTGGTAAAGTTTCTTCTACCAGTTCATCCAACAAATCAACAAGAAAGCATTCCTCATAATTGAATTGAGGTCGTGTAACTGCATTGTAGACATTTAACTTTACCTTCATATTTCCAAAAGACACTTTCATAATACCATATCTGCATTGGATGCAAGCATTGGCTGTAGCCAGGAATGGTCTCCCCAAAATGACAAGGATGGAAGTTCTGCTTTTTGTAGGTTCCATGTCTAATACCAAAAAATCAGCAGGGTAGAAAAACTTATCTACCCCTACCAATACATCCTCAATCATCCCAACTAGCTTTCTTTCAGATCTGTCTGCTAGTTGTAACGCCACATGAGTGGGTTTTAACTCTCCCAAACCTAGTTTCTCATATACAGAATAAGACACTAGCACCCAAATCTAATAAAGTTTTTTCAATGGTATGTTCCCCAATAATGCAAGGGATTGTGGGGATTCTAGGATCTTGAAGTTTAGGAGGTGAGGTAATGGACAAAACCTGTTTAACTCCTTCCACAGCAAAGACCTTCTTGGATAACTGTATCCTAGATTGTCTTTTGTGAATGCAAATATCTTTCAAAAATTTTACATATGCTCGGACTTGTTTTATTGCATCAAACAAAGGTAGATTTATCTTGACTTGCTTGAAAGTCTCCATCATTTCATCTATTTTTGTATTCCCTTTATCAAAAGGGGATGCAGATTTCATGGCATGGGGAAATGGTAAATGAGGAACTAATCCTTCATTTATAGCTTTAGAATCATCACCAGAATTTTTTTTATTTTTTGTTTTTTTATTTTTTTTATTTTTTTTATTTTTCTGAGGTACATCAGTACCCCCAATGCTAATATCATGCTGCTCCAGCTGCATATCTCTAGCAGTTTCCTTAATTTTTTATTCTTCTTTTTCAGGATTCACATTGTTATTTACAACTCTTCCACTTCTCAAAGTAGTGATAGCTTTTATTTCTTCATGTGAAACAGAGGCATCTTCAACCATGAACTGTCCTTTAGGATTGTTAAAGGGTTGGCTGGGTAACCTGCCTTCCTCTCTTTTGGCCAAAGTATTTGAAAGTTGACCCAATGTTTCTTCAATCTTCTTTATGCTCTGACTGTGAAAGTTTACAGTCTGAGTTAAAGACCCTAAATTCTGGAGTGAAGTTAGAACTTGGTCTTCAAATGGAGGGGATCTTGAAGGGGTTTAAACTGGAGTAGATTGTTGCACAGGTTGTGCCATCTGTTGTGGAATGGGATGCTGAAAATTTGGCTTGGTATAAAAATTCTGCTGGTAAGGCTGAGCAGTTTTGAAAGGTATTTGGTTCATTGGTTGCTGCTGCTATTGTGATTGATAATTTCCCTGGCTCCACCTTAAATTGAGGTGCCCTCTCCATGCATATTCATTTGATTGCATTTGTCCAAACGATTGGGCAGCATGAGCTTGCTCCACCACTAAATCTGGGAACTGTGGTGCAACTGGGCATTGATCATGTGAATGAGTAGGGGACTGGCATATCAGACATGCCTCCTCTACTCTTGCAACCATTGGCTTTTTAAGTGAGTCCATCAATCTATCAAACTTAGTGGTCAAATTATCCATTTTCCTTTCCAACTTATTCACCTCATAAATCTTTCCCTTGGTGGTCTGTTGATTGTTCAACCGAGCAGGATTCTCAATGTCTCTTGACAAAGATTCCTGTTGAGTTGAATTTTCACCAATCACTTCCAATAGGTCCCAGACCTCCTCAACAGTTTTTTGCAAATAGGTGCCTCCACCGGAAGCATCTACCATATTCTTGCCCTTTTGATCAATTCCTTGATAGAAGCTTTGAACAAGCTGCCATCGGAAAATTTGATGATGAGTACATTGCCTTAAAAGTTCTTTAAACCTTTCCCATGCTTCATGAAAAATTTCAGTTGAGTGTTATAAGAAGGAAACAATATTTTGTCTCAACTGGCTGGTCTTAGACATAGGAAAGTATTTGGCTAAAAATTGACATTGCAAATCATTCCAAGAAGTAATGTTGTTTGGTGGCAACATGGACAGCCATGCTCTAGCTTTGTCCTTTAATAAAAAAGGAAAGAGCCTAAGCTTTGTTGCCTCTAGACCCAGTCCAGCTATGTTGAATGTTGTACAAAGAGACAAAAATTTATCCACATGCTTGTATGGATCTTCTTTACTTAGTCCATGGAAGGAAGGCAACATCTGGGTAGTTGATGATTTGATCTCATAATTTCCTTCAACAGTAGGAAATTGGATACAAAATGAGGAATTATATGCACCAGGTGCAAAGTAATCCTTCAAAAGTCTAGGTTGCTCATCCATAGTAGCAGTCTCAGCAAAATTCTGTGATGTTTGTCTGGTTCTTAGTAGCCTTTCAACTTCTAAATTCAGAGGGACAATCTCAGGATTGAGAGTCCTCCTACCAAACATATAACACAGAAACAGAGAGTAAAATTATGCAAAGCAAACCTTCAGTATACCTTTCAAAGTAGATTCCACGCTCAAATGTACAGGAATAACTGCACAGATTTAAACAATAGAACAGTTAGCACTGATGTAATAATAAAAAAAAAAAACTTAGGTCTACCAATTTTAAAATAAATTCTCCAGCTACGGTGCAAAAAACTTGTTGTTGTTCTAAGTGTGCATGATTTATTTATATTTTGAAAACAGATTTGCAAATGATGAATTATACTAAATTTGGAAAACTAAAAAGAATAAAGAAATATCAGCACAGAGAGAAGTTAATCAGCCTGCAAGATCAGGGTCAATTGTAGCAAGTTTTAAATGTAAGTGAGTAAAAGATCGTCCACAGGGAATTGATTTAAAATATAAGATAAACCTCCAGATCTTAGCTACCAGATCTGACCTCTGATCCTATCTACAAAGCACATAAGATGGGAAGTTGAATTTGTCACATGAACTAAATGAGAAAAGTAAAAATTAAACTAAATGATCCAGATCCGAGTTGGGGAGATCTTATGTAAATTAATAAGAATGGAGAAATAATATCTAACTTCGACTTAGTACTTGATTGCAAAATGAGAATAAATGTAAAACACATGAGATATTATACAATATTCATCTGGCTACCAGCACAGATGCAAGAGAAAGTAATCCTACTTAAGGATTGGAATTGAGTTGAACTTATGGCTATGGTCTGTCTACTTCAATGGACACAGATCATCCAATAGTCTTCACTCCGAATCCTTGATTAAGAACAAAAAACATCACTACAAATGCTGTGAGAAATCAGGTTACAAATGCAAATTCTCACAGGGACAATGAATTAAGGAAAATTGCTTTAAAAATAGTAAATCTAAAGGAATCTAATGAATAAGGAGATCACAGGGAACCCTCAACACGAATTCGATTGAGAGCGTCTTGTTCACGACAACCTTTTTCAAATTCACCATTACAATTCTGAGCAGCCTGACTTAGCAGCTCTCGGATTTGTAGTCTTGAATACAATTCTCACTTGAATTACAGAAATATCTCATAGTTCTCAATTACAAATAAATGCTAGGCTATTACAGAAGTTTCAAACAAGCTATCTGAAATGGAAATGGGGCAATAGAAATGAAACTCAAAATCTGGATACCCAAATTGGGCAAATGGTTCGTCTATTTATAGTTTTCCCCAAGTCCAGCTCAGATGTGTATCAAGCAATCAGAATTGGTTAGATCTGTATCAACCAATAGGAGTCGAGCACAAGGATCGGATCTATTTTGTGTCAGCTTGATCTGGTTCATAATCAGTGTGAAGCATCAATTCTGTTATGTAATTTCAAAAATCTGTTTGAGCTTCTAGAAGTTTCCGTTAAGTAATTTCATCTTTGGGTGTTCACATGGGGTGGAATATGCCTTTGGTTCGTGCTCAGAATCTTCCGGAATGTCCCTGGGTTTTTAAATGCATTGGGGCGCATGCATAGATTACTAAATTGCCCTTGCAGATGCCGGGAATCTTCAGGATATCATTTCACACAGTTTGGAGAACTTTTCGCAAGGTACTGTGACTTCTGAAGCTCTTTTCGCACAGTTCTGGTGTTGTTCGCAAGGAGTTCTCTTCTTTTCGAATAGGTCAGGAATCCTTTCGAAGAGTTCAGGTGCTCTTCGAAAACTAAACCTGGAGCTTTTAGATCTTTTTGCAAAGATCAAGTTCTTTTCGAAAAGTTCAGGTTCTTTTCGAAAAGTATTCTGTTATGCATTCTTCTGTTCGAATAGCTCCAAACCTCTTTCCAGGTTGAAACCAGGCCTTTGTCCTCTTTAGTTTAGGCATTTTGACCGTCAGTGAGGTTGTTCCTTCTTCTTTCCCTAGATTAGCACGAGTCATCATCTTTTTGGCACTTTTAAGCTGCTTTCAAGGTTAAGTCTGCCTTCATTATTAGCTGTAAAACAAACGCTAAAAACACTTATTTAGTATTCTCAAAGGTCTATCAAGACTCAGGTTAAGGGCTGGAAAATGGTGTTTTCCAGTTCTCAACATCCGCTGTTGTTGCCCTTGTGGTTAAGGGTGATAATTTAGTTTACTTTAGAGTCCCAGGATCGATTTAGAGAGAAAGCGGATGGAGATAATTTCCTATGCATCGACAGTTGAGAGTCACATGTATGAACTAGTTTGTGCTCTTCTAGACATAGTATATATAGTTGGCATGCTTGGTCGGTATCAATGTAATCCTGGTTTAGACCATTGAAAACTAGCCAAGAAGGTTTTTCGTTATTTACAAGGGCCAAAAGGGCACATGCTCACATACAAAAGGTCGAATAACATTGAAGATATTGGTTATTCAGATACTTACTATGATGGGCATCAAGACACTCGTAGGTCCACATCGGATTATATTTTTATGCTTGCAGGTGGACATGTATATTGGAAGAGCGTGAAGCAGATCCTGACTACTTCGTCTACTATGAAAGCAGAGTTTGTTGTATGTTTTGAGGCAACATGTGAGACACTATGGTTGAGGAATTTTATCTCAGAGCTTCGAATTGTTAATAGTATTCCAAGGCCACTAAAAATCTTATGTGATAATTTTATTACGATAGCTATCTCTAATAACAGCAAGACTAGTGGAGGTTCTAAATATATTGATATCAAATATCTTATTGTAAGGGAGAAAGTTCAGAATCAAATTATATCTATTGAAAAGATCAGTACGACACTCATGCTGGCTAACCCTCTCACTAAAGGCTTATCTCCCAAGCTCTTTTCGGAGCACATTGCATGCATGAGATTAAAGAAAAGTTTTGATAGCCTTTGAGAGTGGATTAAAGAGTGACTACATTTATTTAAATTGATCTTAAAATAAAGATAATATTTTTTTTTTCTTGCAAATTTTTCTACGGTACATGTTTTATAGGGTTTTGGATGAATCGATACCCAAGATCCATGCAACTTGTTCGATAGTGGTGTATCGAAACTAATAACAAAATCTTTTCAAATATGAATATATTTTAAAACGGTTCCTTATATTTTTAAAATATACTTACTATCAAATCTCATGCTTACCTATGAAAAGAAAATAAAAATGTACTAACTAATGTCTCATGTAATTCAGGTAAGCAAATACAAGCAATAATTTTGAACAAAAATATAGGAGTAAATTAACTAATCAAGCTAAATGAAGTTTACTATATATCAAACCATAATAATATAAAAAAATCCAAAATTTAAGTTTGGCACAAGATATTTAAAGATAAGTTTAGACAAGGGTGGCTTTATTTGCAACCCACCAAAACTCTAAAAGCACCCACCCTCTCATGTCAAATCATTTACGAGGATAAGTGGGTGCTTGTAGAGTTTTGATTGGTGCAAATAGAGGTACCTTTAGATAAATTAACAACTGTCATTGAGGCTACTGCTAAGACGTTACAATGCAACCCATATACTATTGGCTTATTAAATAAAATTTTTCTTTAAATAATTTATATTTTATGTAATTTATCTTACACTCTTTTTGTCTGGTTGGAATATAAGGAGATTGCTCTCCATATTTCCCCTTTATATTTTTTCATATCCATCTATTATTAGTTTTCGAACATAAACTATGTTATTGCCCCCTAAAATTTGTAAAATACTCTCCGACTCCCAAACCGTTTATGTATGTTTAAAATTTCATACTTTTATAAATGCAATTTTTATTTCTTATTTTATCTAATTATACATGCATGCATATATGTTGTTACATTTGTAGTAAATATAAGTGATCAATCATCAACAACACGTAAAATAGATTGGAGTTGACACAATTATCAATATTAAGTAAGTATTAGGGAAATATGATTTTTTCCTTAATAAATTTTTGTCCACTCCTTATACTTAAATTTTCTAACTCTCTTCTATTAAAAAAATAATAATATAGGTCAATGGAATTAATTTAATTTAAATAGGGGACAATTTAAATATTACGGAATCAAAAAAAATAAAAGCAAACTTATCTCCTACCCCATTAAATCAAACACAACAATAATAGTACAAGAGCAGTCACTACAAAAAATAAGATTATTAGCAACAAATTTTTACTGTAAAAAAATGTCGTTATTAACAAAAAAACTCTTAATACTATTAGCGGCAAGGATATTAACGGCAATTTTTTGTTAATAACGACAGTTAAAATACTGCCGCTAATAGACTTAGTTTTTGTAATGGATCTAGCGTAATCGCGTTTTAACTGCCGCTAATAGACTTAATTTTTGTAATGAGTCTAGTGTAATGGCGTCCCTCTCTGGGTTTCTGGCTGGACGCCTGGTGTGGTGCCTCCCCTTTGGCATTGGGATTTAATATCGTCTTGGGGCATTCTAACCCGTTCAAGGGATTGTTGATTTGTAATCTAGCCCTGTAACAGCTGCCCCTCTAAAATGGGTTAGTCAACCAGTTGACTCAAACCCAACCTGAGACGATCAATTAGGGTGACCCGAGACCCAAGTCCCCAAAGATTCATCTGCTGGCTAGTTGGGACATTTATGTCCCATATTATTGAGGGTGAATCTTCCTGCATCATTGATTAGTTGAAGGATTCTTAATTATAACCCTCCGTGGAAGTACGGTCACATTTTTGCGCAGATATGTAATGATCTTCACGGCAAATCGGTTTCTTTTAATCATATTATTAGATCTGGTAATGTAATTGCGGATAATTAAGCTGGTCAAATCTGGGGTTTCTATTGGTCCGATTGGCATCGGCTAAGTGTTGTTACTTGTATTTTTTGGGTTTCCTTCTATAGAGCCTCTCGCTCCATGGAAAGCTCCTCCTTTTTTATGAAATTGGTTATTCATAAAAAACAACAAAAAGGACCAAGTGCCCAAAAATATGAAACATCATAAAGGGCACCTCAAATTGGGACACTTCTAGTGACACCCAATAGAAACCTCAAAATAATTTGTGTCGTGTGGTGGCATTACTAAAGTCACCTACACCCAATCTAGAACCATACATTTTGGTACCTGAATTTGCATCCAAGTGAATCACATCGATGATCTCACCAAAAATTATGACAAGCTTAAGATAAACTCGAGATGATACTACAAAAAATAAGACTATTAGCGGCACCAAAAACTGTTGCTATTAACAAAAAAAATGCCCTATTATTCCTGTCGCTATTAAAACAACAAGTTTTCTTATTAATAGCAGCAATTTTTTGTGCCCCTAACAATCTTATTTTTTGTAGTGTCATCTTCAATGGTGGTGATCGAATCAACCCCTACACTTTAGCCTACTATAGCTTAGTCAAACATAGACTTTGATATCCTATGGCTCATAAAAAGGCTAATACCCATTTTAGATATATGAGTTTTATATGAGAAAGTGGCAAAATAGGCAATTAAATACCAAATTGAAGGGCCTATTAAAGAATTTACTCTAATTTCTAAATTAGAAATTAAAATTATAATTAATCATTAGCAAATCCTAGCACTTGATTCTTTTGACCACATCTCACACCCTTGGATTCACCTTGGGAAAATCTTAGGTGATAGATGGGGCTACTTATCATGCACCACAAGATTACTTGGAAAGTGAGTCTATCACATAAATTGAGGACCTAAAGGACGATGGGAAGTGAAGCCTTGTGGGCCCCACTATCACACGTGCATGGAGGAGTTAGAGAGAGGAGAGAAAAGGAGTGGAGGCTACGGACGAGAGATAGTGTCACTTGGCACTCGTCTCCCAAAGCATGGCCTTAACCCCTATTGTAAAATTTGATTTCCAACCCCCAACCATCTCCATCTTCAACCTCTAGAGCTCTTCTCCATTGAAATACGTTGAAGCTCCTCCCTATCCAACCATCCAACCTTTGATCCAACACCTCCATTCAAATCCCCACTGCTTCTAGACTCACATATATAGCTTAGAATCAATCCAATTCACACCCATCTCAGCCATCTTTGAGCTACGAAACAGCCACCACAAAGAGCTTATATCAAGGTAAAGTCATGGTCTTGATGTGATGTAGAGTAGTGGTAGAGATTGTAGTACATTTCATATTTTTGTGTATTGTTGTTTTGAAATTTAGATTTTGATCTTTGAAATTAAACTTTTGAGACCAAGATGATCTTGCGTGTCATTTTTATGTGCATGCATGATCATCACATGGTCAAAGAATTTGTGTTGTTATGCATGGTCAGTAGCCCCTTGAATTTGTGTCGTTACGCCGCTAAAATCTCAGCAATTGCGGAGGGGCATAAATAGGAACAACGTGCCTTCAGGCAAGAGGAAGTACTCTTTTTATTTTATTTTTCCTTTATTTTGGCCACAAGTAGAGACTGCGTTTGAACATGTTGATCGGGTGCCTAACACTTCCTGATAAATAACTGAAACCCTTACCCAAGAGCCTTTGGCGTAGACCGATGAATCAGAATCACATTTTATGCACTTCGGTGCTTATAAAATTTATTTAGGTTTCCCGGGACACCAAAAGCTCCAGGTGGCGACTCAATATTTTTCACGAGTACGCATCGTCACGACGGGATCATCAAAAATTCGCGATTGCACAAATGGAGACTCAGCTGGGGAGTAGCTAGTAGAGCTTTCCTTTGAAAGTTGGCCTGTTCCTTTATTTTCACTAACACTTGGCTATTTTTCCGTTGGTTTTACTCACCCCTACGATTCTATTTATTTTTACTCACCCCTACTTTTCCGTCATTTAGGTGCCTTAGCCGATTGGCGGGCCTACTTGTGCATCATCTTTACTTTTCTTTACTTTTCGGTCATTTATATGCCTTAGTCGATTGACGGACTTACTTGCGCATTTACACGCCTTAGCCGTTTGTCGGGCCTACGTGAGCTTTTACTTTCTAGCATGATATCCTAACAGTGGACGTCGACCTGTAGAGGCGGCACGGGACCATTATCCCCGGATTTTGAACATTAAGCAAACTCCCTTAAAATTGAAATTAAAATTGAACCAAGAGGGAGACTTCATTGAATTTTCACGTTGGGTAGATCTTACAAAAGGGTGGGAATTTAGGCAAAGATACAAACGTCCCGATTCTTATTACGGCGGCAGCCCTTAGTGGTGATGATCCCTAAAAGAACTACCTCATCCAGTATCTGAGAAGGCACCTTCGCTGGAGGTACATCAGGTGGGTAACCGAGCTAGTTACAAAGCTTAAAACCTTTGGGGAGTGCGTTTAGTTGCCCCGAATCAACATTGTATCCTTAGGATTGGAAAGGAGGGACCTGTTATAATAAGAAAGTCAGTCCCCGGAAGCATCGCTTCCACAAAACCACATAAAGGGACCAATTTCGGGCTTGTTATTCTGCTGCCACCCTAGTTATATACTATGCTTCTACCTGGCGTGTGTAAAATCTATGCCAAGCCATTTTTATCCAGAATTTCTCTGGCGTGTATATTATACACGCAAAGCCAAAACTGAACAAAATTAGCCTGATGTGTATAATACACACGCTAAGCCATATTCTCCAGAATTTGGCCTAGCACATATAATACACACGCCAAGTCTATCCTGGGTTAGGCAGCCCAAATCTGGGGCCAATCTTCACCTCCCCGAGTTCCCCGCTTAGTGGTTTAGCACCCCGGATAATTCCCGCACTCTCCGACACCCAATATGCCCCTGCCAATTAAAAGAGGGTAACTTCTTATTGACTCGCTCCGGGGGATCAAGTTGTTTGCGTTGATTCCCGCGGCTTCAATAGATCAAAGGGTTTCCCTTTGATTATTCCGAAGTGCGTCAGGATCCCGCCACGGGAGATATTTGGGGTACGAACAACACCCGAAATGGGAATTACAAGGCTCCGAAATTCTTCATAGTAACGTATTTACTTGCCATTTTTCAAAAAAATTAATAATAATAATAATAATAACAATAAATCAAAATACAGTCATCACAAAAAAAAATCGAAAAAGAAATGGAAAAAATATTGTGGTGTCGGCACAACTACATCGCCTTACTCCCCGTCGTCCCGCAGAGGGAGAAGGAGAAAACTTTACGGGCCCCATCCGAGGCACCGGTACCCAACCCGCCAACAAGCCATGTCGTGGGCAGTGGATCCGGCATACACCGATCATGACTCATCCCCACCACATTCCCCAACTCATTCCTATTGGAAGAGACTTTTACCTCCATCCCACTCACCCAACCACCATTTACCGTCATCGGACCCTTCGGTGCACCCATCTTTCCATCCACACCGTCCAAAATTTATCTCTCTCCCCACCCACATCCTCTCAAGATCCATCCACATCCACCCCGCATACACCCCGTTTTTTACCCCATTTCCCCTCAAATCCAAACAACCCTAATTTTCCCCCCTCCACCATCACCCTAAACCCACCCTATGTTTCATCACACTCTTTCCCCACCTCAAACTCAAATTCACTCCATCTTCCTACCACATCCAACATACCCCCATCATCCCCATCTAATCCAAGCATACCACATTCCTTCACATACACCCAATCCATGAATAACCTCCCATATCCACTCCACATCCATCATACATCCCCCATCAACCCACGTCATGCCTCCTTCCCCCATGACCCCCATCAACCCCCCATCATCTATACCCTTCAAGCCCCCCATATACCGGGAGACCCGTGGCATGGACACTAAGGCCCAATGGCCCAGACCCACTAGGGCCCAATGGGCCAGACCTATCAAGGCCCAATGGGCCAAACCCATTAAAGCTCCATGATCCCAACTCGTCCAGATCCTATGGTCCAAACCCACCCAAGTTCCTTACCGTATGCCCAAGCCTAGCAAGGCCCAAGCCTTGGATCCTCATACCCATACCCTCCACAATTTCTTCAATATCTCACTCACCCAGAACCCTCATACTCGGCCCCAGGCGGGAACCTGGCACCTATACTTCACCAACCCCAATTCACCCACCCTCATGCACCTCAAGGCCATCCTCAAGTATCCCTCCAAACCCAATGACCTCATCAGGTCTTAACCTAAAATCTAACTTCCACTCATCCTCCATAGAACTTCCCTCACATACAATGGTCCCACCTAGCACCCATTCAGTCAGTTTCGCACCAATAGGAAAATCTCACCCCGACTCCACCATATGTAGACCCACAATATGAGGAAGATGAGATTAGGAACAACAAAGCTTCTGCAGGGGCACTCACTAGCATCAATCCTCCACCCGTAATTACCAACCCCCCTGGAAGCAGAAAGTGAATGGAGACCGACTGTCAAAAGAATGGCACCCCTGTCCAAAAAATCCGAGTAGTTAAAAGAACAACCGGACAAGATCTAGAAACAATTGATGAAAATGGGTGGAGCTGTGTTGTTAGTTCTTAGTGTGCATGATTTATTTGTATTTTGAAAATAGACTTACAAATGATGAATTGTACTGAATTTGGAAAACAAAAAAGAATAAGAAAATATCAGCACAGAGAGAACATAATTAGCCTGCAAGATCAGGGCCACTTGTAGCAAGTTTTAAATGTAAGTGAGTAAAAGATCGTCCACAGGGAATTGATTTAAAATGCAAGATAAACCTTCAGATCTGAGCTACTAGATCTGACCTCTGATCCTATCTACAAAGCACATAAGATGGGAGGTTGAATTTGTCACATTAACTAAATGATAAAAGTAAAAATTAAAACTAAATGATCCAGATCCGAGTTGGGGAGATTTGATGTAAATTAGTAAGAATGGAGAAATAATATCTAACTTCGATTTAGTACTTGATTGCAGAATGAGAATAAATGTAAAACAAATGAGATATTATCCAATCTTCATCTGCCTACCAGCACAAATGCAAGAGAAAGTAATCCAACTCAAGGATTGGAATTGAGTTGGACTTATGGCTATGGTCTATCCACTTCAATGGACACAGATCATCCAATAGTCTTCAAATCGAATCCGTGATTCAAAACAAAAAACACCACTATAAATACTGTGAGAAATTAGGTTACAAACGCCAATTCTCAGAGGGATAATGAATTAAGGGAAATTGCTTTAAAAACAGTAAATCTAAAGGAATCTAATGAAATAAGGAGATCACAGGGAAGCCCTAACACGAATCCAATTGAGAACGTACGGTTTACAGCAACCTTTTCAAATTCACCATTACAATTACAGAGCAGAGCTTAAACAGCTCTTAGATTTATAGTCTTGAATACAATTCTCACTTGAATTACAAAAGTATCTCACAGTTCTCAAGTACAAATAAAAGCTAGGCTATTACAGAAGTTTCAGACTAGCTATCTGAATTGGAAATGGGACAATAGAAATAAAACTCAAAATCTAGATATCCAAATTGGGCAAATGGTTCGTCTATTTATAGTTTTTCCTAACTCCAGCTCAGATGTGTATCAACCAATCAGAATTGGTTAGATCCGTATCAACCAATAGGAGTCGAGCACAAGGATCCAGATCTGTTTTGGCCAATCAGAACTGCTTGATCTGGTTCAGCCAATCAGGTGACAGAAGCATCAATTCTGTTATATAATTTAAAAATCTGTTTGAGCTTCTAGAAGTTCCCACCAAGTAATTTCATCTTTGGGTATTCACATGGGATAGAATATGCCTTTGGTTCGTGCTCAGAATCTTTCGGAATGTCCCTGGGCTTTTAAATGCATTGGGGCACGTGCAGAGATTACTGAATTGCCCTTGCAGATGCTGGGAATCTTCAGGATATCATTTCGCACAGTTTGGAGAACTTTTCGCAAGGTACTATGACTTCTGAAGCTCAATTCGCACAGATTGGAGACCTTTTCGAAAAGAACTGTAACTTCTGGAGATCTATTCGCACAGATTGGAGACCTTTTCGAAAAGCATTGTAACTTCTAGAGATCTATTCGTAAAGATTGGGGACCTTTTCGAATAGCATTCTGTAGTGCATTCTTCTTTTCGAATAGCTCCAAACCTCTTTCCAGGTTGAAACCAGGCCTTTGTCCTCTTTATTTTAGGCATTTTGGCAGCCAGTGAGGTTGTCCTTTCTCTTTCTTCCTCCAGATCAAGATGGGTCATCATCTTTTTGCCACTTTTAAGCTACTTTCAAGGTTAAGCCTGCTTTTATTGTTAGCTGTAAAACAAACACTTAAAACACTTATTTAGTTCTCTCAAGGGTCTATCAAGGCCCAGGTTAAGGGGTGGAAAATGGTATTTTCCAGTTCTCAACACACCCCCAAACCTAAGCTTTGCTAGTCCCTGAGCAAAGACAAAATTAAAAACAAAGTAAAAAGCCACTTTTATAGGGAGCACAGTTGCATTTAGCATATGCAACAAGCCTTTTAAACCCCTAGGTGATCCCTAGTAGAGGAGTGAAGTCTCCTGAGGGTTTTCGGTAAAGGTACCCACAAACTTCTCCAATAAATCAGTTAAGATCAATGCAGTTCTGTTAAAACAGACTTTCATCCAATCAGATTATTCACACCTGCGTTGTGAGAGGAATATCACGAAAATATCTGTTTAAAACTAAAATTCTGCTGTAATTCCTTTCATCATTCACTCAGTTTGTGTCAAAAAGTTTTTTACAAGACAAATTAATGAAAAACTTGCCTTCTATTTGAAAATTCAGTTTTGATGTTACCCCAATAAATTGATTTCAAACCCAACTCTCTCCAGGATTTTCACTCACCATGTAAGTAAGAGGGTTGTACTATTTCACACAGCTCAAGAGCAGTTACAACCCTCAAATAGGGCTTTAAGAAGGAGCATAGGCATTGCTTTTCAGTTCTGAATTCACTGCTCTTTTCACCATAGATTACACAAATCCTTATCTCCATGTGACAGCTCAATCCATCTTTGATCAGTAAGGACTTTAACTTGGGTTGTAATGTGGCTTATGGGTGAAATTTATCAAGAATAAAGGGGTGGAATGGAGTTTAAAATTTGGAAGTCAGTCAAGGTAAGGAGGTGGTATGGACACCTTCATTATTTCAGCACAATTTCATCTTCTTCTTTGAATTTTCAGAGTCAAAGTGGCCATCTTTTTCTCCTTCTTTTTCTAACTTCCAATAAAATGACTTCTCTTTTTTTTTTCAAAGAAACATTGACTGGAATGTCACATTTCTTTTATTGATACATCACTGCCTTCAATTATATTTCTTTTTCTTTTACCAAACTGTTACCCAACTCTCCTTTCTTCAGTTTTCTTTCCTTTACCTTCTGAATTCTCAGAGTGAGGGTTAGGCTAAATGAGGTTGATGAGGTTTCAAAGAAATCATGGATTTATAAAGCTCAAATGGTGTGTATCAAGGGCATTTTTAAAAGGTGGGGCTTTTTGAAGTTCAAACTGTCCAAAAGGAGGCTCTACATCATGTCTTTAATATCATGATTGTTGTCAAGTTATTTCAATTTGAATATGTGTAACTTCTAGTGATAGTAAGCAGGTTCAAACAACCCCTAGAGTAGAAAAAATTGCCAATTCATACCTCCAAAGAATACATTTCAGGGCTAAATCTCACTGGGTGTAGTTTTCTATCAAATTCCTGAGGTATATCATCACTGTTTTCTCTCTTTTTAGGTTTACTAAAACATCAATTTTCTTTTGAAAATTTTTTGGCATTCACTTCATGAAAGTATTGGAATTACACTAAAAATCAGTTTTAAAAAGTTTTAACTTCCTCATTTTTCAAAACAACAGGTGTGAAATTACTTTATCTTCAAAATTTCTGCTGTGATCATAAGCTGCTCTGATGTTAACTAAACTATTGGCAATTCTGCCACACTCCCAAACCTATGATGAGCAGTGTCCTCACTGGTCTAAGAGTGCATAAGCAACGAAAATAATAAAAAACAAAAATCATATTGACAGAGAATAAAGAAAAGAAATGCACAGTAATTACAAATTAACAAAAGTTAAAAGAAAACAGGAATTACATACTACAGACCCAACAAAACAAACATGTACAATGTATTCTAATAACTGGGGTCAAAATCTGTATCATAAGTTGGTTCAATGGGTTCAGAACTGGAATCACTGTTAGAGTCAGAACTTGAATCAATATTGGAGTCTGAACTCGATTTAGCCTTCTCCTGGATTGTGGCTTGTAGCTCGGTGTATTCCTCAGATTTGATCTTTTTGGTGAGGCCAATATATTTCAAGTCTAATAGCCCTCAATTTTTCTTGTTCAAGCTGTGCTTGCAACATGATAACCTTGTGTTGTTCACTCCTAACCATCTGAAAAGTTTGGCCCAACAGGTCCTGCATCTTCTCTCTCTCAAATTTCATAAACAGCTGCAGTTTCTGAATCTGGTCTTCATAAGGGGTTTTGATGTAAGTGTCGAAATCGGCAATCCCCTTAAGGACATCGCGAAAGATGTAAGGGTTATCTTCCATAGCCCTTTTAAGAGTGGCAAAACGTGGGATGGGAATGGAGTGGTAGGGGACCATATGTATTCCAGCTGTGGGGGAAGGGGAAGATGAATCTATAAGCACTACCTCAGGGTCAGTTTGAGTGGCTTGAGCAGAGACATTAAGGATGGGTGTAGGTGAATCCAAAAGTATTACCTCAGGTTCAAATTGGGTAGCATGGTCAGACACAGTGAGGATGGGTGGATCTAAAACTATTACCTCCGGATCTGTTTGGGTTGCTTGGTCAGAAACAGGAGGTACAGTGGCTAAAGTGGTTGTTTGAAATGTGGAGGCTAAGGTTTGGAGAAGGGAATTTGTCACAAACTGATTATCTGTGTTGATTTGTAGTTGGGCATGGATGGATTGGAGAAAGGTAAAGATTTGGCTAATTGTGTCAGTTGTGGGTGTGGTATGCAAAGTAGGGGCTGGTAAAATTGATGTAGATGGTTGAGGGGCAATGGGTGAAATGGCTGTAAAGGGGGAAGTAGCCAAATGGGTGAAATGAGGAGGATCAGATATGGGAACAGATTCAAGCCCAATATTCTCCAAAATAGATCCCATTAAAGATGAATAGGCCTCTGTTGTGAATATCTCAGGTTCAGGGGTATGGGTGATTTCAGGTGTATGAGTTGAATGAGCAGGTGAACCTGAGAAGCTATGGAGGAGGGGAGTGCTAGGAGAGTGTTCAACAAAATCTGTGGCAATATCTTGGACCTTGTTAGGTGAAATTGGTGGTGTAAGTATGGCTGGAGTGGTTGGTGTAGAGGGAGAGTCTGCAATTGGGATTATGGTTGTTATGAGTGATGGAACTGCTGGAATGGGTGAAGGAATAGGAGCTGTGCTAGGTGAAGTGGGTAAGATGATGGCCTCTTCAACAATGGGTGCAGCTAAAGAGCTGGTCACCTCAGTAATGACAGCTTGTTCAATGTCAGCTGCAAGTGAAATAGGTGCAGCTAAAGAGCTGAGCTGGTCACCTCAGGGTCTGGTAAAGCAGGTTCAATGGCAGCTGCAAGGGCTGGTGCTGGTATAGCAGGTTCTTGGGGTGGCTCAACCTCTTCCCTCATTCTATTCAACATGGTTTAGCTTGTAGTCCAACCCCTCTTCCCAAAAGCGTGAGGAGAGAGAATCTCAAGTGGCTCTTGCTCATCAATGTCAAATTTGGCTCTTAGTAGGGCTGTGATCAGCCTACCAAATGGTATTCCAGCTCTTTTCTGCTCTTTCTTCATCTTGACACTGATGTCAGCCATGGCTTCAAAAATTAGCATTGGGGCATTGAATAATTGCCCCTTAGAGAAATGAAAGAGGGCCTCCAAAATGGGTGTTCTTCTTTCCTGGTTGTGCCTAGATACATAAAAGCATCCCCTCAAAATGGAATCTATCAGCAGAAATTGAGGTGCTAAGTCTCTTCTCATGATGGACTGCCCAGTTCCAACTATGCCTTGGGTTAGATGTGCAACCATTTCTCTAAAAGAAGCTATCTCTGGTGCAGCCAAAGGACCAGCCGGATCATGTTGAAATGGTATCCCCAAGGCATTTCCAATGTCTTCATAAGTGACTGTTAAATCACAATCATCAATGAAAATTATAAGCGTTGGGACATCAGCATCCTTCTCAGTCACTTTCACCATATTTTGGTACCATAATCTCACCATTCTTGGATAGATTTTCTCTGGAAGAGGGGTTAAGATATTGCTCAGTGAAGCATCCCTGATGTAGTTCAATGATAGCTTACATTCAGGTTTGTTTGAGAAAAAGTTCTTATTAACAATAAGCTCTTGGATCAGCTTCTGAGCTTCAATGAATGGGTTTGGCAGTACCAAATGCATAGGCAGAGGAGGAAGCTCAGGCTCAGGACTAGGAGCTGCTGTTGGGATGGGTTCCTCATGTCTAACCTTCTTCCCTTTCTCAATCTTATCAGCTTTATCCATCGACATTTTCCTCTTGGCTAAGGTTTTAACTTTTTCTTTTGTGGAGGGTTTACTAACTTTCTTCACAGACGACTTCGAGAACATTGTAGCCAGTGATTTTTTAGCTTTCCCCAATTTAAAACTTTGTTGGAATTTCACACAATGTATGCTGACACAGAAATTAATTTGCAAAACACAAACAGGGGATATGCACAGAAAAATATCGAAATCTAGGGTTTTGCTTGAAATCTTTGATCGCTTGATTAAATCTACCAGCATCAGAAGCAAAGGGTCCCTCTCTTCAAGCTTAATCAATGGAACAAATATGAAGGAAATGGGATCTGAACTCTAAAAGCATGCAGGGATGGAAGGAAAATGGGTTTTCTGTGCAACAGGACACTCTGGGAAGGCTTTCGAATATGAAACCCTTGCTTCGCAAGGGTTTAAATATGCTCAAAACGATTTTCGCAAAGCATCTTTGAAGTTTTCGAAAAGTTCAAAACAGTCCTTTTTTACAAAGGAGAATGGCATCAGTACCATTCGAAAAGCAAAAGGCTTCAGAAACAACTTTTCGAAAAGCAAAAGGCTTCAGAACCAACTATTCGAAAAGCTAATCATTCTTTTCGAGCAGTTAGTTACAAGTCCAGATCCTTTTCGAAAAGAAATTAAACTTTTTGAATTGAATTTTTTTTTCTTTGCGAATTTATTTTTCACATATTGTAAACTTCTCGAATTGAGTGTAAAACATGACTAAAAACAGAGAGACATAAACTATGCAAAAACTACAAAACAAACACAAATAAAATACATATGATACAGTTGTTTATCATCAAATTTTTGGAGGCTCTTGATGATAGATAGTCAGCACAGGCTCCAGGGTATTTTCAATGCATGGTTTGAGCCTCTGACCATTTGCTTTCAAGGTTCTCCCATCACTTGGGTCCATAATTTCAACAGCCCCAAAAGTAGATGCTTGAATGACATTATATGGCCCTTCCCACCTGGATCTCAGCTTTCCAGAAAAAAACGTAAATTTTGGGTTGAATAGCCATACCTTAGAGCCAGCTATGAACTCTTTGCTCAGCAGATTTTTGTCATAGAAAGCCTTAACTTTTTCTTTGTAAGATCTTGCATTAGTGTATGCATCCATTCCCAGCTCCTCCAACTCAGCAAGCTGTAGTTTCCTGTGATTACCAGCAGTAGTAAGATCCATGTTCAAGGTTTTAATAGCCCAAAAGGCCTTATATTCTAGCTTCACTGGTAAATGGCATGCTTTGCCATACACCAATCTGAATGGGGACATGCCAATTGGGGTTTTATAGGCTGTCCTATATGCCCACAATGCATCATTCAGCTTAAAGGACCAATCTTTTCTGTCCTTCTTCACAGTCTTTTCCAGTATATGTTTGATTTCTCTATTGAAAATCTTCACTTGTCCACTGGTCTGTGGATGATATGGAAAAAGTATGCTATCAGTAGCCAAAAAGTTGACTATATTTGCAAACCAAGGAGTGTGTATACTGATAGCAAAAAGTTGCTCATCAGGGAAAGATTCATTGATAGGCAGCCTATCAATCTCAGCAGTTAGAATTCTAGACAGGTGGTCAGCCACCACATTCTCCACACCCTTTTTATCTTTAATCTACAAATCAAACTCCTGTAATAGGAGGATCCGCCTGATTAATCTTGCTTTGGTATCCTTCTTAGATAGAAGGTATTTCAGGGCTGAGTGGTCAGTGAACACCACAATTTGTGAACCCAAAATATATGACCTGAATTTCTCCAAAGCAAAAACAATTGCCAGCAACTCCTTCTCAGTTGTTGTGTAATTGAGTTGTGCATCAATCATTGATCTACTGGCATAAGCTATGACATGAGGGAGCTTATCCTTTCTTTGTCCAAGAACAGCTCCCAAAGCATAATCTGATGCATCACACATCAGCTCAAAAGGCAGTGAATAATCTGGAGACTGTAGTATTGGAGCTGAAATCAAACAATTTTTTAAGAATTCAAATGCCTTCAGGCATTCATTATTGAAAATAAAAGGAACATCTTGGCACAATAAATGGCAAAGAGGCTTGGATATTTTACTGAAGTCCTTAATGAACCTCCTGTAAAATCCAGCATGTCCCAGAAAATTTCTGAATTGTTTAACAGTTTTGGGAGGAGGCAAATGTGCAATTAAATCAATTTTTACTCTGTCCACCTCAATGCCCTTGTGGGAGACAACATGACCAAGGACAATGCCTTGGGTGACTATGAAATGGCTCTTCTCCCAACTCAAAACTAAATTAGTTTCCTCACATCTCTGTAACACCAAGCTGAGATGATGTAAACACTGGGCAAAACTGTGTCCATATATTGAAAAATCATCCATAAAAATCTCCATAAATTGGTCAATCATATCAGAGAAAATGGAATGCATGCATCTTTGAAAGGTAGCAGGAGCATTACAAAGACCAAAAGGCATTCTCCTATAGGCAAAAGTGCCAAAGGGGCAAGTGAATGTGGTCTTTTCCTGGTCTTATGGATACACAGGAATCTGGTTGTAACTACAGTAACCATCAAAAAAACAATAATAAACTTTTCCTGCTAGCTTATCTAAAATTTGATCAATGAATGGAAGAGGGAAATGGTCTTTTCTGGTCATTGTGTTTAGCTTTCTGTAATCAAGACAGACCCTCCAACCAGTTGTTTGTCTGGTTGAAATAAGCTCACCAGAATCTGAGGTTACAATAGTGATCCCAGATATCTTAGGTACCACCTGTGTAGGTGCCACCCAAGCTGAATCTGAAATGGGATAAATGACCCCTGCATCCAACAACTTAAAAACCTCTTTCATGACCACTTCTTGCATATGAGGATTCAGCCTCCTCTGCATTTCCCTAGAAGGCTTTGCATCTTCTTCCAAATAAATTTTATGCATGCAAACAGCTGGACTGATTCCTCCCAAATCAGCAATAGTCCAGCCAATTGCCCTCTTATGCTGTTTCAATACATTCAACAATTTTTTCTCTTGCTCCTCAATGAGGGATGAAGAAATAATCACAGGCAATGTTTTTTGGTCTCCTCAAAACACATATTTCAGATTTTTGGGCAGCTTTTTCAGCTCAACATCAGGTGGACTGAGTAAAGAAGGTAGCAAAGGTACCTTGGCTATTTGTGGAAGGGGAAGAACAACAGGTTTCCATGAAAAACACCTTGCACAGCATTCACTTCCTCAGACTTTGAGGTACAAACTGTTTCGTCCACAGCATTTCTCCAAGCATCTTTAAAATCTATGGTTAAATCTTCACACTGCAAAAACTGTGGTAAAGTTTCTTCTACCAGCTCATCCAACAAATCAACAAGAAAGCATTCCTCAGAACTGAATTGAGGCTGTGTAATTGCATTGTAAACATTTAACTTCACCTTCATATTTCCAAAAGAGACTTCCATAATACCAGACCTGTATTGAATGCAAGCATTGGTTGTAGCTAGGAATGGTCTCCCCAAAATGACAGGGATAGAAGTTCTGCTTTTTGTAGGTTCCATGTCTAATACCAAAAAATCAGCAGGGTAGAAAAACTTATCTATCCCTACCAATACATCCTCAATCATCCCAACTGGATTTCTTTTAGATCTGTCTGCTAGTTGTAACACCACATGAGTGGGTTTTAACTCTCCCAAACCTAGTTTCTCATATACAGAATATGGAAGCAGGTTAACACTAGCAACCAAATCTAATAAAGCCTTTTCAATGGTACGTTCCCCAATGATGCAAGGGATTGTGGGGATTCCAGGATCTTGAAGTTTAGGAGGTGAGGTAATGGATAAAACCTGTTTAACTCTTTCCACAGCAAAGACCTTCTTGGATAACTGTATCCTAGATTGTCTTTTGTGAGTACAAATATCTTTTTAAAATTTTGCATATGTTGGGACTTGCTTAATTGCATCAAGCAAAGGAAGATTTATCTTGACTTGCTTGAAAGTCTCCATCATTTCATCTATTTTTGTATTCCCTTTGTCAAAAGGGGATGCAGACTTCATGGCATGGGGAAATGGTAAATGAGGAACTAGTCCTTCATTTACAGCTTTAGAATTATCATCAGAATATTTTTTATTTTTCTGTTTTTCATTTTTTTTATTTTTCTGAGGTATATCAACACCCCCAATGCTAATATCATGCTGCTCCTGCTGCATATCTCTAGCAGTTTCCTCAATTTTTTCTTCTTCTTTTTCAAGATTCACATTGTTATTTACAACTCTTCCACTTCTCAAAGTAGTGATAGTTTTTACTTCTTCATGTGAAACAGAAGCATCTCCTACCATGAACTGTCCTTTAGGATTGTTCAAGGGTTGGCTGGGTAACCTGCCTTCCTCTCTTTTAGCCAAAGTATTTGAAAGTTGACGCAATGTTTCTTCAATCTTCTTTGTACTCTGACTGTGAAAGTTTACAGTCTGAGTTAAAGACCCTAAATTCTGGAGTGAGGTTAGAACTTGGTCTTCAAAAGAAGGAGATCTGGAAGGGGTTTGAACAGGACCAGATTGCTGCACAGGTTGTGCCATCTGTTGTGGAATGGGCTGTGGAAAATTTGGCTTGGTATAAAAATTCTACCGATAAGGCTGAGCAGTTTTGAAAGGTATTTGGTCCTTTGGTTGTTGCTGCTGTTGTGATTGATAATTTCCCTGGCTCCACCTTAAATTGGGGTGCCCTCTCCATGTATATTCATTTGACTGCATCTGTCCAAATGATTGAGCAGCATGAGCTTGCTCCGCCACTAGATCTGGGAACTGTGGTGCAGCTAGACATTGATCAAGTGAATGAGTAGGGGACTGGCATATCAGACATGCCTCCTCTACTCTTGCAACCATTGGATTTTTAAGTGAGTCTATCAATCTATCAAACTTAGTGGTCAAATTATCCATTTTCCTTTCCAACTCATTCACCTCATAAATCTTTCCCTTGGTGGTCTGCTGATTGTTCAACCGAGCAGGATTCTCAATGTCTCTTGACAGAGATTCCTGTTGAGTTGAGTTTTTGCCAATCACTTCAAATAAGTCCCAAACCTCCTCAACTATTTTTTGCAAGTAGGTGCCTCCACAGGAAGCATCTACCATATTCTTGCCCTTTTGATCAATTCCTTGATAGAAGCTTTGAACGAGCTGCCATTGGAGAATTTGATGATGAGGACATTGCCTTAAGAGTTCTTTAAACCTTTCCTATGCTTCATGGAAAGTTTCAGTTGAGTGTTGTGAGAAGGAAATAATATTTTGTCTCAACTGGCTGGTCTTAGACATAGGGAAGTATTTGGCTAAAAATTGACACTGCAAATCATTCCAAGAAGTGATACTATTTGGTGCCAACATAGACAACCATGCTCTAGCTTTGTCCTTTAATGAAAAAGGAAAGACCCTAAGCTTGGTTGCCTCTGGACCCAGTCCATCTATGTTGAATGTTGTATAAAGAGACAAGAATTCATCCACATGCTTGTATGGATTTTCCTTACTCAAACCATGGAAGGAAGGAAGCATGTGGATGGTTGATGATTTGATCTCATAATTTCCTTCAACAGTAGGAAATTGGATGTAAAATGGGGAATTATATGCACCAGGTGCAAAGTAATCCCTCAAAAGTCTAGGTTCTTCACCCATATTAGCAGTCTCAGCAAAATTCTGTGATGTTTGTCTGGTTCTTAGTAGCCTTTCAACTTCTAAATTCAGAGGGACAATCTTAGGATTAAGAGTCCTCCTACCAAACATACAACACAGAAATAGAAAAAAAATAAAATTATGCAAAGCAAACCTTCAAAACTGAGTAGATTCCAAGCTCAAATGTTACTGCACAGATTTAAGCAACAGAACAGTTAGCACTGATGTAAAAATAAAATAAAATAAAACTTAGGTCTACCAATTTTAAAACAAATTCCCTGGCAACGACGCCAAAAACTTATTTTTAGTTCTTAGTGTGCATGATTTATTTGTGTTTTGAAAACAGGCTTACAAATGATGAATTGTACTGAATTTGGAAAACTAAAAAGAATAAGAAAATATCAGCACAGCGAGAACATAATTAGCCTGCAAAATCAGGGCCAATTGTAGCAAGTTTTAAATGTAAGTGAGTAAAAGATCGTCCACAGGGAATTGATTTAAAATGCAAGATAAACCTTCAGATCTGAGCTACCAGATCTGACCTCTAATCCTATCTACAAAGCACATAAGATGGGAGGTTGAATTTGTCACATTAACTAAATGATAAAAGTAAAAATTAAAACTAAATGATCCAGATCCGAGATGGGGAGATTTGATGTAAATTAGTAAGAATGGAGAAATAATATCTAACTTCGATTTAGTACTTGATTGCAGAATGAGAATAAATGTAAAACAAATGAGATATTATCCAATCTTCATCTGGCTACTACGGATGCAAGAAAATAATCAACTCAGGATTAAATTGAGTTGGACTTATGGCTATGGTCTGTCCACTTTAATGGACACAGATCATCCAATAGTCTTCAATTCGAATCCGTGATTCAGAACAAAAAACACCACTACAAATGCTATGAGAAATTAGGTTACAAACGCCAATTCTCATAGGGATAATGAATTAAGGGAAATTGCTTTAAAAACAGTAAATCTAAAGGAATCTAATGAAATAAGGAGATCACAGGGAACCCTTAACACGAATCCAATTGAGAACGTACAGTTCACAGTAACCTTTTCAAATTCACCATTACAATTACAAAGCACAGCTTAAACAACTCTCGGATTTGTAGTCTTGAATACAATTCTCACTTGAATTACAAAAGTATCTCACAGTTCTCAAGTATGAATAAAAGCTAGGCTATTACAGAAGTTTCAGACCAGCTATCTGAATTGGAAATGGGGCAATAGAAATGAAACTCAAAATCTGGATACCCAAATTGGGCAAATGGTTCGTCTATTTATAGTTTTCCCTAAGTTCAGCTCAGATGTGTATCAACCAATCAGAATTGGTTAGATCTGTATCAACCCATAGGAGTCGAGCACAAGGATCCAGATCTTTTTTGGCCAATCAGAACTGCTTGATCTGGTTCAGCCAATCAGGTGACAGAAGCATCAATTCTGTTATGTAATTCAAAAATCTGTTTGAGCTTCTAGAAGTTCCCGCCAAGTAATTTCATCTTTGGGTGTTCACATGGGGTAGAATATGCCTTTGGTTCGTGCTCAGAATCTTTCGGAATGTCCCTGAGCTTTTAAATGCATTGGGGCGAGTGCAGAGATTACTGAATTGCCCTTGCAGATGCTGGGAATCTTCAGGATATCATTTCACACAATTTGGAGAACTTGTGTGACTTCAAGCTCTATTCATGCATTGGAGACCTTTTCGGAAAGAACTGTAACTTCTGGAGATCTATTCGCACAGATTGGAGACCTTTTCAAAAAGCATTGTAACTTCTGGAGATCAATTCGCAAAGATTGGAGACCTTTTCGAATAGCATTCTGTAGTGCATTCTTCTTTTCGAATAGCTCCAAACCTCTTTCCAGGTTGAAACCAGGCCTTTGTCCTCTTTATTTTAGGCATTTTGACAGCCAGTGAGGTTGTCCTTTCTCTTTCTTCCTCCAGATCAAGATGGGTCATCATCTTTTTGGCACATTTAAGCTACTTTCAAGGTTAAGCCTGCCTTTATTGTTAGCTCTAAAACAAACACTTAAAACACTTATTTAATTCTCTCAAGGGTCTATCAAGGCCCAGGTTAAGGGGTGGAAAATGGTATTTTCCAATTCTCAACAAGCTGAGATCCATGCAACGGACTTTTCTGATTTATGTCTGTTCTCTGAAGTCCCCTTGCCCCTAAAATTCAAAGTGCCAATCTTTGATAAATATAATAGCATAGGGAACCCCATTGCGCATATCAAGTCCTACTGCAAGGACATGTGCCAGTACAGGGGAGATGAGCGTTTCCTCAAAAAGGTCTCCAAAAGAGCCTTACGGGCTCAGCTTTAAGGTGGTTCACATCGCTTGAACCTTCCATGATCAAAATGTGGAAAGACTTGACCCATCTGTTTCAAGAATAATATATCTATAACATCGACATAGAACCGCGCAAGTCTGATCTAGCCCGGTTAAAGCAAATGCCCGACGAAGCATTTAGTGATTACCTTGGGCGATGAAGGGCGCTGACCTCTCATGCTAGAAACAGAATACCTGGCAATGAGATTGAAATGATATCAAAGAATGCCCTGCCAGTCATCTCGGACTTCTTGGTATACCAACAGCAGTCCAACTTTGTTGATTTTGTTAGAAATGTCAATCGCTCTGAGGATGCAATAAGAGAAGGGCATTTGAATAAAACTACAAACAGTGGTGTCCGGAGGTTCACTGATCAGAGAAATGAAAGAAGAGTCGGGACGGATGTGCAGACAGTTGGTAATATGCGACCCGTTATTAGCACGCCCCCATTCCAATTTAGGGCAGCTCAACCAACCCCACCCAGAAGTGAGCCAATGCAGAGAATCGGAAATGGGCAGGGAGCACAGATGACCCCATAACAAAGAAAAGCCCATTTTGATCGAGTCTTCACACCCTTGGGGCAATCATTAAATATTCTATTGCCATTGTTAATTTAAAAGGGACTGGTCACAGTGCTTCAGCCACGACCACCGCCAAATCTGATCCCGAGAAATTATGACCCCAACACCCATTGTAACTTCCATCAGGGATCGGGCCACCCAACTGATCATTGTTTTCCTTTGAAACATGCAATATAAGACCTGAGAGAGGTTGGTAAAATCATTCCTCCAGCACTTCCCCAAGCCAATCAACATACCAACATTCACCAGGTACCACTACCCCTGCACCCACTAGGAGGGGCAGGTCCAAGACCAACTGTGAGCATGGTGGAGGATGATGAGGAATTTGATCAGTCGGATTATATCCGTGCCTAGTAGATTTCATAGCACCGCAGCAGAGAGGCCGAGAAGATAGAAATATTGGGGTGATTGAACTCTTGAATCTTGCTGATTACTTTCCAAACCTCACACCACAAGCGAAACCCTTAGATCTTAGGGTATATTTCCCATCGCTAGCTCCTGTCAACTATGTCCAAATCAATTCCTACCAACCATACACCACCACCCCCGCCAACTACCCACTAACCGATTGTGTCCCCCATCCCCCTCCATTAACCATTAGTTATCAATGACCCACCCTCGTCACATCACCCCCAATTTAGTCATCCACAATCCTCGCCAGCCCCATTTGGCCAACCTTCTCCACCCTTCCAGAAGTCAACCATGTGATCCCCGCCCATCCCAATCCATTGGCATAGGCATCTCCGGTACCCCCATTCGCCCTGTTCCAGATCCTGGGACTAACATAAGATCCCCATCAAGTCCCACTCAGTTATAATCAAATACATATTAATGCTGGCAGCAGCAAGGAGGCGGCAGTGGATTTCGTCACTAGTTCAGGGAAGAACTCCAAGCAACCAGACGTACCAATACCAGCGCCAACCCAACCAGAGGGAAAGAAGGATACTACTGTGGTAAACCCATTTGAGAAAATGAGCCGAGAGCACATACTTGAAACTCAGCTCAGGAGAATGCCGACCCATATCACAGTCTGGGATCTATTAATGACATCCCCGCTTCATCTTCAAGCTTTGATGGGAGCGTTAAAAAAGGCACATGTATCTCTCCAAGTGAGCCCAAATGAGGTCGGGCAGATAATCGGGCAGGTGATGGCTCCCAATGCCATCTCTTTTTCGGATACTGATTTTTCGAAAGAGGGAAATAATTATTTTAAATCCCTCAATATTATTGTAGAGACTGGAAATATGATAATCCCATTAGCGTTGACCGACAATGGGTCTGCATTAAATGCGTACCCTCTTAGAATCACTACCAAAATAGGGGTAGATCCATGTATGCTAAGACCGACAAAAACTAGCGCCAGAGGTTTTGATAACACAAGAAGAGAGATAATGGGTGAAGTTGACCTTAAGCTCGTAATCGGGCCAATGACCATTTCCATACCGTGCCAAGTAATGGACATCAAGTCCTCCTTCAACCTGTTATTAGGGTGCCCTTGGTTACATGAAGTTGGAGTGATTCTGTCAACATTGCATCAAAAGCTTAAATTTATGTCTGGGCAGAAGATCACCACCATCATAGGTGAAGGGCATGACGAAAGAGAAAAAGCCACCCACAACATAGAGGACTCTAAAGTACTAGATGTGTCGCACATGACCGAAGATACAAACCTCCACAGTTTTGAATATGAGGTATCAGTGGTAGTCCCGAAACCCCGAGAAAGTATCACCTTAAAAATCAGAGGCAGGATGGTGGCAGCTATAGTCATGCTCCAAAATTGGGGCTATAAAAAAGGAATGAAATTAGGACTCCGATTACAAGGAAGGAGAGAGCCAGTCAAGGCTAAGGGTGGGCAACAAATCAGATTTGGGTTAGGCTATAAGCCTACAGAAGAAGAAGTGCGAGAGGCTAAGGTAAGGGCCCAAACCATTGCTGCAGCAAGGGCCAAGGGAATACTCCTAGAAGAGGAACCCTGCTCTAGACCTCACATCCGGAATACCTTTGTGAGCACCGGGATTGTGAAGATCGATCAGAATGGGGCAACACAGTTAACCCCACACAAACCGGCAACCCCTGTCCACCCCACCAATTCTTAAATTATCCCTCCCAACCTGAAAATAGACCTGTTATTCACTAAAAAGTACCACTTTTCACCTCTTAACCAAGCCTTTGCTGGACCTTAAAGCTGACTAGTAACTCTTGTTTAGCTTATTTTATAGTTAGTAATAACTTATGCAGCTTAACACAAAGTCCGTGACTTTGGTGCCAAGAAGAGAGAATTCAAGCAAGAAATGACAGTTGAGCCAAAGACTAATTGAACACCATGGTGGTACACACCATGGTGACTATTTTGCATGTCATAATGGACCAGGAAAGTCTAACAAATGAAAGAAGCATAGATGTGAGTGGAGAGGGTTGCAGCAGCAGCAGATGCATAGCAGCAAAGGAGAAAATGTGTTATCTCGCACAGTAGAGGTGCTGCCTCGCGTGGCTAAGCTTGAAGCAAAGTTACCTCACGTAGATTTTATATGCAGCATAAGGGAACTCGCAAGGAATTCGTACAACTCAATGAAGGAAGTGCCCCAATGCATTTTCTCGGGCAGCAGTCGCGCACTTCAGCTGCAACCAACACTCAGTGAACTCACGACTCTCTCGCACAATAAGCCTTCAGAAATCTAGCTCGTGAAGCTCTTGCAAGGATCAAGTCTGATAGCAATCTCGCGAGACAATGATGCACAAAAGGATCACAAAGTTCTCGTGTGGCTCAAGAGATGAGGGACCTCCAGAAGTTCTCTTGCGTAGCTCTCGCGCGCTTAAAAGCTCAACTCTCTACCGAGCGAGTTGTGCTATCCATTTGACAAGGAAGCCGAGCGAGATGGAAAGTTTTCTACGCGACAACCTTGTGACAGAAAATTCTGAAGCCCTGTTATGCGAGTGAGATAGATCACTGTAAATTCTTCCTCGTTAGTGCATTTCAGGCCAATCCAACTGTGCGACAAGCTAAAGTTTTCTGCGCGAGCAAGGAGCTTTCCAGGCCAAATGCTACCTCGTGAGCACTCTGCCAACCACGCGAATGGATAAATGCACCAAGTCCAGCCCCGCAAAGTTTGGGCTCTACACTTCTCACTCTCTACTGAGGAACCTTTTAGGGATTTCCCCATGTCTAGGGCACACATCCCAAGGAATCCAAGGGTTATAACAGTGCCACATCTACCCTAAAAATTTGGGTGTAATCTTCTGTTGGCTAAGGCATTAGGACTGAGTATTTAAGCTATAAATTTAACTTAGAATTTTATCATCCCTCCTTCAATCTTTGTCAGCTTTGAGCTCCAGCAGGCTTGGGTTAGGGTTTGATAACCTCCTTTTCCATTTTTTCTGCTCTCTTAACCCAGCACTTCCTGGCCATATCCTCTGTAAGAAATTAGGCTTAGTTTTATCAGTTTTGTAATGGGTCCTGTGAATATTAGGAGTCATTGGTGACTTATTATACATAAAGCTGCTGCCTTGAGAATTCTCATTATAAGTAATGATTTGATCAATGAAATTTATGTTTTAAAGGTTTATTCAATTTGTTATTTTTCTATTTGTCCATATATTTGTTCAATCTATGCCATACATTTAGGACTTAAGCTGATTTGAAAGGCCCATGGACGCTTGAGCTTGTGGCCCTGGGACCATGGTGGCAGCATCAATTTATTTATTCCATCTCAGTCTTCTGTGGTGAGGATACCCTCTGTGGATAGCTTGTGACCATTCAAGTGGACACTATAGCCCTAGGGTGATTCCAATCCACAGATCTGAGAAGGATTCTTCTCCTCTGCACTTGAGCTTGTAGCTTTGTGAGAGATTGTTGCAGGAACAACCTCCCCTCTGTTACACTTGACCAACATCAGATGTTAGATAAATTTCTCTATAGAGATTGAAGGCTTCTGAGCTAAGTCATTGCAAGCCTTTTCTAGCAATGACCAGCTGTATTTAAATTCTCCAAATAGCTTTCGAACTACTGTGGTCTCCACTGATTTTTTAAGAACTATTTGCTCCCATGGATGCCTGAGCTTGTAGCCTGGCATACATGATGTCTGAAATATTTTTTATATTCTAATTTGATCCATTGAGTGGAGGACATCTATTGGATAATCTGTGACCATTTAAGTGGTAAGGTTATAGCCTTAAGATCAGTCTATTCCATTGGATCAGATTGGTTTTCTGATTTAGTCCATATGATTTGATCCTCTTTATTGGATAATCTGTGACCATTGAAGTGGACAGGTTATAACCTTAAGAGATCAGGTCACACCATAAGGGTTGAGTTGGATACTTCTTCTTTGCAGATGTGCTTGTAGCCATCTGAGGGATTTGCTGCAGAGACAGCCCTAAATTTGAGTTACATAACTAAATTAACTTTAGGTTAATTGCCTACTTCCCATCAATTTTATCTTCATTTTCACACACACCATCACCACCTTCTTTATAACCCTTTCTTTAGGATAGGACTACACTTTATTTATCTTCTTTTAGTATTAATTTAGTATAGTTGTGACACCCAACTCTCTTTCTCTAGGATAGTCAAATATGTAGCTAAATCTGGAGGCCTACTAATATAACCAATTTTGGGTTCTAGATCAATTTCTCTGTGAGACAAACTCTTAATTACTCAAAACTTGCTATAATAGCCCTATATCTTGTAGGTCTGTGATTTTTTTTGTGTGTTGTATTCATTCCCCATTTTGTTTTATTTTGTTTGGCTTTCTTTATTTTGTCTTTATCATTTTTATAATAAAAAGAAGTAGTAAAAACCTTTCAACAAGTTTTTGGTGCCGCTGTAGGGGATATTGATCTTTTTAGTAGACCTGAGTTGTATTATATTTTAGTTTAGAAAATTCTTTGTAGCTGTGTCTTGAATAGAATAAAAAGTACTACTGATTTTTATAGAATTTTTACCGAATTGGACAACAGCAGTAGGGAAAAGCTAGAGCTACAGCTGGAGTTTAGCTAGCTCTATTTGCACTTCTTTTGCCCTAAATCTCAGTCCACTTGTGTTAAATTCTCTGTCATTAGTTTAGTTGTAAATCTGTTTAGTTGTTAATTTCTGTTTACAAATTTTTTGTGTCTGCTGTGAGCATCTTCTTTACCTGCTGATTTGGTGTGTGTATGCTTGGTAGAAGGTCCTTAAACCCTGAGTTTAAACCTCCAAATCCTGAGGTCAAAAGGATTCTTAAATTGAGAAACACCACAAAAGCCCCTACTATTAAAACTGAGCCGGCTGTCATGGCTAAGTGGCAAAGAACTCTGAAAGAATACAGTACACCTGGGGATTACGCATCTCCCTTTTGCATACAATTTCCTTCAGTTGAGGGAAATTATAAAATCAAGTCATCCACCATTAACATGCTGCCATCTTTTTATGGGCTTAGTAAGGAAGATCCTTATAAGCACATTGACCAATTCTTGGCACTTTACATCACATTCAACATTGCTGACCTGGGACCTGAAGCCACTATACTTAGACTTTTTCCTTTTACCTTAAAGGACAAAGCCATCACCTGGCTCTCTAAGCTCCCAGCCAATAGCATCCAGACATGGAGTGACCTCAAAAGCCAATTTCTGGCTAAATTCTTTCCCATAAATAAAACCAGCCAAATGAGGACAAACATATTGTCATTCACTCAGTCCTTAACTGAATATTTTTATGAGGCATGGGAGAGATTTCAAGAGATTTTAAAACAATGTCCTCATCATCAAATTCCGCAGTGGCAATTGGTGCAAGTCATTTATCATGGAATTAATCCCAAGAGTAGGGATATGATGGATGCCTCATGTGATGGTAGTTACCTCCACAAGACAGCTGATGAGGCGTGGGAGTTGTTTGACATCATAGCGGAAAATTTCATGTAGCAGGAGTCACTGTGTCACAATGACAGCCAGACCCAACTAAATTGGTGAAAGAGTCCATCCCTAGAGGAGGAATGTATGAGGTTAAGGTGCAAAGTGAATTAAAAAGGAAGCTGGACAATCTGAGTTTAAAGTTTGACAAATTGATGAATGTGATGCAACCTAGAATGGCTGCACAAGTGAAAGAGGCATGTCTGATATGCCAATCTCTCACACATTTACTCCAAGATTGTCCATTAGCCAATCAGTTCCGTGAGTTAGTGTTGGAATATGCCAATGATATCTAAGCATATGGGCAGTAACTTGCTGGATACACATGGAGAAACCACCCAAATTTGAGGTAGAGACAAGATACATACGCTCAGCCCCAGCAGCAGCAGTTGGTAGCTCCATACAGACCTCAACACTAATTTAACCAAGCTTATCGACTAAGGCAGAATTTTTAGTTGCCTGCCCCACAACCCAATCAGTTGGTCCTGCCCCCACAACAGTCCAGATCCTCTTCCTTTGAAGAGCAAATGCTGGCATCTATGTAGAATTTAAGGAACTTGGTCCAAACTGTGAACTCTCATGGGCAAAGTATTAAAAAATTAGAGGACCAGTTGGGTCAAATCTATAATACTTTGAACAGGAGAGAGGAGGGCAAACTGCCTAGTCAACCCTTGGCCAACCCTAAAGGGTAGTACATGATTGGAGAAGGCTCCTCTACCCATGAGGAGGCTAATGCAATCACTACGGTAAGGAGTGGCAGAGTGGTTGATAACTTAGTGGGCAGAGCAGCTGAGGAGGTCATAGAGAGTAAAAATAAAGAAATATAAGTGTTGAAGAACCAAAGAAGTCATCCCCTGCTATGGATCAGTAAGGGCAAAATAAAGGGGCTCATGTTGAGCCCCAACAGCAAATAATAAATGAAGAAAAAAGAAAAAAATAAAAATTTGACCATGATGTGGTTAGGCATGCAGCTGTGGCACCAGCAGTCCCATAGCTGCCATTTCATCATGCACTTGCTGGCCCATCTCCTTTTGATAAGGGGAATGCTTAGATAGAGAAAATGATGGAGACCTTCAAGCAGGTCAAGATCAATTTGCCCCTGCTTGATGCTAGAAAATAGGTCCTTGCCTATGTTAAATTCTCGAAGGACCTCTGCACACTGAAAAGAAAGGCAACGATGTAGTTATCTAAAAAGGTTTTTGCTATGAAAAATGTTGAGTCAGTTCTTTCCATTGCCACACCTGAGAAATTATAGGACCCAGGGGTACCTACTATCCCCTGCATAATTGGAAACCATACCATTGGTAGAGCCCTCTTAGACTTAGGAGCCAGTGTGAACTTGCTCCTATATTCTGTGTATGAGGAGATAAGTTTGGGGGAGCTAAAAGCCACATCAGTTGTACTCCAACTGGCTGATAGGTCTGAGAGGAGACCTGTGAGTGTGGTGGAGGATTTTTTGATGGGGGTGGACAAGTTCTACTATCCTGCTAATTTCTTAGTTTTGGACATGAACCCTTACAAAAGTATAACCCCAATTCCTGTCATCCTTGGAAGGCCATTCTTGGCTACTACAAATTCTTGTATTCAATGCAGGTCAGTGGTGATGGAGGTGACCTTTGGGACCATGAAGGCCCAATTAGATGTGTACAATGCTGTTAGGCAACCTCAGATGGACATTGAGGACTTCTGTGCAATAGATGTACTTGATGGCCTTGTGAAAGAAGAATTATCCAATCTGTTGGATTGAGATAATGTTGCTAAAGACCTCAAAATTATTTGGAGTATGGTTGAGAAGGAGGCCCATGTTCTCACGACAGAATACAACACCAAAGTAGAGTCTTCTGTGAGCCTAGTGCAACATTCCAGCTAGACCTACATTGCTGCCCCTTCCTCAAACTACCAAGGCACCTTTGCTAACTTCCATTGAAAGTCTCCCAGATCTTGAGCTTAAACAGCTCCCAGACACATTAAAGTATGCCTTCTTGGGGCAAAATAAAAAGCTTCAGTGATTATCTCTTCCTCTCACATCAGTGAGCAGGAAGAGGAATTATTGAATGTTCTCAAGAAGCACACAAAGGCAGTGGGGTTGACAATTGCTGATCTAGGGGGCATTGATGCCTTAGTCTGCATGCATAAAATTCACTTAGAAGAGGGTGTAAAACCCTCTAGAAAGATGCAGAGGAAGCTTAATCCTCACATGCAAAAAGTGGTCTTGAAGGAAATAATAAAACTGTTGGATGCAGGAGTGATTTACCCCATTTCAGATTCAGAATGGGTGTCACCCATCCAGGTGGTACCCAAAAAGTCAGGCATAACAATTATTACTACTGATTATGGGGAGTTGATGCCAGCTAGGGAGACCAATGGCTTGAGAGTTTGCATTGATTACAGAGTACTCAACTCCAATACTAGGAAAGACCACTTCCCTCTCCCTTTCATTGATCAAATTCTAGATAAATTGGCTATGAAGGCATTTTACTGCTTTCTTGATGCATACTCAGGGTATAACCAAATCCCTGTGTATCCTCAAGATCAAGAAAAAACCACTTTTATATATCCCTTTGGCACCTTTGCTTACAGGAGGATGCCTTTTGGACTGTGCAATGCCCCAATCACAATTCAGAGGTGCATGTATGCAATTTTTTCTGATATGATTGACAAGTTCCTACAAATCTTCATGGACAATTTTTTAGTTTATGGAGACAGATTTAGCCAATGCTTGAGTAAGCTTAACCTAGTTTTACAAACATGTGAAGAGACTAATTTGGTCTTAAGCTGAGAAAAGAATCATTTTATGGTAACACATGGAATTGTGTTAGGCCATGTGGTCTCTCAAAGAGGAATAGAGGTTGACAAGGCTAAAGTGGACCTGATTTCACACCTGCCCCCACCCAAGACTGTCAAGCAAATCAGATCCTTCTTAGGACATACTGGTTTTTATAGGAGGTTCATTAAGGACTTTAGCAAAATTGCAAAGCCATTGTGTCACCTGCTATGTTAGGATGTGCCATTTGAATTTTTTGCTAAGTGCCTTGAGGCCTTTGAAGTTTTAAAAAAGTGTCTTGCCACTACTCCTGTGATCTAGGCCCTAGATTACTCACTCCCTTTTGAACTGATGTGTGATGCATCAGACTTGGCCATAGGTGTTGTCTTAGGATAAAGAAAAGATAAGCTGCCTTCAGTGATTTATAATGCCAGCAAAACACTAGTTGAAGCTCAGCTTAATTACACTACCACTAAAAAGGAGCTGCTTGTTGTGGTGTCTATTGTGGACAAGTTCATACCCTACCTGCTTGGGTCTAAAATTGTTGTTTTTACTGATCACTCAGCCCTGAAATACCTATTGACCAAGAAGGATGCCAAACCAAGGCTGATCAGATGGATCCTCTTATTGCAGGAGTTTGATCTTGAGATCAAGGATAAGAAAGAAGTTGAGAATGTAGTGGCTGACCACCTCTCTAGAATTATTTTGGAAGAATATGTAGCAGCACCTGCCAATGAATTTTTCCTTATGAGCAGTTTTTTGCTATGCAGTCTAGTGTGCCCTGGTTTGCACACATTGTGAATATTTTTGTTGTTGGTAGGATCCCCCCTCACTGGTCCAAGATGCACAAAGACCTATTTTTCTCTCAGGTCAATTATTTTCTGTGGGAGGAGCCATACCTATATAAGCATTATGCATATCCGGTTGTAAGGAGATGTGTGCCTAAAAGTGAGTTCCACAGCATTCTTTCTATCTTCCATGAGCAAGCCTGTGGAGGTCACTTTAGTGGCAAAACGACAGCTGTAAAAGTTTTACAATATGGGTTTTATTGGCCCTCTTTGTTCAAAGATGCATAAATACATTGCAAAACATGTGAAAGATGTCAAAGGATGGGAGGCATTTCCAGGAAAGATTTAATGTCATTGCAACTCATCCTTGTGGTAGAACTGTTTGACATCTGGGGGATTGATTTTATGGGCCCTTTTCCTCCTTCTATGGGTTTAAATTTCATACTTGTGGCAGTGGACTATGTGTCAAAATGGGTGGAAGCCATTGCCACCAATGACCACACAGTTGTCCTTAATTATTTGAAGGACAATATCTTCTCAAGAAATGGCACCCCCAGAGCTAATATTAGTGATGGGGGAGTCATTTCTATAGCAGGCCTTTCGAGAACCTGCTCAAAAGGTATTCTGTTACACACAGAATTGCAACTCCCTACCACCCACAAACCAGGGAGCAAGTTAAAATTTCTAATAGGGAGATCAAGCATATCTTGGAGAAGACTGTGAGGACAGATAGAAAGGATTGGACACAAAAGCTGAATGATGCTTTGTGGGCTTATAGGACTACCTATAAGACTCCTATTGGCATGTCCCCATCCAGGTTGGTCTATAGAAAGGCCTGCCACTTGCCAGTGGAGTTAGAGCACATAGCCTACTGAGCTATTAAAACATTGAATATTGAGCTAACTACTGGTGGTTCTCACAGGAAACTGCAACTGTCGATGCTGAATGAGCTGAGACTAAAAGCCTATACAAATGCTAGAATTTACAAGGAGAGATCCAAGGAATTTTTTGACAAGAAGCTCATGAGTAAGGACTTCAATGCTGGTACCAAGGTTTGGCTTTTCATCTCCAAACTAAAATTCTTTCCAGGGAAGTTAAAATCCATATGGGATGGACCTTACACTTCATCCATGCCTCCCCATCTGATGCTGTGGAGATCATGGATCCCATGTCTGGAAGAATCATGAAAGTGAATGGGCAAAGGCTAAAAATTTGTGTAGAAAATTTTGTAAAGCCTCCTCAGACCATTCACCTACATGACCATCCCACTGCTTAGTGATCCATAGCCTTGTAAAATGTGTACCATATCTGTTGCATGTGTGTTTTGTTTTGCTTAAAATCTGTCATGTTGTGTTTTTATTGTAATGATGATTTTCTTGTTTTGTGTTGTTCTATTTTGAGTTGTGTGTTGAGGATGTCATGTGCATGTTTGTCATTTGGATTGAATGTGCATAGACCTGATATTGGTGTGCATGTCTGTTGCTGCTGTATGGTTGAGGTGTTGTCATTATAAATGTCATGAATTTGATATAATTGAAAAAATTTAGCATTTTGAATTTTTGATGTACATATGTTGATAATGGGCACTGAGAGTATCATGATGAAATTGATTACATGTGAAGGGGTTGGTGCAGATGCACAATGGATAGGTGCATGTCAGTATGGATGCACTAGCCAATGTGCAGCACTGAGAAAAAAAAAAAGTTAAATTGTGCTTTCTCGCGAGGCTCTATGGCCTCAATGGCATGCTCGTGGGCCACATGAAGGTTTTCTCATGGAGTTCTAATAGGAATGTTGTACCTCGCAAGAGCTTCGCGAGCAAAAGGCACCTGCTGAAGCCTGATAATGACTTCACGAGGCTTGACCTTGGCAGCAACATGGAGCTGCACGAAGAACATAAATCAAGCATATGGTACCTCGCGAGAGCCTTGTGAGAAAACTTCTGAGGCTCACTGAATATATTTTCTTCGTGAGGTTCTTTGCTTCAACTGCGCGAGCGATACACCTACCCTCTCGCGCAACTCAACTACAACATCAGCTCTGCGAATGAGCTCGCGAAGTATTTGAGTCCCTTAAAGTAGATCTTGTGAGATCTCACTTAACTGTGTGAAAAGAGCATTTTTGCCTCGTGAATACCTAGCGAGAACTACGCGAGCCACAGGTTCCTTCATTTAAATCCTGTGATTTTTTCATTTTCTTCATTTCATCTCTCTTTGCCCTAAATCTCACTAAGCACCCCTAAGCTCCCTCATCCCTTGTCTCTTCTCTATAGCCCCAACCACTCCAACTCAGCAAATTTCCTCCTACAATTTTGTTCCACATCACCTCCTGATTACTTTGAACTCGGTTTGAGGGGATTTGATCCACCATCCATCGTTTGAAGTGAAACCCTAGCAATGGGTGGTAAGATTTCTCACTCTTTCTCAGTTTGTTTGATTGAATATTAATTTAGAGTTAAGAAGAGAGGAATTTGTGGGCATTATCTCTATTGGAGTGTGAACTATCTCCACTTTGCTTTTAAAGCCCTTATTTGGAGAAATTGGTTAGCCATGGCCACAGGTTCAAAATTAATTGATGCCTTGGCTGCCTTGGTGAATCCTACACCCACTGGCAGCCCTGTCGCCACTCAAAAATCTGTGAGAATTGCAGAGGCCTCCACAGTGGAGACCTCTGAGGTACCTACTCAAGTTGTTGAGCCCCAAGTGGAACCAATTAAAAAAGTGGTTGCCCCTACCAAAAATGCCAAAACTGTGGCCTCTGATGCCCATGCTCAAAAGAAGAAATCTGCACTCAAAAGGAGTGCCAGAGAGCACCCACCTGCTATGAGCCCTATGAAAGCAAAGAAAAAATAGAAAAAGGGCAAAGAAGTAGCCCTTGAGGAGGAGGAAGATAATGAATACCTCAGAGTTCCTTCTGAGTTTGTGACTGCTATCAAGCTGGAAGCAGAAACTGTCTTTGATAAAGCATTCTTTGAGGAGCATCCAGAAATAGCAGCTTCAATTGTATACTTGACCAAGACCACTCTGCTACCCCTAATGAGGCTCCCATTGCAATTAGTCTTCCCTAGACTAGTGCAGTTGTTTTACCAAAATATTAGGGTGAAGACTGGGGATGATGGGAACTGTTATTCACTGAAAAGTACCACTTTTCACCTCTTAACTTAGCCTTTGCTGACCTTGAAGCAGACTAATAATCATTTGTTAGGTGTGTTTTGTAGTTAGCAATAAAATGTGCAGCTTAATACAAACTCCTTGCTTTTTGACCCAAAAGAGAGAGAGAATGCACTCAAAGATGACAGCTGAGACATAGCCTGATAGAACACCTTGATAGTGCTCACCATGGTGACTCGCTGTTGCTGATCATCATTGACCAAAGTCTAGCAGATGAATAAAGTTAGCTAAGGAAGGAGGAGACTATGATAGCAGCAAGTGCAATGCACCAGCGCAGCAAAAGATAGACCTCACAGAGTTGAGGAGCTTCCTCGCGAAGCTAAAGATGAAGTGGAAGATGCCCTCGCGCAGATACGTCGCGCAATCAGGAGGACAGCTGAAATGATCTCACGAAGATCTCGCAGGTTAAAACTCTCAGAATTTTCCCTCACAGAGATCAAGCCTCAAAGCAATCGTGCGAAGAATCCAACGAGTCCATATGTACACTAAACAGAATGTCACCTCGCATAGTTCTCGCGTAGCCTTGGATGAGAGAGACGCCTAGAATTCTCTTCACGTAGATTTTGCACACTCAGAAGTCTTACCATTGACTACGCGAGTGCAGGAGCATAACTGTGTGAGTACTTAGTGATAGAGAGATTCTGAAGCTCTACTGCTCGAGTTCTCAGCAAGGAAGAGCTTCTGAAGCTCTACTGTGTGAGAAGTCTAGGCACTCCAGATAATCTCTGTGACAGCATTACAGTGCAAAGGAACTGTGCGACGAACTAAAGATTCACTGTGCGAGTAGCACTTCCCACCAGCCAAAGGCAACTCCACGAAGGCAAAGTAGCTGCGGGAATGAGCTAAAAGCAGATACCAGCCTCGTGAAGCATAGGCTCTCCACTTCTCATTTTTAACTGAAGGACTTTTTTGGAATTTTCTAAGGCTAGGGCACACTTCTCGAGGCATGGATTTTGAGGTGCATATCTCTAGGCATCCAAGGGTTGAAACAGTGCCACGTCTGCTAGAAAAATTACGGTTAATCTCTTTAGAGCCAAGGCCATTTTGACAAAGTATATAAGTTGTACTTAGAGTTTATTATTCTCATATTTCCTTTAACCGCTGTCAGCTGAGAGCTCCAGCAGGCTAGGGTTAAGATTTGATCACCTCTTTTTCCTATCTTTCTTCTCTCTTAGCTCAGCACTTGCTGGCTAATCCCCCTATAAGCAGCTAGGTTCAATTTTATTTCAGTCTTGTAATAGATTTTGTATACATTAGGATCGTGGATGAGCAGTTGTGTATAGGTTGCAGCTAGGAGACAGTTCATTGTAAATTTTTCTGTTATCAATGAACTATTGTTTTAATGCTTAATCAAGTCTATAGATCTTATGGTTTCTTTAGATGTCTATAGGATCCATGTATTTGGGACTAGCCCATTCAGTTTCTAGTAGATCTATTATTTTCTAATTTCCCTTGCTTTGATAGACACATGAAAAGCAATGCTGGATATGTAGTGAGATTTGGGGAGCTTGAAGGCCTGCGGACCATGCTGGTTGCAGTAGTTTACATGTTCTTTATCAGACCTCTGAGGTATGGATACACCAATGGGATACCCTGTGACCATTGTAGTAGATAGAGTATAGCTTTAAGGTTGTGTCCAGTCAAATGTTTGAGAATAATTCTTTTCCCCTGCACATGAGCTTCTAGAGCCTTGTGAGGAGGATTGTACAATAACTGGCTCCCCTCTGTCTTACCTAATCGACATCAGATGTTAGATCTAGTCTCTTTGTAGTAATTGCAGTTTGAGGCTGAGTCATTGTAGGCCTTTTGTAGCAATGACCAACTGAATCTAAAACCTTATTCAACTTGTTGCATGATCCTTTTTATGGGCATCAAGTACTGCTAGGCTTAGCAAAGCACTTAAGATCTTATAGGTTGGAATACCTATGGATGTCAGCCAGATCTGTGCGCAGGTCTGGGGAGCTTCTAGCACTGGCATTACATAGTACTGTAATAGTATTCATGGCTAGAGCTGGTCTAGTGGTTGAGAAAATGATCAGTCCACTCTTCTGGATTATACTAGCCAATTTCTGGTTTAACTAATGGGATTTCACAGACTTTATCGGATACCCTGTGACCATTATAGTGGACAAAGTATAGCCCTAAGAGCGCCCCAAATGATATGGGTTAAATTGGGAGCTTATACCTTATTGAGGCTATTAATAGCGTCTCAGCAAGGACCACTACAGAGACAGACTAAATCTTAGTTACATTATTGCATCATTAACTCTAGCTCAACCGACTTACATCTCATCAATTTTTGTATTTTATTTTGACACACTCCATCACCATCTTCTTTTTAATCATTTCTTTAGGATATGGTTGCACTTTATTTTCCTTCTTTAAGTGTTAATTTATTATAGTCGTGACACCCAACTCCCTTCCTTTAGGATTGTCAGATCTATAGCCAGATTTGGAGGCTTACTATTATTGCCCAATTTGGGTTCTTAATCATTTTCTCTGTGGGACAAACTCTTACTTATCAAAACTTGCTACAATAGACCCTGTATCTTATAGGACTGTGCGTATTTCAGACTTGCTGTACTGACCCATCTCCAATTCCCCACTCTTAATTTATTCTCTCCACTGTTCTTAATAAAACATGTAGCAAGAGTCTCGAAAAATGAACAAGTTTTTGGCGCCATTGCCGGGGGATATTGATCTTTTTAGTAGACCTGAGTTGTATTATAATTTAGACTAACCAATTCTTTGTAGCTGTGCCTAATTTAGAACAAAAAGTACTACAGATTCTTTATGTAATTTTGCAAAAATGGATAGCAGAAAAAGGGAAAATCTAAAGTTGCAGCTGGAGTGTAGCTAGATCTATTTGCACTTCCTTCCCCCTAAATCTCAGTTCATTTATGTTAAAGTCCCTGTTATTTATTTAGTGTAAACTATGTAGTTATAATTTTTACTTGAGATTCTTTGTGCATGCTTGTAAGCATTTTCATTACTGTTGGTGAGTGTATGCTCGGTAGAAGGTCCTTAAACCCTTACTTGGAACCCCCAAATACGGAGGTGGAAAGGATCCTTAGACCTAGACACACCACGCAAAGCCCTGTTGTTGAAACTGAACCAGCTACTATGGCTGAGAGGCAGAGGACATTGAAGGAATACAATGCACCTAGGGAGTACACCTCTCCCTTCTACATTCAGTTTCCCTCTGTTGAGGGAAACTATGAAATTAAATCCTCCACCATCAGTATGCTGCCTTCATTTCATGGACTGAGTAATGAAGATCTCTATAAGCATATTGACCAGTTTTTAGCACTTTACACTACCTTCAACATTGTTGGCTTGGGGCCTGAGGCCACTAAATTGAGGCTTTTTCCTTTCTCATTAAAGGACAAAGCCAGCGCATGGCTATCAAAGCTCCCAGCCAGCAACATACAGTCATGGAGTGACCTTCAAACCAAGTTCCTGACAAAAAATTTTCCCATGAACAAAACAAGCCAGATGAGGACAAATATTTTGTCATTCACTCAGTCCTCAACTGAGAGCTTTAATGAAGCTTGGGAAAGATTTCAAGAGATGTTAAAACAATGCCCCCACCATCAAATCTCAATGTGGCAACTTATCCAAGTGTTTTATCATGGAATTAATGCCAAGAGTAGGGATATGGTGGATGCTTCCTGTGGTGGTACCTGCCTCTACAAGACAGCTGAGGAAGCTTGGGAGTTGTTTGTCATAATAGGGAGAAATTCCATGCAGCAGGAGTCTCTGTCATGCAAAGGCAGTTAGATTCCAGCTAAAATGGTGAAAGAGGCCACCCCTAGAGGTGGAATATATGAAGTAAAGGTGCAAGGTGATTTGTAGAGGAAGGTGGACAACCTTGGCTTTAAGTTTGATAAATTGATGAATGTGATGCACTCTCGAATGATTGCACAGGTGGAGGAAGCATGTCTGTTATGCCAATCCCCCACACATTCTATTCATAATTATCCATCTGTCAACCAGTTTTCGAATTTTGTTTTGGAGCATGCCAATACTGCTCAAACTTTTAGGCAACAACCTGCTGGATATTCTTGGAGGAACCACCCAAATCTGAGGTGGAGACAAGACTCATATCCTCAACTCCAGCAGTAGTATATGGTAGCTCCTTACAGACCCCAGCACCAGTCTAATCAAGGTTACTCACCAAGACAAAATTTCATGTTACCTGCCCCACAGTCTAACCAGTTGGCTCTGCCCACACAACAGCCCAGGTCCTCTTCATTTGAAGAGCAGATGATGACTTCAATGCATAATTTGGGGAGCCTAGTGCAAACTGTCAATTCTCATGGATAGAGCGTAAAAAAGATTGAGGACCAAATGGGATAGATTTGTAATGCTCTGAACAGGAGGGAGGAAGTAAAATTGCCTAGTCAGCCCCTAACAAACCCGAAAGGTCAGTTTATGATTGGTGATGCATCCTCTACTCAGGAGGAAGCTAGTGCCCAGTGAGCCAAATATTGGTAATAATTGCATCATATGTATGAAAATTTTGTGTTGAATTGTGTTCTTTAGAATTCTGTCATTTGAGTTTTTAGTGTGTTGTTGAATTATTTGTTTTTCGTTATCTGTGTTTGAATTGTTGTGCATGAATACACGTGCCTATGTTCCATCTGAATGTGAACTGTGTTTGTTAAAAAATGGTTGAGGTGCCCTTATCATACTTTGCATGAAGATTGAGCTGAAAAACTATTTTAGGATTCTGCAATGTTGATGAACTGCTGATTGAAAATGGGCATATATTTTGAATGAGTGAAATGAAGTTCCTATTTGTAGATTGGTGCTCATGTACAGTGGTTGGGTGCACAATAACATGCATGCATCAACCAATGTGCTGCACTAACAGAGGAAAGGCTGCTGCAACAGAAAAGTTGAGAGTTGATGCATTAGAGAAAAGGTTGACTGCCTCCAAGGAGATCAAGACATTCCTTATTGCTCGAGCTGAATTGGCTGGACAAAAGGCTGAATTCTTTGAGAGGCAATTAGCTGTAGCAACTGGTAGAGCACCCCCACCACCTATAGAGCAAAAGAAAGTCAAAGGAAAAGGAGTTAAAATTAAGGATGAACCAGCTGACCCTTAGATGGTTAGCATAGTGTACATGTTTTAAGTTAGGAGTAGTGTGTTGTAAATACATTTTCTAATATAATGAACGTTCTTTTTTTTACTTTTGTGAACCTATTACTTTGTTTCATCTTTGTTTGTCTGTTTGTATGTTTGTTAATGTATTGTGTGTTTATTTCTTGATTTTCTCTACTTTAGTGTAGTGTTTTATATATCTCTGTTTGTTCACTTCTACACAACCATTGCCCTTTGAATCACTGAGGACACTGCTCCTCATAGGCTTGGGGGTGTGGCAGATTCTGCCAATGAAGTAGTTAATTCAAGTGCAACAGATTTAAGTAAGACAGAAACAGAACCATGTTCACCTAAGAATCATTAGAAAAAATGAGAAATTTAAAATTTTGCAAACCTTTAAGCAATACAAGCTTTTAAATTTTAACTTTTCCATGATGTGAACTCCAAGTAAACTCACTTGTATCAGTACTGAGTAAATCATTAAAGAGAGAAAAAGGTAAGGACATACTTAAAAATTCAATGGAAGAACATAACCAGTGAGAGTTGGGCCTACAAAAAAAAAATTTCCTTCCTTCAAGGAGTGACTGAGGCAATTCTTCTAGCTCTAAGGACTGGCTGAGGCAATGCCCTCACTAGAAGTTAGACACCTCCAAGTTGAAACAACTGACTGCACTCATGAAACATAGGAAAGGATCAAGGCCTTCTCTTAAATAGTTTGAGCTTAAACAGACCAAATCCTAATCAACTGCCCTTGTGCACACACCTGTTGAGCCTGAATTTCCAATTTTCTTCAAAATACACCTGAGTAATTATACCTAAACCTATGGACCTGACTCAAACCTACCCTCACTCTAAGAATTCAGAAGGTAAAGGAGAAGGAGCGGAATATGGACAAGATAGGTTCAACATTGGGTGAATGGAGAAGAGACACCTAAAGTTAAATAGTATAGCAGCTATGAAAAGAGGTGGCAAGTCACAAGCACAAAAATGAAAAGAAAAACAGGAAGAAAAATACAAAAAAGAAAGAAAAATAATAATGAAGAGGAGTGAGAGAGGAGTCAAGAGGAACAGTTCATTGGAAATATCAAAATGAAGAGGAGAAGCTGGCCACTTTAAGTCTAAAAATTTTGAAAGAAAATGAAAAGGTACTGAGCTAAAAATGGGTGAAGTCATGAATCACCTCTTGCACTTACTGATTTCTCAACTTTGAATCCCTCTTCAACCTTACATTCTTTATAACCCACTTCACAAGCCACATTACAACCATGTTAAAGACCTTGTGATCCAACGTGAAATGAGTTGTCCTGTAGAGACAAGGAGTTTTCCAATCTATGGTGAGGATATGCCAATGATGTCATGACTTGGGTGCTTTGGCTATGCTCATGTTTACAGACCCATTTGGGGGCTGTAACTGCTCTTGAGCTTGAGAGAAAATGAAACTCTCAAGGTCCCTTGTGAGAGTATGCCCTGGTGAGCATTGGGTCTGATGTTGAATGTATTAGGCATGGCCTATAACCTTATTTTTGAATTAATAATGAGCTCAGTGCTGACATACATGTGTTGTCCCTCTTGTTGTGAGCTAATTGAAAATGTTGTGCACTCAGGTAGAGGTTGAAGTATTAAATGTTTGTGCTTTTCATGTCCAAATTCCTCACATTTTTATTGAATCAAAGGTGAACTAATGCTCTGTTTCTTGACAGCTGACTTGATAAAGTTGTAGCTTTGTTAACTGTTTCATTGAGAAGTTTGTGGGTATCTTTACTGAAAACCCTCAGGAGACTTCACTCCTCCACTAGGGATCACCTAGGGGTTTAAAAGGCTTTGTACATATGCTAAATGTATCCATGCTACCTACGAAAGTGGCATTTCAATTCTTAGAGTAGTTGTTTTAATTTTTCCTTTGCTCAGGGACTAGCAAAGATTAGGTTTGGGAGTGTGTTATTCACTGAAAAGTATCACTTTTCACCTCTTAACTTAGCCTTTGTTAGACCTTGAAGCAGACTATTAATCATTTATTAAGTGTGTTTTGTAGTTAGCAATAAAATGTGCTGCTTAATACAAACTCCTTAGCGTGGAGTAGTTATTAGGAGAGTTTCATTTTGGAAAATTTTGATAAAAGATAAAAGGGAAATATGTAACTAAATGATATTATATGTTTTTGATCCACTGTTTAGATGAAGGTCGGCCTTCGTCAGTGGATGTTTATTTTTGGACATGTATATATCGTAGCTTGTCATGTGAATTGTTATGTTTCCATTATATCCATGCTTTGGCTCTGTTACACTTTTGTGTTGCACACTTTGCTTCCGCTTATGTGAGCTTACCATTATGCGATGGCTCGATCCTTCCTATTGTTTAATATGAGAAAAGAATGAGCTGTCTGGAGGTGATGTTGTACATTAATACCATAGCATCACTGTGATTCGGGTCTTATGTGCGATCCAACAGCATGGGTTTTATGGTAAGGAAATCCAGGCTATCACATCATTGTTTGGCAGGTATAGATCTGCTCTAGTGGTTTAATGCAGCAATTGGTGGTTTGTTTGAGCTGCTCAAGATGTTGAAGTGTTGAAGCTGGCTGCTTCTCAGTTGTCCTATATAGTCTTCTGCAGCAGCACTCCACTATGCTTGGGTCCACTTTCCTTCTCCCTACTGAACTTCTAGAGCTCCAGGGCATGCTAAATGGCCCAAATGGTGGGGAGCACCTTGGCGCATTCTCTATAATTCCATCAGCTCCATAGCTTACCTCTAAATTCTTTCTTCTTGGCTCTCATTAATTAGATTGTTGCACTATGTTGCGGTTTATTGCTAGTTGTTGGTTTGGACTTTGTATTGCCATAATTTTTATTATATAATGGGTGGTTAAAAATCTGACAGGAAATAAAGGTGAATGAGATGGAGCAAAACACAAAGCACGGCCTGCAAGATCTAGGACTGTTGTAGCAAGTTTTGAAACTAAGAGTTTGTCACGCAGGGATGGATGATCTAAAACCACAAGGGATATTTAGTAGGCCTCCAGATCTGACTACAGATCTGGCAATCCTAAAGAAAAGGAGTTTTTGGGATTATCACAACTAAAACTAAAAGTAAGAAATAAAATGTAGTCCTATACTATAAAAAGGGTTTTAAAGAAGGTGCTGATGGTGTGGTAAAATAAAGGTAAAATAATGAGAAGTATGCAGCTAAGATTAAGCCATTTGTGCAACTCAGATCTAGAGGTGACTCTGCAGTGATCCTTCATGCGGCTATAAGCACATCTACAAGGTAGAGGAATCCAAATCAACCTCTGTGAATTAGACTGCTCTCTTAAGGCTATAATATGTCCACTTAAATGGTCACAGACTTTCCTAGGGAGATGATCAAATCACATGGATTAAACTCAGAAAACTAACCTAATCTAAGGGAATGGATTGATCTTAAGGCTATAATCTGTCTACTTAAATGGTCACAGACTATCTTAGAGATTTCCTCCAACCAATAAGTTAAATCAGAACATGAATACCATAGCAGACACTATTTTTGCAAGGCTACAAGCCCATGCATTCATAGGAGCAAACAACCCCTGAAAATCTAGTAGAAACCACAAATAATCAGAGGTTGAATGGGGACTTAGACTCAACTGGTCATTGCTACAAAAAGCCTACAATGACTTAGCTCACAAGTCTGCAATCTCTTCAGAATATCAAATCTAAAATCTAAAAATGGCATTGCAATACAAAGGAGAGTTTGGATCTACAACTGTCTCTCACTTGGCTACAAGCTCAAGTGCAAAGAAGAAGAATCTATCTAAGATCTGTGATTTAGACTACCCTTAGAGGTATAATCTGTCCACTTAAATAGTCACAGGCTATCCGAGAGGTTATCTTCCTCACAGATGATGAAATAGAACAGGATAACTGCTACTGCCACAATGTTTGCAAGGCTACAAGCTCAAATAGCCATAGGTGCATCAAATCCATAGAAATTCATGTGCAAAATATAGAAAATATACATATTCAATTAAATTATAAGAATGGCATTGCATTGATAAAAAGGAAACTTACAATGTCTGCCCTCAAGGCAACAGCCAATGCAGAAGCTCAAATCAACCCCCAAGTTCATACAAAGCCCATTGCGAACTGAAATAAACTATCTACTTACAAAGGTTCTTAGCCCGTAAATGCTAAGGTAAGGAAGGAGAAAGGAAAAATGGATGATCTAACTCCAACCCTAATGACCTAAGCACTCTCGAGCTCACAACCAATTTAGGTTAAAGATCAGATAGGTTTCTGTTAAAACATTACAGCTTAAATATAAAGTCTCTCACTGCCTTGGCCAATAGGAGCACAGAAGAGAAAAACCCTAATTGATGGTTGAAGACGTGGCTCAATTGTGACCCTTGGATGCCTCGGGAAGTGGGAAATAGATTAGAGCCTTAGGTTGTGTGCCCTAGAAGTTGGGAAATCCCCAAAGTGTCCCTGTGTATGGACTGAGCAGTGGGGATCCTAAGCTTCGCGCGGATGAGTGCTGCATTTTGGCCTCTCACAAAGCTGTTACATGGTTGTACTTACAGTTGAATGAGCCTCGCGAGGTCCCTTTTGTATTGAGTATCATAGCTTGCCCAGATGGTTCTCCAGGTGGCTCAAGTCGCGAGGATCTTGCTGGATGAATTACGTCTCTCCAGGCTCTCGCAAGGATCTTTTGAGCTGTGCGGGGTTGATCGCCAGGATGAAATGCACATCTCATGTGGCTGGCTTTCTCTTTGAAGCATTTGGGGTTTGTGCGAGAGCTTCACGAGAACATTTTCTGGGGCTCTCTCTCCTCTTGAGCTGCGCGAGATGTCTGCAAGCTTTAATTCTACTGCAGCGCTCTGCACGGGATTCGCACGAGCTCTTTTACTATTGCGGGCTTAAGCTAAGAGAGAGCTACGCAAGAGGGCTTTTCAGACCAAATTGAACTACACGAGGGTTGCGCGAGTTTGACATTTCTCTTCTCTGTTGTAGTAGTGTTCTTTGCTTGGCCCATCTTTCTTTCATCCATCTAACTTCTAGGGCCTACCTCAACAGCCAAAATAGTCACCATGGTGTGTACCACCCTGGTGTATCCGTTGTTCTTCCATCAGCTGCATCCCTTGGCTTTAAATCCCTCTCTTCTTTGGCCTCCAAAACATGACTGCTGTACTAAGCTGCAAATTTATTCTTTACTAGAAAACAAACTCAAAAGAGGATTATTAAATGGCTCCAAGGAGTAGTAAAAGCTAGGTTAAGAGGTAAAAAATGATATTTTTCAGTGCTTAACACACCTCCAAACCTAATTTTTGCTTGTCCTCGAGCAAAGTAAAATTTAAACAACTACTCTAAAAATTTAAATGCCACTTTCGTAGGGAGCACGGATGCATTTAGCTTATGCATAAAGCCTTTCAAACTCCTACGTGATACCTAGTGGAGGAGTACAGTCTCCTGAGGGTTTCCAATGAAGATACCCAAAAACTTCTCAATAAAACAGTTAACGCAAGTGCAAGTATGATCAAATCAGTTTTTAACAAATAGAGTATCAGTCCACTTTTGATCTTTCAAATTTGAGGAGTTTCAAGACATTGAATGCCAATAGTTAACACCTAAATCATGCATATATACTTATCAAACCAATTAGCTGACAACAAGAAACACAATGTGCAAACCAATACTAAGCTTACCAATGATTCAAAAATTAGGTTCAAACAATACCCCATAAGTTCAATGACCCAATGCTTACCAGGGTTGTCTCTCATAAATGATTTTAAGGGTGTACTATTTCACACAAGCTCCAGAGCAGTTACAGACCCCAAATGGGTCTCCAAGCATGAGCATAGGCAGCTGCTGTTAATTTCTGACATCATCAAGCACTTCCCACCATAGATCATACATTCCCTTGTCTCCACATGATAACTCACTTTACTTAGGATCAACAAGGGTTGTAATGTGGCTTATGGGTGAGGTTTGAAAAGAATGGAAGGGATAAAGGGGATTCAAAACTGAGAAATCAACAAGTATAGGAGGTGATTCATGACTTCACTTTCTTGAATTCAACATACTTCATCTTCATTGACATTTTTCATATTCAAAGTGGCCAGCCTCTCTTCTTCCTTTTAATTTTTAGATGAAGTAATCCTCTTGACTTCTCTTTTTCCCTTTTATTTTTATTTTTATTTATTTTATTTTATTTTTATGAAATAACACACTATCCCACAGATACACTATTGTCCACATGTTGCTTTTCTCCTTCATTCACCAAATATTGAACCCAACTTATCTACCTTCATCTCCTTCTCCTTTACCTTATGAATTCTCAGAGTGAGGGCAAGGTTAATTAGGTCTACAAGTTTAGGTACAATTACTATGGTGTATCTTGCAGAAAAATTAGAATTTAAGGCTCAAAGAGTGTATGCAAAAGGGTTGTTTCAATGGGTTGGTACTTTAGGTTCAAACTGACCAAATGAAGGCCTTGATCATCTCCTAAGTGTCATGATTACTGTCAAATAGTTTCAACTTGGGGTGCCTAACTTCTAGTGCAAAGAAGTTGAATCTGTTAGTCCTTAGAGCAGAAAAGGTTGCCATCGACACTCTAAAAAAAATAATTTCCAAGCTCAAAGCGCACTGGGCATGGTCTTCAATTAAACTCAAGGGGTATGTTTTCACCTTTTTTGCTCATTACTGGTTCACTAAGCACGATTGTGAAAGGTTTCTCTTGATGCTCATGATCAGTTGCTTATTATGTATTATAATTTTATTAAATTCAAGTCTTAAGCTATTGCAGGCGCACAATGGAAATTATAGAGCTAGTATAGGATCAATCCCACGAGCAAGTTCCTCATCTAATCAATTTCTAGTTTATATCTTTTATCTAAATCCGTATCTTAAAATCTTTTATTTATCTTTAAGATTTCCTAATCTACTAGAGAAATACGAATAAAAGAATGGGTTATTAAACTAAAGTGTATAAAAATAAATCATAATCCTCCTTCAGATTAAGGTTGTCAATCTTAATCTTTAACTTTCAGATATTTATGAAATTAAACAGTACCGTTACACCATATTTCTAGTCTCCAAGCATTGGTCGTCAATCAAGTGTAAGATCCTATCAATATAGATTTAATCTAATCAACAATCAACCAAAAATTTGGGCGTCAATCAAACTCTAGAAAACTGAAGATGGAAAAGTAAAAACCGTTACACTAATTTGCAAATTCTAACCTGAGTCGTCAATTCAAATTAAAACTTGGAGATGTTTACAAAGTAAATAAAATCTAAACTAGAAAGCAAGGTAAAATATATCCTTCACCCCTCAGTTGTAGTCGTCAATTGCTCCTGAGAAATTACAGATATCTACACTAATCTTCAACACTCAATAGCAGACATCAATTGCTCCCGAGAAACCTCTGATATCTAATCTACTTTAACTATCTTACACTATTTTGATCGGAAGAAAGTCCAACCTCAGGTGTCAATTGATGTAGAATTTCTTCGATGCTTATTTCTATGGCAAGCCCTCTTATTTATAGATCATAAGGGGTTGATTTATAAAGATCTAGTTCTAATAAAAGAAATTACTAAAAATAAAAGATTCCTAATATAACTCTAATTCCTAATTTTATCTTTCCTTGTTTTCCTTAGTTGTTGCGCTTCTGGATTGTTCTTTATTGAGTAGCAGTAGAGTCCTTCAGATTAGATCTTTATGAATCTTCTCAGATCATGGTGCACCAGACTTCTAATTACAGGAGTCTTCTAATTCTAGATATGGCGGTTTTAAACTCTCACGTGAACTGCAGCAGCAGTGTGTAGTAGAAAGCTTCTATTTTTAGGAAATCGTGAATAACAATTTCTTTCTTATTCTTTCTGGAAAATCGTAATTCACGATTTTCTATTTTCAATAGGCTTTCAGCTAACAATTTCTTATTTTGAATTGATCGCTTTCTGAAGAATCATCTTTTGAAGAATTACAATTTTTCAGCCTTCCTGTTATTGGCGAATCGTCTTAACGCTTCATCATCTTTTTACTATTTTTTGGGTTTATTTTAAAAAAGATTAACACTTAGGCTCTAATTTACTGCTTATCTTTAATATCTGCACATCAATAACTCGTTAATAGCAAACTAAGTCCTAGCATCACTAAGTTATGGGTGATAAAATGGTAAATTATGTGACTGATCGCACCCCCAAACTTAAGTTTTGCTAGTCCCTAGCAAACAAGGAAATATAAAATATTTAAAACTTTTAAATTTAAACACCACTTTCATAGGGAGCACGATTGTATTTAGCATATGCAACAATCCTTTAAACCCTTAGGTGATCCTTAGTGGAGGAGTTGTAGTCTCCTGATGGTTTTCAGTGAAGTTACCTACAAACTTCAAATATTTTTGGATTTTTCAAAACTAAAAATTCAAAATATAAACTAATTTTTGTACACTACTAATTATTCAATTAGTCATTACATATTCATTATTTCAAAATATTTCAAATCTTTTATCCTTATCTTCCCATCATCATAATTATCCTTGATCAGAACTTAATAATTTCAATTCTTGTATAGCGTAGAGTGTGTGCATATCAGTGAAAAGTTTATTCGTCATAGATTTTTCTAAACTGTAGTTTTAGAAAATATTTTCATCCAAACTCTCACTTATTGGCATACTCTCAAATAATCAAAATTTTGGGTTCTCATAATATGATATGTTCGTGATAAATTCAAAGGACAATCGGCTAAAAAGATAAATCTCATAGAAAGGATAATCAATTCTTTTTATATAATTTTTTTATTTATTCATAGTATCTATTTCATATATCTCTACTAGACTCATATTTTTGCAAATCCTAAATCACAAAGGTCTTTTCTTTGGCTTGTAATGGGGTATTGGGTTTTCATAAGGTTCCAAAGAAAAAGGTAAAGAGGATTCAAAATTATTTTCAAGAGTTTAGCACTTCCTTCTCTTCTTCTATTTTTCAGCTTCAGTAAGTATCCTTATTCTAGATAACTTCTTCCCATTTCTTTTTTTTTTTATAAATCTCATTTTTCTCTTCTTTTTCAGTTTAGAAGTTTTTTACTTCTCTTTTCACAAAATCGTCTTTTACGAGTTTTCGTTCTTTTTCTTACCTTTTCTCATATTTTCATACATTTGTATTTCTTTTTCAATTGTACCATTTTCAGCAGATCCCTTATCTTTTAACTCATACTCTTTTCACTCCCTTTTCTTTCCTTCTTTTACATTCTAAACTCTCAGAAATTATAAGAGTTAAGGATAGAAGTTTTGGGCAGTACATATGATTAAGGGTTTATAAAATTCTGGCACACAGAAATTTAGTCTTTAAGCTTCTAATATGGGTTCAAATGGTAAAATATTATGGGATTTTGGCTTTTTGCCTCTGGTTAAAAAAAGATGGCCTTCGATCATTTTCACAATTTACTAATATGGATGTCTTATTGCTTTGATATATTTAATAGACAGTTCTAAATAAATAAATTATCATAATCATAGAATATATTGATTCTAAGTTCAGCATTATGAAATTTTAGATAGTATAGAAGTTCAAGGAAATTTTTGCATGAATAAAACAGTCTCTCTTTCTCTCAGAATAAAGAGGAATAGGTTCTATAGCTCACTGGTTATATAATTTTGAAACTATAATCTAAAATATTTTGCAGTTCAGATCAATCGTATAGTTTCAAACATTCTTTTGATACAGTGTTCTAGAGATGCTTTACTTTGAATTGTAACTATTTTTATTTTTATTTTTGAACTACTACTATGATGGTTTGCTAAGAAATTTGAATATTTATTTTTTTTCATAATTTGCATATAATGATTAACTTATCTAAAAAAATTCAAAAAAAGAAATTAAAATTTTAAAATTTCTACGAAAAAGAAAACTAAAAAGAAAACTAAACTAATCTATATAAAGATGGTATATCCCCCCCAAACTTAAATAGGACAGTGTCCTCATTGTGCAAAATAAGGGACATACAGAAAAATTTATCGTATTTTATTTCTCTGTTAGTAACTGGGTGTATAATCTACAAAAAATTTCAAAAATCTTTCCCCCAAAACTTGGGAGAAAAGTACTTTCGGTATGAATAGAGAAGGTTAGAATAAAAAAATTGTTAGGAAAAAAAAAAATTGTTAGTAATGTTAGTAACACACACTGGTAACAAAAAAGTAATAATTTATATAACTGGATATTTACAATGTTCTTTAAAAAATGAAAATCTATTGGAATTATACCTGTGAGGTTTGTGATATATCTAGAGATTTACTCACTAGGTGATGTAGGATATGGGGCAATTGATCTTGAAGGGATATGTGGTAGAGTTGGTATAACATCCAGGTTGTTAATGCAGTCCTCGTTGGAGTCAGAGATTTCTACAGTGCCGCAGTCAGAATCGTATTCTTGGCTAGGCTCCACTTTTTCTTCTGGTGGTACTTCTACAGGATGTGCCTCTGTTAATGTTAGATTATATGTTGCTTTCAAGGCCTGTAGTTCTGCTTCTAGAATGGCCTGTCGGTTCTGTAATTGGTGAATTACAGCATACTTTGTATTATTTTCCTCCCTCAGCTGAGGAGAAGTAGCCTTCTCTTTTGTTACTGTGGTCTAGAAATTTTTGATGAGGGACTCAATTTTTTCTTCTTTCTCAGCACAAATAAGCATCAAGGACTCCTTTTCTTCTTGTAGTTTAACTAATTTTCCTTTTTACAGCTTCGGTTGTAGGTGTTGTGGTGGTGGCCATGGAGTCAACATGGGATGTGACTTCGATTTCCTAGTTTACTCCTCTTGTTTGTGATATAGGAGGTGAAACTGATAATGCTTCTGATGGGGCAATTGGTTGAAAACTAATAGGGACTTGGCTAAAAGTAGTCGCTTCAACATTCTGGTGTTCAACTGGTGCCGAAGTGTCTTCTGCTGCTTCACTGCTTGGATGCACCGATTTTGCTTTAATAGGACCGATTTCATGGGGCATGGTAGGCCCTGTTGGTGAATCTAGACCTGAGTCATATAGACTGGTTTGATTTTCATCTGCTATTCTTTCCTCGAGTGTTTTCTCTGGAACTGGGGAACTGCTTCTTGCCCTTTCACATGGAGTAAAAATATTCTCACCTTCTTCTAAAACTGCATCTTCTGGCCTCACAATTTCTACTATTTGTATTATCTCAGTCTCCTCTATTTGCTCAGGAATTTGAGAGACTTGTGGTGCAGAAAGGGTACTTTTGGTGCGAGGGGATAAGTGGATTCTCTTCTTGTTGTCAGTACCTAAAGTTCTCCTATAGGCTAAAATTGTCAAGCCTTTCTCTGGTCTAGGTAAAGTTTTTTCTTTGGGGTCTATACTATACCCCACATTCATCAGCAGATTAGTAATAAGTCCTCCAAATGGCAAGGTCAACTTTTTTTTTCTTGTATTTTTCTTGACTCAACTTCGCCCTTACGACAGAAATTACCTCAAAAAGGTAAGATGATACATTGAACCAATAGCGATTTGCCATTAAGTACAATGTTTTAGAAAACAAGGCTCTTCTCTGTGTTCCATGGCCCGTGAGATGAATAGTTTTATGGATACAGACATCGAAAAAGGGGAGTGATAAGCTCCCTATTTCTAGATCCTTTCTAAGGAAAAAGGACCTGTCTCGTGGAGCTTTTCCTAATAATTCAGCTGCCATTTGGGAGAAACATGGAAGGGTATCTAATGGCATTCTCAGAAGGTTGGCCTCGGGGTTATCCTGGGACAATTGTGGTATTTCTAGGGGTGCATTCATAACCCTGGTGACAATTTCTTTCAAAATTTCGATCGGAAGCCCATCAATGCTGGTGGAGAGGGTAGGGGGTAATCCTTGGCTGCTTTTAGTCATATTTTTGTAAAATAACCTCACCAATTTGGGATAGACTAGTGTGACTCCGGGCTCCAGGAAATAGGTCAACTCAGCATCTTTGAAGTACTTAATAGCTTCTCCACCCATTTCTAATTTTTTAAGGATTCAACATCCACTGTAATTTCAGCACCTATAATATGATTCTTTATTGAAGTAGGAACTTTATCTGCTGTCATAGCAGAGGATGCTGACCTTTTTCCTTTATCTAATTATAAGCCCTTTTTAGGGACATACACAGACTCTGTCCCAGTTGTGTCTGTAGGACCTTTTCGGATAACTACCCCTAAGGATTTGATTTTCTTCTTGGGAGGGTCTGTTGCTTTTGATTTGGCTTTAATGGTACCAGACCATGCAATTCGATGAATGATTGGGGTGTTATCAAAATTGTTACCTTTTTCTTCCTGTTCTTCCCTTGTTCGTTTGCTTGTTTCGTTCGTCATTCCTCCACTCGTTTTTTCTGCAAAGATTAAAGTCGACACTATTAATTAAATTTAAAGTTCATGTGTTAAAAAAAAAAGCCTCTTGTAGAAATCCTTCCATTTAACAATTAGAATCATCCCTTACCTTTTTAAACCCTAATTTGTAATTTTAAAATAGATCTTGCATAGGGATCTTTAGATTTAAACTGCGGGAGTAAGGGGTTGTAAGAAAAATAAACGGTTAGATTGGGTGGAAGAACGGTTGTGATTATGGACATTTTGAAAAAGAGAGGGAAGGTAGGAGAACTTGGAAGGTTTTTAAAAATGGGGTTGGCATATCCATTTTTCGAATATTTATGTCTTGTCTTCTGTAACATCCCAAAAAAATTTGACTTTTAATATTACACCTCGGTGTGCGTGTCGTCAGGTCATGTGCTTGACCTTGTGACTATAATGGATAGGTCGTGTTGTGACTTGTGTCAAGTAAAATTGAGAATGTGGACCTTAGAATGATTTTTGATACACCTAGTATGGGTGTATGTGCTTAACACCTAAGTTTAGATCATAATAAAAGAGTTAAACTTAAAGAGAATTTATTTCTCTTCTCTTGAGTTGTTGAGAGAGGAGTAAATGAGAAGAGAGAGAGGAGGCTGAATTGAATGCGTGAGTGTGCCTGAAGGATTGGAAGGTGTGTGATTCAAAGGCTTTAAATTGTGTGGAATCTGTGAGGACATCAAGCTACGAAGCCAAGTTGTGAAGCTCGGATCGAGGAATCGATCTATTTAAGAAGGTAAGATTTGTGTAAATTTTATAGACTAAGTTGATAGCTTAGTTATGATTATGGGAAGAGAATTGATGGAAGAATGAGAGACAAAGTAAAGGAAAAAGGGTTGAGAAGTGCAAACCTGAATTGGGTGAAATTTGTGGAAAATCGATCGGTCGAATTAAAAACCGACCAGTCGATTTTTGACAAATTGGGAGATCTAAAGTCCAAGCACGATTTCGACCGGTCGACTGAAATTCGATCACTCGATTTGGAAAACCGACCGGTCAAAAGTAGCATTGACCGGTCGATTAGGAAAAATAGTGAGCGTATAAAAGTGGGTTTCTGAGAAACTGACCGGTCAATCTGGGAACCGACAGGTCGATTTGGAAAACCGACCGGTCAATCTGGGAACCGACTGGTCGATTTTGACAGTTCAGAGCTCTGTCTTGGTTTTTAACTTGGGGATTTTTGGGAAGCTTTGTACCTTCTTGTTTTGCATCATCTTTGACGTTTTGTTTATAAATTCGTGTAATGCAGGTGTAAGCTTGAACAATGGATTAGGAAAGCATCTATAAGCTAAAAGGATAATAGTGCGACTTCGTGTGAGGTAAGGAAAACTTCTTAGCATGGGTATTTGATTTCAGCAGGCATGTGTGTAGTGATATGATGTGAATGTGTGTTTTTACGATTTGTTTTGCCATAGCGGGGATTCGTTCTTTTGAATGCACAAGTGTGATGTGTGTGATCACTAAAGGAAATGTGTGTGTGTGTGTGTGTGAAGTACGATAAAAATGTGTGTGTTATCAGCAAGAAAGTAGAGATATATGTGCATGTGACGTCAGTGGGATGTGAAAATGTGAGATATGTGTGCATGTGAAATCAGAGATATGCGTGCATGGTGATATCATCAAGATGTGAATATGTGTGAGAACTTTGAAATCAAAAACCTATTATAATTATTACAAACTCACGGTGAATAAATATATGTAGATTTAGCACTTTGATTTTTAAGGTTTTCGTGTGAATACCTGACCAACATGGTGGGATAGCCGTGACCGACACGACTGGGTATCCATGACCGCTATGGCAGGATATTCGTACAACTTGTGCTCCGCTGCGGCGGGATATGCGGCTCTTTGATTACCATTTTGCGGTGATATGTCTTCGGCAAGTCACCCATTGGTGGGGCTTGTGTAAATTGTGCAAAGGGTTCAATTGAACAACGATGGTGAGTATTCCATCAGGGGCTCGATGCTATATTGGTCGGGACACTATTTAAGTAATTGATTTAAGTTTTGTAAAGTAAGAATAGGACTATTAGTTTATGATGTGTGTGATTTTAAAATGTGCACCAGTCATCAATTTTATTCAATTTAAATGCTTTTAAATTGTGTTCTCCATTCAAGAAAAATATAAATTATGTTATGTCATGAAATATATGTGTGATGTTAAAAATATGCATGCTATGTTAGTTTTTCCCTATTGAGCTATGATGTAGCTCACCCTTCGACTATACGTCACAGGTACTGAGGATGCAGCGAGTACTGGGAATCTAGACCTAGAGGATCCTGAGTACATTGCTGGGGAGGAGACAGAGCCACCTCTAGAGGATTTCTTCTAGTGGACTTGGCTGCGCTATTTTGAGATTTATTTTGTAAGGGTTGGTTCGTCTGGCCACCTTAACTTAGAAATGATGTAATTATGAGATATTGTATTCATTTTGGCGAACCATCATAAGGTGACTATTGGTTGTCATTGATGGTTCGGTTCGGTTCTTTTGCCCATGTGTTTGGCATGAAATTAGAACCATCTTTTGATTTATCTATTAGGTGATTATTGTATAGATGCAGAGATTTCTTTAGTATGATGTCTCTGTTTGATTTATTAATTGTATGCTTTGTTCCACTTTGTGTGTGGATGGACCAAGTGTTCTGTGTGATATATGGGGTGCGGCCTTAAAGGGCTGTGTCGACGGTGCGAGTTTCGGGGTGCCAAAATTTGGGCTGTCACATCTTCAGTGATGACTTGCTAAGCCAGTCATTATAGAATTTTAACCTAGAATTGTAAGTCGATTATGGTCTTTAGAAAAATCGAAATCGTTGCGCTTTAAACTACAAACAATCATAAATCCATATGATTATCTACTTATACTATATAGTAGGTACAATTAACGATCTATCATTCAGTGAAACAGATCGTATTATAATACCTAAAAGAAAAATGAAAAAATGAAATAGTTTTACATAATTTACACATGATGCTACGGATGAGTCGGTAGCGCGACGATCCATGAGGGTTTTTAAATTGGATTTTGGGGAGCAGCTATCTACCCCAGGAATGCTTGTCCTCTAGGATTGCTTACTAGTTGCGTAGGTAATTGGCGACTCTCTCTCTCTTTGCCACTTGGGGAGCTAGTTGTCCAATTTGAATTTTCAGCTTCGTTATGGACTGTGTATGTGAATGAAGGGTCTAAGAGAATTGAGCAAGTTGGTGCAAATCTTGTGAACGCTGGTGGGACTGTTGTGCCAATCGTGAAGGATTTCAACAATCGTAGCATCAGGCATACTACTCCATGGTCCAATCTAGGGTTGTGCTGCCTATAATTGAGGCCTTTGGTGGAAAACTTGGGTCTGGAGAAATTGGGGCAGCGTAGCTGTTGGTGGTGGTTGCGCTCTAGTAGTGGAACCATAATTAAATCTCGAGTGATTCCTCCATGCTGGGTTGTATGTGTTCCCATAGTCCCCCCTCTGAAAGGCTATTGCTTGCTTTATTTCTACCAGTTCTTGGTATTGTGGCGCAGCAAAGTTCTTCGTATATGTGTGAGTCTGGCAAATTTGAGGGTTTGTCGTAGGCCTATCCAAAGTATTTGGGTTGGAATTCATGAGTACAATAATTTTCTTCTCAAGAGCTAAAACTTTTGCACTCATGTCGTCCTCAATTTTTACTTTTTCTTTATTAACCTCATAAACACCTCCTCTTGCGAGCAGGGTATGACGAGCAATCTCTGGGTCAATTTGTAACAAAGTCTATTTTTGCTTTGAAGTGTTGGCCAGTTTCTCAAATAAATTCTAGGTCTGCTGGCCATTTTGAACCATGAAGGCACCTCCACTTATGGCATCGACTGTAGACTGGTTAGTCTCAGTCAATCCCTGGTAAAAACTTTATGCTATAGACCAATTCGTCACCTCGTGATGAGGGCACTTGCATAGTAAATCCTTCATCCGTTGCCAACTCTCATGAAATAATTCTCCATGTTTTTTCTTGAAGTCTTGAATCGCTTGACGAATTTGGTTTGTTCTACAAATTGGAAAGTATTCAGCAAAAAATTTGGACTGTAAGTCCTCCCAAGTTGTAATACTCCTAGCAGGTAGTGAGACTAACCATGCCTTCGCCCTATCTTTAAGAGAGAGAAAACAAACGTAGTCTTATAGCTTCTTTACTGGTCGTAGTCTGTACCATTATGCTGATTTCTATGAAGTCCCTCAAGTGCTGATAGGGATCTTTTCTATCAAGCTCATGAAAAGTTGGTAGAGTTTGGAGTGTGTGGGGCTTGATGTCATAGTTTTGACCTTCAGCCGCCTCTGGTATAACTATACAAGATAGCTCGGTCAATGCTATTGGGCTGAAATGTGCTTCGGTTGAAAGTTCGTCAGCCGTGGGTTGTGAATGTCCTGTGGAGGATTGGTTTGATGCGAGTCTGCGCAAGAAAGTTCGTTCAATTTCTGGGTCGTATTCGAAAGAGTCTAGTCTTCTAGACCGGGTCTGATGCATACACTAGAAAAATCTCCTCTTTTTTTGTAAAATATTTATATCATTTTTATTTTAGAAGAGCTGGGAGAGGAAACAAATCTAAGTCTCTGGCTTCTATGATCAGGAGAAGTTGGAAACATTTAATTCACTGCTCCAAATAAACCTACAAAAGATTAAGAAGAGATTAAAGAAAAATAAAAATATAAAGAAATATAAAAAGAGAAAGATAAATATTGGTTTCTAAAATGATAAAAATATTAGATAAAAACTTGAAAGAATTAGATAAATTTCGCTTCCCCGGCAGTGGCGCCAAAAACTTGATCGGTTACTTATTATGTATTATAATTATATTAAATTCAAGTCTTAACCTATTGCAAGCCCACAATGAAAATTGTAGAGCTAATATAGGATTGATCCCACAAGGAAGTTCATCATCTAATTAATTCCTAGTTTATATGTTTTATCTAAATCCCTATCTTAAAAACTTTTATTTATCTTTAAGATTTCCTAATCGACTGGAGAAATATGAATAAAAGAATGGGTTATTAAACTAAAGTGTATAAAATAAATCCTAATCCTCCTTCTTCAGATTAAGGTCATCAATTTTAATCTTTAGCTTTCGAATATTTATGAAATTAAATAGTATTGTTACATCATATTTCTAGTCTCCTATCATTGGTCGCAAATCAAGTCTAAGATTCTATCAATACAGATTTAATCTAATCAACTATGAACCAAAAATTTGGGCGTCAATCAAACTCTAGAAAACTAAAGATGGAAAAGTAAAAACTGTTACACTAATCTGCAAATTCTAACCTGAGTCGTCAATTCAAATTAAAACTTGGAGATGTTTACAAAGAAAATAAAATCTAAACTAAAAGGCAAAGTAAAATACATCCTTCACCCCTCAGCTGCAGTCGTTAATTACTCCTGAAAAATTACAGTAATCTATACTAATCTTCAGCACTCAATTGTAGTCGTCAATTACTCTTGAGAAGCCACTGATATCTAATCTACTCTAACTAGTTACACTACTTTGATTGGAAGAAAATCCAACCTCAGGTGTCAATTGATGCTGAATTTCTTCGATGCTTATTCCTATGTCGAGCCCTCTTATTTATAGATCATAAGGGGCTGGTTTACAAAGATCTAGTTCTAATAAAAGAAACTACTAAAAATAAAAGATTCCTAATATAACTCTAATTCCAAATTCATCTTTCCTTGCTTTCCTTAGTAGATGCACTTCTGGATTATTCTTTATTGAGCAGCAGCAGAGTCCTTCATATTAGATCTTTATCAATCTTCTTAGATCTGTGGTTCACCAAACTTCTAATTGCAGGAGTCGTCTAATTCTGGATATGGCGGTGTTAAACTCTCACTTGATCCGTAGCACTGTGTAGTAGAAAGCTTCTATTTTTAGGAAATCGTAACTTTCTTATTCTTTCTGAAAAATTATAATTCACGATTTTCTATTTTCAGTAGGCATTCAGCTAACAATTTCTTATTTTGGATCGATCGCTTTCTGAAGAATCGACTTTTGAAAAAGTACAATTTTTTAGCCTTCCTGTTATTGGAGAATCATCTTTAACGCTTAATCATCTTTTTACTGCTTTTTGAGTTCATTTTAATAAGGATTAACACTTAGGCTCTAATTTACTGCTTATCTTTAATATCTGCACATCAGTAACTCGTTAGTAGCAAACCAAGTCCTAGCATCACTAAGTTAAGGAAGATAAAATGATAAATTATGTAACTGATTAGCTCACCTCATGGAAGTGTTTAATTTTCTAATGGAATTCAATGTTCAATAGTCTGCATCAGTTTTAAATTTCTTCATTCACACTGTTTAGGTGGATTCCACTCTATTTATTACACACATAATCAAAATTGTTGCACTTAGGTTAACTATATCATTGGCTTACCCTGCCATACCCCCAAACCTATGAGGAACAGTTTCCTCACTATTTCAAAGAATATGACATCAAGGGCAGCAGGGTACAATTTAAAATTATAAGCACAAAATATGAAACTAACTTGCACAGAAATTATAAATGTGACAGCAAAGCAAGTAAGGCACACAAGAAAAAGAAATTTTCATTTATAAGAACTAAATACAACAGTTATAAAACTAACAGACTACAAAGTGTAGTAAAGCACAGCAATGAACTTATAAAAATCTACCTAGACAGAAAATGATTACAACCTCTAAGTACAACTGACAACACTACAGCCTAATCTAATATGAATTTGGGTCAGAGCTCAAAACAAAATCATGTTGTCAGTTATATTTCTCTGAATATTTGTTCTTCTCTTTCTTCACAGTGTCAGCCTGGCAGCACCAGCCTTGGTTCTTTATGTAGCTGGCTTCTTGGGCTTGGTGCTGCCCTATTGTTGAGAAGGCTCCTTGATTGTCACTCTTGCTGTTGAGGTTGGCTTCATGACCCAGATTGTTGCTTGGAGGGTGTCTACAAGCTTTACCAACTGTTCTGCCTTCTTGTACACTTGGTATAATTTCATGACTTGCATCACAGCTTGCTCTAGCTACCTCTTTTCAACTCTGTGGTCCAGCTGCAGCTAGGCAATCTCAGCTACCAATGGTTGCTTTACCCATGTGTTGAGCTCGGTCATCCCTCTAATGACATCCTCCTGATGTAAGGGTTTTCATCCCTTGCTCTTTTCAGGGGGGAAATGGGGGCATCGGATTTGAGGAAGTAGGAATCATGGCCCTTTTAGTAAGGTCCTCAAATCTATGGGAAGGAGTGGCTGATGATGATGGGAAGAAAGATGGAGGTAGAAGGGTGGTGTCAGTTCCTCCTGACTGGGCTCAGTTTAGGTGTGGGTAAAGGTGAAGGTTGGTGGAGTAGGAACCATCTTCTCAGGCTCAGGGTCTGTTGGGTAAAGGTAGATGTAAATGTGGGTAGGCTGGATGGTTCCTTTTCTATAGTTTGTGTAAAAGCAGAGGTAAAGGTAGGGAGAAGGAGGGGTAGTTCATCTACCTCAAAATGGGTTTGTGTGGAGGTAGAGGCTAGGGAGGGTTGAAGAAGGGGCAAATCCATAGGCTCAATGTGAGTCTGTGTGGCAGTAGCTGCTATTAACACAGAAGGCAGTGGCTGATGTGAGGTAGGGGGACCAGGATCAGGTCTGGGTGAAGATGAAGTTGGCTGGGTTGAGAGGGTAAATGATTGTAGGGTTGAATGGATGGATTATAGGCTAGTTTGAAGTGTGGCCTGGTTTTGAGTGTTGGCTAACAGTTGGGTTTGAAGTGAGGTTAGGAGGGTAAGTATTTTAGGTAAGGGATCTGGGATGGCTGAGGTTGATGGTTGGGAGGTTGAAATAGGTTGGAAAGGAGAGGTTGGGGCATGGTGAAAGTGGGTGGGCTGTGGGGAGTCAAGGAGAGGTGTGAACTCATACCTGATGTCTCCGATGATGGAGTCCATCATGACTGAGTATCCCTCAGTGGTGTATGGGTCTCATGGGAAAGAAAAAAGTGAATGGAATGGTCAAAGGGGTCAAAGGCGTCAGGTTCAATGGGTGTAGAGGTATTGGGTTCAAGGGTCAAAATATCATATTTTTTATACGTATCATCCTGAAGTTCAGGACGATACATATCGCATATCGTCCGATACATTCAATGTATCAGTGACACATTGAATGTATCGTTTCAATACATTTTTTTTTCAAAAAATCTAAAAAATCAAATTATCGTTCGATACGTATCTCGTATTGTCCGATACATTGAATGTATCATTTTGATACATTTATTTTTTCAAAAAACTCAAAAATCAAATTACCGGATGATACTTTGAAATTAGCGCCCGATAATTTGAATGTATTGTCCGTATCATCCGATACGGGCGATACATTGCCCGTATCAGATGATAATTACCCTATTTTTTAGGGGGTACGATACATAGGCAATGTATCATACCGCCCAAGTCTAAAACCGATACATGTCGGGCGATACGTATTGGAATCGGATGATTGGGTTGGTCAATGTAAATGGCCAAAGGCTCACTGTCATAATAAGGAAAAGGTATAGGTAGGTCTAGAATAAAGGTGGTTATTGAGGTTGGAAGAGGGCCTGGTATAGGCTGGGGTAATGGAATGGGGTCTGGGCTTGGAATAGGTTGTGGTGTGAGGTCTGGTATGTAGGTGGTTGGGGGTAAGGTGATGGGTATACAACTAGGAGTAGGCTCAGGTATGGTAGTGGGTTGGGATGTGGTGGTTTCTTTGGATGGTTGAGAGGGTTTCTTTTTATATGTTCTTGTAATGATGGGAGTGGGTAAAGTAAAAGGAAATGTGGGTTGACTGAGATCGGGCACAGGGATAGGGGTGATTATTTTGGAAGGGGCTGATGAAGAAATGGTGGGGATGGGGATTGTGGAAGATGTAGGGGATGGAATGGTGAATATGGGGATTGTGGAAGATGTAGGGGATAGAATGGTGGGTGGAGGAGGAACTAGCATTGGGCTGGTGGTGATGATGGAAGGTTGAGTGGTGGTGTGTGGGATGGTTGAGTTGGTAGCAGTAGGAGCATCTGGTGTAGCAGCAACAGCTGCTGCTTGTTCTTCTTGGATGGTGGGGGCTGCCTCAGCCTTCTGATCTTTCTTCTTCTTCACCATTGTCATACTAATCCCCCAAAACTTCTTTCCAAACTGAATAGGTGGCAGTGTCTCTGTCTCCTCTCCCATCTGCAGCTGGTAACCCCCTCTTTTTAGCAGTGTTGTGATAAGCCTGCTGTATGGCAGTGCATGGGGCTTCTGCTTCTTTTACACCTTGAGATGAATGTCCATCATTCCATCAAAGATCAGCTGGGCAGCATCAAAGCAATGCCCCTGAGAGAAGCTATAGATTGCATCAGCTATTGGTTCCCTTCACTCCTATTGGTGCCCAATCACATAGATGTTCTTTCTTAGATCATGATCCATGAAAAGCAGACTGGGCTCCAAGTGTCTCCTCTTGATGGAGTCTCCTAAAGCCTTCTTCCCTTGTGTTATGTTCTCAGCAATCACAGTAATGGGGGTGTACAACTGTGGAAATTTTTGACGATCCCATCGAGGCAATGCGCTTGCTAACAAAAATATAGAGTCACCACCCAGAGCTTTTGGTGTCTCGAGAAACCTAGATCATTTTTATAAGCACCAAAGTGCCAGAAATATGACTCTGAATCCGATCCACACCAAAGGTTCTTGGGTAGGGGCTTCGGTTATCGATTCGGAAGGTGTTAGGCACCCAATCAACCCGCTTAATGCGGTCTCTACTTATGGCCAAAATAAAAATAATATAAAAGAAAAGAAAAAGGCTTCCTCTTACCTAAAAGGGCTTAAAATCCTATTTGTGTCCCTCCGTTCCTACCGAAAATTCAACGGTGTAATGCCACAAATGGGAGGATGGAGAAATGACCGAGAAGGTAGAGGAATAGAGGGGAGAGTCGGAGCTCTCGGGGCCCTTGTTGCACAGTTGAGGAGCCTTGCATAGGATTGCTTTGATGAGCTTTTGAAGGCTTGAATGGTGGAAAATAGGGTTCTAACTCCTATGGCTTGCTAGCTAAGGGATAGAGAGAGGAATCTAGGGGGTAGCACACACCTAGACTAAGAGTTTTAGATTCAAGATTAAGCTTGAAATAAGGTTGGGAGATTCTAGAATTTTATATGAAAATGGGGTACAAAAGGGATTTAGAACTTCTCCCTTTGAGCCCTTTCTCTCTTAAGCAAATTTCTCAACCTCTAATCTAAGGGGAGGGGGGTTCTATTTATAGGAAAAGGGTGGGTTAGGAGGCTACTTAAAGGCTAAGCAAGATTAGGAATTAGGTAATCTAGCATCTAAGGTTTCCTAGGATTTTTGGAGTCTTGAAATATATGAAGAGGTGCTCCAATGGTGGATGATTGGATGAGGCTTTAAACCACTTAAGGGGTTGCACATAGGTAGTAAATTAGTGCAACAGAACTAGCAAAACACACCCCAAAGGTCAAGATGGTCAACAAGTCAAACCCAAATCTCAATTTTTGAGATAAAAACTAAGGGTTACTGTTCATATTCCTGGCGCAACTATTAGTTGCACCAGGCATATGCACAGTAAAATAGTGCATGCACAGTGCCTAGAAGTTGGCTCCCTAAGGTGGGGTCCACCTTAATGCTGGTGCAACTATTAGTTGCGCCAAGCCATTTCTGGGGAGAGATGGCTTGGCGTAACTAATAGTTGTGCCAAACTTACCTATAACTAGCGCAACTATTAGTTGCGCCAAATCCCTAAGGGGGTTTTCATGAAATTACCATCCTGCCCCTCGAGTTTGGACCGCCATATCTTTACATACACAGCTCCTATTGGGGTGATTCTTGGTCCGTTGGAAAGCTGACGACTTCTACTTTTCAATGGTATAAGATTTGATCATAGTAGAAGGCCATGACTAGTCTCAGTTCACCATCCTTCATCCATTACTTAGGAACACTAGGTTTAGGTCTGGAATGAGTTCTAAGGGTCGGGAAGGTTCTTAAGAGATCTAGGGTGATTCCTAAGGGTTTGGGATGGCTCCTAAGGTCTTGAAAGGGTTCGTAAGGGTTCTATACATGCCATCAAAAGATCAAAGGCGCGCCTCTCTCGAAATGTATTTCGATCGGGCCTTGGGCTAAATTTGTGTATCTACAGATGCCCCTCTTTGGTATCCGATCACTAATGATCGAATGTAAAAGAAGAGAGACATTCAAAGAGGCCCAAGGTATTACTGATGGGTCTATCGCATTCAAAATGAACTTCAAACATCTTATGTATAATATGGTGAGAAAACGAAAGCCCTGTATACCAGGCTAAACATTTGTTTCTCAAGGCAATCGGTCCCCAAACGCTTAGCGACATTACTGGGCATAACCGAAGTGGGATGAGTTGCGAATGCCCTATAGTCGGGAAAAACATTCACTTCTTAGGATGATTTTGAAGGTATTTCATGTTCAAGGTTCATTCTGAATATAACAGCTTCGTAAGGCTCCACAGTTTTGTGTCCAATAATATGAGGCAATGACCGCCTCATCTGACTGGTCACGGGTCCCCCTGGTAGAAGCAGGGTTCAAGGTCTTTGAGCAAACCCATTGATCCTGACATTTATTTAGCATGACTACCGAGTGGGGCGAACGAAAGTCGCAACGCTTTTTAGGACTACGTGCCATTTTTTCAATGTGCCCCAGAAAATCATGACCCAGAGTATCTAACCTTAAATAACACAGAATAGATCAGACAAAAAATCAGGTCCCCCTGAAGGGGGCATCCAATCCCGATCTCTGCCAACAATGATCTTACAACTCAATTAACTATGCATAATTATCCACCCATTAGGGGCGAGAAGCAACAAAGGCGATGGAAGTCTCGACCCAGAACCCGTCCAGGTACAATTTATGAGAACAAACAACTATCCTACGGATACCCAGATGCAAGGCATACATTTTACAGGGATACCGCGCTAAAAAAGGTTTTAAGCCAGCGAAAATAAAGGGGAATGGACCCTTCTGCATGTATGTTTACACATAGTTTGGTTGATATGTAGTTTCATTTTCAACAGGTTGGTTTCAACCAACGATTAACCTTTTTCAAACAGAGTTACCTGGACCTCAAACCCTGTGGGGTACACGCCCAGACTGTGCGGACAAAGAGTTTACACCTCCGAAAAGTTCATGAAAAATCTGAAGCTTTGACTCTCACGTTCATATGAATTAAAGACAGAGTGTTTAGCTCAAAGATTTAGCAGTGGAATCATCCTAATTGAAATATTGACTGTTTGACCAAGATTGACACCATTGCTCCTACTTTGATGTAGGATCCATGGATTCAAGGCGAACCTTAGACCTAGGACATTAGTTTTGCATAGTTGCGTTGCCGATAAAATGTTGACATTTTATCGCATTGAAAACAAGCATGTGCGTAGCTGTGCATGAAAAGTTCACAAATTTCTTTTTTTTCTTTTTCAAAATGATTTTCATTCCCCCCTTTTTTTTAATAGACCTGACGTCGGTGGTGGGATGCTTCATCTCATGTGTCCATCGCTGGGAAGTTTCCTACTTCAAGGCTTTAGACCGTTTGATATTCCTACACATCCTTGAGAAAACGTCAGTCCCTTTTTTATTTATATAGGTAACAATAAGCATCCTAATTAACAGAAGGAGAAATAAACTTTTACCTATATTTTTTCATTTTCAAGATTTATATTTATTTATTTGGATTTTTATTTTTAGAGATTTTTTGTTCTTTTTCTTTATTTTTGAGATGGAAGTACGATGTTGTAACTAGGTACATGGGAAGGAGCATAAATATATACACACACAATTTTTTTGTATTTAGATTTTTCTTGATTTTTTTATTCTTTTTTGGCTTTTCTCTTTTTTGTTGATGATGCCTTAACAGTGTGGTGAAGTCACGGGTCCCACTTTAGGCAGTCGAACCCCCCTTTTAAATGGTCGAGTCTTAGGGAGTTTTAGTAGCCTTACCAAGATTGGAACATCAATCCCTTTGGGCTTAGTCAAACCTTTCTCCTTTCCTTGGGTCATTCATTTGACGAAGCCATTTCACAAAGACAATTCTAGTCGGGGCCTGATTTGAACTAGCATGAGCGACCCAGAAAAGGGGATCAGAGAGAGTAACCAAGAGGGCTCCTCAAACATTAATTTTATTGACCCATTCCAACAATTTTTATTTTTTTAAACTCTTTTACTCACAACGCCCAAGGTGGGTTCGTCGTACCCGTTTTTGCCCTCTTTTTACCCATGGCACCCTTTCGAGTTTTCACCACGTCCATAGGCTTAGCTCTCTTACCCTAAGCACCATTTTGGGTTTTCACCTGGTCCGCACAAACTCGTTGTTTTTACCCATAGTGCCCTTTCGGGTTTTAACCACGTCCATCTTGCTTTGAGCTTATATTTGTATTTATTTTTCTTTTTATATTATTTTTTTAACAGCCACGACATAGACGTCGATTCTGTCATGGCCAGCTGGATGGGGCTCTGGTATCGTCTCACAATTCGGCTCGTGTTGACTTAACAGATGCTATGACTGCTTGTGAACTTGAAAAGAGGGCTTTCTTCAGGGTGTAGCTTGGCCATGGGTCAGGTTAGGATTTGAAGGTATGTTGGGCTAAATAGGGTTTTCTTGATATGGCTTCAATTTTTCTCAACATTCTTCTTCCTTGGGGGATTTTACCCACGATTCTATTTTTTCTTTTTTCTTTTTCTTATTTCAGGCAATCTCTTTTTGAGGTTTTGTTTTTCTGATTTTTTAGATTTTGATAGTAACTTTACTTCCTCTCTTTTTTTGTATATGCACACACTTTTTCTTTTCCAGGGAAGTGGTTCATTGAAAGAAAGGCCTAGGCTTAAAATGGGATAGCAAAGGATATCATCTTTTTTAGGGATGCTTTTTGGCTACTGTGTTTAGAATGATGGCCTCTTTTGGGTGGTTCTTAAGTAGTTACATATCTGTTTCACCAATACCTACCTTATCGTGATAGACTAAGCGTAGAACCGTCAGACGTATCCAGCGTTGATGGGCTCAGGAAGATGATCTTCGTCCATGGTGGCAAGGTGGATGGCGTATCTCGGTAGCACCTCTCGAATGACGTAAGGTCCTTCCCAGTTCGGCTTGAACTTCTCTCTCGGATCGACGTGGAGGGATGGGAAGATCTTCAATACAGTGTCTCCTACCTTTTGATCTCAACCGCAGACACGTTTATTATAAGTGCGTGCGATTCACCCCTGGTAAACTTGAGTATGACATAAGGCTAGGAGTCTCTTCTCGTCTAATATATTCAATTGTTCGAAGCGGGATCTCTCTCTCTCCCTGCTTTGGGTAATCCTGATTCCATAAGGATTCGGAGTGAGGGTACTTCAACCTCAACCAGTAGGACACCCTCGGTTCCATACACAAGGGAGAATGGTGTTGCCCCTGTAGCAGTACGGATCAACATTCGGTAGGCCCATAAAGCAAATGGTATCATTTCACTCCAATCTCGATAAGTGACGACCATCTTCTCAACGATGCAGATGACCGTCTTGTTTGCAGCTTCCACGGCTCCATTAGTTTGAGGCCGATAAGGTAACGAGCGATGGTGCTTGATCTTATACTACTTGCAGAAGGCCTGGATGCACTAATTCGCAAAGTTTGTACCGTTGTCCATGATAATATCCTTGGGTACTCCAATTCGGCACATAATATTATTTTTGAGAAACTTCTCGACGTGACTGGTCGTGATATTGGCATATGGCACTGCTTTTATCTACTTAGTAAAGTATTCAATGGCGACGAGGATGAACCGAAGTTCGTTTGACGCTTTCGGATTAATCATTCCGACGACATCAAGGCCCCAGGTAGCAAATGGTCAAGGAGTGGTCATGCAGTGAAGATCGATGGCAAGAGCATGTATCAAACTAGAGTGTTCCTGACACTTGTAACATTTTTGAATATAGTTGCAGCAATCTGATTCCATAGTGGTCTAAAAGTATTCCTGTCATAGAATTTTCTTAGCAAGCATGTGGCCGTTGAGTAAGATGGTATTGTAGGACCGCTTGTAAAGGCGTTCCCCACAAATGACGTAGCCTGCCACCAAATGTTGAATGGTTCATCGATATATCTTGGACGTATCCTCAGGAAAAGTTAGTGTCTCGAGGAAATTCTTGATATCTGAGAACCGAGGTGGCTCATCATCAAGCTTGGTAGGTTCCTTAATCTAGAGGTAGAAGGCCGGCTCATTCCTTTGCTCCATCATGATTGGCTTCATCTCAGCACCATACGGGATTTCTATCATTGATGCCAGCGTTGCTAGTGCGTCGGCAAAGCGATTCCTTATCCGGGGGACATATGAGAATGTTACATCTTGGAAGCAAGCTATCAGATCCTCGAGGTGTTCATGGTAAGGGATCAGTTTCTCATCTTTCATCTTCTAGTCACCATTCGTCTGGCATATGATTAACTGCAAATTGCCAAACATCCAGAGGTGAGTTATATTCGGATCGAGAGCCTCCTGCAGACTAGTGGCACAAGCTTCGTATTCAGCCATATTATTAGTACAATGGAAGTTGAGCTTGATAGAGACGGGTACGTGGGATCCTTTCGACAAAATCAGAATGGCGCCAACTCCCTAACCGTCGACATTAGCTGTCCCGTCAAACTGTATTACCCATGATTCCTCCGTTTCTTCAGTATCGTCTTCCATCATAAAAAGGATGTCCTCATCAGGGAACTTAATTTTCAAAGGCTCATATCTAGCAAAGGATTGTCAGCAAGATGATCGGTGAGTGCCTGCCCCTTGATCGACTTTTGAGTGACGTACGTGATGTTGAACTCAGACAATAAAAGATGCTATCATGTAGTTCGCCCAGTGATAGCTGGCTTCTAAAATAGGTATTTTAACGGGTCCATTCGGGCCAAAAGTAGAATGACTTGGGATAGTAAGTAATGGCGGAGCCTCTGAGTAGCCCATACAAGAGCTAGGCATGCTTTCTCTAGATGGGAATAGTGCGTCTCATAATTAGTAAACTTCTTGCTCAGATAGTAAATGGACTGCTCTCTTCTTCCCGTCTTGTCATGCTGCCCTAAGACACATCCCATCGAGACTTTCGTCGTGAAGAGATACATCAAGAGTGGTCTCTTTGGCTCAGGTGGTACCAACACAGGTGGGTTAAGGAGGTGGCTTTTGATTTTATCAAATCCTACCTGACAATTATCATTCCATTCAACGGGTGAGTTCTTCCTTAGCATCTTGAAGATCAGCGTTCAGATTGGAGTTAGTTGTGCAATGAACCGACTGATATATTATATTCTGCTCAAGAACCCTCTAACTTCCTTCTCAGTAGATGGTGGTGGCATTTCTGTGATAGCTTTAACTTTGACTGGGTCGACCTCGATCCCTCTCCTGTTGATGATGAATCCCAACAGTTTCCCGGGCATAGCACCGAATGCGCACTTTTGTGGATTCAGACGTAACCTATACTTTCTCAACCTCTTAAATAGTTTTTGAAGGTTTACCAAGTGATCGCCTCGCTCCAGTGACTTGGCTATAATATCATTGACATATACTTCAATTTCTCGATGCATCATGTCATGAAATAGTACTGTCATAGCTCTTTGATACATTTCACCGACATTCTTCAGCCCAAATGGCATGACTCTATAGCAAAAGGTTCCCCAAGGAGTGATGAACACAGTCTTCTCGTGATCTGCCTCTGCCATCTTTATCTAATTGTATCCTGAGAATCCGTCCATAAAAGAAAGCATCACGTGCTTAGCAATGTTATCGACCAAGATGTCGATGTGCACTATGGGAAATTGTCTTTTGGGCTTCCCTTGTTCAAATTGTAGAAATTGATACACATGTGAACCTTTCCATCCTTTTTTGGCATAGGCACAATATTGGCTAGCCACTACGGGTATTTGGATACCATGAGAAACCCCGCGTCATACTACTTGATGACCTTGTCTTTGACTTTCAACATTCACTCGGGTCAGAGATGTCTAAGCTTCTGCTTAACTGGCTTCATATCAGGGTAGAGAGGCAACTCATGTTCGACCAAATCAGTGTCTAGACCATGTATATCCTCATACGACCAGGTAAAAATGTCTTGGTATGACCAAAGGAAGTCGATCATGTTTTTTCTTTCTTCAAGAGACAGCAATGTTCCAATCTTGGTAATTTGGGGATTCTCCTCAGTTCCTAGGTTAACATCCTCCGTTTCCTCGACCATGGGGGTAGGGTCATACTCAAATTCAGCAAATCGGTCAAGGAGCTCATTGGGGAGCTCCTCCAAGGGGATATCCTCATCCAGACTCGTAACTCCTACCTCTTCTTATATTTCTACAGGAAAGGGGTTGATTTTACGTGGGACGAGTACTTAGATTAAGGCATTTTTTTATGGGATTTTATTTGAAATTTTAAATGACAATATTTTTAGACTTTAGACTTTTTCAATGTTTTTAGAATTTTTATTTTCTTTAAGGACGGACCCTTGGCAGCACGAGTCTATGTATATATAAGGTATTGCCTGCCAAGGGCTTATCTCACTTTTTATAGGTAATTTTTTTTTGGAAAATGGGTGCTAAATGTTAGGCCACTCCCCACTTCCAGGGTTTGGGGTAAGGATGCCCAGTTGCATACCTGAGAGGTCGCTTCTTTACCTATCTGGATAGAGGGTGCTAGCTGATATGGCTTTTCAGAGTAAGCCTCCATCATGTTGATCCCCATTTTGTCTAAGATCATGTCCTCAAACGTTAGCACAGTTTTGTGGTGATTCACCATAGGGAGGGTTTGTTCAGGTACGAGCTGTGGTTCCTCAAAGAGGGATAACGCAACCAAGTCTATCTCGAGGCAGGGAAGGGTGATGTAGGGATTGGTGGGGTGGACTGATGTTGTGGGCTTGTGTGGGGTTAATCGAGTTTCCCTATTTTGGTCAATCTTTAAAACCCCGACACTCACAAATGAATTTCTTAGATGAGGCCTGGGTCGAGGTTTCTCCTCTGTGTGGATCCCCCTAGCTTTTGTAGTTGCCATCACACGAGCTTTCTCCTTAGCCTCTCTCACTTCTTCTTCTGTGGGCTTATAGCCTAGCCTAAATCTGACTTTTTGGCCCCCCTTAGTTATGACGGACTCTTTTCTACCTTACAATATGGGCCCTAGCCCCCTTCCTTTTTTATAGCACCACTTTTGGAGCATGGCCACTATCGCTACCATTCCCCCTCCGGTTCTTGGAATGATGCCCTCGATAGGCTCTAGGAGTATCGTCGACGCCTCATATTCAAAACTATGGAGGTCGACATCTTCAGCGGTGTGCGGTATATCCAGTATATTGGATTTTTCAATGATATTGGTGGCCTTCTCTTTCTCACTGTGCCCCTCACCGATGATTGTGACGATCTTATGCCCCAATATAAATTTGAGTTTCTGGTACAATGTGGAGGGTATCGCTCCAACCTCATGTAGCCACGAGCACCCCAATAGCAGATTAAACAAGGATTTGATGTCCATTACATGAAATAATATGGAGAAGGTCTTTGTCCCAATTAATAGCTCAAGAATGACTTCTCCCATTGTCTATCAAAGGCTAGGTTAAGAGGTAAAAAGTGGTGAAGCAGACTAATAATCATTTATTAAGTGTGTTTTATAGTTAGTAATAATTTGTATAGCTTAATATAAAATCCTTGCTTTTTGGTCCAAAGAAGAGAGAGAATACATGCAAGGATGACAGCTAAGCCAAAGCCTAAGGGAACACCTTGGTAGTGCTCACCATGGTGACTTACTTGCTGGTCATCATTGACCAAAGTCTAGCAGATGGATGAGGTTAGCTAAGAATGGAGAAGACTGCAACAACAGCAAGTGCAATGCATCAAAGTATCAAAAGACAGATCTCGCATAAGTTTAGGAGCTTCCTCACGAAGCTAAGGATGTAGTGGAAGATTCCCTCGTGCAAATGGGGCGCGCAGTCAAGAGGAGAGCTGTAAAGACATCACGAAGATCTCGCAGTTTAAAATCCTTAGAATTTGTCATCGCAAAGTTCTCGCAGAGATCAAGCCTTAAAGCAGTCGCACGCAGAACCTAGCGAGTCTATATGTATACTGAACAAAATGTACCTCGCAGAGTTCTTACATGGCCAAAGAAGAGGGTGATGCCTAGAATTCCCCTCATGCAGATCTCGCGCACTCTGAAGCCTGACCAATTACTACGCGAGCACAGGAACATACCTGCACGAGTACTCAACGAGAGAGAGAGAGACAGAGCTTCTGAAGCTCTACTGCACGAGAAATCCAAGTGCTCCAGATCATCTCCGTAACAGCTTTACAGCACAAAGGAACTGTGCAATTAACTGAAGGTTGTTGTGCGAGTAAGCACTTCCCACCAGCCAAAGGTTACTCCGCGAAGGCTCTATAGCTGCCCGAATAAATTAATACATATGTCAGCCCCGTAAAGCACGGCTTCCCCACTTCTCAGTTTTAACACAAGGACCTTTTGGGAATTTCCCAAGGCTAGGGCACACATCCTGAGGCACGGATTTTGAGGCACACATCTCAAGGCACTCAAAGGTGTAACAGTGCCACGTTTGCTGAAAAAACTAGGGTTAATTCCTTCAGAACCAAGGCCGCATGGACAAAGTATAGCTACACTTGGAGTTTGTTTTAATCAACAATCCTTCCTTCATCCTCTATCAGCTAAGAGTTCCAGCAGGCTAGAGTTAGGGTTAGGGTTAGGGTTTGGTCATCTCTTTTTCTTATTCTTCTTCTCTCTTAGCCCAGCATTTGCTGGCTAATCCCCTTGTAAGTAGTTAGGATTAGTTCTATTTTAGTTTTGTAATATGTTTTATATACATTAGGATTTTTGATGAGCAGTTGTGTACAGGCTGCAGCCCAGAGGCAGTTCATTGTAAGGTTTGCTTTTATTAATAGATTGTTATTTTAATGACTAATTGAATCTAAAGATCTTATGATTCCCTTAGATGTCTATAGGGTCCATGTATTTGGGACGAGCCCATTCAGTTTTCAGTAGATCTATTATTTACCATCTGATTTTCCTTGGTTTGATAGCCTCATGGAAAGTAATGTTGGATCTGTAGTGAGATCTGAGAAGCTCAGAGGTATGTGGACCATGGTGGTTGTAGCAGTTTACATGTTCTTTCTCAGACCTCTGTGGTATGGACAGACCAATGGGATACCCAGTGACCATTTGAGTGGACAGAGTATAGCCCTAAGGTGGTGTCCAGCCACATGTTTGAGAAGGATTCTTCTCCCCTGCACATGAGCTTCTAGAGCCTTGTGAGGAGGTTTTGTATAGGAACTAGCTCTCCTCTGTTTTACCTAACCGATATAAGATGTTAGATCTGATTTCTCTGTAGTAGTTACAGCTTGAGGCAGAGTCATTGCAGGCCTTTTGTAGCAATGACCAGTTGAATCTAGAGCCTTATTCAACCTTTTATATGGCCCTTTTTGTGGGCACCAGTGAGCCATTGGCCTTGGCAAAACACTTAGGATTTTATGGGTTGGAATACCTATGGATGTCAGCCAGATCTATGCGCATATCTGGTGAGCTTGTAGCACTGGCATTACATAGTACTGCAATAGTATTCATGGCCTGATCCGGTCCAGTGGTTGGGGAAATGATCAGTCCACTCCTGTGGATTAGATTAGCAACTTCTAACTTGATCAATGGAATTTGACAAACTCTATAGGATAGACTGTGACCATTTGAGTGGATAGCCTATAGCCTTAAGAGCACCCCAAATGGCATGGGTTAAGTTGGATACTTCTACCTTGTTGGAGCTTTTGATAACGTCTCTGTAAGGAGCACTAGAGAGACCAACTAAATCTGAGTTACATTACTGCTTTGACTCTAAACTGAACCTACTTACTTCTCACCATTTTTTATAGTTTATTTTGGCACACACCATCACCATCTTCTTCTTAACCCTTTCTTTAGCATAGGACTATATTTTATTTCTCTTTTGGTAGTGTTAACTTAGTGTAGTCGTGACACCCAACTCCCTTTTTTTAGGATTGTCATATCTGTAGCCATATCTAAAGGCCTACTATTAAGCCCATTTTTGGTTCTAGATCAATTTCTCTATGGGACAAACTCTTACTTATTATAACTTGCCACAATAGGCCCTGTATCTTACAGATCTATGATTACTTTAGTTGTGCTAAATCTGTTCTTTTATTTTACTTTATTTTTAAATTTGTTTTCACCACACAATAATCAGCACCTGAAGGAAGTCGATAACAAGTTTTTAGCGTCACTACTGGGGATATTGATCTTTTTAGTAGACCTGAGTTGTATTATAATTTAGATTTCCAAATTCTTTATAGTTGTACCTAAACTAGAATAAAAGTACTATTAATTCTTTGTGAAATTTTACAGAAATGGACAGCAGAAGAAGGGAAAAGATAGAGCTGCAATTAGAGTGAAGCTAGCTCTGTTTGCACTTCCTTTCCCCTAAATCTCAGTCCATTTATGTTTAATTCCTTGTTATTTGTTTAGTGTAAATTTGTGTTGTTATTAATTTTTGTTTGAAATATTCTTTATGTGTGCTTGTAAGCATTTTCTGTACTTACTGTAGGTGTGAGTATATGCATGGTAAAAGGTCTTTAAACCATGAGCTAGAACCTCCAAATCTAGAGGTTGAAAGGATCCTTAGACCTAGACGCATCCCACAGGACCCTGCTATTGAAATTAAACCGGCTATCATGGCTGAGAGGCAGAGAACATTAAAGGAGTACAATGCACCTGGGGAGTACACCTCTCCCTTCTGTATTCAATTCCTCTCTGTTGAAGGGAATTATGAGATTAAATCCTCCACCATCAATATGATGCCTTCGTTTTATAGTCTTAGTAAAGAAGATCCCTACAAGCATATAAACCAATTTTTAGCACTTTACACTACCTTTAATATTGCTTGCTTGGGACCTGAGGCCACTAAACTGAGGCTTTTTCCTTTCTCACTAAAGGACAAAGCCAGCATATGGCTGTCAAAGCTCCAAGCCAACAGCATACAGTCATGGAGTGACCTTCAAACTAAATTCCTAGCCAAATTCTTTTCCATGAACAAAATCAGCCAGATGAGGACAAATATTTTGTCATTCACTCAGTCCTCAACTGAGGATTTTTATGAAGCTTGGGAAATATTTCAGGAGATATTAAAATAATGCCCCCACCACCAAATTCTAATGTGGCAGCTTGTCTAAGTATTTTATCAAAGAATTAATTCCAAGAGCAGGGATATGGTGGATGCTTCCTGTGGTGGTAGTTACCTCCACAAGACAACTGAGGAAGCTTAGGAGCGGTTTGATATAATAGGAGAAAATTCCATATATCAGGAGTCTCTGTCACACAATGATAGCCTGACCCCAGCTAAGATGGTAAAAGAGGCCACCCCTAGAGGTGGAATATTTGAAGTGAAGGTGCAGGGTGATCTGGAGAGGAAGGTGGACAACTTGAGCTTGAAATTTGACAAACTAATGAATGTGATGCAGCCCCGGATGGTTGCACAGGTGGAAGAAGCATGTCTGATATACCAATCTCCCATGCATTCTATTCATGATTGTCCATCTGCCACCAAGTTTCCAGATTTTGTTATGGAGCATGCCAATGCTGCTAAAACTTTTGGGCAGCAGCCTGCTGGGTATTCTTGGAGGAACCACCCAAATCTTAGGTGGAGACAAGATTCATATCCTCAACCCCAACAGCAGCAAATGGTAGCTCCTTACAGACCCTAACACCAGTTTAATCAAGGTTACCCACCAAGGCAAAATTTTCTGTTATGTCAAATCTACAATTGGTCAAATCTGTAATGTCTTGAATAAAAGAGGGAAGGGTAAATTGCTTGGTCAGCCCTTAACCAACCCCAAAGGGCAGTATATGATTGAAGAAGCACCCTTTACCAATAAGGATGCCAATGCTATCACTACCCTTAGGAGTGGGAGAGTGGTTGATAATCTGGTGAGCAAGGTAATAGAAGAGGTCACGAAAAATGAAGATGAGAATGAAAGGAGTGTTAGTGTTAAAGAGCCAAAGATTGCACCCCCTGCTGTGGATCAGCAAGGGAAAAATAATGGGGCTGATGCTGAGCCCAACATAAAGAAATAAATGAAGATAAAAGAAAAAGATAAAAATATGACCATGAGGTCAATAGGCATGCAGTAGTGGCACCAGCAATGCCACAGCTGCCATTTCCTTAAGCTCTAGTTGGCCCCTCCCCTCTTGATAAAGGGAATGCTCAGTTGGAGGAAATGTTAGAGACTTTCAAGCAGGTTAGAATCAATTTGCCTTTGCTTGATGCCATAAACCAAGTCCCTGCCTATACTAAGTTTTTAAAGGACCTCTGTACCCTAAAGAGGAAAGCAAGGGTGCAGTTGTCTAAAAGAGTTTTTGTTGTTGAGCATGTTGAGTCGGTCCTATCCATTGCCACACTTGAAAAATTACAAGACCCAGGGGTACCTACTATCCCCTACATAATCGAAAACTACACCATTGGAAAAGCCCTTTTGGACTTAGGGGCCAGTGTAAATTACTCCCCTATTTAGTGTATGATGAGCTAGGCTTGGGGGAGCTTAAACCTACCTCAGTTGTGCTCCAACTAGCTGACAGGTCTGAGAGGAGGCCTGTGAGTGTGGTAGAGGATGTCTTTGTGGGGGTGGATAAATTCTATTATCCAATTGATTTTCTTATTTTAGAGATGGACCCTTGCAAAAGTAAAACCCCAATTCCAGTTATCCTTGGCAGGCCATTCCTGGATACTACAAATGCTTGCATATAATGCAGGTCAGAAGTAATGGAGGTTACCTTTGGGAACATGAAGGCCCATTTAAATGTATACCATGCTGCTACAGTGCCTCAGAGTGACATTAAGGATTGTTGTGCAGTAGATGTACTAGATGTCATGGTAGAAGGAGAATTATCCAATCTGCTGGATTGAGATTATCTGACTGAAAGCCTGGAAAGTGTTTGGAGTCTAGTTGTGAAGGAGGCCCAAATTCTCATGACAGAAGACAGCACAAGCACTGAGTCTTCTGTGGGCTTAGTGCAACATTTCAATTGGAAACACACACTGCTGCCCCTTCCTTAAACCACTAAGACACCTCTATTGCCTTCAATTGACAGTCCCCCTGAGTTGGAGCTGAAACAGCTCCCTGCCACATTAAAATATGCCTTCTTGGGGCAGGACAACAAGCTTCCCGTGATTATCTCCTCCTCTCTCACTAGTGAGTAGGAGAAGAAATTACTGAATATTCTTAAGAAGCATAAGGAAGCAATTGGGAGGACAATAGCTGACCTCGGAGGCATTGGTGCCTCAGTTTGCATACATAGGATTCACCTGGATAAGGGTGCAAAACCCTCAAGGGAGATGCAGAGGAAATTAAATCCTCACATGCAAGAGGTGGTCCTCAAGGAAATAGTAAAACTGTTAGATGCTGGGGTGATCTATCATATTTCAGATTCCGAATGGGTGTCACCTATCCAGGTGGTACCTAAAAAGTCACGCATCACAGTTGTTACTTCTGATTCTGGGAAGTTAATGCCAGCCAGAGAGACCACTGGCTAGAGAGTGTGCATTAATTATAGGAAGCTCAACTCTAAAACCAGAAAAGACCACTTCCCTCTCCCTTTTATTGACCAAATTCTAGACAAGTTAGTTGGGAAGGCATACTACTATTTTCTTATGGATACTCAGGGTATAACCAAATCCCTATGGATCCTCAAGATCAGGAGAAAACTACTTTCACATGTCCCTTTGGTACTTTTATTTACAGAAGGATGCCTTTCGGGATGTACAATGCCCCAGCCACTTTTCAGAGGTGCATGTACGTAATTTTTTCTGATATGATTGACAAATTCTTGAAAATCTTCATGGATGATTTCTCAGTGTATGGGGACAGCTTTAGCCAGTGTCTAAGTCACCTTGAAAAAGTTCTACAAAGATGTGAGGAGACTAACTTGGTCCTAAGCTGAGAAAAGAGTCACTTTATGGTGATGCAAGGTATTGTACTAGGCCATGTGATCTCTCACAAAGGAATTGAGGTGAACAAGGCTAAAGTAGGCATGATCTCCCATCTGCCCCCACCCAAGACTGTCAAGCAGATCAGATCATTTTTAGGACATGCTGGATTTTACAGGAGGTTCATCAAGGACTTCAGCAAGATTGTCAAACCATTGTGCCACCTGCTCTGCCAGAATGTGCCATTCATATTTTCTGCTGAATACCTTGAGGCCTTTGAGGCTTTGAAAAAGTGTCGTACAACTGTCCTAGTAATCCAGCCCTAGATTGCTCACTCCCCTTAGAGCTGATGTGTGATGCATCAAACGTGGCCATAGGTGCTGTCCTAGGACAGAGGAAAGATAAGTTGCCTACAGTGATCTATTATGCCAGCAAAACACTAGCTGAAGCTTAGTTGAACTACACCACGACTGAGAAGGAGCTACTTATAGTAGTGTTTGTTGTGGACAAGTTTAGACCCTACTTGTTGGGGTCTAAGATTGTAGTTTTTACAGATCACTCAGCCCTGAAATACCTACTGACTAAGAAAGATGCAAAGCTTAGGCTGATCAGATGGATCCTCCTCTTGCGGGAGTTTGATCTAGAGATCAAAGACAAGAAGGGAGTTGAGAATGTGGTGGCTGACCACCTCTCTAGGATTATTCTGGAAGAATGTGCAACAACACCTGTTAATGAGTTGTTCCCTGATGAGCATCTTTTTGCTTTGCAATCTAGTGTGCCCTGGTTTGCACACATTATCAATTTTCTTACTGCTGGTAGGATCCCTCCAGACTAGTCTATGATGGACAAAGACCTATTCTTCTCTCAGGTTAGACATTTTCTGTGGGATGATCCATACCTTTACAAGTATTGTGCAGATCAGGTCATTAGGAGATGTTTGCTTGAAAGTGACTTCTACAGCATTCTTTTAATATGCCATGAGAAAGCCTGTGGAGGTCACTTCAGTGGCAGGAAGACTGCAGCAAAAGTGCTCCAATGTGGTTTGTTTTGGCCTTCTTTGCTCAGAGATGCATACTTATATTGCAAGGCATGTGAGAGATGTCAAAGGATGGGAGGCATTTCCAAGAGAGACTCTATGCCATTGCAGCCCATCCTAGTTGTAGAACTTTTTGACATATGGGGCATTGATTTTATGAACCCCTTTCCTTCATCTATGGGATTTAACTTTGTACTTGTGGCAGTGGATTATATATCCAAATGGGTGGAAGCCATTGCCACAAGGACCAATGACCACACAGTTGTCCTTAACTTCTTAAAAGACAATATCTTCTCATGATTTGGCATCCCCAGAACTATCATCAGTGATGGGAGGAGCCACTTTTGTAACAGGCCTTTTGAGAACCTGCTCAAAAATTATTTTATTACACACATAATTGCAACTCCCTACCACCCACAGACTAGTAGGCAAGTTGAAATTTCTAATAAGGAGATTAAGCATATTCTGGAGAAGACTGTGAGGACTAATAGGATAGATTGGGCACAAAAATTGAATGATGCTTTGTGGGCTTATAGGACTGCCTATAAGACCCCTATTGGCATGTCCCCATTTAGGCTGGTGTATGGCAAGGCCTGCCACCTACCAGTGGAGTTAGAGTACAGAGCCTATTGTACTATCAAAGCAATGAATTTAGACCTAACTTCTGTTGGTCCTCACAGGAAGCTGCAAATGGTAGAAATTGATGAACTAACGCTGGAAGCCTATGCAAATGTCAGAATGTACAAGGAGAGATCAAAAGCATTCTTTGACAATAAGCTATTAAGGAAGGACTTCAATGCTGGCACTAAGGTTTTGCTTTTCAACTCCAGACTTAAATTTTTTATAGGGAAGTTGAAATCCAGATGGGATGGACCTTACACTGTCATCAAAGCTTCCCCAGCTGGTGCTGTGGAAATTGATCCAATGTCAGGGAAGGCCATGAAAGTAAATGGTTAGAGGCTTAAGATTTGTGTAGAACAACCAGTGGAGCTTGCTCAGATTATTCACCTACATGAACCTCCCACTGCTCACTGATCCATAGCTTTGTATTATGTGTGCCATATCTATTTAAAAAATTTATGTATGTTTTTGTTTGATTAGGAACCTGTCATCTAATATTTTTATTCTGGAGATTTGCTTTCTTCTTTTCATCTGTTTGTTTGCTCTATTTGAGTACTTTGTGATTTCTGTCATTAGTATGGGAGATGTCTGCTTATTGCTGCTGTGTGATTGTAGTACTAGCATTGCAAATGTTTAAAGTTTGCTTTCATGGAGAACTTTTATCATTTTGAATTTTTGATATGCATGCGCTGGTATACGGGTTGATGCTAACGGCCACTAAATGGGTGCCTGACTTTGTACATGCACAGGCCAGGGCGCAAATTGAGAAAAGGGGTTAAGTATTACTTTCTCACGGGATTAAATGGCCAAATTTTCACAATCGCGAGCCATTTCAAGCTTTCTCACGGAGGCATGAGGGCGCGAAGAGCTAAATTCAAAAGATTCTAGTGCGCGAGACCTTAAAAATCCAAATGGTTGTTCTCCGTGGAGATCACCAGTTAAATCGCCTGAGAAATGTGAAACTGCTTCGCACGCTTAGTCCCAACATCAACCCCGCGAAGTAACTTCACGAGGCACACAAAGCTTCTAATTCCGTACTTGCAGAGTTATGCTCTTCTACACAATTGTCCTTCTCATAGAATTAAATGCCAACTGCGCGATAATTCTACTCTGTGAACCCCTATGTATAGCTACGTGAAGCGCGGGATTGGCCCTTTTTAACCCTAATAAATTTCTCCCATTTCCTATCTCTTTGCCTTAACTCCCAGTGCAAAAAATAGACCAACATTTTACTGCACGCCCCCATTCCCCAAAATAAATTGTGCGATTTACCACGTCCCTTAATAATCACAATTCATTGCCAAGTAACGTTCTTTAATTTCGTTTTGGCAATTGAGCTTGGAAGGAGGCGATATTTAATCTGTCGATTCATATTCCACCATCCGAGTACTTTAAATACAGGGGTAGTTCATCTTCTTCACACTCAGCCTCCTCTAACCATATCAGTCCTTCCCTTCTCACAACAATGGCGGATGGCAAACCTGCTGATCTGTTGAACAAATTCTACCCAATGTGGTTGGACCCGCCCCCACCTAAGGAGCCAGACCCACTACAATTCCTCTGGGATGAGTACGATGAAGGGTAGAGGATCCTGGCCAAGGAGGATAAGAAAAAGAAGAAGCAGAAGATGGAACCACCTGCATCTCCCCCCATCCTCTTCAATCCCCCCACCACCTGCTCAACATCCATCTCCCTGATCCCCGTTCTTCCCCCTTCTCCTAGCTTGCAGTTCCTCTTCCACATGCAGCAGGTTCAGGATATCCCTGCGCCAAGAAGAACCATTTTGCTTTTGACAAGCTGTTTTGTCGATGTGTGTCCAGATTGTTCTTAGGTTTATAACAGTTTTTGTGAATTTCTTTGTAATCTTCTGGTTTTGTACTTATAATAAAATGTCTTTTCCTACTATTCTATTTGCTTCACTGTGTTTGTTTGTGTTTGTTTATTTTATATTGTGTGCTTTCTTTTTTTGTTGTGTCATTTTCTTTTTAATATCTCAGTTTTAAACCTATTACCCATCGACATCTAACTTTGAATCAATGAGGACACTGCTCCTCATAGGTTTGGGGGTGTGGCAGGATCTGCCATTAAAGCAATTAACCTAAATGCAGCATAATCAAGTGAGTAAGATAGAAATGGAGCCATGTTCACTTAAGAATCATAAAAATTTGATAAATTTAAAAATTTTGTAGAACTTTAAGCATTACAAGTTTTTAAATTTTAGCATTTTCATGATGTGAACACCAAGAAAACTCACTTCTATCAGTACTTAGTGAATCATTAAAGAAAGAAAAAGGTAAGGACATACGCAACAGTTCAATGGAAGACTATAACTAATGAGATTTGGGCCTACAAATTTATTTTTTCCTTTCTTTTTGGAGTGACTGAGGCAATTTAGCAAAGGATCAAGACCTTCTCTTGGACAGTTTGAGCTCAAACAAACAAACCCTAATCAACTGCCCTTGTGCACACACCCTTTGAGCCTTAATTTCCAATTTTCTTTAAAATACACCTGAGTACTTGTACCTGAACCTATGGACCTGATTCAAACCTACCCTCACTCTGAGAAATTAAAAGGTAAAGGAGAAGGAGCTGAAGATGGATAAGATAATGTCAACATTGAGTGAATGGAGAAGAAATACTTAAAGCTTAGCAGTGTAGCAGCTGAGGAGAGAGGTGGCAAGTCAGAAAAAAAAAATAAATAAATAAAAAGAAAAATTCATCCAAAAGAAAGAAAAACAACAATGAAGAGGAATAAGAGAGGAGTCAAGAGGAAAAGTTCATTGAAAAATTAAAAATAAGAGGAGAAGCTGGCCACTTCAAATCTGAAGAATTTTAAAGAAAATGAAAGGTGCAGAATTATAGGAGGTGAAGCCATGAATCACCTCCATCACCTACTGATTTCTCAATTTTGAATCCCTTCTCAACCTTCCATTCTTTATAACCTATCGCATAAGCCACATTACAACCCAGTCAAAAGACCCTGTGATCCAAAGTTGAATGAGTTGTCATGTAGAGACAAAGAGTTGTCTAATCTATGGTAAGGATTTGCCAATGATGCCAGAACTTAGATGCTATGCCTATGCTCATACTTACAAACCCATTTGGGGCCTGTAACTGCTCTTGAGCTTGAGAGAAAATGGAAACCCTCAAAGTTCCTTGTGAGAAGTGTGCCCTGGTAAGTATTGGGTCTGATGTTGAATGTATTGGGCATGACCTATAACCTAATTTTTAAATTAATGATGAGCTCAGTACTGACCTACATGTGATGCTTTCCCCTGCTGTGAGCTAATTGGAAATGATGTGCATATCATATGTTCAAATTCCTCATATTTTTTGTTGAATCAAAGGTGAACTAATGCTCTCTTTCTTGACAGCTAACATGATAATCTTGCACTTCTGTTAACTATTTTATTGAGAAGTTTATGGGTATCTTCACTGAAAACCATCAGGAGACTTCACTCCTCCACTAGGGATCACCTAGGGGTTTAAAAGGCTTGGTATATATGCTAAATGTATCTGTGCTCCCTACAAAAGTGGCATTTAAATTCTTAGAATAGTTGTTTTGAATTTTCCTTTGCTCAGGGACTAGCAAAGATTAGGTTTGGGGGTGTGTTATTCATTGAAAAGTATCACTTTTTACCTCTTAACCTAGCCTTTGATAGACCTTGAAGCATACTAATAATCATTTGTTAAGTGTGCTTTATAATTAGCAATAATCTGTGCAGCTTAATATAAAATCCCTACTTTTTGGTCCAAAGAAGAGAGGGAATACATGCAAGGATGACAATTGAGCCAAAGCCTAAGGGAACACCTTCGTAATGCTCACCATGGTGACTTACTTGCTAGTCATTATTGACCAAAGTCTAGCAGATGGATGAGGTTAGCTGAGAATGGAGAAGACTATAACAGCAGCAAGTGCAATACATCAGAGTATCAAAAGACAGTTCTCACAGAGTTTAGGAGACTCCTCACAATGCCCTCACGCAGATGGGGCATGCAGTCAAGAGGAGAGTTCTAAAGACATCATGAAGATCTCGCGGTTTAAAATCCTCATAATTTATCATCGTGAAGTTCTCACGGAGATCAAGCCTTAAAGCAGTCGCGCGTAAAACTTAGTGAGTCTATATGTATACTGAACAAAATGTACCTCGCGGAGTTCTTACGTGACCAAAGAAGAGGGAGATGCCCATAATTCTCCTCGCACAGATCTCACGCACTCTGAAGCCTAGGAACATACCTGCGCTAGTACTCAGCGAGAGAGAGAGAGAAAGAGATTCTGAACCTCAACTGCGTGAGAAATCCAGGCACTCCAGATCATCTCTGCAATAGCTTTACAGCGTAAAGGAACTGCATGATTAACTGAGGGTTTGCTGTGCGAGTGAGCACTTCCCACCAGCTAAAGGCTACTCCGTGAAGGATCTGCAGATGTGCGAATGAATTAATGCATATGCCAGTCCCGCGAAGCACGGCTTCCCCACTTCTCAGTTTTAACATAAGGACCTTTTGGGAATTTCTCAAGGCTAAAGCACACTTCTCGAGGTGTAAATCTCGAGGCACACATCTCAAGGCACTCAAGGGTCGTAACAGTGCCATGTCTGTTGGAAAAACTAGTGTTAATCCCTTCAGAACCAAGGCCGCTTGGACAGAGTATATAAGCTACACTTAGAGTTTAGTTTTAATCATCAATCCTTCCTTCATCCTCTGTCGGCTGAGAGTTCCAGTAGGCTAGGGTTAGGGTTAGGGTTTGATCATCTCTTTTTCTTATTTTTCTTCTCTCTTTGCCCAGAATTTGCTGGCTAATCCCTTTGTAAGTAGTTAGGCTTAGTTCTATTTCAGTTTTATAATAGGTTTTATATACATTGGAATTTTTAATGAGTAGTTGTGTACAGGCTGCAGCCTGGAGGCAGTTCATTGTAAGGTTTACTTTTATTAATGGATTGTTGTTTTAATGACTAAGTGAATCTGAAGATCTTATGGTTCCCTTAGATGTCTATAGGATCTATGTATTTTTTATGAGCCCATTTAGTTTTCAGTAGATCTATTGTTTACCATTTGATTTCCCTTGGTTTGATAGCCTCATGGAAAGCAATGCTGGATCTATAGTGAGATCTGGGGAGCTCGGAGGCCTGTGGACCATGGTAGTTGCAACAGTTTACATGTTCTTTCTCAGACCTCGGTGGTATTGACAGACCAATGGGATACCCTGTGACCATTTGAGTGAACAGATATAACCCTAAGGTGGTGTCCAGCCACATATTTGAGAAGGATTCTTCTCCCCTACACATGAGCATCTAGAGCCTTGTGAGAAGGTTTTGTACAGGAACTGGCTCCCCTCTGTTTTACCTAACCGATATCAGATGTTAGATCTTATTTCTCTGTAGTAGTTATAGCTTGAGGCTGAGTTATTACAAGCCTTTTATAACAATGACCAGCTGAATCTAGAGCCTTATTCAACCTGTTACATGGTCCTTTTTGTGGGCACCAGTGAGCCGATGGCCTTAGCAAAGCACTTAGAATTTTATGGGTTGGAATACCTATGGATGTCAGCCAGATTTGTGCGTAGATTTAGGGAGCTTGTAGCACTAGCATTACATAGTGCTACAATAGTATTCATGGCCTGATCTGGTCCAGTGGTTGGAAAAATGATCAGTCCACTCCTCTAGATTAGATTCGTAACTTTAGGCTTGATCAATGAGATTTGACAGACTCTATAGGATAGACTGTGACCATTTGAGTGGACAACCTATAGCCTTAAGAGCACCCCAAATGACATGGGTTAAGTTGGATACTTCTACCTTGTTGAGGCTTTTTATAGCGTCTCAGCAAGGAGCACTACAGAGACAGACTAAATCTAGGTTATATTACTGCTTTAACTCTAAACTTAACCGGCTTACTTCTCACCATTTTTTATATTTTATTTTGGCACACACCATCACCATCTTTTTCTTAACCCTTTCTTTAGGATAGGGCTATATTTTATTTCTCTTTTGTTAGGGTTAATTTAGTGTAGTCGTGACACCTAACTCCCTTTCTTTAGGATTGTCAGATCTGTAGCCAGATGTAAAAGCCTACTATTATAGCCCATTTTGGGTTCTAGATCAATTTCTCTCTGGGACAAACTCTTACTTATCAAAACATGCTACAATAGGCCCTGTATCTTGCAGGTCTAGGATTACTTTAGGTGTGCTGAATCCATTCTTTTATTTTACTTTATTTTTAAATTTGTTTTCACCACACAATAATCAGCACCTGAAGGAAGTCGAGAACATCTCTCTCCTGGTATTGTCGAAACCTCAGGCACTGGTTCTCGTGGGTCTCCGCATGCAAGGATCTACCCCAATCTTGGTGGCAGTTCTTAGTGGGCATATGTTCAATGAAGACCCATTATCGATCAAAACCAGGGAGATAATCATATTTTCGGACTCAACGGTTATATTCAAAGATTTGGAGTGACTACCCCCTTCCTCAGGTAAATCAGCATCAGAAAATGAAATGGCATTTGGAGCCATCACTTGACCGATTATTTACCCGACTTCCTCCGGGCTAACTTGAAGTGAGACATGCGCATTCTTTAATGCCCCCATTAAAGCTTGAAAATAGAGTGGGGACGTCATTAACAGATCCCATACAGTAATATAGGCAGGCATTGTTCTCAGCTGAGTCTCCTGTATATGTTCTCGACTCATCTTCTCGAAGGGATTTACCGTGCTATCTTTCTTCCCCTCTGGTTGGGCTTATGCTGCTGCCGGTGCTTCTAGCTGCATTGAAATCTTCCTAGACCATGTAACAAAGTCCACTGCCCCTTCTCTATGGCTACCGACATTGATATCTGTTTGCTCATAACTCAGCGGGACCTGATGAGGATCATAGGTCGGCCTCAAAATCTGGAATGGTACAGCCGATATCGGAGGCACTTGCACTACGGGCTCAAGAGGTGTGGGCAACACTTGATTTATTTCAGTGGTATCTGGTCAGGTGGTAAAATTAGTCCAAATGGGGGTGGTGAAGCTTGAGGTACTAGGGGAAACGGGGTGAAAGTAGGCCATTGGTAGCTGATGGGCAGTGGAGGATTACGATTTGATGGGCCATCGGATAATTGACGAGGGTGGTGGTGTATGGTTGATATGCATTTATGTGCACATAATACGGGTGTGGATGATGAAAAGTAAGCCCTAAGATCCAAGGGTTCAATTTGCAGAGTCGGGTTGGGAAAATAATCTAACAAATTCTAGGGTTCAATCACCCCAATATTCCTCTCTTCAACATTTCTCAGTAATGGCACCACATAGCTCTCCCGGTCACTGATGTAATCGAACGGGTCAAACCCAAATTCCTTCTCATATTCCTCTACCATCCTGATGGTGGGTCTGGGACCTGCTCCTCTGGTAGGATGTGGGGGTAATGGAACCTGATGGATATTTGCATGTTGGTTCACTTGCGAAGGTGCTGGTGGAATGATTTTCCTAACATCGATTAAATCTTGGATTGCATGCTTCAATGGGAAGTAGCGATCAGTCGGGTGACCCGAGCTTTGATGAAAATTATAGTGGGTATTCGGGTTATAGTTCTTTAGGATCGAGTGGGGAGGAGGTTACTATTGACAAATGGTAACTAATCCCTTTTCTATTAATAAAGGCAAAAGCACACTTAGTGATTGCCCCAAGGGCATGAACACTCAGTCACAGCGGGCTCTCTTCTGCTTTGGAGTCATCTGTATTCCTTGGTTGTTCCCTGCTCTCTATATCTGCTCAGTTTTGACCGGTGATGGCTGGGCTGCTTGGAATTGGAACGGGGTTATATTATTGTTAGGCCTGGCATTGGCAATTTTTTTTACATCAGCCCCGATTCTCTTATCATTCCTTTATTTTGAAAACCTTCTAACCCCACTGGCTCCACTTGGTATATTTTTGTTCAGGCACCCCTCCCTGATGGCATCTTCACAGCAGTTGGCATTCCTCACCAGATTAGTAAAACTAGACTGTTGCTGGTACACTAAAAAGTCTGAGATCACGGGTAGAGTATTCTTAGAAATCATTTTGATTTTCTCATCACCAGGTATCCTATTTCTGACCTGAGCTGCTAGTGCTCTCCACTACCCCAAGTAGTTGTTGAAGGTCTCATTCAGGTTCTGCTTTAATTGGGCCAAGTCAAACTTACGCGGTTCGATGTTAATATTATAGACATATTATTCCTGGAATAAGTGCGTTAAGTCCTTCCACGTTTTCATCATAGATGGATCCAAAGATGTGAATCACCTCAGGACTGGACCAATCAAACTCTTTTGAAAGACTTCTATCAACAGTCTTTTGTCCCCTCCATATTGGCACATATCCCCATAGTAGGACTTGAGGTGTGCAATAGGATTTCCGGTACCGTTGTATTTGTCAAAAGCCGACATTTTAAATTTGGGAGGCAAGGGGACCTCAGCGAATAAGCATAAATCTGTGAAGTCTACGACATCGATTTCAGCATCACCCATTTTCATCAACTGCTTTTGTATCTTGTCCAACTATTCTTTCAGCTACTCTGATTCCTTAGATATGGGGGCCACTTTCTCGATAGTTGGTTGGATTTCACTTTGTGCTATAGGGGAAAATGATTGGGGGGAGGGTTAAGGTTGGTCAATGCCCCAGCATAGGTTCCATTGTTCTTAATCTCATCCTCTTCATACTGCTGTCGACATAGTGCGCAATGAGGGTGGGATTCTCATGCTGGTGTTGCATGGACTGGGTGGGAATGACATGAGTAAGGGTTGGTTGAGCCCATTAGGGATGAGGGATAGTTTGTTGGGTGATGGGATGAGTAGAAGTTAGATTTTAGAGCAGGGCCTGATGAGGCCATTAAGCATGGGGGGAGGTTTGGAGATGGCCTTGGGTGTGGGGCCATAGGAAAATTGGGTTTGAGGTATGGTTTGGGTTTGACCCGGGTGTGAAGGTTGGGGGTGGGTGAAATTTTGGGGTTATTGTGGGGCGTATTGGTGCGGGGTTCCAAGGTTTTGGGCTTGGGTTTGGGCCATGAAGCCTTGGGAGGGTTGGGCCATGAAGCCTTGGTCAATATAGGTTTGGGTCATGGGCCATTGACGGGTTTAGGCCATGGGCCCTTGATGTGTTTGGATCATGGGCCCTTGGTGGGTCTGGCCCATTGGGCCTTTGTGGGTTTGGGCATTGGGCCCTTGGTATGTGTGGGTGGTTGGGTTTTGGGCCAATGGGCCTTGGGGCATGTGGAAAGTAGGGATTTGGGCTAATGGGCCTTGGGTCATGTGGGAAATGGGGGCTTGGGCCAATGCGCCTTGGGGCATGTGGGAAATGGGGGTTTGGGTGGTGTGGATGATGGGGGGTTGATGGGGGTCATGGGGGAATGGGGCATGGAGACTTGATAAAGTCTCAGACGGGTTCATAGGTGTGGGGATGAGTGGAGATGTGTTGGGAGGCCTTCCACCTGTTGTAGGCTTGGACCATCTCTTGCATCATGGCCATGGAAGGAGGATCGGATGGGGATGGGTTGTTTGAGGCTAGGAGGGGTATGGATGGAGTGGATGTGGAGGGTAAATTGGGCATGGCCCCAGTAAAATCGGGCATGACCCGGGTAAGGGATAAGATATGGGGTGGATTGGAGGAATGAGGTGGGACATTGGAAAAGGGGGGTTGGTTGGGTATGAATGGAGATGATGAAGGGTAAAGTGCGGGTAGATGGGGGAATGTGTGGGGGGTTGGATAAGGCAGAAGTGGTATGTGTGAATGAGCGTGGATTGGGTCTATAGGGGGAAGATGGGGAATGGGGTATGGATGTGGATGGGGACATTCGGGTTGGGCTTGGAATGGTTGTGGATGGAAGGTAGGGTTGATTTAGCATGAATGTGGATGGAAGGTGGGATGGATTTGGCATGGATATGGGAGGGAAAATGGGCATGGTTTGGGCAAAAGATGGGGAATTGGGGGGTGGATTTTGGATAACTTGGGAAGTGGTGGATGGAAAAATAGGGGCGCCAAAGGAGGCAAAGGGTGATTAGGTGAGGGGGATGGTGGTTAAAATTTCTCCCAAATGAGAATGGGTTAGAGAATGTGGCGGGAATGAATCGGGATCAGCATAAGCCGGGTTCACTACCCATGATATCGTTTATTGGCGGGTTGGGTACGGGTGCCTTGGACAAGGCCCAAAAAATTTCCTCCTCCTTCCCCTACGGGATGATGGAGGGCAAGATGATGTCGTTATGCCAGCACAAGAAAGACTCTAGTTTTTAGGTTTTTTTTTTTTTTTTTGAATTTTTATAAGTGAAAACAAAAGTTTCGAGGCCTTGGAGTTCCCTTCTCGGGTGGCTTTCGTACCCTAATTTAGGACCCGCAACTACAATTCTGAAACACTTTGGAAGAATCAAAGGAAGACCTTTGTTCTATTAAAAGCATGAAAAATGATGCGGACAATGTTATTCACTCAAAAGTACCACTTTTCACCTCTTAACCTAGCCTTTGATAGACCTTGAAGCCCACTAATAAACATGTGTTAAGTATGTTTTGCAGTTGGTAATAAAATGTGTAGCTTAATGCAAAATCCTTGCTTTTTGGCCCAAAAGAGAGGGAGAATGCAAGCAAAGATGATAGCTGAGCCAAAGCCTGATGGAACACCTTGGTAGTACTCACCATGGTGACTCATTGTTGCTGATCATCATTGACCAATCTAGCAGATGAATGAAGATTAGCTAAGAAGGGAGGAGACTATGACAGCAACAAGTGAAATGCACTAGAGCAGCAAAAGATGGACTTCGCAGAGTTGAGGAGCTTCCTCGTGAAGCTAAAGATGCAGTGGAAGAGGCCATCGCAGAGATAAGGTGAGTTGTAAAGTCATCGCAAAGATCTCGCAGCTTAAAACTCTCAGAATTTGCCCTTGCGAAGATCGAGCCCCAAAGTAGCTATGCATAGAACACTGTGAGCTCATATGCATAAAGAACCAATAGTCACCTTGCAGAGTTCTCGCGTGTCCCTAGAGGAGAGAGATGCCCAGAGTTCCTCTCGCGCAAATCTCGCGCCCCCAGGAGCCTTACAAGTTTCTACGTGAGCGCAGCAGCTCACCTACGCGAGTACTTAGCGAGAAAGAGTTTCTGAAACTCTACTGCACAAAAATTCTTGGCGCTCCAGATTATCTCCGCGACAACACTATGATGCGAAGCAATTGTGTGATTCACTAAAAGTTCTACTACGCAAATGAGCCCTTCCCGTCAGCCAAAGCTAACTCCGTGAAGGCAAAGCAACTGCGCGAATGAGCGAAAAGCAACTCCCAGCCCCGTGAAGCACGAGCTCTCAACTTCTCAATTTTATTCAAGGACCTTTTCGGAATTTCTCAAGGATAGGGCACACTTCCCGAGGCATAAATTTTGAGGCACACATCTCGAGGCATTCAAGGGTTGTAACAGTGCCACATCTACTAAACAAATTAGGGTTAACCTCTTAAGAGCCAAGGCCATTTTTAGAGAGTATATAAGCTGTACTTAGAGTTTATTATTTTCATCTTTCCTTCATCCTCTGCCGACTGAGAGCTCTAGCAGGCTAGGGTTAGGGTTTGATCACCTCTGTTTCCTATTTTTTATTTTCTCTCTTAGCTCAACACTTACTGGCTAATCTCCCTATAAGCAGCTAGGTTTAGTTTTGTTTCAGTTTTGTAATATATTTTTGTATACATTGGGATTTTGGATGAGCAATTGTGTATGGGTTGTAGTCAGGAGACAGTTCATTATAAGTTTTGTTGTTATCAATGAACTGCTATTTTAATGCTTAATCAAATCTATAGATCTTATGGTTTCTTTAGATGTCTATAGGATCCATGTATTTGGGACTAGCCTATTTAGTTTCTAGTAGGTTTTTTGTTTACCATCTGATTTCCCTTGGTTTGATAGACACATGGAAAGCAATGCTGGATCTATAGTGAGATCCAGGAAGCTCGAAGGCCTACAGACTAAGATGGTTGCAACTATTTTCATGTTCTTTCTCCGGCCTCTGTCGGATGGACAAACCAATGGGATATCCTGTGACCATTCAAGTGGACAGAGTATAGCCCTAAGGTTGTGTCCATCGACATGTTTGAGAAGGATTTTTCTCCCCTGCACATGAGCTTCTAGAGCCTTGTGAGGAGGTTTGTACAGTAGCTAGCTCCCCTTTATTCTACCTAATCGATATCAGATGTTTGATATGATCTCTTGTAGTAATTGCAGCTTGAGGCTGAGTCATTGCAGGCTGTTTGTAGCAATGACCAGGTGAGCTAAAGGCCTTATTCAACCTATTGCATGGTCCTTTTTGCGGGCATTTGTGAGCAGTATGTCTTAGCAAAGCACTTAGAATCTTATGGGTTGGAATATCTATGGATGTCAGCCATGTCTGTGCCCAGATCTGGGGAGCTTGTAGCACCGGCATTACATAGTGCTGTAATAGTATTTATGGCTAGAGCTGGTCTAGTGGATGTAAAAATGATCAGTCCACTCTTCTGGATTAGACTAGCGAATTTTTGGTTTAACTAATGGGATTTGACAGACTCTATCGGATACCCAATGACCATTATAGTGGACAGAGTATAGCCCTAAGAGCGTCCCAAATGGCATGGGTTAAACTAAGAGCTTATACCTTGTTAAGGCTTTTAATAGTGTTTCAATAAAGAGCACTGTAGAGACAGACTAAATCTGAGTTACATTAATGCGTCATTAACTCTAGCTTAACCTGCTTACTTCTCATAATTTTTGTATTTTATTTTGACACACACTACCATTATCTTATTCTCAACCTTTTCTTTAGGATAGGCCTGCACTTTATTTTCCCTTTTTGTGTAAATTTAGTGTAGTCGTGACACCCAACTCCCTTCTCTTAGGATTGTCAGATTTGTAGTCAGATCTAGAGGCCTACACTATCAGTGCCCAATTTAGGCTCTTGATCATTTTCTCTGTGTGATAAACTCTTACTTATCAAAACTTGTTACAATAGACCCTGAATCTTGTAGGTCTAGGATTACTTTGGTTGTGCTGAATCCACTCTTTTATATTACTTTGTTTTCAATTAATTTCCACCACACAATAACATAAGCACACTTTCACACCAAGTAAAATAATGCAACAAGTTTTTGGCGCCGTTGTCAGGGAATTTTGTTCTTTTTAGTAGACATGAGTTATACTATAATTTAGACTAACAAATTCTTTGTAGTTGTGTTTAATCTAGAATAAAAGTACTACTGATTTTTTGTGGAATTTTACAGAAATGGATAGCAGAAGTAGGGAAAAGCTAGAGCTGCAAGTGGAGAGTAGCTAGCTCTGTTTGCACTTTCTTTCCCCTAAATCTCATGTCATTTATGTTGAATCCCCTGTTATCTTGGTTAGTGTAAATTTGTGTAGCTAATATTTTTGTTGTGTGAAAATCTTTTTGTATGCCTGTAAGCATTTTCATTACTAATTGGTGAGTGTATGATTGGGAGAAGGTCCTTAAACCCTGACTTGGAACCCCCAAATCCGGAGGTGGAAAGAATCCTTAGACCTAGACACACCACACTGAGCCCTATTATTGAGACTAAGGCAGACACTATGGCTGAGAGGCAAAGGACATTAAAAGAATACAATGCACCTAGGGAGTACACCTCTCCCTTCTCCATTCAATTTCCCCCTGTTGAGGGGAACTATGAAATTAAATCCTCCACCATCATTATGTTGCCTTCATTTCATGGGCTGAGTAAAGAAGATCCCTACAAACATATTGATCAGTTTTTATCACTTTGCACTACCTTCAATATTGCTGGTTTGGGGCCTGAGCCCACTAAATTGAGGCTTTTTCCTTTTTCACTAAAGGACAAAGCCAGCACATGGCTATCAAAGCTCCCTGTCAATAGCATACAGTGATGGAGTGACCTTCAAACCAAGTTCCTGGTAAAAAAATTTCCTATGAACAAAACAAGCCAGATGAGGATAAAAATTATGTCATGAACTCAGTCCTCAACTGAGAACTTTAATGAAGCTTGGGAAAGATTCCAGGAGATGTTAAAACAATGCCCCCACCATCAAATCCCAATGTGGCAGCTTGTCTAAGTATTTTATCAAGGAATTAATGCCAAGAGTAGGGATATGGTGGATGCTTCCTATGGTGGTAGCTACCTCCACAAGACAGCTAAGGAAGATTGGGAGTTGTTTGATATAATAGGGGAAAATTTCATACTGTAGGAATCTCTGTTATGCAATGGCAGCCAAATTCTAGCTAAAATTGTGAAGGAGGTCATCCCTATAGGTGGAATATATGAAGTAAAGGTGTAAGGTGATTTGGAGAGAAAGGTGGACAACCTAAGCTTGAAGTTTGATAAATTGATGAAAGTGATGCAGCCCCATATGGTTGCACAGGTGGAGGAGGTATGTCTGATATGCCAATCTCCCACACATTCTATTCATGATTGTCCATCTGCCAATCAATTTCCAGATTTTATTATGGAGCACGCCAATGCTATGCAAACTTTTGGGCAGCAGCCTGCTGGATATTCTTGGAGGAACCACCCAAATCTGAGGTGGAGACAAGACTCATATCCTCAACCCCAGCAGCAGCAAATGATAGCTCCTTACAAACCCCATCACCAGTTTAGTCAAGGTTACCCACTAAGGCAAAATTTCCTATTATCTGCCTCACAGTCTAACCAGTTAGCTCTGCCCCCACAACAGCCCAGATCCTCTTTATTTGAAGAGTAGATTATGCCTTTAATGCAAAATTTGGAGAGCCTGGTTCAGACTGTCAATTCTCATAGATAGAGCATCAAAAAGATTGAGGACCAGCTTGGTCAGATCGGTAATGCTCTGAACATGAGAGAAGAAGAAAAATTGCTCAGTCAGCCACAGGCAATTCAAAAGGGCAGCTCTTGCTTAGAGAAACACCCTTCACCCGTGAGGATGTCGATGCCATAGCTACCCTTAGGAGTGGCAGGGTGGTTGACAATTTAGTGGGCAGTGAACAGGAGGAGGTCACAAAAAATAAAACTGAAAAAGAATGGATTGTTAATGTCAAGGAGCCGAGGCTTGTGTCCCCTGCTGTGGATCAGCTAGGGCAAAATAATGGGGCTGATGTTGAGCCCCAACATAAAGAAATAAATGAAGATAAATGAAAAAGAAAAAAATATGATCATGATGGCAGTAGGCACACAGTAGTGGCACCAGCAGTGCCACAGCTGCCATTTCCTCAAGCTCTAGCTAGCCCACCCCATCTTGATAAAGGGAATGCGCAGATGGAGGAAATGCTAGAGACTTTTAAGTAGGTTCGGATCAACTTGCCCCTACTTGATGTCATAAAGCAAGTTCATGCCTATGCTAAATTTTTAAAGGACCTCTGTACTCAAAAGAGGAAAGCTAGGGAGCAATTGTCTAAAAGAGTTTTTGCTGTTGAGCATGTTGAGTCAGTTATGTCCATCGCCACACCTAAAAAATTACAAGACCCAGGGGTAACTACTATCCCCTGCATAATCAAAAACCACACAATTAGAAAAGCCCTCTTAGATTTAGGGGCTAGTGTGAACTTACTTCCTTATTCTGTATATGAGGAATTAGGTTTGGGGGAGCTCAAACCTACATCAGTTGTGTACCAACTGACTGACAGGTCTGAGAGGAGGCCTGTAGGTATGGTAGAGGATGTCTTGGTAGGGGTGGACAAATTTTATTATCCAGCTGATTTTCTTATTTTAGACATGGACCCTTAGAAAAGCAAAACCCCTATTCCTATTATCCTTGACAGACCATTCTTGGCTACTGCAAATGCTTGCTTACAATATAAATCAGGGGTAATGGAGGTTACTTTTGGGAACATGAAGGCCCATTTAAATGTGTACCATGCTGCTACAGTGCCTCATATGGGCATTGAGGACTGCTATGTAGTAGATGTACTAGATGGTCTGATAGAAGAAGAATTATCCAATCTGCTGGATTGGGATAATCTGATTGAACGCATGGAAAGTGTTTGGAGTCTATTTGAGAAGGAGGCCCCAATTCCCATGACAGAAGACAGCACCAACACTTAGTCTTCTATGGACTTAGTGCAGCACATGTTGTTGCCCCTTCCTCAAGCCACTAACGCACCTTTCTTGCCTTCCATTGAATGTCCCCTTGAGCTAGAGCTGAAGCAGCTCCCAGCCACATTAAAATATGCCTTCTTGGGGCAAGATAACTAGCTTCCCATGATTATCTCCTCCTCTCTCACTAGTGCGCAGGAGGGGGAATTACTGAATGTCCTTATGAAGCATAAAAAAGTAATTGGGTGGACAATAGCTGCCCTTGGAGGCATTGATGCCTCAGTTTACATGCACTGGATTAACCTGGATGAGGGTGTAAAACCCTCAAGGGAGATACAGAGGAAATTAGATCCTCACATGCAAGAGGTAGTCCTAAAGGAGATAGTAAAACTGTTGGATGCAAGGGTGATTTACCCCATTTTAGATTCTGAATGGTTGTCACCTATCCAGGTGGTAGCAAAAAAGTCAGGCATCACAGTTGTTACTTTTGATTCAGGGGAGCTGATGCCCGCCAGAGAGACCACTAGCTAGAGAGTGTGCATTGATTATAGAAAGCTCAATTCCAAAACTAGAAAAGACCACTTTCCCCTCCCTTTTATTGACCAAATCCTAAACAAGTTGGCTGGGAAGGCATACTGTTGTTTTCTTGACGGATACTCAGGGTATAACCAAATCCCTGTCGATCCTCAAGACCAAGAGAAAACTACTTTCACATGTCCCTTTGGCACCTTTGCTTATAGAAGGATGTCTTTTGGACTGTGCAATGCCCCAGCCACTTTTCAGAGGTGCATGTATGCAATTTTTTCTGATATGATTGATAAATTCCTGGAAATCTTCGTGGATGATTTCTCTGTGTTTGGGGATAGCTTTAGCCAGTGTCTAGTCCACCTTGAAAAGGTTTTGCAAAGATGTGAGGAGACCCACTTGGTCCTAAGCTGAGAAAAGAGTCACTTCATGATGACCCAAGGTATTGTACTAGGCCATGTGGTCTCCCACAAAGGAATTGAGGTGGACAAGGCTAAAGTAGACTTGATTTCACATCTGCCCCCACCCAGGACTATCAAGCAAATTAGATCATTTCTTGGACATGCTGAATTTTACAGGAGGTTCATCAAGGACTTCGGCAAGATTGCCAAACCATTGTGCCACCTGCTTTGCCAGGATGTATCGTTCATATTTTCTGTTGAATGCCTTGAGGCCTTTAAGGCTTTGAAGAAGTGCCTCACCACTGCCCCTAAATCTAGGCCCCAGATTACTCACTCCCCTTTGAGCTGATGTGTGATGCATCAAACTTGGCCATAGGTGTTGTCTTAGGACAGAGGAAAGACAAGCTGCTTGTAGTGATCTATTATGCCAGCAGAATATAAGCTGAAGCTCACCTGAACTATACTATAACTGAGAAGGAGCTACTTGCAGTCATGTTTGCTGTGGACAAATTTAGACCCTACTTGTTGGGGTCTAAAATTATAGTTTTTATAGATCACTCGGCCCTAAAATACCTATTAGCTAAGAAGGATGCAAAGCTCAGGTTGATCAGATGAATTCTCCTCTTGGAGGAGTTTAATCTTGAGATCAAAGACGAGAAGGGAGTTGAGAATGTGGTGGCTGACCACCTCTCTAGGATTATCTTGGAAGAATGTGCAGCAACACCAGTTAATGACTTGTTCCCCGATGAGCAGCTTTTTGTTGTGCAGTCTTGTGTGCCCTGGTTTGCACAAATTGTCAATTTTCTTGTTGTTGGTAGGATCCCTCCACACCGGTCTAAAGTGGACAAAGACCTGTTCTTCTCTCAGGTTAGACAATTTCTGTGGGAGGATTCATACCTTTATAAGCATTGTGCAGACTAGGTCATTAGGAGATGTGTGCCTGATAATGATTTCTACGACATTCTTTCAATGTGCCATGAGCAAGCCTCTGGAGGTCATTTCAGTGGCAAAAAGACTACAGCAAAAGTGCTCCAATGTGGTTTGTACTGGCCTTCTTTATTCAGAGATGCAAAATTGCATTGCAAGGCCTGTGAGAGATGTCAAAGGATGAGAGGCATTTCGAAGAGAGACTCCATGCCATTGCAGCCCATCCTAGTTGTAGAACTTTTTGACATCTGGGGCATTGATTTTATGGGCCCCTTTCCTTCATCTATGGGATTTAATTTCATACTTGTGGTAGTGGACTATGTGTCCAAATGGGTAGAAGCCATTGTCACAAAGACCAATGACCACATAGTTGTCCTTAAATTCTTGAAGGATAATAACTTCTCATGATTTGGTATCCCCAGAGCTATTATCAGTGATGGGGGAAGGAAGCCACTTCTATAATAAACCTTTTGAGAACTTGCTTAAAAGGTATTCTGTTACACACAGAATTGCAACTCCCTACAACCCACAAACCAGTGGGCAAGTTGAAATTTCCAATAAGGAGATTAAGCATATTCTGGAGAAAACTGTGAGGCCTGATAGAAAGGATTAGGCACCAAAGCTGAATGATGCTTTGTGAGCTTATAGGACTGCCTATAAGACTCCTATTGGCATGTCCCTATTTAGGCTGGTGTATGGCAAGGCATGCCACCTGCTTGTGGAGTTAGAGCATCAAGCCTATTGGGCTATCAAAGCAATGAATGTAGATCTAACTTCTACTAGTTCTCACAGGAAGTTGCAAATGGTAGAACTTGATAAGATGAGGCTAGAAGCCTATGCCAATGCCAGAATGTACAAAGAGAGATCAAAAGCATTCTTTGACAAGAAGTTGTTAAGGAAGGACATCATTGTTCGCATCAAGTTTTGGCTTTTTTACTCTAGACTTAAATTCTTTCTAGGGAAGCTGAAATCCAGATGGGATGGACCTTATACTGTCATCAAAGCCTCCCCATGTGGTGCTATGGAGATCTTGGACCCAAAGTCAGGGCAGATTATGAAAGTTAATGGGCAGAGGCTCAAGATTTGTATAGAACAACCAGTGGAGCATCCTCAGCCCATTCACCTACATGAATCTCCCACTGATCAGTGATCCACAGCCTTGTATTATATGTGCCATATCTATTTTGTGTGTTTGTTCTGTTCTGTTTTGTGTGCTTGTTTATTTTCAAATGCTGTATAGGTTTTATTCTTAATATTGTTCATTTCTGTCAGTAACATGGGATATGGATATTGAGCAAAGTACTAGCATTACAGTTGTTTAGACTGTATTTGCATCAAAGTGTTTTATCATTTGAAATTTTTGCTATGCATGTACTAGTTTAGGGAGGCTATTCTCATTTGAAAAAGGAATACATGTGACGACGGGTAGATGCTGATGGCAACTGAGTGGGTGCATGACATTGTGCAAGTACAGGCCTGAGCACAAATGGTGCAAAGAGGTCGAGTGTTGGTCTCGATTGCGGGGTTAAATGGCCTCATTTTCATAATCACGGACCATGTCAGAGCTTGCTCGCGGAGTCATAAGGGCACGCAAAGCTGTTTTCCACAATTCTAGTGCGCGACACCTTGAAACTCCAAGAGTTTGTTCTTCACGGAGATCACCAGCTAAGCTACGCGAGAAATGTACAACTACTTTGCGTGCTCTATCCCAACGTATACATCACGAAGTACCTCCGCGAGCCACACATAGTTTTGATTCTATACTCACGGAGCTATGATTCTTCTGCATGTTTTTCCTTCTCATAAATGTGTAGTTGTACTGCGCGAGAATATTGGTCCGTGAATACCAGTATGGAGCTGTGTGAAATGCGAGATTACCTTAATTACAAAGGCTAAAATTAGACCATCATTTAGTGTGAGCTCTCTTTCCCCATAATCAGTTGTGCGATTTATTCCCAGAACAATCACAATTTACTGCCATGCTTGGAAAGAGACTAAAAGTTAATATGGCCATCCATATTCCACCATCCAAGTACCTTAAATACAGGGATAGTTCACCCTCTTCCCATCCTTTCTCCTCTAACCTTAGTAGTCCCTCTTTACTCACAACCATGGTGGATGATAAACCCACCGAGTTCCCAAACAAATTTTATCCTATGTGGTTGGACCCCCCACTACCTAAGGAGTCGGGCCCATTACAATTTCTTTGGGATGAGTACGAAGAAGTCTAGAGGATCCTGGACAAGGAGGAGAAGAAAAAGGAGAAGAGAGCGAAGAAGAAACAACAAACCGAACCACCTGCATCTCCCCCACCATCTTCTAAAAACCCCCCACCACTTGCTCAACACCCATCTCCATGATCCTCGTCTTTCCCCTCCTCCCGGCTTACAGTTCCTCTTCCACAGCAGGTTGAGGATATCCCTGAGCCAGGAGGAAGAACCATTTTGTCTCGCAGGAAGTTTTGCTTAGATTGTTCTTAGGTTTATAATTTTCTATCATTTTGTAATCTGTTTGCTTTTGTGTCTATAATAAAATCTGTTACTATTTTGCTTATAAGTGTGCGTAATTCCTCATTTGTATTGTGTGTTCTTTTTCTCTTTTAGTAGTTTTTATTTTGTTAATTTTTATGTTTTATGCTTGCTGCACATCTCACCTTTGAATCAGTGAGGACACTGCTCCTCATAGGTTTGGGGGTGTGGCAAGCTCTGCCAATGAAATAGTTAACCTAAGTGCAGCAGATGCAAGTGAGCAAGACAGAAACAGAACCATGTTCACCTAAGAATCATTAAAAAAAATATGAGAAATTTAAAACTTTTGCAGACTTTTAGGCATTACAATCTTTTAAGTTTTAACTTTTCCTTGATGTGAACACTAAGTAAACTCACCTGTATCAGTACTGAGTGAATCATTAAAGAGAGAAAAAGGTAAGGACATACTTAAAAGTTTAATGGAAGACCATAACCAGTGAGAGTTGGGCCTACAAAAAAAAAATTTCCTTCCTTCGAGGAGTGACTGAGGCAATTCTTCTAGCTCTAAGGACTGGCTGAGGCAATGCCCTCACTAGAAGTTAGGCACCTCCAAGTTGAAGCAATTGACAGCACTCATGAAACCTAGGAAAGGATCAAGACCTTCTCTTGGACAGTTTGAGCTTAAACAGGCCAAATCCTTCAACTGCCCTTGAGCACACACCTGTTGAGCCTTAACTCCCAATTTTTTGCAAAATACACCCGAGTACTTGTACCTGAACCTATGGACCTAATTCAAACCTACCCTCACTCTGAGAACTCAGAAGGTAGGGTCAACATTGGGTGAATGGAGAAGAGATACCTAAAGTAGAGCAGTGTAACAGCTAAGGGAAGAGGTGGCAAGTCACAAAAATAAAAACAAAATAGAAAGAAAAATACAAGAAAAGAAAGAAAAACAATAATGAAGAGGAGTGAGAGAGGAATCAAGAGGATAAGTTCATTGGAAAAATCAGAATGAAGAAGAGAAACTGGCCACTCAAGGCTGAAAATTTTGAAAGAAAATGAAGGTACTGAACTACAAAGGGGTGAAGTCATGAATCACCTCCTTCACCTACTGATTTCTCAAATTTTGAACCCCATTTCAACCTTACATTCTTTATAACCCACTTCATAAGCCACATCACAACCTAGTTAAAAGACCTTGTGATCCAAAGTGAATGAGTTGTCATATAGAGACAAGGAGTTGTCCAATCTATGGTGAGGATATGTCAATGATGCCAGGACATAAGTGCCTTGCCTATGCTCATGCTTATAGACCCATTTGGGGGCTATAACTGCTCTTGAGCTTGAGAGAAAATGAAACCCTCAAGGTCCCTTGTGAGAGTGTGCCCTGGTGAGCAGTGGGTGAATGTATTGGGCATAGCCTGCAACCTCATTTTTGAATTAATGATGAGCTCAGTGCTGACATACATGTGTCGCCCCCTTGTTGTGAGCTAATTGGAAATATTGTGCACTCAGGTTGAGTTTGTGATGATTAAATGTTTGTCCTTTTCATATCCAAATTCCTCACATTTTTATTTGAATCAATGGTGAACTGATGCTTTGTTTCTTGACAGCTGACCTGATAATATTGCACCGTTGTTAACTGTTTCATTGAGAAGTTTGTGGGTATCTTCACTGAAAACCCTCAGGAGACTTCACTCCTCCACTAGGGATCACCTAGGGGTTTAAAAGGCTTGGTACATATGCTAAATGTATCTGTGCTCCCTATGAAAGTGGCTTTTCTATTTCTTAGAATGGTTGTTTTAATTTTCCCTTTGCTCAGGGACTAGCAAAGATTAGGTTTGGGGGTGTATTATTCACTGAAAAGTACCACTTTTCACCTCTTAACCTATCCTTTGATGGACCTTGAAGCCCACTAATAAACATGTGTTAACTGTTTCATTGAGAAGTTTGTGGGTATCTTCACTGAAAACCCTCAGGAGACTTCACTCCTCCACTAGAGATCACCTAGGGGTTTAAAAGGCTTGGTACATATGCTAAATGTATCTGTACCCCCTACAAAAGTGGCTTTTCTATTTCTTAAAATAGTTGTTTTAATTTTCCCTTTGCTCAGGGACTAGAAAAGATTAGGTTTGGGGGTGTGTTATTCACTGAAAAGTACCACTTTTCACCTCTTAACCTAGCCTTTGATGGACCTTGAAGCCCACTAATAACCATGTGTTAAGTATATTTTGTAGTTGATAGTAAAATATGCAGCTTAATGCAAAATCCTTGCTTTTTGGCCCAAAAGAGAGGGAGAATACAAGCAAAGATGACAGCTGAGCCAAAGCCTGATGAAACACCTTGGAAGTGCTCACCATGGTGACTCACTATTGCTGATTATCATTGACCAATCTAGCAGATAAAAGAAAATTTTCTGAGAAGGGAGGAGACTGTGACAGCAACAAGTGTAATGCACTAGAGCAGCAAAAGATGGACTTCGCAGAGTTGAGGAGCTTCCTCGTGAAGCTAAAGATGCAGTGGAAGAGGCCCTCATGGAGATAAGGCATGCAATCAAGAGGCGAGTTGTAAAGTCATCGCGAAGATCTCGCAACTTAAAACTCTTAAAATTTGCCCTCGTGAAGATCGAGCCCCAAAGCAGCTGTGCACAGAACATTGTGAGTTCATATGCACAAAGAACCAAAAGTCACCTCGCGGAGTTCTCGCGTGGCCTTGGATGGGAGAGACGCCCAGAGTTCCTCTCACATAGATCTCGCGCTTCCTTGAGCCTTACAAGTTACTACGTGAGCGTAGGAGCTCACCAGTGCGAGTACTTAGCGAGAAAGAGCTTCTGAAGCTCTACTGTGCGAGAAATCCTGGCACTCCAGATTTTCTCCGTGACAACACTGCGATGCGAAGCAACTGCGCGATTCACTAAAAGTTCTACTGCACGAATGAGCCCTTCCCATCAGCCAAAGCCAACTCCGCGAAGGCAAAGCAACTGTGTAAATGAGCTAAAAGCAACTCCCAGCCCTGTGAAGCACAAGCTCTCAACTTCTCAATTTTATTCAAGGACCTTTTAGGAATTTCTAAAGGCTAGGTCACACTTCTCGAGGTGCATATTTTGAGGCACACATCTCGAGGCATTCAAGGGTTGTAACAGTGCCACGTCTGCTGAAAAAATTAGGGTTAACCTCTTAAGAGCCAAGGCCATTTTCAGAGAGTATATAAGTTGTACTTAGAGTTTATTATTTTTATCTTTCCTTCATCCTTTCCCGGCTGAGAGCTCTAGCAAGCTAGGGTTGGGGTCTGATCACCTCTGTTTTCCTTTTTTTTTCTTCTCTCTTAACTCAGCACTTGCTGGCTAATCCCCCTGTAAGCAGCTAGGTTTAGTTTTATTTTAGTTTTGTAATAAATTTTTATATACATTGAGATCTTGGATGAGCAGTTGTATATGGGCTGCAGCCAAGAGACAGTTCATTATAAGTTTTACTATTATCAATGAACTGCTGTTTTAATGCTTAATCAAATCTATAGAAATTATGGTTTCTTTAGATGTCTATAGGATCCATGTATTTGGGACTATCCCATTTAGTTTCTAATAGGTCTTTTGTTTACCATCTGATTTCCCTTGGTTTGATAGACACATGAAAAGCAATGCTGGATCTATAATGAGATCCAGGGAGCTCGGAGGCCTGCAGACCATGGTGCTTGCAGCTATTTTTACGTTCTTTCTCAAACCTCTGTGGGATGGAAAGACCAATGGGATACCCTATGACCATTCAAGTGGATAGAGCATAGCCCTAAGGTTGTGTCCATCCACATGTTTGAGAAGGATTCTTCTCCCCTGCACATGAGCTTCTAGAGCCTTGTGAGGAGGTTTGTACAGTAGCTGGCTCCCCTCTATTCTACCTAATCGATATCAGATGTTAGATCTGATCTCTTGTAGTAATTGCAGCTTGAGGCTGAGTCATTATAGGCTATTTGTAGTAATGACCAGCTAAGATAAAGGCCTTATTCAACCTATTGCATGGTCTTTTTTGCGAGCACTAGTGAGTAGTATGCCTTAGCAAAGCACTTAAGATCTTATGGATTGGAATACCTATGGATGTCAGCCAGGTCTGTGCGTAGATCTGGGGAGCTTGTAGCATTGGCATTACATAGTGCTGCAATAGTATTCATGACTAGAGCTGGTCTAGTGGCTATGAAAATGATCAGTCCACTCTTCTGGATTAGACTAGTGAGTTTTTAGTTTAACTAATGGGATTTGACAGAATCTATCGGATACCCTGTGACCATTATAGTGGACAGAGTATAGCCCTAAGCGCGCCCCAAATGGCATGGGTTAAACTGGGAGCTTATACCTTATTGAGGCTTTTAATAGCATTTCAACAAGGAGCACTGCAGAGACAGACTAAATCTGAGTTAGACTACTGTGTCATTAACTCTAGCTTAACCTGCTTACTTCTCATAATTTTTATATTTTGTTTTGACACACACTACCACCATCTTCTTCTCAACCCTTTCTTTAGGATAGGCCTACACTTTATTTTCCTTTTTTGTGTAAATTTAGTATAGTCGTGACACCCAACTCCCCTCTCTTAGGATTGTCAGATCTGGAGGCCTACCATCAGTGCCCAATTTCGGCTCTTGACCATTTTCTCTGTGGGAGAAACTCTTACTTATGAAAACTTGCTACAATAGTCCCTGAATCTTGCAGGTCTAGGATTACTTTGGTTGTGCTGAATCCATTCTTTTATATTACTTTTTTTTCAATTGATTTCCACCACACAATAACATAAGCACACTTTCACACCAAGTAAAAACCCGATCCCCCGAAATGAGTCAAAGAGAAGTCACCTTCTTTTGACCGACAGGGGCGTATTGGGTGTCGGAGATGGCGGTGCCCAAACAGAGGCACTAAGACACTATCCGAGAGACTCGGGATGTGGAAAAGGCCACAGGTTGGAGCTGCTACAGTCCAAAATAGTTTTGGTGCAACTAATACATGCGTTAGGCTAAGAATGCCCCTACTTTACTCTGGCGCAACTATTAGTTGCGCCATGGTAAAATTGGCCAGATTTAAACCTGGCACGACTAATAGTTGTGCTAGGTATAATTCTAGGATTGTTACACTAGTGCAACTAATACTTGCATTGGGCTATAATGGAGCTCCAGAATTCTTTGATAGCAGCAAACAGCAACCCGAAATGAGTCTTTTTTGGTTTTTTATGGAAGCTGGGCTTCCGAGAACATACTGATTTTTTAATAAATCGTTCTCTCCTCACCGAACCTAAGAGTTTGAGTCCGGTATAACTCACTAGCGCGCTCCCCATAGGGTTTTAAGCTTGTACGAATAGGTGACCCACCCGATATACCTCCAGCGCAAGCGCCTTCTCAGATGCTAGGTGGGCTGGGACTTTTATGGATCAACACCACTAGGGGCTGCCGCCATACTAAGACCCAGGTGGTTGTATGTCTACCTAATAACCCAACCCTTTAAAAATATATCCCATAAAAATAAATTGATTAAGTTTCCTATCTTGGTTCAATTTTAATTTTTTTCAACGACTATTTTATTTACGGAAGTTTTCTTTAGTTCAAAGATCAGGGGTGATGATCTTGTGCCGCCACTATGGGCCGATGTCCACTGTTAGAATATGATTGCACAAGTAGGGCCGCTAATCGGCTAAGGCACTTTAAATGACAAAAATTTAAAGAAAAGTAAAAGACAATGCGTAAGTAGGCCCGCCAATCGGTTAAGGCTTGTAAATGACATAAAAGTAGGGGTAAGTAAAATGACTTAATAAGAGGGGTAAGTTACAATAAAATAAAAAATAGTAATAAAAGGTTAGTAAAATAAAAAATATAGAGGCCAAGTTCAAGGGGAAGCTCTACAAGCTACTCCCCAGTAAAGTCGCCATCTGTGCAACTGTGGGAATTTTTTACGATCCCGTTACGGCGATGCGCTCGCTAACAAAAATATAGAGTCACTACCCAAAGCTTTTGATATCCCGAGAAACCTAGATCATTTTTATAAGTACCAAAGTATCACAAATATAACTCTGAATCCGGTTCACACCAAAGGTTCTTGAGTAGGGGCTTCGGTTATCGATTGGGAAGGTATTATGCACCCAATCAACCCGCTTAATACAGTCTCTACTTATGACTAAAATAAAAACAATATAAAAGAAAAGAAAAAGGCTTCCACTTGCCCAAAGGAGCTTAAAATCCTATTTGTGCCCCTCCGTTCCCATCGAAAAATTGGAGGCATAACGGCACAAATGGGAGGATGGAGGAATGACCGAGAAGGTAGAGGAATAAAGGGGAGAGCCAGAGCTTTCTGGCTCTTATTGCACCATTGAGGAGCCTTGCGTAAACTAACTTTGATGAGCTTTTGAAGGCTTGAATGGTGGAAAATGGGGTTCTAACTCCTATGGCTTGCTAACTAAGAGGTAGAGAGAGGAGTCTAGGGGGTAGCACACACCTAGACTAAGGGTTTTGGATGCAAGATTAAGCTTGAAATAAGGTTGGGAGATTCAAGAATTTTATGTAAAAATAAGTCACAAAAGGGAGGAAGAACTTCTCACTTTGAGCTCTTTCTCTCTTAAGCAAATTTCTCAACCTTTAATAAAGAGGAGGGGGTTCTATTTATAGGAAAAGGGTGGATTAGGAGGCTACTTAGAGGCTAAGCAAGATTAGGAATTAGGTACTCTAACATCTAAGGTTTCCTAGGGTTTTTTGAGGCTTGAAATATGTGAAAAGGTGCTCCAATGGTGGATGATTGGATGAGGCTTTAAACTACTTAAGGCACATAGGCAGTAAATGGGTGCAACAGAACTAGCAAAACACACCCCAAATGTCAAGATGGTCAATAAGTCAAACCCCAATCTCGATTTTTGAGATAAAAACCAGGGGTAACTGTTCATATGCTTAGTGCAACTATTAGTTGTGCCAGGCATATACACAGTAAAATAGTGCATGCACAGTGCCTGGAAGTTGGCTCCCTGAGGTGGGGTCCACCTTAATGCTGGCGTAACTATTAGTTGCGCTAGGCCATTCCTTGGGAGAGATGGCTTGGCGCAACTAATAGTTGTCCCAAGCTTACCTATAACTGGTGCAACTATTAGTTGTGCTAAGCCATTTCTGGGGAGAAATGGCCTGGCGTAATTATTAGCTACGTCAAATCCCTAAGGGGGTTCTCATGAAATTACCATCCTACCCCTCAGGTTTGGGCCACCATATCTTTGTGTACACAGCTTCAATTGGGGTGATTCTTAGCCCGTTGGAAAGCCGACAACTTCTACTTTTCAATGGCATGAGATTCGATCATAATAGAAGGTTGTGACTAGTCCTGGTGCACCATCCTTCATCCATTGCTCAAGAATGCTAGGTTTAGGTCCGGAATGGGTTCTAGGGATCGGGAAGGTTCTTAAGGGATCTAGGGTGATTCCTAAGGGTTTGGGATGGCTCCTAAGGTCTTGCAAGGGTTTCTAAGGGTTCTATATATGCCATAAAAATATCAGAGGCATGCCTCTCTCGAATATGTTTCGATCGGGCCTTGGGCCAAATTTGGGTGTCTACACGAGGCAGTCAGAGGTGCTCCTAAGGTACACTCTGGGTTGTAGGCAGCAAGTATCCCTAGGACTTGGGCTATCACAGATGGATCCACTAACATTTCAAAATTATCCACTAGGATCAGTAACATAGGGTTTCCATCCTTATCTTTCCTAACCCTAAAGTTCTAATAAAATAGCTGGACTAACCTAGGAAAGGCTAACTCTAATGGGGGCCTGAGCAGAGATACCAAGGAGGCCGTGGTTAGAAATTCTATAGATGGGGCAGTCAAGGGCTCCTTCTCAAAAAATGCCTTATCAAAGGCAGTCTCAGGCTCCAATTTAATGGCAGCCATAAAATCATTAGGAGTTGTCAGGGGATTAACTTCAGGGGCATCCTCCTTGCCCTTCTACTGTTTCTTAGACTTTTTAGGGCTCAGAGTGGCAGTCCTTGCCCTCTTCTTTGGGGCAGCCCTCTTCTTAGGGTTTTCAGATGGGAGTACAGGGGCATCAGTGCCCTCCACGGTGGAAGCCTCAGCAATCCTTACTAATTTTCTTGTTGTTGTGGGGATGTCTATTTGAGGGGGGTTCAACACGGCAACTAGGTTTTCTATACAAATTGGTAACCCTGGGCCCCTGACAACTCTTGTACAGTTTCTCAGTAAAAATTCTTTCCCAAGCACAGTCAAAAATCTAGATACAACAAACCAATGACAACCAATTGAAGATAATAGAGAACTTACCCCCAAACCTCTAGGGTTTTGAATATGCAGCTTCACAGTGGATCAATCGACACTTTGCCATGTGCAAAATGTTTGGTTTCAGATGCTGATCAAAATGCAAGGGTTACAAGATGGGTGGTTGAGCAACACTAGTTGTGGGGAGAAGAAATGGCAAGTCTGGTAAGCGAGGAGTTCAAGAGAGCTGGAGAAGATGAAGTAAAAGAGCTTGGCAAGGGTTTTAAAGCTCAGAACTCGAGCTTCGCGAAGATCTCGCGAAGGCCATTTAACCACAAACTATCCTCGCGAGGAATAGCAGGTTGAAGTGAATGTCATGTAGTCTACACATGAAAAGTAGGTCCTCGCGAGGCTCTCGCAAAGATGAATCAAAAAGAAAATGAGCCTCGCGAGCTCAAAACTACGTGAAATCAAAGCTCGCACAGTTCGTTATGACCTGTGCGACAGGACTTAGTGGTGAAAAATGAGAGCTTCGTGAGGCTCTCATGAAGATGAATCACAGGGAAGTGAGCCTCGCGAACTGCTATATGCAAAAAAAAAAAAAAAAAAAATTTACAAGAGCAGCCAAGCCCACTACCATGTGCATCAGCACACAGCTATCTATACACAAGCTCAATTTATGGTACATGCACACCAATAATTCAGGCAAATCACATCAGCAATTCATGAATTATAACATCAAATTATCCCACAGTTTAGACTACTTATGGCTCAAAAATAGATTTAGCATAATGCAGAAAAAACTAATTTTGCAAAGTTCACGCAGACATGCAGATTATATGCACAAACCACAATAGACATAAAGACTCACAAAACTAAATTCAGACTTTCTAAGCACTTACACAATCACACAAACTTAAAATAGTACATAAGAAAAAAACCAAAAATAGTTGATGACAGAATGTTAAAAACACACAAAACAGTTATTTTATAAAGTGTATATGACTGTGGATCACTCATGAGTGGGAGGTTCTTAAAGATACATGGTTGCAAAGGACTCTATAGAATTTTCCTCACATAACTTGAGTCTCTGACCATTCACTTTCATGATTTTCCCAAAAGTGGGGTCCATTATCTCCACAGCCCCAGATGGGGATGCATGAGTTACAACAAAAGGGTCATCCCATCTGGATCTTAACTTTCTGGGAAGAATTTCAGTTTGGAGTTGAACAGCCATACCTTGGCACTAGCCTTAAAGTCCTTTCTCAACAAGCTTTTGTCAAAGAAAGCCTTGGCTTTCTCTTTGTAAATTCTTGAATTTTCATAGGCCTCCAATCTCAGCTCCTCTAGCTCAACCAGCTATAATTTCCTGTGTAAACCAACAGCAGTTAGATCAAAATTCAGAGTTTTAATAGCCCAGTAGGCCCTATGTTCTAACTCCATTGGTAGATGACAAGTCTTGCCATAAACCAGTCTAAAAGGGAGCATTCCAATAGGGGTCTTATAGGCAGTCCTATAAGCCCACAAGGCATCCTGCAGCTTCAGGGACCAGTCCTTCCTATCAATTCTCCCAGTTTTCTCCAAAATGTGTTTGATTTCTCTGTTAGAGATCTCCACTTGCCCACTGGTCTATGGGTGGTATGGAGTAACCACTCTATGTGTAACAGAGTACTTCTTGAGCTGTTTCTCAAAGTACCTGTTATAGAAATGACTCTCCCCATCACTAATGATGGCTTTAGGGGTGCCAAATTTGGAGAAGATATTATCCTTCAAAAATCTGAGGACAATTGTGTGGTCATTGGTTCATGTGGCAATGGCTTCTACCCATTTGGATACATAGTCCATAGCCACAAGAATAAAATTAAGCCCATAGGAAGGAGGAAATAGACCCATGAATTCTATTCCCCATACATCAAACAGTTCTATCACATGGATGGGGTACAATGGCATTGAATGTCTTTTGGATATGCCCCCATCTGTTGACATCTTTGATAGGCCTTACAGTGCTCCATTGCATCCTTAAACAAGGATGACCAATAGAATCCACTTTGGAGCACCTTTGGCAGAAGTTTTTCTTTCCCAAAATGACCTCCACAGGCCTTCTCATGGCACATTGAAAGAATGATGTGAAATTCATTTTCAGGAACACACCTCCTAACAATTTGATCTGCACAACACTTGTAAAGGTAAGGATCCTCCCAAAGAAAATATTTGTCCGGAGAGAAAAATAGATCTTTGTCCATCTTGGACAAATGTGGAGGAATCCTTCCTGCAGTAAGATAGTTTACAATGTTTGCAAACCAGGGAACACTCACAGTGATGGCAAAAGGTTAATTCCCCCCATATCAGCAATAGTCCATCCAATTGCCTTTTTAAACATCTTGAGCACACCAATTAGTTTCCATTCCTGCTCCTCAGTGAGGGAAGATGAAATAATCACAGGCAATTTTTTATCTTGCCCCAAGAATACATATTTGAGAGTGCTAGGGAGCTATTTCACCTCCAAATCTAGTGGCCTGACAGGAGAAGGCAGCAAGGGTGACTTTGATGTCTGAAGCAGGGACAACAATTTGGATTTACATGTGGAATGCTGCACTAGGCCCCCTGAAGACTTTGATGTCTTGATGTCTTCAACCAAGTAAATTGGGGGCTCCTCCTCTGGAGCCTTAGTCCAAATATATTCCAACTCTTCACCAATTATATCCCAATCCAGTAGATTGGATACATTTTCCTCCACTAGGTCATCTAGTACATCTATTGCAAAGCAGACCTCATTGTCCAGTTGAGGTTACTTGGCAGCACTGTACACATTTAATTTGGCCATCATGTTCCCAAAGGTCACCTCCATTATCCCTGATCTGCATTGTATATAGGCATTGGCTATGGCCAAAAATGGCCTGTCCAAAATGACAGGAATGGAGGTGCTGCTTTTTGAAGGTTCCATATCCAAAATAAGAAAATCAGAAGGATAAATAAATTTATCTACTCCAACCAGCATATCTTCTATCATTCCCATAGGCCTTCTCTAAGACCTGTCATCTAACTGAAGCACAACAGATATTGGTTTCAATTCTCCTAAACCTAGTTGTTCATACACTGAGTATGGCAGCAAGTTGACACTGGCTCCCAAGTCTAGAAGGGCTCTGCCTATGGTATGTTCACCAATGATGCAGGGGACAGTAGATACCCCTGGGTCCTGCAATTTTGTTGGTGTGGAGATAGACAACATAGACTGGACATTCTCAACTGCAAAAACCTTTTTTGATAAATGAACCCTAGACTTACTGTCTTGGGTACAAAGGTCTTTGAGAAACTTAGCATAGGCTGGGACCTAGTTGATGGCATCATGCAGAGGTAAATTGATCTTAACTTGCGTGAAGGTCTCCATCATTCCCTCCATTTTAGCATTCCTCTTATCAAAAGGGGAAGGGCCTTTTAATGCATGAGGAAATGGCAGTTGTGGTACTGTTGGTACCTCAGCTGCATGCCTAGCTATTTTATGATTAAATTTTTATTTTTTCTTCATTTATTTCTTTTTGTTGGGGCTCAACAACAACCCCATTATTATCCTCTTGCTGCTCAGCAGCAGGAGAAGAGTTCTTCTCCTCTTCTACACTCACATTCCTCTCTTTGTCACTCTCATTTTTCTCCTTTGCCTCCCTACCCACTTAACTATCAATCACCCTACCACTCCTTAGGGTAGTGACTACCTTAACCTCCTCATGAGTTTAGGAGCCCTCACCAATCATAAATTGACCCTTAGGGCTAGCTAGGGGTTGACTGGGCAGCCTGCCCTCCACTCTTCTAGCCAATGCATTTAAAATTTGGCCAAGCTGGCCCTCTATCTTTTTTATGCTTTGACTGTGAGAGTTCACAGTCTGTGATAGAGAACCCAAGTTTTACAGTGATGATAAAACTTGTTCTTCAAAGGAGGTGACCCTAGGCTGAGATGGTGGCAGTGTCAATTGGTTAGGTTGTGGGGTTGATTGCTAAAAGGCTTATCTTGGTGCATAGCCCTGCTGATACTGTGGTTGAGGTCTATAAGGTTATGCCAACTCCTCCTACTGGGGTTGCTGATATGTGTCTTGTCTCCACCTCAAATTGGGTTGGTTTCTCCATTGATACCCAGCAGGTTGCTACCCATATGATTGGGCAGCATTGGCATGTTCCATGACCAATTCAGGATATTGCCTGGCTAATGAACATTCCTCAAGTGAATGTGTGGGAGACTAGCATATCAGACATACCTCTTCCACATGTACAGTTAGTTTAGGCTACATCAAATTCATCAATTTATGAAATTTTAGGCTCAGGCTGTCCACCTTCCAAATCACTGAGCACACCGACTTCATGCATCCTTCCTTTAGAGATGACTTCTTTCCCCATCTTAGCAGGAGTCTCAATGTCATTTATGGATAGAGTCTCCTACTACATGGAATTTTCACTTATAATATCAAAAAGCTCCCAAGCCTCATCACCAGTCTTGTGGAGATAAGTACCCCTACATGAGGCATGCACCATGTCCCTGCTCTTAGAATCAATTCCTTGGTAGAAGCTTTGGACAAGCTGCCACTCAGGAATTTGGTGGTGGGGACATTATTTCAAAAGCTCCTTAAACCTTTCCCAAGCTTGATGGAAATCCTCAATTGGGAATTAAGCAAAGGAAATTATGCTCTTTCTCAACTGGCTAGTTTTAGACATTGGGAAAATTTTACCTAAAATTTGGCATTGGAGATCATTCCATAATTGTATGCTATTAGCTGGGATCATGGAAAGTCAAGTTCTGGCTCTGTCCTTTAATAAAAAATGAAAGAGACTTAGTTTGATGGCTTCTTCTCCCAAGCCAGCAATATTGAATGTGGTGCACAAAGCCAAGAACTCAGCAATGTGCTTATATGGGTCTGTAGACACAAAAATTTGGCCCAAGGCTTGATTGAAACACATTTCGAGAGAGGCGCACTTCTGAGCTGTTGATGGCATGTATGGAACCCTTAGGAACCACCCTAAAACCCTTAGGAACCCTTCCAAACCCTTAGGAATCATCCTAGATCCTTTAGGAACTTTCCCAAACCCTTAGAAACCAATCCTGACCGAAAGATATGGCAGTTCAAACCCGGAGGATTTCCATCATTGAAGTGGACCCCACCCTCGCGAAGCCAACTTCTAGACTACTGTTCAGCACTATTTTACTGTGCATTTTCCTGGCGCAACTAATAGTTGCGCCGGGCATATGAACAGTAACTTCTAGTTTTGCCTCAAATTTTATGTCTGGGGTTTGACTTGTTGACCACCTGAGTCTTTTGGGTGTATTTTCATAGATCTGTTGCACCCTATTTGCAACCCCTTGGGTGACTTAAGGCCCCTCCCTATCATCCACCATTGGAGGACCATTTCACACCTTTCAATGCTCCAAAAACCCTAGGAATCCTTAGATGCAAGATTACCTGATTACTAACCCTAATTAGCATCTAAATGGTCTCGTAATCCACCCATTACCTATAAATAGAGCCCCCCTCCCTTGGTTTTAAGGGTTGAGAAATTTGCTTAAGAGAGAAAGAGCTCAAAGTGAGAAGTTCTTTCTCCTTTTTGTGCCTCATTTTCACATAAATTTCAGAATCTCCCAACCTCATTTCAAGCTTATTCTTGCATCCAAAACCTTTAGTCTAGGTTTGTGCTACCCCTTAGACCCCTCATTCTACCTCTTAGCTTTAAGTCTTAGGAGTTAGAATCTCATTCCATACCATACAAGGCCTTCAAAAGCTCATCAAAGTAAGCCACGCAAGGCTCTCCTATGGTGCTACAAGGGCTCGAGGGCTCCGGCACTCCCCTTCCTTCTCCTATCTCTTTTTAGCATTTTCCATCCTCCCATTTGTGCCGTTGTGCCGTCGAATTTTCGATAGGAATCGAGGGGCACAAATAGGATTTAAGGCCCATTTGGGCAAGAGGAAAGCATTTTATTTTCTTTACTTTATTTTTATTTTGGCAATTAGTAGAGACCGAGATAAGGGGTTGATCGGGTGCCTAACACCTTTCTGATCGATAACTGAAGCCCCTACCCAAGAGCCTTTGGTGTGGACCGGATTCAGAGTCATATTTGTGGCACTTTGGTGCTTATAAAAATGATATAGGTATCCCGGGACGCCAAAAGCTCCGGGTGACGACTCTATATTTTTTTGGTTAGCGAGCGCATCGCCGCGATGGGATCGTCACAAATCTCACGGTTGCACCGATGGCGACTCTGCTGGGGATAGCTTTTAGAGCTTCTCCTTGAAATTTGGCCATTTCTTTTTATTTTACTAACCTTTTTGCTATTTTTCAGTTGTTTTTTTATTTTCTCACCTCTACTTTTTCGTCATTTACATGCCTTAGTCGATCGACGGGCTTACTTGCGCATTGTCTTTCCTTTCCTTACATTCCCATCATTTTAGGTGCCTTAACCGATTGGCGGGCCTACTTGAGCATTGTCTTTCAATTTCTTTAATTTTTCGTCATTTAAAGTGCCTTAGCGGATTGGCGGGCCTACTTGTGCAAACATATTCTGACAGTGGACGCCGGCCCGTAGTGGCGGTACGGGGTCATCACCCCCATTCTTTGAACTAAAGAAAACCTCCAAAAAAAAAAGAGTTTTGAAAAAATTAAAATTGAACCAAGAATAGGGAGCTTAATTAACTTATTTTTACAGGGTAGATTATAAAAGGGTTGGGTTTAGGCACACATACAACCACCTGGGTCTTAGTATGGCGACAGTCCTTAGTGGTGATGATCCAGAAAAGTCCCAGCCCACCTAGGATCTGAGAAGGCACTTGTGCCGGAGGTATATCAGGTGGATTCCCATTCCAAAGCTTAAAATCCTTGGAGAGCGCGCTAGCGAGTTATACCGGACACAAACCCTTTAGGTGCGGTGAGGAGAGAACTGATTACAAAAATAGCTCAGTTCCCAGAAGCCTAGCTTTCATAAAACCTAAAAAAATGACCCATTTTCAGGCTGTTGTCCCTGCTGTCATAAACTTTGGAGCATCATTTTTGCATGGCGCAAGTATTAGTTGCACCAGTGTAAAAATTGAGAAATTATAACTGGCGCAACTAATAGTTGCGCCAGCTTTAAATTCTCCACTTTTACCTTGGCACAACTAATAGTTGCGCCAGTGTAAAAAAGAGGCCCTGCTACCTTGGCGCATGTATTAGTTGCGCCAAGTCTACCTAGATAGCAGCAGCCCGAAATCTGAGGCTTTCTCACCTCCCGAGTCCCCTGATTAGTGTGCTTAGTACCTCTGTTTGGGCCCCGCCATCTCTGACACCCAATACGCCCTCGTCGGTCAAAAGAAGGCAACTTGTTTTTGATACATTCAGGGGGATCAAGTTGTTTGCCTCAATTTATGTGCCTTCAATAGATCGAAGGTCCTCCTTCAAATCTTCCGAAGTGCGTCGAAATCGTCGCCGCGAGTCTTGAATTAGGGTACACAAGCCACTCGAGAAGGGAATTCCAAGGCCTCGGAACCTTTATTTTACAAAATTTTCTCCAAAAATTAAAAAAAATAAAAACCAAATCAAAACCTAAAAATAGAATCTTTGTGGTGCCGGCACAACGGCATCATCTTGCCCTCCGTCGTCCCATTGGGGAAGAAGGAGGAGGATTTTTGGGCCTTATCCAAGGCACCCTTACCCAACCCATTCCTGTAGAATGTCGTGGGTAGTGGACTCAGCTTACGCCGATCTCGACTCATCCCCGCCACACTCTCCAACTCACTCCCATTCGGGAGACATTTCCACATCCATCCCCCTCACCCAATCACCCTTTACCGTTACCGGCCCATTTGGTGCCCCCATTTCCAACCGCTACCTCCCAAAATGTCCAAAGTCCAACCCCCAACTCCCCATCTTTTACCCAAACCATGCCCATGCCAAATCCAACACCTTTCCCATCCACATTCATGGCAAACCCAAACCCATTCTCCCAATCCACATCCATGCCCCTTTTCCCATCTTCCCCCTATAGGCATGATCCACCCACGTTCACATACACCACTTCCGCCTTATCCAACCCCCCACAAATCCCCCCATCTATACGGGTCATTCCCATTTTTACCGGGGCCATGCCTGGTTTTTCTCACCCTTCCACACCATACCCCCCATCATCCCAAAACATTCCCAATACACCCCGTCATCCTTCCAATCCACCCCATATTCCATCACTTACCCGAGTCATGCCCGATTTTATAGGGGCCATGCCCAATTTATCCTCCGCATCCATCCCACCTATACCCCATCACCCCTTAAATCCACCATCCACATCCGACCCTCCTTCCATGACCATGATGGAGGTGATGTTCCAAGTCTACTCCATGTGGAAGGCTTCCCAAAATGCCTCATCTCCTCCACACCCCATGTCCATAAACCCCATAATTTATACCATCCAAACCCCCATCTCCCATATGCCCCAAGGCCCAATGGCCCAAACCCCTGTCTCCCACATGCCCCAAGGCCCATTGACCCAAAACCCCACCATTCACCAAGGCCTGTTGGCCCAAAACCCCACCACCCATGATCTCCAAGGCCCAATGGCCCAACACCCCATCACCCATACTCAAGGGCCCATGGCCCAAAATCATCAAGGGTCCATTGCCCAAACCCATACCCAAGGGCCCATGGCTCAAACCCATGTAGGGCCCATTTGGCCCAAGTCCACACCCTCCAAGGGCCCATAGTTCATACCCATCAATGGCCCATGGCCTATACCCCTCAAAGCCCACTGAGCCCATGGCCCAGACCCATCAAGGCCCACTGGATCAAACCTACCCAGGGCCCATGGCCCAAACCCACCAAGGCCCACTGGCCCGAACCCACCCAGGGCCCACGGCCCAAACCCACCAATGGCCCATGGCCCAAACTTATCATGACCAAGGTTTCATGGCCCAAGCCCAAATCCCACACTCATACCTCCCTCAATACCCCCAACATTTCCCCCAACCTTCACACCTGGGTCAAACCCATCCCATACCCCAAACCCAATTTTCCCATTGCCCCGTACACCAAGACCATCTCCAAACCACTCCCCATGCCCAATGGCCCCATCAGGCCCCACCCTAAAACCAAACTTCCATTCATCCCATCGTCCAACAAACTTTCCCTCACGCCCAATGGGCTCACCCAGCCCCCGCTCATGTCATTCCCATCCACCCATGTAACACCAATAAGAGAATCCTGCCCTCGCTGCACACTATGCAAACCAACAGTATGAGGAGGACGAGATTAGGAATAGTGGAGCCTATGCTGGGGCATTGACCAGCCTTAACCATCCTCCCATAACTGCCCACCCCTTGGTGGCCCAAAGTGAAGTCCAACCAACGGCCGAGAAAGCAACCCCTATATCAAAAGAGTCAGAACAGCTGAAAGAACAGTTGGACAAAATACAAAAGCAGTTGATGAAAAGGGGTGGTGCTAAAATCCACGCCACTAATTTCATGGATTTATGCCTATTTGCTAAAGTCCCCCTAACCAAAAATTCAAAATGCCAACTTTCGACAAGTACAACGGCACGTGCAACCCGATCGCACACCTCAAGTCCTATTATGGGGACATGTGCCAATACGGGGGTGATGAGAGACTGCTAATAAAAGTCTTTCAAAAGAGTCTGATAGGTCCAGCCCTGAGATGGTTTACATCCTTGGAACCCTCCATGATGAAGACGTGAAAAGATATGACCCACTTATTCCAAGAGCAATATGTTTACAACATAGACATTGAGTCGCATAAGTCAGACTTAGCCCGTTTAAGGCAGAACCCAAACGAAACATTTAGCGATTATCTAAGGCGGTGAAGAGCACTAGTAGCTCAGGTTAGAAACAGATTACCTGATGATGAGCAAATAAAGATAATTTCTAAGAATACTCTACCAGTGATCTCTGACTTTTTGGTATACCAGCAGTAGTCCAATTTTGCTTACCTGGTAAGAAATGCCAACCGCTGTGAGGATGGCATCAGGGAAGGACGGTTGAACAAGAATGCATTCGGGGGGCCCAGTGGGGTTAGGAGATTTACCAAATAGAAGAATGATAGGAGAACAGGGGTAAAGGTGTAAAATGTTGCAAACACCCGGCCCAACAATAACAATGTAGCCCCGTTCCAATTCCAAATAGTGTAGCCAGGGCCAGTCAGAACTAAGTAGATACAGAGGATAGAGAATGGGCAGGGAATGCAGATGACTTCTGAACAAAGGAGGACCCACTATGACCGAGTGTTTACACCCTTAGGCAATCACTAAGTGTAGTTTTGCCTTTATTAATAGAAAATGGATTAGTTACTATCTGTCAACCTCAACCTCCTCCTGACCCGATCTCAAAGAACTATGACCCAAATACCCACTGCAATTTTCATCAGGGTCCGGGTGACCTAACTGATTGTTGCTTCCCATTAAAGCACGTGATCCAAGATTTGATCGATGTTGGGAAGATCATTCCCCCAACACCTTCTCAAGTGAATCAGCATGCGAATATCCACCAGGGCCTTCACCACCATATCCTCCAGAGGAGCAGGTCCCAGACCCACCATCAGAATGGTAGAAGAATATGAGGAGGAATTTGAGTTTGACCCATCCGATTACATCAGTGAGCAGGAGAGCTATGTAGAACCATTGCCGAGAAATATTGAAGAAAGGAATATCGGGGTGATTGAACCCCTAAATTTGTCAGATTATTTCCCCAACCCGACTCCACAAATTGAACCCTTAGATCTCAGGACATACTTTCCATCACCCACACCAGTCAATTATGTGCACATAAATGCATATCAACCATACACCACCACCCCCATCAATTACCCAATGAATCAACAAGCCCCCAATCCTCCCCCACCAATAAACTACCAATGGCCTGCTCCCACCCCATTACCCCCAGTCCAATCACCTGCAAACTCCACCACCCTCGTCAATTACCTAATGGCCCATCAAACCCCTGATCCCCCGCCAGCACCTATCATCTACCAATGGCCTACTTTTACCCCTTTTCCCCCAGTACCACCACCCTCAAGCTTCATCACCCCCATTTGGCCCAATCTGGCCACTCAACTAGCTATTACAAAGATAAATCAAGTGTTACCCACACCTCTTGAGCCCGCAATAAAAGTGCCTTCGGTACTGGCAGCTATACCGTTTTAGATATCAGGACCAACCTATGATCCTCATCAGGTCCCTCTAAGTTATGAACAAACAGATGTCAATGATGGTAGACACAAAGAAGGGACAGTGGACTTTGTCACATGGTCTGAGAGGATATCAAAGCAGTCAGAAGCACCAACAGCAGCACAAGCCCAACCAGAGGGGAAGAAAGATAGCACAGTGAACCCATTCGAGAAAATGAGTCGAGAGCATATACTAGAGACTCAGCTGAGGAGGATGCCTGCCCATATAACTATATGAGATCTATTGATGATGTCCCCACTCCATTTCTAAGCATTAATGGGGGCATTAAAGAATGCACATGTGTCACTTCAAGTTAGCCCAGAAGAAGTCGGGCAGATAATTGGCCAAGTGATGGCTCCGAATGCCATTTCATTTTCTAATGCTGACTTACCAGAGGAAGGAGGTAGCCACTCGAAATCTTTGAATATAACTATTGAGTTCGGAAACATGATAATCCCCTTGGTTCTAATTGATAATGGGTCTGCATTGAATATATGCCCGTTAAGAACCGCCACCAAGATCGGGGTCGATCCATGCATGTTGAGGCCTATGAGAACCAGTGCTAGAGGTTTTGACAATACCAAGAGAGAAATAATGGGAGAAGTTGATCTTGAGCTGTTAATCAGGCCAATTACCTTTTCCATATTGTTTCAAGTAATGGACATTAAATCCTCATTTAATCTATTGTTAGGATGCTCGTGGCTGTACAAAGTCGAAGCCATACCTTCCACATTACATCAGAAACTCAAATTTGTATCTGGGCATAAGATCATCACGATCATCAGTGAGGGGCGTAGCGAGAAAGAGAAGACCACCAATAGCGTGGAGAAACCCAATATGCTAGATATACCACACACCGCTGAGGATGTCGACCTCTATAGTTTTGAGTATGAAGGATCGGCAATACTCCCAGAGCCCATTGAAGGCATCATTCCTAAAACTGGAGGCAGAATGGTAGCAGCGATGGCTATGCTCCAAAAGTAGGGCTATCATAAAGGAAGGGGTTTGGGACCCAGATTATAAGGAAGGAAAGAGCCAGTCATTGCCAAGGGGCAAAAGGTTCAATTCAGGTTAGGTTATAAGCGCACGGAGGAAGAGGTCTGAGAGGCTAAAGAGAAAGCCAAGGTCACCGTAGCTGCGAGAGCTCGAGGAATCAGCATTGAAGATAAACCTCGCACCTAGGCCACACATCAGGGATTCCTTTGTCAGCGCTAGGGTCGTAAAGATCGATCAAAATAGGGTAACCCATTTGACCCCACACAAACCATAGCCCCTATCCATCCCACCAATCCCCACATTACCCTTCCTAGCTTGGAGATAGATTTGGCCTCGTTGTCCCTTTTCGAAGAACGATGGCTACTACCTGAACAAACTCCCCCTATGATAAATTAGCACAAAATGGTATTGACATTTGAGGACATCATCTCAGACGAAATGGGGATCAATATGATGGAGGCTGACTCCAAAAAGTCATATCAGTCAGCACCCTCCACTCAAAAAGGTAAAGGGGCAGCAAGTCAGGTATGCAATTGGGCATCTTTGACCCAAACTCTGGAAGCAGGGAGTGGCCTACAATTTGGCACCCATTTCTAAAAAAAAAATAACCAATAAAAAGTATGATAAGCCCTTGGCAGGCAATACCTTATATATATAGCAACCCGCTTTGCCAAGGGACCATCTCCGAAGAAAACAAAAATCTCAAAAACATTGAAAAAATACAAAATCCCAAAACAATTGAAAAAATACAAAATCCAAAAATATTGTCTTTTAAAATTCAAGATAAAGTCTGACAAAAAGATGCCTTAATCGAAATGCCCATCCCACGTAAAATCAACCCCTTTCCTATAGAAATACAAGAAGAGGTAGGAGTTATGAGTCTGGAGAAGGATAGTCCTTTGGAGGAGCTCCCTAATGAGGTCCTTGACCAGTTTGCCGAATTTGAGCATGGCCCTACCCCCATTGTCGAAGAGACCAAAGACGTTAATCTAGGGATTGAGGAGATTCCCCGAATTACTAAGATTGGAACGTCACTGTCTCTTAAAGAAAGGAAAAGCACGATCGACTTCCTTCGTTCAAACCAAGACATTTTTTCCTGGTTGTACGAGGACATGCCTGGTCTGGACACCAATTTGGTCGAGCATGAGTTGCCTCTCTACCCTGATATGAAGCCGGTTAAATAGAAGCTGAGACATCTCCGACCTGAGTGGATGCTGAAAGTCTAAGACGAGGTCATCAAGCAGTATGATGTAAGGTTTTTCATGGTATCTAAATACCCACAGTGGCTAGCCAATATTGTGCCTGTACCAAAGAAAGGCGGAAGGTTCGCATGTGCATCGATTTCGTAATTTGAACAGGGTGAGCCCAAAGGAAAATTTCCCCTTGCCGCACATCGACATTTTGGTCGATAATACTGCTAAGCACGGGATGCTTTCCTTTATGGACAGATTCTCTGGATACAATTAGATAAAGATAACAGAGGCAGATTGAGAGAAGACTGTATTTATCACGCCTTGGGGCACCTTTTGCTACCAAGTCATGCCATTTAGGCTGAAGAACGCTGGTGCAACGTACCAGAAAGCTATGACCACACTGTTTCACGACATGATGCATTGAGAAATTAGAGTATATGTCGATGATATGATAGCCAAGTCACCGAAGCAAGGTGATCACTTGGTAAACCTCTAGAAGCTGTTTGAGAGGCTGAGAAAGTACAGGTTATGTCTGAATCCATAGAAGTGCACTTTTGGCGCTATGTCTAGGAAACTGTTGGGATTCATCGTCAGCAGGAGAGGGATCAAGGTCGACCCAATCAAAATTAAAGCTATCATAGAAATCCCACCACGGTCTACTGAGAAAGAAGTTATAGGGTTCTTCGGCAGAATATAGTATATCAGTCAGTTCATTGCGCAACTAACTCCAATTTGCACGCTGATCTTCAAGCTACTAAGGAAGAACTCGCCCGTTGAATGGAACGACGATTGTCAGGCAGTATTTGATAAAATCAAAAACTACCTCCTTAATCCACCTATTTTGGTACCACCCGAGCCAGGGAGACCACTCTTGATGTATCTCTCCACGACAGAAGTCTCGATGGGATGTGTCTTAGGGCAGTATGACGAGACGGGAAGAAGAGAATAGGCCATCTACTATTTGAGCAAGTAGTTTACTGATTATGAAATGTGCTATTCTCATCTGGAGAAAGCACGCCTGGCTCTTATATGGGCTACTCAAAGGCTCCGCCATTACTTGCTATCTCAAGACATTCTACTTTTGGACCGAATGGACCCGTTGAAATACCTGTTTGAAAAGTCGGCTCTTACTGGACGAACTGCATGCTGGCAGCTCTTATTATCTAAGTTAGACATCACCTATGTCACTCAGAATTCGATTAAGGGGCAGGCACGCACCGATCATCTTGCCGACAATCCTTTGCCAGATTATGAGCCTTTGAGAACTGAGTTATCCGATGAGGACATCCTTTTTATGACGGAAGATGATACAGAAGAAGCAGAAGATTCATGGGTAACACATTTTGACAGGGCAGTAAATGCCGAGGGTCAGGGAGTTGGTGTCATTCTAATTTCACAGAAAGGATCCCACGTACCCAACTCTATCAAGCTTAACTTCTCTTGCACTAACAACATGGCTGAGTACGAAGCTTATGCCACTGGTCTGTAGGAGGCTCTCGATCTGAATGTAACTCACCTTCAAGTATTTAGCGATTCACAGTTAATCATATACCAGACGAACGGTGACTGGAAGATGAAAGATGAGAAACTGATCCCTTACCATGAGCACCTCGAGGATCTGATAGCTTGCTTCCAAGACGTGACATTCTCATATGTCCCCTGGATAAGGAATCGCTTTGTCGATGCACTAGCAACTTTGGCTTCAATGATAGAAATCATGTATGGTGCTAAGATGAATCTGATCATGATCGAGTAGAGGAATGAGTCAGTCTTCTACCTCCAGATTGAGGAACCTACAAAGCTTGATGATGAGCCACCTTGGTTCTCAGATATCAAGAATTTCCTCTAGACACTAACTTTCCATGAGGGTATGTCCAAGACGGACCGACGAACCATTCAATGTCTAACAGCAGGCTACGTCATTTACGGGGAGTGCCTTTACAAGCGATCCTACAATAGCATCTTTCTTAGGTGCCTTACAGAAGCTGAAGCAATCAATATTATGAAGGAGATCCACGAGGGAGTATGCAGAGCCCACGTCAGCGGTCACATGCTCACCAAGAAAATTCTGCGATAGGGATACTTTTGGACCACTATAGAATCAAATTGCTACAAACATATTCAGAAATGTTACAAGTGCTAGAAACACTCCAGTCTAATACACACTCCTTCCATCGATCTACACTGCACGGCCACTCCTTGGCCATTTGCTACCTGGGGCCTTGACGTCGTCAAAATGATTAATCCGAAAGCATCAAACGGGCATCGATTCATCCTCGTCACCATTGAATACTTTATCAAGTGGATAGAAGCGGCATCCTATGCCAACATTACGGCAAGTCACGTCGAGAAGTTTATCGAAAACAATATTGTGTACCAATTTGGAGTACCCAAAGAAATCATCACAGACAATGGCACTAATTTTGAGAATAAGCGCATCTGAGCCTTCTGCGAGCAATACAAAATCAAGCACCAATGCTCATCACCTTATCGGCCTCAAACTAATGGAGCCGTGGAAGCTGCGAACAAGACGGTCATCTGCATCCTAGAGAAAATGGTCATCACCTATCGAGATTGGAGTGAGATGTTGCCATTTGCTTTGTGGTCCTATAGAACATCGATCCATACTGCTACAGGGGCAACACCATTCTCCCTTGTGTATGGAACCGAGGCCGTCCTACCGATAGAAATTGAAGTACCATCACTCCGGATCTTCCTGGAATTAGGCTTACCCGAAGCAGAAAGAGAGAGATCCCGCTTTAACCAGCTGAACTTACTAGACAAGAAAAGACTCCTCGCCTTATGGCATACTCAGGTTTACCCGGGGCTAATCGCACGCGCTTACAATAAATTTGTCCATGGTCGTGATCTGAAGGTAAGAGACACTGTGTTGAAGAAAATCTTCCCATCTCTTCACGCCGATCCAAGAGGGATGTTCAAGCCGAACTGAGAAGGACCTTACGTCGTCCGAGAAGTGCTACCGGGATACGCCATCTGCCTCGCCACCATGGATGAAGAATATCTTCCTGAGCCCATCAACGCTGGATACGTTCAATGGTTCTACTCTTAGTTTATCGTGATAAGGTAAGTATTGGTAAAATAGACACGTGACTGCTTAAAAACCACCCAAAGGAGGCCATCATCCCAAACACAGTAGCCAAAAAGCATCCCTAAAAATAATGATATTCTTTGCTACCCCATTTTGAGCCTGGGCCTTTCTTTCAACAACCCCCTTTCCCAAAAAATGTGTGTGTACATATACAAAGAAAGGAAGTAAAGTTACCATCAAAATCTTAAAAAAAATTAGATAAGTAAAACCTCAAAAAGAGATTGCCTGAAATAGAGCAAAAAGAATAAAAAAAATATAGAAGAATCACGGGGCATGTACAGTAAAAACCCCCAAGGAAGAAAGTATGTTGAGAAAACTAAAGCCGTATCAAGGAAACCCTTTTAGCCTAGCATACCTTCAAATCCTAACCTAACCCATGGCCAAGTTAGACCCTGAAGAAAGCCTTCTTTTAGGTTTACAAGCAGTCATAATATCTATTAAGTCAGCACAAGCCGAGTTGTGAGACAACACCAGAACCCCATCTGGCCGGCTATGACGAAATAGACATCTATGTCGTGACTTTTGAAAAAAGAAATGAAAAAAAAAAAGAGGAGAAAAAATTAAATAAAAATACAAGCTCAAAGCAAGATGGACGTGGTGAAAACCCAAAAGGGCGCTACAAGTAAAAACAACAAGTTTGTGCGGACCAGGTGGAAACCCGAAAGGGCGCTTGGGGTAAGAGAATTAAACCCATTGACATGGTGAAAACCCAAAAGGCCGCCACAGGTAAAAAAGGAGATAAATGAAAAAGAAAAAAAGAAAAGAAAGGCTTGCACTGATGGAGAGGATTGATGCTTGAGGAGCCCTCTTGGTTACTCTCCATGTCCCCTATTTCCAGTTGGGCCGCTCATGTTGGTTCAAATCGGACTCCGACCAGAATTGCCTTTGTAAGACTGCTTTGTCAAACATATGACTCGAGGTAAAGAGAAATGTCTGACTCAATCCGAAGGGATTGCCGTTCCAATCTTGGTAAAGCTGTTAAAACTCACCCAAGATCCGACTACTTAAAGGGAGTTCAATCTGGCCCAAAAAGGGGACCAGAGTTCTCACCCTGTGATTGAGGCATCAAACCAAAAAAAAAGAGAATAAAGAGCAGGGCAAAAAGCCCTCATTGTTAAAGGGACCCATTAATAGAAAAAAAAAAAAAAAAAAAAAAAAAAAACAACAACAAATAAAAAAGAAGAGGAGTCTTTGTAAATATAATAGATTTTCCTTTTCCATTTACAGAATGCACCGCTTACACCACATCCCAAAAAATATTAGGTGTGATGTCCAGCTTTCTTTCTTTCTTTTTACAAAAAAAAATGCACAAAAAAAACAAACATAAAGAAAATATGTAAACCAAAAATATGTATATCTGTAAAGGGGTTTCTTACGCCCCTTTTCTGTGTATCTAATCTGTGCAAAAAGTTGTGTGCAGGAAGGAATCAGCGGCCCAGCTCGTGCTTCAGGGTACGAATCTCATAACAAAAATCATCTTCCCAGGCATTCCGCTCAATCAACCAACGACCATACAAGCTCTTATACCTCTTCCGAGAAGTATCAGCGGCTCCAAGGGCAACGCTTAAGGATCCTTTCAAACCAAGGACCTCTCCTTCTGCACTCTCTACTCTAACCTTTTCCTGCGTTAAAAGCTCGTGTAGGGCCCTCTTCTCATCCACTAGTAGCTCGATGCGGGCTCGGAGTACCATCTCTTTCTTTGGCCAAGGGCCTCTAGTGTTAATACTCTCCGCTGAATCCAGACGATCAGTAACGGGCTGCTCAGCCAGTAGCCAGGCCTCATACTCAGGAGAAGATTGAGCCAAATTTTCCTGCTCTAAATCGCACATCAACGTCGACTGACGTGTCTCCCAAAGAGCAGTGATCCGATCTATGTCCCTAGAGGACCCTCTAGAAAAGATCAAATCACACAGAGGGGGTTTTGCCTCGCAAGGCACCTGCTGAGTGCAGCCGAACTAACGCAACACCCGAAATGAGAAGTAGAAGGTGCTGCCAGTCAACCCCAGAAGGGTGATGCCCTAATGGTCTCTGAAACGAATCACGGGGAAGATCCACTCTAGCTAAGGAAGTCTCCATATAAGATCTGTGCCAATCAGCCAAAGCTTCAATTCTGATCAATCTCCCTGGGGAATCATGTCGCACCTGCCCAAAAAGCATCGGACCACCTCTCCCCGAGCAAGATAGAAGCGGGGCACTGGTCTGAAAATGGAAAGATGCTCTCCCGGCCAAACCTGAAGAAAAAGTGGGCAACCTCCAAGATTCCTGGTCTTCCCAAGGGAAAATGCATCAAGGCACCGAAAAAGTTTCGCGAGCACCAAATGCATCATAGATCGGCCCGCCTCCGTCTCAGTCAAAATATCGCAAATTGCCAAAGAGAAGCTCTCTCCCTCGGTAAAGAAAAGGATTTCTAAGATAAGGCCAAGAGAGAATGCTTTCACTTTGAAGATGTTCCGAGTCAGAAATTTTTGGAGACTTTCGTCACCAAAAAGTTCTTTCAGGAATTTCATCGAACACCTAGTGGGCGCCCCAATGAAACTTTTCTCATATTCATTTTTCTTCAAGCCCAGGGTAAGGTGAAAAGTTTTAGCATAGCCTGACTTCGGTACAATTCTGGCAAGGCCCCTGTGAAGCCTCAAACTAGACAAGTTGGACAATTCCTTAAGAGTAGGAGTTATCTCCCGATTCCCAAATAGGAACACATGGCCACTCAGGTTCCAAAAGGATGTGGCGGCATGAAGAAGGTCCCACCGTGGGGAAACCTCAAGAAAGGAAGGAAGGCGAGATAGCCCAAACCACTCCAAGTCAACGAGCTCGCTCTCATTCAATCTCACAACCCAATTTGTTAGAAATTTGGGTCCCAAGCCCAAGGAAGGGGGAAATTGATTTCGGGCCCTCCATGTAAGGGAGGGTTGGAAAGCGGGTCCATAAATGTACAAGGATCTTTGAAGAGTATAGAATTCGATGTATGTTGATGGACCCACCCCTAGGAAAATGAGAACAAAAAGAAGCAGTCAAAGGACCAAGTCAAAAAGAAAAAAGAAAGAATTCTAGACTGGCTCGGGTATATAAGGTCCCATAAGCTCCCCCAGGCTAACACTGGCGCAACTAATAGTTGCGCCAGTGCATTTTGTCCCAACCTTTGCCTAGCGCAACTAATAGTTGCGCCAGTGCAATTTTCGCATGGGTTTAGCCTGGCACAACTAATAGTTGTGCCAGACTAAAGCTCCCTCCTCCTAAGCCATTTTAGGGCCTGATTGGGGGGAATTGTGTTTATTTCCAGCCCTTTAAAAAAATCGATCAAAACTGTTGGCAGTCATAAGCAATGTTCATGAATCTTAAAAATGCCACTAACAGTTTAGAAACTACTTTGTTTCTTTATGTGCAGGATAGATCCTACATCAAAGCATGCAACCCGAAAGGTTGCTTTCTGAGAGCACTTGGCAGACACATCTTGCAGAAAAATAGATAGGGTGCAAGGAAACCATGGCATGTAACCAAGACAATAGCACTAAAATATTTTCAAAATAAAAAATCATCTGCAAAGTGCTACATCTCCATCCCAAGCAGTCTAAAATTTCAAATCATCAATCCCAAGGGTACCATTGTTTAAAAAAAGGAGAAACTAAGGCCTATTCCTTATCCGCGCCCTTTGATTTCTTCCGACGACGAGCGGAGCCCTAGTAAGTCCACATATCCCCCACCCGGGACCAGGCTTGAGAAATCTGGCTAAGCACAGATCACGACTCCTTAGCGCGTGCATGCTGCAAGTCATAGCCAAAATCAGAAATCGAGACCAGTCAAAAATAATGTCGGAACCCACAGAAAAATCAGAGCAGCAGATGACTCACCGTCTCCACTTCCCGAAGCTCCACGAGGTTACGATGATACGCCACATACTCCATGGCCGAGTCAAAGTTCTACATTCAGAAAGATACAATGTCAACTATCAAGGCAATCATAAAACATGTGCCAAAGGAGGCTGAAATAAGAAAGAGATGGGTCATCAGAAGACTTACCCTAGGGATCACCTCAGGAGGAGGGACACGAGCCGCTTCAGCAGAGAGACGCGCCTGCCTATCCACGACGGCACATAGACCCGAGAGAAAACTATCATCAAGGTGTCAAAAGGTCTCGTAGACCACGGTCGGATCGCCCCAAGGGCACCAGCCTGAGAAATACCCGACGAATCAACGTCGGAAGAACCCTTGCTGGAAGGACCCGCACCAGAAGGGTCAATGCCAGAAGGACCTGCCCCTGAAGTATCAGCTATACTCGTCGCCGTCCCGCCTTCATCATCAAAACCGTCCCTTTGAGCAAACTGTAAATAAAATAAAAATCAGTTCAGAAAGAACAGAGGCCGAGATAAAATAAAAAGGGACTAATCTAAAGAGGAAAAGGTAATTACCTACCCACACGAGCTGCCAAATGCAAGGAAATTGATACTAGGTACAAATCGTGGCAGGATAAACTGATATGGCAGGCACTCATACCAAGTGTGATAGTCTTCAGGCACATGAAGAGCATGGATAGGAAGCCCATTGTTGAGAAGGGCCGCCGTGATTCCTCAACGCTGCCAACAGGATTCCAAACATCCGCTGGAGGGTCCACGAGAATAGCATAATAGCCCTGGTACTGGTGCACCACCCTCTCTCCCAAATAGTAAGCCTTGGCCCACGCCCCATAAAAGAAAATTACACAGTGGTTGTTAAATAGGCGAGAGGGGCCTACGGCCGCTCAATCCCAGAAGGGGGACGCGAGATATGGGTCGTGGAGGATTTGTCCAAGTCTAAAAGCGGTCAGTCAATTAAACAGGTAGTATACTAATCAAGAAGGATTTCCAAGCATGAGTACACCAAGTTGTTAAGAGGGGCTTTACCTACTCAGGAACCATCAGGTCAAGTTGGGACCTTAAACCCATCTTCAGGTGCTTCATGCCCACATCAAGGTGTCGAGCTTGGTTTCAGTTGCTAAGAAGAGGGTAAGTAAGTTCCTTCGAGTGGAGAAGCGGGCACCCAGGGTGAAAATGGTGGTACCCCCATACCTGAAATGAGCAGTACACAGGAGCAGGTCAGTAGCATATAAAGATCATTCAAGGAAAATGGAGAAAGCGAAAGATTGAGGGATTACCTCCAAAGTGGCCCAAAAACCAACAACAGATTTAGAATCCCCGGTCGTGACCCGAGCTAAGTTAAACATCAGCCATGCGTACCAAGCCCCACCCCAGTCATACCTATGGAAGTCACCCCAATTGTCCATGACGCTCAGCAATGCTAGGCTGACTCGGCCACCGCTCGCATTGGTAAAAAGGGTCTTACCCAGCTGGATCAGAAGAGTAATGCGGGCCAAGACAATCGCTCACTCGAGCGTAATATAAAGCACCTTGTCTGGCTGCCCCAGGTCCACCAACTCGTCGATCGTGTAAAGCACGGTGAGTCAGGTCATCTTGACTTCGGTACCATGTGTATGACCGCGAGGGGGATAGGCCCCTACCCATAATCATTGCCCAATCAATAGGCGTCAGGGTCATCTCGGCGTATGGCATATGAAAGGTCATCGTCTCAGGGCGAAACCGTTCGATCAAGGCCTTCAGGTAGGCAGCATCAGCCCTCATAGCAGGGCAGGTCAGAAACTCTCCAAAGCCCACCTACGCCAACAGAAACTTCACTACGGGGGGGCATAGAGGTAAAAGTCTTGAAAATCAAGCCACCCCCCATGAAACACAATAGAGGGCAAGTCCTGCATAAGAAGAGAAAAGTGCATTGGATCATGGAAAGAAAGAAAAGCTGCACAAAAGAAAGAAATCTGAACCTTCTTTTACTTGGCCCGCTATGCCAAAATTTGAAATATGGGTATGTTGTTGATGTAGGAGGCCGACTAGGCGGCCTCACCCTGCATTTCGAGCCATGGGCCCACTTTTCGCTCTACCCAAAGGAACTACTCTCCTTGTGGACCTTAGACTATCTCAGACCCCTCCTCGTGGCCCTCCAGGGGAACATACTCATGATCACCCGACATTTCTGGGGCAACAAAAAGTAATCACATCATATCAGATCAATGATAAAGAATCATGATGTACTATGCTACAAAGGAAGGTAAGTATGTTCACCCTTTTCCTACTTGTTTTCATAAATAAAAGATACACATGCATAAAAACCAAAAACAAAAAAAAATTCCCTTTATAAAAACTAAAAACAAAAAAAATCCCTTTACTTTATAAAAACCAAAACCAAAGAATCCCTTTACTTTATAAAAACCAAAAGCAAAAAAGTTCCTTTACTTTATTTGCAAAAACAAAAACAAAAAACAAAAAATTCCTTCACTTTATTTATAAAAAATAAAAAAAAACAAAAAAACTCCTTTACTTTATAAAAAAAAAAAAACAACAAAAAAAATCCCTTTACTTTATAAAAAAGAACAACAAAAAAATCCCTTTACTTTATAAAAAAAAAACAAAATAAATCCCTCTACTTTATAAAAATAAAAACCAAAAAAATCCCTTTACTTTATAAAAATAAAAACCAAAAAAAATGTCTTACTTTATTTATAAAAATAAAAACCAAAAAAAATCTCTTACTTTATTTGCAAAGATAAAAACCAAAAAAAATCCTTTACTTTATTTGTGAAGATAAAAACCAAAAAAAAAAAATCCTTTACTTTATTTGCAAAAGTAGAAACAAAAAAACCAAAAAATCTCTTTACTTTTTTTTGCAAAAATTTAAAAAAAAAATCCCTTTCAATATGCACAAATAAAAAACAACAAAAGTATATATATATATATATATAATATGTGTATATATTATGCAAAACCCATAAAACAACAAAAATAGGGCATCATTCATAAGAAACCATCCACACACCATCCATAAACATACATACCATGAAATTTAATCATTACTCATCAAAGAATGTAAGATCATGATCATATTTGCAAGGAAAAATAAGGAAAATCAAGAAAAATGAGTTTGTAATGGTTATCTTGTGAAGAGGATGGGGTCTTTGATCTAACGCGGGTCGGCAATCGATCGATGCAAGCAAGCAACGGCAATGAGGCACGCATAGAGGCAACGTAAAGGAACCCTAAGAAAGTAGTTTTTCGGTTTTCAGGAGAAGGGGGGGAGAAAATTTCAAAAAAAATGCCCTACAGCCCGAACTCGGGCTGTTTAAATTGCTCCCCAGCCAAGCCTGGCGTAACTAATAGTTGCGCCAGCCACATAGGTCGGGTTCTGGACCTGATACGGGTCAGATGTGTAACCTGGTCCCCCCCTCTCTTCGTTTTGCTTACTCCCGACAGATGCACGCGCTCTCAAGTGGTATGTCATCCCTCATTCGACCTATCCGGGAAGCCGTGGTAACAATAAAGTAGGCCGAGAGCAATAGGCATCCCGATCCTATATAGAAAAACATAAAAAGTTTAAAAAATAATAAAAAAATCCCACAGAAAAGCTAAAAAATAATAATAAGAATAATAATAATAATGACTCACATAAAATGTTAGAGTAATTCACATAAAATAATAACTCTAAAAAAAAAACCAAAAGATAATAACCTTGAAAAAAAATCCATAAGGTAATAAATTTAAAAATTCACATAAAATGATAAACTTTGAAAAGTCCAAAAAATCACATAAAATGACAGAAAAATTATAAAAATAAAGCAAATAATAACCTATTTGTGTTTCCCCACGAAGGGTACGCACATGCATAATGCCGCAAAATGTCAATGTTTTATCAGTAATGCAGTTGTGCCATATTAAAGTCCTGAGTCTAGGGTTCACCTTGGACCATTGGATCCTTCTTCAAAGTAGGAGTAACAGCGTCAGTCCCGGTCAAACAGTCAATGTTTCGATCGAGTCAACTCCACTGCTAAATCTTTGCGATGAGCGCTCTGTTTTAGATTCATATGAGCTTAAGTGTCTTAAGTTTCAGATTCTCCATTGGAAAAGGTCAATCGTTGGTTGAGACCAACCTCTTGAGAATGAGATTACATATCAATCAAGCTATGTGCAACCATGCATTCAAAAGGGTTCATTTCCCTTTTATTTTTCTGCAAGCTTAAAACCTGTATGGGCAGCAGTATCTCTGTAAAGTGTACGCCATGCGTCTGGGTATTCGTATGATGGTCGTTTGTCCCTGTAAATTATACCCGAGCGGGTCCGGGTCGGGGCTACCATCGCCTTTATTGTTGCTTATTACCCCTGATGGGTGTATGATTACATATAGTTAAATGATGTTTATGATCATTATTGACAGAGACCGGGATTGGATGTCCCTTTAGGAAGACACTCCAATGTTTGATTGGATCTGTTCAAGGTAGTTGAAGCTGGATACTCTAGGTCATGTTGATCTAGGGCACGCTTTCGAAAATGGCATGCCCTCCCTAAAAAGCATTGTGACATCTATTCACTTTGCTCGGGCAGTCATGCTAAATAAACTTCAGGATCGATGGGTTCACCCAAAGACCTCGAACCCTGCTTTTAGCAAGGGCACCAGCGAATAGTCAGATGAGGCAATCAAATGCCTCGTAAGATTAAACGCAAACTATGTAACCTTGCATATATTTACTTCGTGCCTATCTTTGAATATGGGTCGATCACCCCTCTTACTTACGAAGTTGTTGCATTCAGAATGAATCTTAAACATCAAATACCTTCAAAATCATCTCGAGAAGCAAATGTTTGGCCTAGCATACAGGGCTTTCACAACTCGTTCTACCTCGGTTGTGCCAAGTAATGTCGCTAAGCACTTGGGGATCGATTACCTTAAGAAACGAATGTTTAGCCTGGCATCCAAGGCTTTCGTTTTCTCACCATGTCACTCATCTGATGTTTGAAGTTTGTTCTGAATGCAACGGACCCATCAGTAATACCTTGGGCCTCTTCGGATGTCTCTTTTCTCTGGCATTCGATCATTGGTGATCAGATACCAAAGAGGGGCATCTGTAGACACCCAAATTTTGCCCAAGGCCTAATTGAAACACATTTCGAGAGAGGCGCGCTTTTGAGCTATTGATGGCTTGTATGGAACCCTTAGGAACCACCCTAGAACCCTTAGGAACCCTTTCAAACCCTTAGGAATCATCCTAGATCTCTTAAGAACTTTTCTAAACCCTTAGAAACCAATCCTGACCCTTAAAACTCGTTTCGAGCCTAGACCTAACCCTTCCGAGCCTTGGAAGAGGTGTGGTACACCAGGACTAGATATGGCCTTCTACTATAATCAGATCTCATACTATTAAAAAGTAGAAGTCATCAGCTTTCCAACAAGCCAAGAATCGCCCCAATTAGAGTTATACACCGAAAGATATGGCGGTTCGAACCCGGAGGGCAAAAGAGTAATTCCAATTGGCCCCCCCTAGGGATTTGGCGCAACTAATAGTTGTGTCAGTTATATTTTTGCCTGGCACAACTAATAGTTGTGCCAAGCCACTTTTCCTAGATTTAAGCCTGGCGTAACTAATAGTTGCGCCAGCATTGAAGTGGACCCCACCCTCGCGAAGCCAACTTCTAGGCTACTATTTAGCATTGTTTTACTGTACATTTTCCTAGCCCAACTAATAGTTGCGTCAGACATATGAACAGTAACCTCTGGTTTTATCCCGAATTTTGTGTCTGGAGTTTAACTTGTTGACCACCTGGGTCTTTGGGGTGTGTTTTGATAGATTTGTTGCACCCTTTTTGCACCCTATTTGCAACCCCTTAAGTGACTTAAGGCCCCTCCCTGTCATCCACCATTGGAGGGCCATTTGACACCTTTCAAGGCTCCAAAAACCCTAGGAATCCTTAGATGCAAGATTACCTAATTACTAACCCTAATTAGCATCTAAATGGTTTCCTAATCCACCCATTTCCTATAAATAGAGCCCCCCTCCCTTGGTTTTAAGGGTTGAGAAATTTGCTTAAGAGAGAAAGACTCAATGTGAGAAATTCTTCCTCCCTTTTGTGCCTCATTTTCACATAAATTCCATAATCTCTAAACCTTATTTCAAGCTTATTCTTGCATCCAAAACTCTTAGCCTTGGTGTGTGCTACCCCCTAGACCCCTCACTCTACCTCTTAGCTTTAAGCCTTAGAAGTTAGAATCCCATTCTATACCATACAAGGCCTTTAAAAGCTCATCAAAGCAAGCCACGCAAGGCTCTCCAACAGTGCTACAAGGGCCCGAGGGCTCCGGCTCTCCCCTTCCTTCTCCTATCTCTTTTTAGCATTTCCCATCCTCCCATTTGTGCCGTTACGCCGCCGAATTTTCAATAGGAACAGAGGGGCACAAATAGGATTTAAGGCCCATTTAGGCAAGAGAAAATCATTTTCTTTTCTTTTACTTTATTTTTATTTTGGCCATTAGTAGAGACCGCGATAAGCGGGTTGATCTGGTGCCTAACACCTTCCCGATCGATAACAAAAGCCCCTACCCAAGAGCCTTTGGTGTGGACTGGATTCAGAATCATATTTGTGGCACTTCGGTGCGTATAAAAATGATATAGGTATCCCGGGACGCTAAAAGCTCTGGGTGGCGACTCTATATTTTTTTGATTAGTGAGTGCATTGATTAGTGAGTGCATCGCCTATGAAATGATTATAGCATTTGAATGATGGATGATTTAATCTCATAGTTTCCTTGAACAGTAGGGAATTGAATGCAGAAAGGGGAGTTATGTACCCCTGGTGCATTGAATTCCTTCAATGTTCTCTGTTACTCACCCATCTCTACTACTAGCTCAGTATCCACAGCAGGGGCTTGTGTGGTGTTCTTAGGTTCAAGGGCCCTCTCTATCTCAAGATTTGGAGGTTCTCAGTCAGGGTTAAGGGACCTCCTACCCAGCATGCACACACACAGCAACAAGTAAAGAACATCATAGACATCACACTTGAAGAATTTATAACCAAAAAGAAACTACTAACAAGTACTACTGAGCTACTAAAAATCAATACAATAAAAATAGAACTATGATTTAGGGGGAAAGAAAGGCAAACTAAAGGTAGCAAAGCTCTAGCTGCAGTTCTAGCTTTTTCCTTTTTGCTGCTGTTAAGATTTCCAAAAGGCAATACGAAATCAGTAGTACTTTTATTCAAAAATAGGCACTACTACAAATCAATATAGTACACAAAAAAAATACACTCAGGTCTACTAATTAGATCAAAGACATCCCTGACAGAAGCGCCAAAAACTTGTTGGTTTGGACTTTGTGTTGTCAGAATTTTTATTATAAAATGGGTAGTTAAAAATCTGACAGGAAATAAAGGTGAATGAGATGGAGCAAAACACAAAGCACAGCCTAAAAGATCCAGGGCTGTTGTATTAAGTTTTGAAAGTAAGAGTTTGTCCCATAGGGATGGATGATCTAGAACCATAAGGGTTATTTAGTAGGCCTCCAGATCTGACTACAGATCTGATAATCCTAAAGAAAGGGAGTCTTTGGGGTTGCCACAACTAAAGCTAAAACTAAGAAATAAAATGCAATCCTATACTATAGAAAGTGTTTTAAAGAAGGTGTTGATGGTGTGGTAAAATAATGGAAAAATGATGAAAAGTATGCAGCTAAGATTAAGTCAGTTGTGCAACTCAGATCTAGAGGTGACTCTGCAGTGATCCTTCAGATGGCTACAAGCACATCTGCAAGGTAGAGGAATCCAAATCAACCCCTGTGAATTAGACTGCTCTCTTAAGGCTATAATCTGTTCACTTAAATGGTCACAGACTATCCTAGGGAGATGATCAAATCACATGGATTAAACTCAGAAAATGAACCTAATCCAAGGGAATGGATTGATCTTAAGGCTATAATCTGTCCACTTAAATGGTCACATACTATCCTAGGGATTTCATCCAACCAATGAATTAAAGCAGAACTTGAATACCATTGCAGATACTAGTGGAAACCACAGATGGTCATTACTACAAAAGGCCTGCAATGACCTAACTCACAAGTCTGCAATCTCTATAGAATATCACATCTAAAATCTAAAAATGGCATTGTAACACAAAGGAGAGTTTAGATCTGCAACTATCTCTCACTTGGCTACAAACTCAAGTGCAGAGAAGAAGAATCTATCTCAGATCTATGATTTAGACCAGCCTTAGGACTATATTCTGTCCACTTAAATAGTCACAAGCTATCCCAAAGGTTATCTTTCTCACAGATGATGAAATAGAACAGGATAACTACTGCTGCCACCATGTTTGCAAGGCTACAAGCTCAAGTAGCCATGGGTGCATCAAATCCATAGAAATTCATATGCAAAACATAGAAAATATACATATTCAATTAAGCTATAAGAATGGCATTACATTGATAAAAAGGAAACTTACAATGTCCTCAAGGCAACAGCCAGTGCAGAAGCTCAAATCAACCCCCAAGTTCATACAAAACCCATTGCAAACTGAAATAAACTATCTACTTACAAAAGATCTTAGCCAGCAAATGCTGAGCTAAGGAAGGAGAAAAGAAAAATGGATGATCTTACCCCAACCCTAATGACCTAAGCACTCTCGAGCTCACAGCCAATTTAGGTTAAAGATCATATAGGTTTTTGCTAAAACATGTTACAGCTTAAATATAAAGTCTCTCACTGCCTTGGCCAATAGGAGCACATAAGAGAAAAACCCTAATTGATGGTTGAAGATGTGACTCAATTGTGACCCTTGGATGCCTCGAGAAGTGGGAAATAGATTAAAGCCTTGGGATGTGTGCCCTAGAAGTTGGGAAATCCCCAAAGTATCCCTCTACATGGACTGAGAAGTGGGGATCCCGAACTTCGCGCAGATGAGTGCTACATTTTGGCCTCTCATGAAGTTGTCGCGTGGTTGTACTTACAGTTGAATGAGCCTCGTGAGGTCCCTTTTGTATTGAGTAGCATAGCTCGCGCAAATGGTTCTCCAGGTGGCTCAAGTCGCAAGGATCTTGCTGGGCAGAATTGCGTCTTGCTAGGTTCTCGCGAGGATCTTTTGAGCTGAGCATGGTTGATTGCCAAGATGGAATGCACATCTTGCGTGGCTGGCTTTTTCTTTGAAGCATGCGGGGTCTGTGCGAGAGCTTCGCGAAAACATTTTATGGGGCTCTCTCTCCTCTTAAGCTGCGCGAGATGTGTGCAAGCTTTAAGTCTATTGCAGTGCACTACGCGGGATCTGTGGGAGCTCTTTTACTATTGTGGGCTCGAGCTAAGCGAGAGTTGTGTGAGAGGGCTTTTCAAACCAAATTGAACTACGCGAGTTTGACATTTCTCTTCTCTGCTACAGTGCACATGCTGCTACAGCAGTATTCTTTGCTTGGCCCATCTTTCTTTCATCCATCTGACTTCTAGGGCCCACCTCAGCAGCCAAAATAGTCACCATGGTGTGTATCCTTTGTTCTTCCATCACTCTTGTGTATCCTTTGTTCTTCCATCAGCTGCAGCCCTTGACTTTAAATCCCTCTCTTCTTGACCTCCAAAACATGACTGTTGTACTAAGCTACAAATTTATTCTTAACTACAAAATAAAATCAAAAGAGGATTATTAAATGGCTCCAAGGAGTAGTAAAGGCTAGGGTAAGAGGTGAAAAATGGTATTTTTCAGTGCTTAACACTAACTACAAAAACACACTTAAAAAGTAATTATTAAATGGCTGAAAGGTCTATCAAAGGCTAGGTTAGGAGGTGGAAAGTGGCATAAATCAGTGATTAACACACTCCCAAACCTAGTCTTTGCTAGTCCTCGAGCAAAGGGAAAATTAAACAATTAATCTAAAATTTAAAATGCCACTTTCGTAGGGAGCACGGATGCATTTAGCTTATGTATCAAGCCTTTTAAACCCCTAAGTGATCCCTAGTAGAGGAGTGATGTCTCTTGAGGGTTTTCAGTGATACACACAAACTTTCCTATTAAAACAGTTAAGTATAGTGCAGCCAATGACAAAACAAATTTTAATAAATAAAACTATATTTCACACCTATTCTTTAAAAATCATAGTAGTTTAAAACAGTAATGCAAACAGTTTTAACTCTCAAATCAGCATGTACTTCTATCACAGCCAATCAGTTTACATCAAGAGTGTATAGAGTGTGAAACATCAGTACAAAGCTTGCCATTAATTAAAAAAATTAGGTTTGAACATTGCCCAATAAGTTTAAATTTAGACCCAATCCTCACCAGGGCAATCTCTCAACAATAAAAATCTAAGGTGTTCACATTCTCATCAACTCAAGATCAATTGCAGACCTCAAATAGGCCTGCAAGCATGAGCATAGGCATGGCTACTAATTCTTGACATCGTCATATACTTTTTACCATAGATTAGACATCATCTTCTCTCCACATGACAGCTCATTTTACTTTGGATCAACAAGGTCATTTAGATGGGTTGTAATGTGGCTTATGGTTGTGATCTAAAAAGAATAGAAGGGGTAGAAAGGATTCAAAATTTGAGAAATCAGCAAGGGAAGGAGGTGTTTCCTGACTTCACCTTCTTTATCACAACACAACTTCATCTTCTTTGATGTTTTTCAGATCTGAAGTAGCCAGCTTCTTCTCTTCTTTTCACTTTTTCAGATGAAGTACTTCTCTTGACTTTTCTTTCTTTCTCTCTTGTTATTTTCTTTTTTTTTTCTTATTTTTTATGAAATGCCATAACTAGACAACTGACACACTGTTGGTTATAGCTTTCTTCTCTTCTCCTTCAACCAAATGTTGAACTCAGCCCACCACCTATCTTCAACATCTTCCCCTTTACCTTCTGAAATCTCAGAGTGAGGGTAAGGCTGAATCAGATCATGAGTCCTAGGTTTAAGTACTCTGGTATTTGTCAAAGAAAACTGAAGTTAAAGGCTCAAAGAGTGTATGCAAAGGGTAATTTTAAAGGGTAGGAATTTTAGGCTCAAACTGTCCAAATGAAGGCCTTAAATCATCTCCTCAGTGTCATGAGTACTGTCCAACAGTTTTAATTTGGGGAGCCTAACTTCTAGTGAAAAGGTATCGATTCAGTCATTCTTAAAAGCAGATTAAATTAACAAAGACACTCTTCAAAAGAAAATTGATAGGCCCAAATCTCACTGGGTATGGTCTTCCATTGAACTTATGGGGCAAATCCTCACCTTTTTCTCTCCTCTCTGGTTTACTAAGTACTGATTGTGAAAAAAAAAATCTTCATGTTAGCTTCATGGAGGTGTTAAATTTTCAAAAATTTCAGTTTTAAAATTCTGCAAAAGTTTTAATTTCCTCTTTCTAACATTATTAGGTAGGAATTGATTTATTTATCTCAATTTACCCTAACACTGCTGCACTAAAATTAACTATTTTATTGGCCTACCATCCTGCCATACACCCAAACCTAAAATAAATAGTATCCTCACTATTTCAACAGACATGTATAGGGGCAGCAGGGTTTGAAAAAAGAAAAATAAATGACAGCAGCAAATTAAGAGAAAGTTAACTAAAAGATTGCAAAAAATTACACTAAGAAAGAGAAAAAGCGAATTTGTACAAAATGACAACTAAGAGGACACAACTGTGACAAAAACTCCAAACACAAAAGACTACATAAAACAGAACTTACACCTAAGTAAAAACAGCAGTGAAACTAAAAACAGCAAGTATGCTAAAAACAACAACTATACTAAATTCCTAAATCAGTAAAAATCCTAAACCCAAATTCCTAAACATGATCTGAGTATGAATCTAAATTAATAGCAAAGATATTGGTTGTCTGGTGTGAGGTAATAGAGTTTGAAGGGTAGCACAGAGATGGAATGAAAGAATGGCTTCACTAGGGCATTAGAAGCTCAAGTACCCAAGCTTCGAGAGGCTGGAGCATCAACAAGGATAGCTCGAGAGGCTCTCGAGCAGATGAATTTAAGTGCACAACAGCCTGTCGAATTGGGTACTGCTTCAGGTTAGATGTCTCAAGAGGATGGATTTAAGCATGGGAACCTCTCGAGAACAGCCAGTCCATATATAACATGAACTCAAGAGGTTGCCTAAAGACTCAGATCCTCTCGAGTATGCAAGATAGGCTTAGTTAAGCCTTGTGATGACACTCTCATGCAATACAGCTCACTGATGCTATGCTTAATAGATTCACTCACACTCATCTGCATATCATCAACATTAATGGCACACATTTTAAATCAAGATTCATAAAAGTCAGATCACACAAGCACAATATTTACACAAATTGAAAACATGAACAATTATACTACATATGATAGACAGGTGGAAATCAAATGACATTGGAAGGTTCTTGGAAGTGAATGGGTTCAGAGGTTCCACGGCATTTTCAAAACAGAACATGAGCCTCTACTCATTAACATTCATGGCCCTTCACAAAATTAAGGTCCATGATCTCCACAGTCCCAGATGGGGATGCATGAATGACAGCAAATTGGTCACCCATCTAGACGTCAACTTCTCAGGAAAGAACTGTAATGCAGAAGTTAAAAAACCATATCTTTGCAAATGTGCAGGCATCAAACCTTAGTTTTTCTAGCCTAAAAATTGCAGTTGCATGAGAGATGCAGGGAGTAGCTCCAGTTCCCCATCAGGTGGACAGTCAATAAAAGGCTGAGGGAGGGGCAGCAGGGCAGGTGTGCAAGTGGACTGCTGCACTCGCCCCATTGAGAAGCCCAAGACGATTACTTTTTCAACACATAAGAGGGGGCCTCCTCAGTTCATACTTCAACAATTTCATCAAATTCATCAGCCCAAGTCTAGCAGTTTGGGTGAGGTATCTTCCACCATCTCATCAAGGATAGCAACTATCAAACAATCCTTATTTCCTCCATCTAGCTTTTCCCTTGGAAAATGGAGAAAGCCCTTTAAAAGCATGAGGAAATGGCAGATGAGGAACCGTTGGTCCACATTTGCTACCTTATATATATTATTTTATTTTTATTTTCCCCCTTTTTTTATTTTTATTCAGCACCTACTGCTCTAAAATAGGTACTCAGTCCTATCCTTCTGCACTCCTTTTAACACAAAAAACATCTTAGTTTGCCATGATCTTACCATTCCTCAAGGCATTGATGGCCATAGCTTCCTCATGGGTTGAAGAAGCTTCACCAATCATGTATTGGCCTTTTGGATTGGTCACTATTTAGCTTGGGAATCTGCCTTCATCCCTTCTTATCAGAGCATTAGAAATTTGACCCAGCTGGTCTTCTATCTTTTTAATACTCTGACTGTGAGAGTTCACAGTTTGTGAGAGTGAGTTGAGGTTTTGCAGTGATGACAAAACCTGCTACTCAAAAGAGGGGGCTCTAGGTTGTGGTGGGGGCAAAGCTAATTGACTTGGCTGGGGGAACTGATGTGAGAATTGCTCCTGAGGGTGCTGCCGATTGGGTCTGTAGGGCAATGTCAGTTGCTGCTGGGGTTGAGGCAAATTATCTTGTCTCCACCTCAAGTTAGGGTGGTTTCTCCAAGGATACCCAGCAGGTTGTCGTCCATATGATTGGACAGCATTGGCATGCTCATTTATAAATTCAGGATACTGACCAGTAGATGGACAGTCGAGAAGTGAGTGTGTGGGTGAGTGGCATATCAAACATGCCTCTCCAACCTGTGCAGCTATGTGGGGCTACAATACACTCAGCACTTTATCAAATTTTTTAGACAAATTGCCCACTTTCCTCTCTAGGTTATTGTATACATTTAATTCATGTAATTTTCCTGTGAAAGTGGGTTCTTTTGTAACTCTTGAAACTGACTCAATGTCATTTCTTGACAGAGACTCTTGCTACATTGAGTTTTCACTTATCACATCAAACAATTCCCAGGCTTCCTCATCAATTTTACTGAGATATGTGCCACCACATGATGCATCAATCATGGATCTACCTTTAGCATTTATTCCCTAGTAGAAGCTTTGCACAAGCTGCCATTTAGGGATCTAGTGATGTGGGCACTACCTCAACAACTCTTTAAATCTATCCCAAGCTTCATGAAAGTTTTCAGTTGGGCACTGAGAGATAATGATCTTCCTCAACTGACTGGTTTTACTAATTGAGAAAATTTTAGCCAAGAACTGGCATTGTAGTGCATTCCAAGATGTAATGTTGTTTGATGGGAGCATGGTAAGCCAAGTTCTAGCGTTATCCTTCAATGAGAAAGGAAAAAGCCTCAATTTGGTGGCTTCATTTCCCATACCAGTAATTTTAAATGTGGTGCATATGGAAATAAACTTATCGATGTGCTTGTAAGGGTCCTCCTTACTTAACCCATGAAAAGATGGAAGCATTTGGATCGTTTAAGACTTGAACTCATAATTACCCTCAGCAGTAGGGTACTAAATGCAGAAGGGGGATGAATATTCCCCTAGTGCATAGTAGTCCCTAAGGGTCTAGGTTGCTCTCCCATCTCAGATGTTTCTAAATTTTCAGTAGGGGTGGGTGATGTGTGCCTAGGTCTAAGGGACCTCCCTATTTTAGGATTTAAAGTTTCAAGTTCAGGATGAAGGGACCTTCTCCCCAGCATACAACACACAGCAAGTAAAAAGTTAATTTACTAGCACACTAAAAAAATACTAAATCACTACAACACACTACTGCTGAAATCAAAGAATGCAGACTAAAAAGACAACAGGGGAGAGAGAGATATAAACTAAGGCAAGGTTGCTCCAGCTACAGCTATTCTCTCCTATGTGTTGTTGCGCCCGATCTGTAAAAATCAAGAATTACAATAGTAATTTACTCAAACACAAAACAAACAATAGCAGGTCTAAAATAAAGAATAAAGAAAGAAATGTAAAAATCCTAAGACTACAGCTGTAGTTTATTCAAACACTATAACTACAACAAAAACTCAGATTTACTACAAGAAATAAAGAATGATAAAGGTAGAAATAGAGAGGAATAAAAAATATGGGATAGAGCACAAAACCAAAGCAACCACACATTCCTGCAAGATTCAGGGCTATTGTAGCAAGTTTTGATAAGAGTTTGTCTCATAGGGAGTGATGATCTAAACACAATAGTAGAATAGTAAATCTCTAGATCTGCTACAAATCTGATAACTCTAAACCTAAACTAGAAAGCAAGATAAAGAGAGGGTATTTTTGGGATGTCACAAACTAAATTAAAAATAGAACTAAAAGAAAGGGGGTAAAGAAGAATGAAGGTGGTTTGAAAAAATAAATAAAAATTGTGGAGAAGTAGGCAACTATGGGCTAATCTTTACTATAAAATAGATCAAGAGCTGGGTCTACAACAGTCCTTCACTTGGCTACAAGCACAAGTGCAAGGTAGAAGAATCCAGCCTAACCCAGATACATGAACTGATCTTAGGGCTATATTCAGTCCACTTAAATAGTCACAAAATATCCCAGGGATTTCATCCAATCAAGGGGTTAAAGTTGAAATATGAAAATCATTGCTGGCAATATATTTGCAAGGCTACAAGCTCATGCATCCATAGGAGCATTCAGTACATAGAGATCTAGTGGAGACCACAAGAAGTTACAGATTGAATGGGTCATTAAAATCAGCTGGTCATTGCTACAAAGAGGCCTGCAATGACATAGCTCTCAAGCCTGCAATCTCCACAAAACCCCAGATTTATTCACTGAACATATTATTATAAAACAGAGGAGGGGCTAGATCTGTAGCAGTCCTTCACTTGGCTACAAGCACAAGTACAAGGTAGAAGAATCTAGCTCAGCCCTGTGATCTAGACAAGTCCTAGGGCTATACCCTGTCTACTTAAATGGTCACAGGATATCCCAGGGATTAACCCAGCTACAAAGGTTAGAGATAGAACAGGAATATCACTGCAACTCATGCATCTATAGGTGCATAAAACTCATACAGATCTAAATGATAAATATAAGAAAAATACATATTAATTGAAGCATTAAAAATGGTTTTGCATTGCATGAAAAGAACTTACAATGACTTGCCCTCAAGGCAGCAATCTTTGTAGAATTCCAAGGCTACTCAAAATGCCATTATAATACACATTACATATCTGATTTAATCCTAGCTACTACAAAGATTTAGCTCAACATGGCTACTGATCTAAGAAAGAAAAAGGAAAAACAAAAAGAAAAGGAAACCCTAATCCTAAGAATGAAAACCCTAAAATGAGCTTAAGCTATTCCTAGCTATTTTTTACAAAACATATTACATCTATATATACAATCCATAAAGCAATGAAATGCTTTGGCCAATTAGAAATCAAAACTTTGGGAGCTACTGTCATGGCTCATTCTTGGCCTAATATTGCCTTGGGATGTGGGGAATAGCTCAACACATTAAGATGTGTGCCCTAGGTGTTGTGGAAGTCCCAAAATACCCCTGGAGTTCAAATAACATGGCTGGAACCCGTGCCTCAAATGGATGGAACTTCAGAACATAAATCTCGGGAGGTTCTCGAGTGGCTGGGAGACTTCTGAAGCTTATTCGAGTGGCTGGAGTGCTTCAGTTATGTATTCTCGAGTAGATGTCGAGAGGATAGAGCTTCAGACATCTCAGCTCGACAGGTTACATTTTAGCATCCCGATGGGATCATTTCTTCAAGCTACATCTCGTGAGGTAGGCTTCAGGCTACAGCTCGAGTGGTTGAAGTGCTTCAGCAATGCAACTCGTGAGGATGGCTTTAAAGCTGGTCGACAGGTTAAATGTTTCATCAATAAAGCACTCAAGTGGATCAGTGCTTCAGCAATGTAGCTTGTGTGGTTTGCTTCAGCTGCTCAACAGGAAGACTTTGAACTACTCGAGTATTTAAATCTAAAGCAGCTTTTAGATGCTCGACATGTTGCAGTGCTACTGATACTCAACAGGTTCAATGGTACTTCAACAATATGCTCAAGTGTGTACAGCAGCTGCTCGAGTGGTTAAATCTGAAGCCCTTTCAGCTGCTTGATAGGTTTAATGCTTCAAGCATTTAGCTCAACAAGTTGTTATACTTCAGCAAACTGCTTGAGTGGCTGGCTATTTCAGCAATGCAGCTAGAGTGGATGGATGTTTCAGCTATAAAGTGCTCGAGATCCACTCAAGATTGAAGTGTTGAAGGTACAATGTGCTTGAAGCTCGAGAAGAGATTGCTGAAGTTGTGTTCTACTTTAGCTGCTCGAGCTGTTAGTTTGTTGCACACATGATGTGCCCGAGTTGCTTCCTTCACTGCTCGGCAGGTATAGATCTGCTCAAGTGGTTTAATGCAGTAGCTGGGGGTTTGTTTAAGCTACTTGCGATGTTGAAGTGCTGAAGCTGGTTGCTTCTTAGCTATCCTATATAGTCTGCTGCAGTAGCACTCCACTGTGCCTTGGTCCATTTTCCTTCTCCCTACTGGGCTTCTAGGGGTCCAGGGCATGCTAAATGGCCCACATGGTGGAGACCACCATGGTGCATTCTCTATAATTCCATCAGCTCCACAGCTTGCCTCTAAATTCTTTCTTATTGGCTCTCATTATTTGGATTGCTGCACTAAGCTGTTGTTTATTGCTAACTACAAAAGCACACTTAAAAAGCAATTATTAAATAGCTCAAAGGTCTATCAAAGGCTAGGTTAGGAGGTGAAAAGTGGCATAAAAAAGTGATTAACAAGATTAGATAAACATTAGGTTTGATGCTAATTCTAAATCTAAATGTGGAGATAAGAGAAGCATCGAAACCATTAAAGGAGCATTACCAAAGTAAGTCTGCAATAAAGTTTATAAGTCGATATAAGAAACTAATCTAAGCGACCTAAGGAAAACTGTGGGCTTTAGTAAGCTAATTAGGTTAAGACATCAGTTGCCTATGATGTGGGCAATATACATAGATGTAGACCTGTTGCCTCTATATCCCACCGCCAATTTGGTAGCAAGGTGTTATTGGAGATAATGGGTGTGAATATTTTTACTAGGAACTGGAAAAAGTCTCAAGTTAGAAGTGTCAAAGAAACAGGAATCTAAAATTGGATCAAATGATGATCTCCATCATCTAATTTAAAGAGGTCAAAGGCCATCTTAAATTAGTGGCTAGTTGGATTTACATGGTAGCCATTAATTTTAGATGGCATATTCCAAAAGTGACCTGAGTACCAAGTCACCTGGCACTTAGGCCCCTTAGCGAATACTAGTTCGTATGCATATATGTGTTTTAATGTGTACTATAATTGTTGTTCTCTACCCACTAAGAAAAATGACAAAATATCACATCATGTGTATTTAGGGATACAAAGGCCATAAAAGAAATCTGATATTTGATCTATAGATTTTATTACCATTGAAGAATTATAGTACTCAAGTCATTGTTAATGTTGAATTTAAGTTAAGAATGAAACACTAAAGAAAAGCATGAATCACTAGACAGATCATAAAGCTTCAATGATCAAATTAGTTTACAAAAAAAGCATATTGTTTCAACATCAATTGGATCCATCTCCTTTAGGCGCCTCAGCCCTAAACCACCTTCATCTTGACTTCAATAATCTCCATTCCCCATTCACATTAAGTAAGAACCTCATATTTGTAGACATTAACTTTTAGGGTTGATGCAACTTCAAATCACCAAAGAACTAGCTTTACACTGATCGCCTCCTCCAAGCTAGAGCTATAGAATATCAAAGTATCTTCAAATTAGAGGTGAGTGATTTTTGAACCACTTAAACCTCTAATTAATTCACCTTTATTGAAAGGCAATTAAGTATTGCCATCATAATTGATTGGGACATTGCATCCACACAATTACACAACTCTCTACATGCATATATCATTGATCTTAGCCGTTAATGAGTCTATATTATCACACGGAAATCCCTGTTGGATATCCCACGTATAAGGAAAGAATTTGAAATTTTGAATTACACCATACGGTTTCCATCTCATGATCAACTTGTAAAAATTGTATGTATTCCGCTAAATCTGCGGCCATTTGGATATGAGAGAATCTCTGACTTTCACAATTTTCAATTCTATCTATCAGTAGTAGATCTAGTTGAACACGGAATCACTTTCAACAAGTTGGACTTGACCATTTCCCCCTTAGGGCCTATTTGGTTACAAGACAAATCCGAGATTTGGAGCCGGATTTGTAGAAAAATCATTTGTGCCTTCTTTGGTTGGGGGCTTCTAGGGTGATGGCGATGCCGAAAGTCTAGTAGTTCTATGAGATGGATTGTTCTTTTTTCTTTAGCTCCTTGTATTTTTTATTCTATTTTAATGAAAGCAAATTTCTTGAAAAAAAGACATTAAAAACATAAAGTTTTCCTTAAAACAACAGCACTTACAAAATCTGTACTCTATTGTCGACACAATGAACTCCAAACCACGTTCACGGATCACGGTCTTTAGGATTCCAATTGCCAAAGGCCCCCTAAGGATCCGATACTACTTTGTCCTGGAATTCCAACAAAGCATGCCTTGCATTTCAAGAAAAAAATATGTAAAAAAAAAAAAACAGAAGTTGAGAAAAAACCAAAATATCTACACAAAAATGTCTTTATAAGATGAGAAATCCGATCTATTCAAACACGAATCGGTGAATTATTTCAGATAATAGATCTATGATTTGTCTAAATCAAAAATAAATGAATAAGTACCTCTGCATCGAAGAAGGAGGTGCACAGTTGTCGGAGAACTTTCAGGGTATCGAAGAAGGATCTGTAAGTGTCTAGATTCTAGAAGACTTTAAATTTGGAGAGTTAGGGTTTGAGGAGGAGGGAGATGACTTGAATCTGAAGAGTTAAGGTTTGAGGATGAGGGAATTGACCTGAATATGAAGAGTTAGGGTTTGAGGAGGGAGGAGGGAGATGACCTGAATCTGGAGAGTTAGGGTTTAAGGAGGAGGGAAATGACCTAAATCTAGAGAGTTAGGGTATAATCTTTTGAGACAATCTAAATATGATTGGCTGGGAAGATTATCCTAACGAAGATTGAGAAAAGCGATATATGAGGATCAAGAGATGATACGTTGATCGATTGAGAAGATGATCTAAACGGAGATTGAGAAATGCGATGATTGAGGATTGAGAGATGCTAGCGTTGATCGGCTGAGAAGATGATCTGAACAGAGTTGATCGACTGAGAAGATGATTTGAATGGAGATTGATAAAAGCGATGCTTGAGGATCGAGAGCTGCTAGCGTGAGAAGAGGGATACCGATAATGTCGACGAGAGGCCTTCTAAATGAAATAGGTATTCCGTTGACGACAGCCCTTCTAAATGAAATGTATTTCGTAAACGACTGCTTTAGCCTCCCTAAACCACTGCTATTAGTTTATAACAGCATTAGGCAGTGGTTTATTATTTAGTTGGAGTCGTTCTTTACCCTTTTTGACATAGTGTGTGGACCATACATGCCATAACACATTTTGGGTGGGAACTTAAGCCCATGCCAAGAACAAAATCGGAGAGGAAATTTAATCCCAAAACTAGACAATATCGTGTTCTGTTGGTCTGAGTCGTCATAGAATGAAGGGCTCTTCTGTAAGGTGGGGAATATATATAATTGTCCCGCTTTAGATAGGTAAATTTTTATTTGCTTTTTGTTTTTAACTTTCTTGACTTTCTTTAAGTAATACTTGTAGATTTATAATTTGATATAGATGCCTATGCCTATTGTAGGTAAATTTTTTCATGCCTTATTTCCATCCTTCTATAACTACAATGTGAAAGAAAAATTACTTCTCAAAGTCAATTGTAAGTATGCTTTTAAAACTAAGGTTTTGAGAAAAAAAAGAAAACACTAAGGTTGGAATGCGTGAAGCACGTAGATTTAACTTTACATATATATATATATATATATATATATATATATATATATATATATATATATATATATATAAGGGATGGTACCTATGAAGGTGGCATTTTCATACTATGTACCTTCAAGTGTTATATTATGTGCTATGGGGCATGTGATGGCAAGTTACATCACACATCCTGTAAGGGTTCGGCTGGTCCCTTAGGGTAAAGAGATTGGGCAAGTTCTTATGGCCCGATCCTTAGAATTGGTGTTATATGTTGCCCAACTGGATCAAAGGTAGCACCCAAATGCTACCTTCATGGGTAGCATCACGGCCCTCATGCAGGACGCAGGACACAACATTAGCCATGTAGCGTTCAATGTTGCCCTAGTGTTATTTGGGTGACACGTCGCACATGATCTCCAAACCAATATTGCTCATTTTGGAATGTTGTGCAATGTGGCAAGTGCTTTACAAGTAAAAATTTAATTTTAAGACATTTTTTTGCCCTTCAAATCATTGGTCGAACATAAGGTGACATCCCAATCAACCTAGTGCATTAATTTTTTGGACCTTTGACTACATTTTTAATAGAAGATAAGCATTCTTTTAAAAAAAAAATTGTATGGCCCCTGATCAAACTTGCACATGACCTCCAAACCAACACCACTACAAAAAATAAGACTATTACCGACAGCCAAAAATTGCCGCTAATAGTTTTAATAGCCTTTAATAATTTTTTTGTTAATAGAGGCAGTGTTTAACTGCAAAAAACTACCGCTAATAGTCTTATTTTTTGTAGTGCACTCATTTGTTTTTGTATGGTCCCTAGGATTGGGTGCCACATGGTGCTTAGTTGGCTCAAGTGTAGTGCCTTGGGCTGAACTCGAACACATAATCCCAGGCCCCTCTCTCTCTCTCCTTGGTACCAGATGGAGCAAAATTGTTTTGTTTAAACATCTTTAAGAAAAATATTTAAAAACTTTCTTTACCTTTTTTTTACCAAAAAATTTAGACTATTGAAATTAATCAATATTTACTTTTGCCTTAAATTTTTTTTTAATAAATTTATCTAAACAATGCATCCAAGCTGCACATAATACCAAAACAACATTTCGATATCACATGGAACTCCACATGGAATACTGGGACACTGTCACCATGTTCTGATGGGGCACACAACCCTTATATATATATATATATATATATATATATATATATATATATATATATATATATATGTGACAACCCGGATTTCAACATCCCGAAACCCGTGCTATCAGTACGATCCTCTAGACCGTGTCCAATGGCTATGTACGGAACATTGATATAACAAGCAATATTAAGACAAAATGGAACAATAATTACACGATGCGAAAGCAAAATACTATTCTAAGTATAAACTCAAAAGACAGTTCTACTTTCATGCCACTGCATGAACAGAGAACCGATCCGAACCATCGGTGATAAACAGCTCACCTCAGATTGTTCGCCAAAAGAATATATCAATTAATTACATTGTTTATCAAAATAAAGACTTGACATACCAAGCCGCACCAATGAGCTCTCAAAACTACTCTCTCAAAGTACTCAGCGGAGTCTCCTAGAAGAAATCCTCAGAGGGGGCTCTAACTCGTCCCCAGGCACGTAATCCGAATCACTCGGATCCACGTCCCCCAAAGCCTCGGCCACTACTAGCACTGGACCTGCGACGTATAGTCTAAAGGGTGAGCTACATCCTAACTCAATAGGGAACAACACAATAAACATATAAGTCAAAATCTCACATATATTTCATGATATTCTAAGCATAATGTATCTATGCATTTGCTGGAAAAACAATTTAAAAGATGACAATTATGTCTTGAAGTTTACTGGTGGTTTGCATGTTTCATTTATTCTCAAATTGTTCATGAATTACATTGATTAGGCCTAAAGCAAAACTTAAATCTTCAACTTAAGTAGTCCCCGAGCAATATAGCATCGAGCCCCGATGGAATACCCTCCATCGTCGTCTAAATAGACAGTTGTCATCTGTATTCCCTAGGAATACGACCCAAGTCCTTTTTCTCATAGGCGGCGGGGTTAAATCTCATCTCAACATCCCTGGGATGTGCTTACCGTATACAGATAAACCTCCGTACCAGTGTACAGATTGGCCGCCGTATCGGTCATGGATATCCTGCCGAGTCAGTCGTGGGTATTTCGCCATGTCGGTGGGGTATTCTATTCAAACTTTAAATAACAAAAATATCATGTGCTTTACATATAATTATTCATCGTATTAAAGTACTACTTTATATCAGTTAGGCCTTATCAGTAGTTATCCAATCTTACTTACATCCCTGGGATGTCTAAATTACTCGCATCACACTGATGCCTTTATCACTTTCTCATCCCCTGGGGATGCCTCATTTTTATTAGCTTACTTGGTCTCAGTTACTCGCATCACACTGATGTCATTATCACTTTCTCATTCCCTGGGGATGTCTCATTCTCATTTACTTTCTTAGTATCACACACACACCCTTTTTATAAAGATTTATACAGTTAAAATATTTTCAATTTGATTTCTATATCACTACATACATGTTCTTACAATTAAAGTACATGTTCAAGGTGTTCCCTACCTCAGGTCTCTGAAGGTCCAAGCATCAAGGTTTCACACGGCTCCTTATGCTTGCTCTCATATATATCACCTATGGTACATTATAACACATGCAACATATCACTAAAGATGCAATAGAGAAGGGCCAAGACCCTCCATGAATCCTAAGGTCCAATTAAGAAGTGAAGTGCAACTGCCAAAATCGATTAATCGATTCCCACAATCGATTAATCGAACCCTAAATCGATTAATTGATTCTCAAAATCGATTAATCGAAATCCGAAATCGATTAATCGATCTCAAATCGATTAATCGAAATCCCCAAAATGGTTAAATCGATTCTCAAATCGAGCAGTCGAAAATCCAAAATCGATTAGTTGATCCCAAATCGATTAATCGAAATCCAAATTCGATTAATCGATTCCCCATATTGAATAGTCAATTTTCCCATGTCTTATTTCTCCAGCCACTGGAGGTACTCAGTCGATTAGTCAATTTCTAAATCGATTAATCAATTTTCAGATCGATTAATCAAAATCGGGCATTCTTACTTTTTCAACTTTTAGACTAAAATTGGCCAGAACTCAGCCCCTTTTCGGGTTGTTCTTCCAAATCTTTTTCTTTTTATTTTTCTTTCTTTTCTATCATTTTTATTTGATCATTTCACCCACTTTCCTATAGCTAATGCACAATAAAGTACTCATTTAAACCTACAAAATTCACCTCAAATCAATCTCCTAATTGATTGAACGATTGATTTGAATGGTTAGGGTTCCAGCTTTGACTCCCATGAATCCAATCACGTTGAATCCGGCATTTATTGCTCAATCTTCCCTTCAATCTAGCCACATTAACTCCCTGCCATTAACTTACCTTGGCTCTCTCTCTCTCTATCTCTCTTCTTAACTCTCTTTACCAACCAAACAATGAAACCTAGGTTATTAAACCCTTATATCTTCTTTCCAGCTTGTGTGTTAAGTACATACACCAGATATAGGTGTATGTAACTATTAACTCACACCATACACTACATTTAGGTCAAATTTACATCGCATTCGTTCATTACTTCATGAGTCCACTGTTTGACCATCACTTAGTCAAGCCTACAACCAGTCGGTCACGGATCCTGAGGTCACTGTTTAACGCTCAAATTTTTGGGATATTACATTCTCCCCACCTTGAGAATTTTTCTCCTCGAAAATGAACCCAAAGGTGCGTCACTTGGGTATCCCACACACGGTGGTGTCACATACCCGATCACAAAAAATTAACTATACATCATACAATGCAAGAATATAACTTAATGCAAGCGAATTTCCAAAAAGATGATGTATATTTCACTATTCAATTTCTAAAATTTACAATTTGTTCATTTACATCCTTTTAATTACAATCAAAAGAAACATCCTCGTCTCAAGCTCACACCGTCCCTCTCCGGTGATCTCGGTCTTTGGGAGTTTCTGTCTGGGCTGCTCTTCGGGTTGGGCTGTGGGCGCCACCAGATGTCTTGGCATCCTTGTACCGTATGGAGCATGGTCACACCCATGATCCAAGCACACTGCTCCTGCACGAGGCACTACTGGTAGTCCAATAGATAGATGTATCGCATGGTGTGATGCATCAAAAAGTCCATGTGTCGATTCATCTGTTGATTGTTGGCCTCCATCCGGGCCAACACGTCCCCGATAGTAGGCGCTGGGCAAGCCGCTCGTTGGTGATATGAGGATGTAGGTGTGGCAGCCGCTGACTGCGATGGTGGTGTAGTGGATGTGGTAGGAGGTGGCAATATGGGCTGCCTCCCAGCTGGTACTGAGGTCGGAGATGGGGCTCCCTCAGTGGGTGGAATGACGGGTGGTGCTCCCCCTACTGGCGGGTCCTACTATGGTGGTGGGGGTGGCGGTGGTGCTACTGTTAGCCCATGAACTGGTAGGGCCTTCTTCAACAATCTATAGCTACGACCCCATAAAGCGATGGAGTAATGCTTCACGTGGTCCGTAGCTTTCTGCTCATGGGGCGAAATCGCATACTCTGGGGCGTCAGAGTAGCATTCAAGCATGCTCGATATGAGACGAGCATAAGGCATCTTCTCCTTGGGCCTTAAAGGACCCTTCATCATCTTCCCCTTTATATAGGTCATCCTTGATGATAAGCTTGGTAGCATCGAACCAACGCCCGCAGTAAGCTGCATAGAGGGCTTGTTGGACCAATTCTACGCGTTCGGTGTCATGGCGCCTAGGGTATAAATTACACTTGATTATAGAATCAAGCATCCACATATAAGGAGGTAGGTCTACCCTCCATATCGACTTTCCAGACCCTTTTTCCCGTTAGTCATATCAGCCATAATGTCCTCAAATTGGACCTCCTCAGGAAAAGGCGGGAATAGGGTGGTCTCGAACACAAAATCCAAATAACACTCAAGCGACTCATGTACATGACGACGGGTGAAGGTATAATTACAACCATCTATCTTGGTCGTGACGGTATCATCGACTTGGCCCTTCTCTAAATTTTGGTAAAACAGGTGCACAAGTCGAGGATAATAAGACCCGTGTAATGGGTTCAAAAGACTGTCGAGACCCACCTTTTGGAGGTACTGTCGGGCCCATTGGGTCTCGCCCTCGACTGTCGGGTCAGTAAATAGGACTTCGTCGATGATGTACTCATCTTTGAATTCCTTAGCTTCCCACCACTCGTTTGGTTGGAGCAGGTTCATGGGTGGTGGTAGTGTAGGTGAAGATTCGCGCGAAGACGCGCTCGTCGAACTGGATGTGGTATCCAATGACAATGGGGATGGGGTTCTTACGGGCGATGGTGTTGGTGGTGGTGGTGCGGTGTTCTTATGCCGTACCGGAAGCTTCGAAGCCGCTTACTGCGTGGTCAAGAGAGTTCTAGGCAGCATTTCAACTCAAAATGCCAAAAAGTAGGGTTTGATAGGTCAAATTGAAAGGAAAACTCAAAATCTAGGTTTTACCTTATGTTTCGATCCAAGTACGCGATGCTTGTGAGGCAAAATCGGTGCAAAATCCCCCCAAAACCCTAGCGTGCACAGTGGTTCGAGGAGGAAGAGGAAAAGGCGAGCAAGAAAAGAAACCCAAAAATTTCAAATGGGGAGAACAATCCCCCTTTTTCATATATATAGGCCCAAGTCGATTAATCGATTCCTAAAATCGATTAATCAATTTTAAAAAAATTTCCCAGCCACGCGAAATCGATTAATCGAATTCGTGTTCACTTAAAATTTTTAGGCTTCCCAACTCGCTGGCATGTGCCAGTCGATTAATCGATTTTTCAAATCGATTAATCGAATTTCACCTCGATTAATCGAAATCGTAATGTCCTTTAAAGTTTTCTAAAATCCCCAAGTCACCGGTATGTATTAGTCAATTAATCGAATTCCAATATCAATTAATCGAAATCCAAAATCGATTAATCGATCCCCAAATGGATTAATCGAAATTACACTTTATTAATTTTTCTGAATCTCCATTCAATCTCCACTCACTAGCGCATGCCAGTCGATCAATCAACCAAAATCGATTAATCGAATTTCCAAATCGATTAATCGATTTGAAAATCGATTAATCGGTTTTAATCAAATTTTAAAATTGTTTGTTGCTTCTTGTCTCCTTTGTTTTCTTGGTAACACATGACTAGTTGGTCACTGGTTTTGTGAAGCATAACTTCATAGCCATTGCGTGGCAATGATGAATCCTAACTACGCATTAATATTGTATTAGGAATACGATGCAGATTGAAATTCTCTCTACTGAATAAATTGATCAAAAGGTCCACATTGGATTACAACATACGGTTTAAATCCGTAAACATGCTTGCGGTGATACAATTTTGACTCTCAAGCTGTCGCAAACAAGTTCAGATATTGTTCTTTCACGTCGGCATCTCGTTCCCACGTGACTTCTTAAGCCAGATGATTCTTCCATCCAACAAGCACTAACGGAATCACTTTTTTCCGCAACACTTGTTCCTTTCGATCCAAAATCTCTGCCGGTTCTTCTATCATGCTCATGTCCTCATGCATCTCAAATGATTGGCCGCTCAATACATGATCAGGACCATTAAGATACTTCCTGAGCATAGATACGTGGAACACATTGTGTACCCGATCAAATAATGATGACAATCCAATGCGGTAAGCAACTTCCCCTACTCGACCCAGAACCTCAAATGGTCCAAGATAGAGGGGACTCAACTTCCCTCTCTTTCCAAATCTCATCACGCCCTTCATAGGTGACACTTTTATAAATACATGTTCACCCACTTTAAAGTCTACACTCGTCCGCTTAATATCGGCGTAGCTTTTCTGTCTACTCTGAACCGCTTTGAGTGTTGCCCTTATCATCCGAACATAGGTGGCATTATCTTCGAGTATCTCGGATCCCAAAACAAATTTCTCACTGGTTTCCTCCCAATTGATGGGCAATCTATATCGCCGTCCATATAGAGCTTCATATGGTGCCATGCCGATGCTCGTCTAAAAATTGTTATTATATGCAAACTCAATCAACGGTAGGTGCTGATCCCATGATCCTTGTAATTCTAACATACACGCCCTAAGCATGTCCTCGATGGTCTGATTGACCCACTTTGTTTACCCATCAGTTTGCGGATGGAATGCTGAACTGAAATCTAATCGCTTTCCCATTCCTTCTTGAAATTTCTTCCAAAACTTTGATGTATATAATGGGTCACGATCAGAAATATTACTACTCGGAATCCCATGTAAACGGACGATCTCTTTCATATATAGCTCTGCGAGTCTTCTTGCCATATACATCCTGTTGTAAGGCAAGAAATGCGCTGACTTGGTCAATCAATCGACCACTCCCAAATGGCATTGTACCTCTTTGCAGTACATGATAGCCAAACGATGAAGTCCATAGAGATCGATTTCCACTTCTATTCCGGTATAGGTAGAGGCTACAATAACCCTGTGGAGTGTCTATGATCGATCTTCACTTGTTGGCACGTCAAACACTGTGACACGTACTCTGGCACGTCTTGTTTCAAACCTGTCCACCAGTAATTCTTTTTCAAATCTTGATACATTTTCGTGCTACTTGGGTGAATCGCATAGTTGGACTTGTGAGATTCATGAAGAATAGTTTGCCGTAAATCGGCATTGTCCGAAATGCAGAGATGACCCTTGAACAATAAGGAACCATCTTCTTTCACTGAGAAGTTCAGTTTGATGCCTTCGATCAGATCTTGACGAATCTTGGTTAAAGCCGGGTCTTTCATCTGTAGCTCATGGATATGCTCAAATATCACTGGTCTCACTGAAATGTTTGTCAAAAAGGCTCCTGTGACTTGCGACTCAATATTCGCATCATATAGTGCCAGATCTTCAAATAACTTCCATTTGTGCATACCCAAAATTCTTTCTGTGTAAACAGATATCTGAGGCTCTTGTGGTCGGTAAAAATCTCAAAAGTCTTACTGTACAAGTAATGTCGCAAAATCTTCAGCCCAAATATGACTGCTGCTAGTTCCAGATCATGTGTCGGATAATTTTTCTCATATTCTTTCAGCTGTCTCGACCCATAAGCTAATATCTTTCTGTGTTGGTTGAGCACGTAACCCAAACCATTATACGAAGCATTACTATAAACTACGAATCCTCCACTACCTGACGGAATCGCTAGTACTGGAGCTGAAGTGAGTCTCTTCTTGAGTTCTTGAAAACTCTTCTCGCATGTCTCACTCCACTCGAATCTTGAATCCTTCCATGTAAGCCTCGTAAGAGGTCCTGATAGTTTTGAAAGTTCCTCTACAAAGCGCCAATAATAACTCGCTAATCCAAGAAAACTACGGATGTCGGTCACGGTCTTTGGTTGCTCCCAATTGACCATTGCTTCTATTTTTGCTAGATCTACAGTGACACCATGCTTTGAGACGACGTGTCCCAAAAAGCTAACCTCCTCTAACCAAAACTCGCACTTGCTGAGCTTGGCGTACAGTTGGTATTCACGCAAAGTTTGTAGAGCAATCCTCAAGTGTTCTTTATGTTCCACCTTTGACTTAGAGTATATCAAGATATCGTTAACGAACACCACGACGCAGGAGTCCAGGTGTGGTTTAAACACCCGATTCATCAGATCCATAAACGACACCGGTACGTTCATCAACCCAAACGGCATCACTAAGAATTCATAGTGTCTGTACCGTGTCCTGAAAGCAGTCTTCTGAATATTCTCTGCCTTGACTCTCAACTGATGGTATCCAGATCTTGGAGAAATACCTTGCTCCTTGCAGCTGGTCGAATAAGTCATCTATCCTAGGCAAAGGATACTTATTCTTTATAGTGAGTTTGTTTAATTGCCGATAGTCAATGCACAGACGCATTGACCCATCTTTCTTCTTCACAAACAAGACCGGTACTCCCCATAGAGACACGCTCAGTCTAACAAGCCCCTTATCCATGAGCTCTTGTAACTACTCTTTCAACTCCTTCAACTCAGCAGGAGCCATTCTGTATGGTGCTTTAGAAACAGGCTCCGTTCCTGGTACTAAGTCGATGGCGAATTTAACTTCTCTATCTAGAGGTAATTCGGGTAATTCCTCCGGAAATATATCTTCAAATTCTCGCACCACGGCTATCTCGGAGATAATATTCTTCTCTTATTTATCCTCCTTCAAAAGTATCCACTGCACCCTTTTTTGATCAAGCGCTCGACTCTGACTGCCAAGATAAGTGGCATATGCGTCGATCTCTCTCCTCGAAACCGAAATGATCTCCTCGTATTGGGTTTGAATATGACGACCTTGTTCTTGCAATCTACCATCGCACAGTGAGTTGACAACCAATCCATGCCAAGGATCACGTCAAATCCTTACATGTCTAACAGAATTAGGTTCGCCGATAGTTCAAAGAAGTCTCCATCCATGATTCTCACGATCACGGAGTTGCAACCCTTTTCGGTGTCAACCGATTTTCCAGTCGGAATAGTCACGGTTAACACAAAGTCTAACTCCTCCGAGTTGACTTTCATCTTTTTTGTGAAGCGAGGGATAACAAATGAGTGGGTAGACCCCGGGTCTATCAACACCAGAGTTTCATATGTCACGTCGCTTCATTTCTCATAGATTTGTAACATACCTAGTCATACATACACATATATATATAATGTACACTGTCATACAAATAAAAAATTTATTACATGCAAGTTCTTTTCTATTTTCTATATGGATGTACCTTCTCTATCTAAAATTTTTAAGAATTGAAATTCTTTATTTAAAAGAAATCTCACCTTGGATCACATCGTTTGTATTTTGAGCCTCTTGAGCTGTGACTGCATAGGCTCTCCATTGGACGATCAGCTTCCTTGCTTGGATAGGTCGTGGCACAAAAGCTGAAGCAATCTTCCCCTTATTTGCCTCAGGATAATCTTTGATCAAGTGGCCCATCTTGCCACATCTGAAACAGCCCCGAGTTTTCTGCCTACAGTCCACTGTCCTGTGAGACTTGCCACACTTGGCACAAGTCTCCCGAGGTGTGGAAGAAGCTGCTCGTGAGAAACCTTGTGTAACTGTAGCTCCGGCAATAATAGCAGGGCTCTCATATCATATCGGTCTCTCCGATGCAAGCAATGGAAATCTCTACTGGTTGGTCTGCTGCGATGGTCTCCCATAACCTCCTTGGAACGGTGGTCTCTGATTGTTTGCTACGAATCTCGACTTTTTGTTCACCGGCTCGTAGTTCCTCATTCTACTCTGATCCACACTCCATCTTCCTTGTTGTTCCCTCTGGCAGTATTTATTATTATTTTCTTCTTCTACCACCAAGGCCTTGCTCATGACCTCTCCATAGGTCCTTATCTGAAATGGTGCCACTCCTCCCCTCACGTCCGGTCTCAACCCTTGCTGAAACCTCTTCGATCTCATCATCTCCGTGATGACGTAGTCAGGCGCGAAGCGAGCGAGTCGCATGAACTCCACTCCATACTCTCTAACAGTCATCTTCCCTTGAACAAACTACAAAAATTAAATCTCCATTTGGTTCCTCACCACTTCCGAGAAGTACTGCTTATTGAACTCTTCAATAAATTCATCCCACGTCCAGGGAAAATCCAGAGTCTCCTGAGCCCTAGTCCGTGAAACGGACTTTCACCAAGGCCCAACCTCCCTATCTAACATGTAGGCTGCCCAACGGACGCTCTCGTCCTCTGTGCACGTGAGCACACTAAATACTTTTTCCATTTCACTCAGCCAATTCTCAGCTGCCATGGGCTCTGCTTGCCCCGAAAAGCTTGGATGTCTTATCCTCCTAAACTCAGTAAACGCAGAAGACACTGGCGGTGTGGGAGCCACTGGAGGTATTGGTGGCTAATGCTGCTCGTGGGCAGTATGAGCTGCCAAGGATGCTGCCTACTGTGTCATGGTTTCCATAGTGTGCATCATCCTCTGACGCTCCTCTTTGTCTTCATTTCTTTCTCTAACTATCTCTTGTTCTCTTTGATCTCGATCCTGATGATCGCGATCCTGAGTCTCTGCCTGATATTGGGTCCCTTGGCCACAACTGCCTGAAGCCCCTCTATCTCCTATAAGCACTCTATTGGTATTCGAGATAAAATCATCTCGACTACGCAAACTTCTACTATGACCGCCCCTATGTCGGCCCCTTTCTCTAGAAGACATAACGGTCTGCACGTGAAAACAAAGTTTTCTTTAGCAGAAGTCTCTATGCTCTGACAAAAAGAATGATTGCCAAAATTTCTAAAAGAAATGGCTCTGATACCAACTGTGACAGCCAGGATTTTGACACCCCAAAACCTGTGCCATCAGCACGATCCTTTAGACCGTGCCCCATGGTTATGTACAGAACATTAGTATAACAAGCAATATTAAGACAAAATGGAACAATAACTACACGATGTGGAAGCAAAATACTATTCTAAGTATAAACTCAAAAGACAGTTCTACTTTCATACCACTATATGAACAGAGAACCAATCTGAACCATCGGTGATAAATAGCTCACCCCAGATGGTTCGCCAAAAGAATATATCAATTAATTACATTGTTTATCAAAATAAAGGCTTGACATACCAAGCCGTATCAATGAGCTCTCAAAACTACTCTCTCAAAGTACTCAGCGGAGTCTCCTAAAAGAAGTCCTCAGGAGGAGGCTCCAACTCATCCCCAGGCACGTAATCCGAATCACCCGGATCCACGTCCCCCGAAGCCTCGGCCGCTACTAGCACTGAACCTGCGACGTATAGTCTAAAGGGTGAGCTACATCCTAGCTCAATAAGAAACAACACAATGAACATATAAGTCAAAATCTCACATATATTCCATGATATTCTAAGCATGATGTATCTATGCATTTACTGGAAAAATAGTTTAAAAGATGACAATTATGCCTTGAAGTTTACTAGTGATTTGCATGTTTCATTTATTCTCAAACTGTTTATGAATTACACTGATTAGGCCTAAAGCAAAACTTAAATCGTCAACTTAAGTAGTCCCTGAGCAATATAACGTCGAGCCCCAATAGAATACCCTCCATCGTCGTCTAAATAGACAGTTGTCATCTATATTCCCTGGGAATACGACCCAAGCCCTTTTTCTCATAGGCAGTGAGGTTAAATCTCATCTCAACATCCCTGAGATGTGCTTACCGTATACAGATAAACCTCCGTACCAGTGTACAGAATGGCCGCCGTACCGGTCAAGGATATCCTGTCGGATCAGTCGTAGGTATCCCACCACGTCGGTGGGGTATTCTATTCAAACCTTAAATAACAAAAATATCATGTGCTTTACATATAATTATTCACCGTGTAAAAGTACTACTTTATATCAGTTAGGCCTTATCAGTAGTTATCCAATCTTACTTATATCCTTGCGATATCTAAATTACTCGTATCACACTGATGCCTTTATCGCTTTCTCATCCCTTGGGGATGCCTCATTTTTATTAGCTTACTTAGTCTCAGATACTCGTATCACACTGATGCCATTATCACTTTCTCATATCCTGAGGATGTCTCATTCTCATTTACTTTCTTAGTATCACACACACACCCTTTTTACAAAGATTTGCACAATTAAAATATTTTCAATTTGATTTCTATATCACTATATACATGCTCTTACAATTAAAGTACATATTCAAGGTATTCCCTACCTCAGGTCTCTGAAGGTCCAAGCATCAAGGTTCCACACGGCTCCTTATGCTTGCTCTCACACGTACCACCTATGGTATATCATAACACATGCAACATATCACTAAAGATGCAATAGAGAATGGCCAAGACCCTCCATGAACCCTAAGGTCCAATTAAGAAGTCAAGTGCAACTGCCAAAATCGATTAATCGATTCCCACAATCGATTAGTCGAACCCTAAATCGATTAATCAATTCTCAAAATCGATTAATCGAAATCCGAAATCGATTAATCGATCTCAAATCGATTAATCGAAATTCCCAAAATTGTTAAATCGATTCTCAAATCGAGCAGTCGAAAATTCAAAATCGATTAGTCGATCCCAAATCGATTAATCAAAATCTAAAATCGATTAATCGATTACCCAAATTGATTAGTCGATTTGTCCAAGTCTTATTTCTCCAGCCATTGGAGGTACTCAGTTGATTAGTCGATTTCTAAATCGATTAATTGACTTTCAAAATCGATTAATCGATTTTCAGATCGATTAATCGAAATCGGGCATTCTTGCTTTTTCAACTTCTAGACCAAAATCGATTAATCAATTTGGCCAGAACTCAGCCCCCTTTTGGGTTGTTCTTCTAAATTTTTTTCTTCTTATTTTTCTTTCTTTTCTATCATTTTTATTTGATCATTTCACTCATCTTTCCTATCGCTAATGCACAATAAAGTACTCATTTAAATCTAGCAAAACTCACCTCAAATCAATCACCTAATTGATTGAACGGTTGATTTGAATGGGTAGAGTTCCAGCTTTGACTCCCATGAATCTAATCACGTTGAATCCGACATTTATTGCTCAATCTTTCTTTCAATCCAGCCACATTAACTCCCTGCCATTTACTTACCTTGGCTCTCTCTCTCTCTATCTCTCTTCTTAACTCTCTTTCCCAACAAAATAATGAAACTTAGGTTATTAAACTCTTATATCCTCTTTCCAGCTTGTGTGTTAAGTACATACATCAAAGATAGGTGTGCGTGACCATTAACTCACACCATACATTACACTGAAGTCAAATTTACATCATATTAGTTTATCACTTAATGAGTCCATAGTTTGACCATCACTTGATCAAACCTACGATCAGTCGGACACAAATCTCAAAATCACTATTTAACGCTCAAATTTTCGAGATATTATAATATATATATATATATATATATATATATATATATATATATATATATGAACCATATATAGTTTAGCTACCAAACATTTGAAACATCGCACCAACCAATGGCTCCTAAATTGACTGGAACCACATACATTCCCTTTCACATCAAGGGACCAATTGAACAATGTAGTTTAGCTACCATGCATTTGAACCATCGCACCAACCAATGGCCCCTAAATTGATTGGAACCACATACATTCCCTTTCACATTTAAGGGACCAATTGGCAAAGCATATATGCTCGTTGGATTGCCTTCAATGTCGATATAATAATTATTAACACTCTTTAAAAGTCTATCCAAAGTTCCAAACCAAGTATTAGTATTTACAGCTGAAGATTTCATCTATATAGTCTAGCGTTTTACCGTTAAAATTACAAAAAAATAAGTCTATTACCACAATTTTTTATAGCCAAAAAGTATCACTATTAACAAAAGAATTATTAAGACTACTAGCGGCAAGAATATTAGCAACATCTCTTTTATTAATAGCAACAGCTTATAATTATCGCTAATAATCTTTTTTTTTGTAGCGAGACTCTTTGGACTATTCATGTTGATTTCACTTAAACCAAATCCCTTAAATTCAAGAACCCTCCTCATGATATCCCATGATCACAAACATTTTCCGATGTGTGTCATGTGGAATCAGTACTTGACCGTCTGTTAGGCAGCCATGATCTCAAGATCTATTTTAAGAATTAGAACCGAAAATGATGTCCATCATCCTATCCATGGCAGTCAATGATTTTAAAGATAAAAGTCCAAGTGCAGAGAAAATTCTTGGCTGCAAATGAAAGTACCCACTTGAAGGCATACACAACGGGCCATCATTAATTGGGTGCTATGAGTAAACGAGTAGGCACCAATAGATATACCCAATCTAAGATACACTGGACAATTGCCAGTTTGCCACCATTAAGCACGTCAATCAGTAGCTAGGGGTGTAGCCAGAAATTTTTTGTTGGGAGAGACTCTAAATGATAAATATAATATTATTAGTTATTTTACCATCAATTTGGAAGCTTATATATAAACAAAGGTTATATAATAATTATATTTAATAAAAACTTTAAAGTTAAATGAGGGGTAGAGCTGATTTAGAAGCTTTTATATCATGAATTTGGAGGCTTATATACAAACTAACAAAGGTTATATAAGAGCCATACTCAATAGAAACTCCAGCGTTAAAGGGGCTGGAGCCCAAAGATCAAAATATCCGCTAGAATAACCAAAATTTCAATTGAAATTATCAATTTTAGATCCCACCAAAATAATAATTTGGACCGAAATTTCATTCGATACTTATATGAGACCCAAAGTTTCGGGCGAAATTTCGATTTCTGTCAAACCCAAAGCCAAAATTTTACCTAAACTTTTTATCCTTGCAAGAGGCCCCATACCCTTCTATACGCCAATGCCGGTAGCTTTCAACGCAGTTTCGATTTGAACCCTCTGATGAACATTGAATTCTGGTCCCATCTATCAAGTCCCTCCTTACTATTAAATAATAAACATTATAGTAACAAATATTATATAATAGAAATGAAGAACGCACTTATCGAGGTGTTCCTTCATCAGCATTCTATTCTTTTGACGTCACCTTCTCTCGTCATTTTCACACCTTCCTTTATTATCATAAACCTCAAAAAACACACTAATAAATGTATAAATAAACAATAAACAATAAGGTTTATTTATTTATAATCCATATTCTTCATGTAGATGGGCAGATCTTGATTTCAGTTAGTTTTTAAGATGTGTACCACAGGGAATCAAAATCTATCCGTCCGATCAAAAAAAAACTAAAGATCAATGGACGAGTTTAATATGTTGGAGAAAATAAAGGAAATAAATAATTAATATAGTTTACTTCCTCCAAAAGTTGTGGAAACCTTCCTCCTTTAATCTCAAGGTGCGAGACAAAAGTTGGTTGCGCCTGATGTTTGTGAGCTGCAAATAAACCTAACCATTCTTCTTTATGTGACAGATTGCAAAAGAGAATAATGGTCTGCAGCCACAAAAAAGAAGGGAAAAGAGATCTGAATCATCTGATACCGTAAGATTATATATAAAGTAGCTGATGTATAAAAAACTAATTTTCACATGTTTTAAGGGGCCTCGATATATGTGTTTTAACTTTCCCTGAATAAAAAATTACAGCATTACCCTAAAATACAGGTCAGAATTACAGTTACAGCCAAAGGGCACCAACTTCTCTGAGCTTGGGGACAAGAAGACCGCTGAGGTGCAGAGCCATGAGCCCCTCGAGCCCTCCCACCAGGGACCCACCTATGAACACGGCCGGCGCACCAACACCCGTGCTGCTAACATGAGCAGAGAGCGCCTTATCCAACTCTTCATCGTCCAATTCGATTACCGTGGGATGAACGCCAAGTGTCGAAAGCAGCCGCTTCATCACGTGGCACATGCAGCAAGACGGACGGCTGAAGATGATCACTGGGTTCTCTGTTATCAGCCGCTGGATCTTCTTTTCCGGTGTCTCTTCCACGTCTATAGATAACGGAGAAACCGTTATATTTAAGTCGTGGCCGACTCTTTCTGTTAACGTCCGGCACCGTAAGCCTTGCATCTGAGAGAGAGAGAGAGAGAGAGAGAGAGAGATGTTTGACAGCGAAAAAGATGGTGAGCGTATGGGTTTTTATAGAGTGCTGCTATGAGCACACTATTGTTTAATTGAGACACACCACATAATTATAATTTTAGAAAAACACCAACTTTTTTCAATCTGCACATCACTTAAAAAAAGGCTGCCCATACAGTTGAATTTTGTTGGCCTAACTACGTATTATAATCCGTCTTACATCGAAGGACGCAAAGGCTATATAGCCTCTTACTCAGTAGTGTTAATCCCAGAAGTGACAAAATATATTTAGCAAAGAAGTCATCAACCATGCATTAATGGTCCCATATGCGAAGGCTTTTCTAAATGCGATTTGTGAAGTTCTTACGTGTTAAGAAACCTGCCATTTAGAAAATTAAAAATAAAACGTCAATTAAGAGTGAATTAGTCCACTCTTCCCACTAGTGGCGGATTCGGGATTTTCTTCTATCAGTGCCGATATATGAATAGAATGCACTTATTCGTAAAAACAAAAAAATCATATTTTAATTGTGATTTTTTTTTTAAAAATTACATTTTTTTCATTAGTAGCTAATTTCATGAATAAATTCTTCAGTAAACTATAACTTACTATAACTTATTCAATATTTTTAAATATTTTTTCATACCTTTTAGTCTTAAATTTTTATTTTTTCTTCTCAATTTCTTAAACCTTTTTTCAAAAATTATAGTTTTTTAACAAATTTTTTTAGAATTTTCCTCTTCTTAATTCTCCAAAACAGACTTGCTGACTATGCATATATGGAATGACCTGCAACATCTTTCATGTGAGGATGGCCGAGTGGTCAAAGGCACCAGAATCAAGTTCTGGTATTCGAGAGAGGGCAATAAATTACTTATTTTCTGAAGGAAAAAATAAAAAAAAAACCTAAAGGATAGCTAAGTTGGCCAAGCCTTCGGTTTGCTCTCCAATGGTCATTAGTTCCGGGCCCCGTCGAAATTAAGCAAGCCGGCGTGGACACCCACGATTATCAAAAAAGAAAACATAACCATTCATGTTTGACACATGCATTCCAAATTTGATAGCATTGAATTTATAATGTACTTAACCTGAACAACTATTAAGTACTTTCTTCTCTATTTTTATAGAAGATGAGATAAGAGATCCTATAGAGATATCGTTTTAGACTTAGGGTTTCAAAAATGAGCAAATAATACCTTGTTCCGAAAAGAAACGAGGAAGTGAGCACTGCGATTGGAGAATTGGAGGTTGGAGATGCCATCCGAGGGTGGATTTGCGAGTTCCTTGCTTGTTATCGGATTTGGAATTCAAGGATGTAGGATTTAGGATTTTTTTATTGATAACAAAAGAGTTAAGTAAAAAGGGATGAGCGTGCATACTTGGGCGGGGTAGGATTTAAGATTTAAAATGTTGGGATTAGACATTTAAGATTTAGGATTATAGACAAGGAATTATGGATTTTATGGATTTAGGATATAGGGTTTAGAGATTAAAAATTTAGGAATTATGGATTAAGAATTAGAAATTAGAAATTTGAGATTTAGGAAATGAGAGATTATAGATTTGGGTATAAATGGATGAGAGAGAGAGATTCTTTAAAAAATAAAAGAGAACAGCAGAGAAATAATTTTCTTTTATTTTTTAATGTGAGGGAAGGTGAACACCCCGGTCGCCCTACATTTTTCCGCCCGTTTTGTTTCCAGTTGGTGTGCGGAAAGTACAGAGTAGCGTGCTCTTAGCACTCTCCTTCATAAAAGGGCAGGTCACATGGGGTTGATGCGACGTCAGCATGACGTTGGTATTGAACGATGAGATGTGTGATGACGTCACCAGTCTGGCTATACTGTCCAAATTAAGAGTTCAGATGCTCTGCTGCGACAGGTAATGACGTCAATATAGCATGGGGCCACGTCATTATTGGGTCTCCTCCCGGCATGGCATGGAGATCCTGGAAGTGGTGACGTAAGCTCCCCAACCTTAGCTGTAACTTTCGGTGCATCTCGGCTTTCCAATGGGAATCAGCCACGTGTGTTGCGTATTTAAAACGTCTTTGGATGTTGATGTGTGAAGCCGTCGTGTCCACGTGGCAACAGCACTTGGAGACTTTGCAAGATTTATAATGGATTCATGGGGAACTTTGAGGGGTCGCCGACGTCCACAAAAACAAAACACTCACTAAAACGTTAGGGCTATCAACGGGCCATGGTGGGTCAGGCTTTTGCCATTGCTTTGCACCGTGGACTCAGGCGAGTCTTAATATAGTTGGCTCTGGCATTATGTCAGGGGTATATTTTTGACGTCGGATATCACATCCGTGCGGCACCTAATTTCACAAATTAGGTCAGCCTAATCAATCATCAATTCTGATACCATCGGCCTAAAGGATAAGAATTCAAGCTCATAGTTGTCTTCGTCCGAGGCTAATCATATCAACGCATTGCGTCTCCTCGCGACACACATATCAACACCTCTGTTATTTGCTTGGCTTGCCCAGCTTCACTCTGTACACTGCATTAATTTCTCGCTCGCGACAGTAACATGTAACTTCTCATGTTGTCCATTCCGTGCATATCTCACCGACATACGGAACCAAGCCTACCTTCGTGTGTGGCCCACGCGACCAACACACATCCACGTCGGGCCCTCAGCTAACGTGCACCACTATCTCCCATATAGTCCTTGAGTGTCCTCGTGACGTTGACGTCCCTTATGCACCGCGACGCGTAGCCCGGGGCCATATGTCAACTCACTTTGGGTGACACACAGCATCGCCGCAACGACGTCCTAGGCCTACCTTTAGAAATCTAGGAAACTTATGCGTCCTTCTAGCAACGTAGGGCCCCATGTGTAGGGGAATAGCTCCACAGCTCCCTTCCCCCAAGTATAGTCTAAACTCTACCTTGGGTCATTTAGTACATGAACCTCAAACCTATTGGTTTGACATACCGCCATAGCACACGAACCTCTGCTCGTGGCACATAGTGTCATCCTCTACACCAACCCGCCATTTGAGGTTCTCGTAACATCTGCCCATGCTACTGTGTCGCGTCGTGTCGCAAGGTCCTCATGGTCTCATGTCGCGTTTGTGTCGCGATCATGTCGCAATGCCCATATGGCCTCATGTCGCGTACCCTCTTGACACCACATGGCGTGCCCTCATAGCACAAGAATGTTGCGTGCCCTCTTAGCACCACATCACGTGCCTCATAGCACCAGGATGTCACGTGTCCTCTTGACATCACATCGCTTGTCTCATGGCAACAGGATGTCGCGTGCCTTCTTAGTACCACATCATGTGCCCCTATGCGGAGCACCGCATTTCATCCCCCACGTGCGTCTATTCGTCACACTAAATCCTCGCGTATCTCGAGTTACCATTGCACCATTTATAAGGGAAATACGCATGCGCCGCAAGGCCATGTGTCTATACGCTCATACGCCATACAGCTAGCTCCAAGGCTACCATACCTTCTCGCTAGCCAAATACCCATTTTCAAGGTCGTCATGTCTGCCTACTAGCACTCAGAATAATGACGCCATCACACCTAGCTCTAACGAGCATTAATATGGTTGGCCCTAACCCTTAGCCCTAGGGGGCCTTAATATGGTTGGCTAGGGCCAGGCAAAGGCTGGGCTTTGGGCTTCCAATCATTATCTTTTATTTGTTTTTTCTTTTTCTTCTACTATAATATATATATATATATATATATATATATATATATATATATATATATATATAATACCTATTATTAAATAATTTTATATATAAATTATAATATAAAATATGAGAGTACGATAACTCTTTTTTTTTAATTATCAAATTAATCGTGTAATCTATCTATCTATCAAGAATGATCTAAAGTTAAAAAGAAAGACATATTTGATAAAACAAATATATATAATAAATATTAACTTTTATATATATATATATATATATATATATAAATATATATATATATATATATATATATATATTGTGATGACCCAATTTCCTCCTACACAAAAATCCGAAAAAATTGGATCATCAGATCCAATGTGATACAGAAATCAAAGTAGATATCACATACACAGCGGAAATCAGAACGAACAGATGTCATATGACATTTAAACACGATTCCATTTATATACAGAACATAATCAAAACCCAAAAATAATCACCGGTGACGGCCGACTGTCACTAAACAGTGGTTCGAATCTACAACTATCTCAAAAGTATCCAATCCAAAGACATAAACCCAAATACCTAGTCAAAATTTAGAAACTATGGATAAAAATCCTTAGGCAGTAGATCCTCCTCTACCTCTAGTTCGTAGTCAGGATCAACCTCAAACTCGGGATCCTAATCAGTATCTGCACCTGTGACATAAATGTCGAGATGAGCTAACAGTTTAAGCTCAGTAGAGGAAACTTCGACGCCAATTCACAATTTATCAAGCAATACATAGATTTAATGGCTAAAGTTCAAAAGCATTTTTATCTTATATCAAATAGAGAATTCAAATATTATAAGTACGGAATCACAAGATTTAAAACGTGTCATATCAAGTTCTGAATCACAAGATTTAAAACGTATCATATCAGGAAGGGTTAGAATGAGCTTGCAATCAATGTTCCATTAGGGCTAAAGCATCCCATGAAGCGGGAACTGAGCATTCCACGAAGAGGAAATATGGTCAAAATCCTGGGGACTCTACCCCTCTCTGGAGCCTCTACTCCTCTTTCCCCCTCTGAATTCCAGAATCATATTCAAGTTCATATACAGAGTTCACATACGGAGACGAAGTTCACATACAAATACATATTAAGAGTTCAAGAATCAAGTTCAAGACTACAGAGTTCAAGTTTATATATAAATTCGAGATTCGGATTCAAGTTCAAATTCAAGGTTCATATCCATGTTCTAATCAATATTTCTCGAGGCTGAAGCATCACATGAAGCGGGAACAAAGCATTCCATAAAATGGAAACGAGGTCGAAACCTGGGAGACTCTACCCCTCTCTGAAGCCTCTACTCCTCTTTCCCCACTTGCATGCAAAAACATATTCAAAGTTCAAGTTTCAAGATTCATATTTATATTCAAGGTTCAAGATCACATTCAATTCATATTCAGAGTTCATGTTTTCAATGATCAACTCCAATCTAATTACCTTGCATGAATCTATAATTAAAAATCAGAATATAACTATGCATTGAGTTTCGATTTCGATGATCAAATTTCGGAGTTCAAATTCATGTTTAAGTTCTAATTTCGAAATTCATGTTCAAGTTCAAAAATCAGAAAAATACAAGTTTCACATTCAAATACATGTTCAAAGTTCAAGGTTTGATTATATCACGGAATCTCTGAATCGAATCAAAATGAGATTGGACATTGAGTTTTCTCTACCTTGGTTTCTAAGTCACGCGAAAACAATGCGAAGGTTCCTATAGACGGCCTCCGGTTCTCAATCTATATCACAATATTTCATAAACTATGTATCAATAATTGACGAATCAAAATGAGTCAAAGTTTCTTAGATCTCATCAAACGAAACTGAAGGCAGTTAAAACTGCACAATTCGCTCGAGCGATTTTGTCCGATTTCATGTGGCACACTCAAACTCGCTTGAGTGAGTTTGACCCGAACTTTTTGAGCTGATTTTTGAGGAAAATTCGCTCGAGCGAATTTCACAGTGCGCATTTTCCCTTGAGCCTGAAGGGGTCTTGCTTTAGCGAATTAGCATTTCGCTCGAGAGAATTCATGCAACTCTGCATGCGATTAGGACTCTTCTTCCCCAATCTGAATTTCCCCAAATCCTTGCCTACAAACCCCTAATCACTCACAAATCAAATATAAACGTATTCCACACTATCAAACATGAATCTTACCTTCTATATGCGTGCATGCACTTTTATGACGGTCGAAATCGATGCTGAAGCTCTTGCTTGTCCTAGAGTTTAATCTTCACTTCGCATTTGAACTCGAATTTCTCAAACCCTTGCATGCAAAATCCGAAAACATACACTAATCAAACTCAAATCCCACAAATCAAAGTTTGTACGCTCGCGTTGCGATGTTTACCTTTCGTAGATCACGCATGCGAAGCTCATGGTCATCGAAACCAAAGGAAATGGCGGTGTCTACGCTCTCGTTCCTCCAACACTATGACCTTCTCCTCCCTTCGATCATAACGGCGTCCAAGATTGATGTTTCTTGGAGTATATGGCAGATCAAGGGTCTCCTTGAGTAAAGAAGAAGTCAAGATGGGGATCAAAGGTTAGGGTTTCTGAAGGGGAAAAAGAAAGGAACGGAGCTAGAGCTCCAACGATTTCGAAAAGCATATGGAGAGGAACGGCGTTCAACTCATATATAGTGTAAGGATCGCTCGAACTATTTCCAATTTACAAAGGGCCGATTGAAAAATTGCTCAAGCGAGTTCGATTCGAAAGGTTTTGCCTAAAAATTTCGCTCAAGCGATTTTCTAAAGGATTTGCTCGAGCAGTTTGAGGTCGCTCGAGCGAATTCGTTCAGGCATTTCCTTTTAGCTGAAACAGTCTCTGACTGTTTTGTTTAATTCACCTGTGCCCTTCATTCTTTCCTACGATCAAATTTTCCGTGACCACATTACATACATTGACAGTCACATTAAGGCTTAAAATTGAACCGATAATTTATCCATCAAAACTTTAGATTTTAACCATTGATCCGTCAAGAAATTTTGATTTCAGATTTGTGTTTGGGTGCATTTAACCAATGAAGATAGATGGGCCAGAGCCCACGTCAGTCATGAAAATTTTGACTAGAGTCAAACCGGTCAAGACAATTGTATAATCGTCAAAGGTCAACGATTCAACGATAGAAAAATCAGGATTGCTATATATATATATATACTGGGCTTGTCGTATCTTAGCCCTGCCCTAAATTTCAGGGTTTTTATTTTTAAGGCCCAAGCCCTACCCTAGGGCCCTAAAAAATAGGCCTTAGCCCTAACATTTAGGGACAGGCCGGGCAAGCTTTTGAGGCCAGCCCTTTGGCAGTCCTACTATAATGTCTTATGTTGGGTTGCAAATGTGTCGGGTCGATCTGGACCCTATTCGATTCGTCCCAACCCGGTCCCAAAATATTGGACCCAATTTAAGTTTGGGTTTGATTTTAGTATTTGTCAATAAAAACCTAACCCGACTCGGACCTAATTGAGAGTTGGGTCAGGTCTGTGTCTTTAAATTTTAGACCCAAACCTGGATCCAAACTTGGTCAAGACCTGGATATAAATACAATATATATATATATATATATATATATATATGTTTTTCTTATATTCCGATGTTGACTTTTTAGCATTGTTATGAAATACAAATTATACACTTAAAATTAGAAACAATATAATTGCAATAAGTATATAATTAGCCAGTGACAAATAATAGATTCATGAAATCAACTTAAAGGTAACTAGGGGTGCAGCTTCGGTTAACCGAACTGAATCGAAACCGAAAAATTGATTTTCAGTTCAGGTTTACCAAAATCGAGCTCGATCGAACCTTTTTCGGTTTTGATTTCGATTAAACGATATTTTCAATCCTCAAACCGAAACCGAACCAATCTGATTTCGATTTTGGGTCGTGCCTGTTAAGATATGGGAAGGAGTGAAAAATTTTGGCGCTCAAAATATTGTTAAGTACATGCACCAGTGGTTTTCTCAATACCCCGCCACTATCTTATTGGTTTATAGTGGCGGCCATTTAATAAGCGCCACTAAGCACGTGTCCCTAATGCCCACCATTTTTGTAGTGCTACTAGTCCTATCGCTATTGAAACAACAAGTACTTTTGCTAATAGCAGCAGTTTTTGGTGCCGCTAATATATAGTCTTACTTTTTATAGTGCAAGGAGCTTACAACTAACTTATAAATCCTGCTATAAAATCCTTCTTGGTAAACTTTAGGGCCCATTATTTAACTACTTATGCATTATGTTAATGTCTTATTTTGCATCAGTGAAAGAAAATTTCTAACAATATTGCATTGTTAAAGTTTCGACTAATGGAGAAGAAAAGTTGATTCTAAGACTCATCTTGAAAGAATTATTTATGGGATTTCATACACTGTACTAGTCTACCTCCCGCCATTATTCCAGAGCAGTTAGTTACTAAATTGACTAGCGAGCTTGTTGGCAAAGTCGGGAGATTGTACGTGGAGAATTGAGACTCTCGAGAAGCCAAATTTCCGAACTTCATGAATTGGTGGAATGTTGCCCCATTTTCCAATACATTGTTAGATGAAACAATAGTTGGAGTCACGCCATCAGTGAAGGACTCAAACCAGGGTGTCACCTACAACTTTGCTCCTGGCTCAAACACATTTAGCTCCGAAAATATCTTAGCATGTACTCTCCCCCCTATTGCATAATATTTCTAATCTTTGTAGTAGTTATTTGCAACATGGCAATATCCCCACCTAATAAAAACATCAAAAGAAAAAATTTTGATACAATAAATTACGACATCGGTCATAATACTAGACTTAGAATAAGGCCCCCTATCCGAATGCCAATAGTGGCACTTGGGTCAATCTGGAGCCGACAGGTCTCATAGTTGCACTAATTTTTTGTGAGAAACTAGTGAAAGGCCAAAAGTGAATTGTCACAAATTTTTGTGATCATAAATAGAAGTATGCATGCATCCAAGTGCATGATCACTGGAAACAATGAGATTCAAATGCCATCACTGGCACTCACGATGAGGTGTTCAAAAGAAAATTTGAAGTACCTGCAATGTGGCATCCTTTGCGTTGAGGAATCAAACCAATTCCTATAAACAGTTACCCTAAGAATCTTATCAGAGATATCTTCATCTACTGCCCCTAACAACATATTGAAGTTGTGATTCGAAAGATAACAATTTGAGATAGTAACATCAGTTGACCCTTGAAGGACACTGACCAACCCTAAATTTCCATCACGTGAACTCAAGTGGTCGATCCACACATTGTGTGACCCACTAAATACATGGACGGTGTCACTTTGCCCCGTCGAGAACACCTCAATGTTATGCAAAATTACATTCTGTACTGTTGCAAGAGCGAGTGCGTTCCCAACTAGAGTGACATTCGCACCTCTTCCATCTATAGTCGTGTGAGATTTGACCCATAGCTTGTCCTTAAGTGTAATTACCATACTTTCTCTGAAAGTTATCCAAGCTCCTCCTTCATTTTCTCCAGCATAATTGACAGAGAAACGAAGAGTTCCAGGAGCCGGATTACTCGGGTTATCATCAGATCTATTCACCACATAATATGAACCCTTTGCACCACCAGTGGTTCCTGCAGCGAAGCCAATTGCACAAAGGGGAAGTTTGTTGCCTTCTGCACATGGAGAGAATTGGCATTTGGTGCCATGATGTTGCCACCAAAGATTTTACCATTCTTTGAACTCCTAAATAATGGATTGTCTAAATTGAGTACTATTACTACATTAATGAATTTGATAAAGACTTTAGGTGGTAATTATCACCCAATAATTACTCTAACTACATATTCCCTCACCCAACTAACATCATTATCATCTCCCAGACATTGTTGTTTGACCTTATCAAAATCATATATATATATATATATATATATATATATATATATATATATATATATATATATATATATATATATATGTATGACAGATTTTTGCTTGACTCACCCCGACCTGACATTTGAGCATGCCCAACTTGACTCGACCTGTCAGATTGGGATGTTTGATGCCCGGATCCAAATTGATAAGTCAAGTTTAAAAGCCTGACCCAATTTAAGAAAAATTTGGGTTGGTAATGGACCAGACTGACCAGTTAACATCCCTAGACCCATAACCCATCCAATCAAAGTGCCCTTCCCTTTCCATACAGAGTTTGTATGAAGTGATCAATCAGATCACCAAAATGATTCATAGCTAATCTTAACCACACACATGACAACACACTACATAAATTTACATCCTAAGTTCAAAATTGTGAATCACCATTACCTCACAAACAAACGACCATAAATAATCCAATCAAGAGCCTGCAACAACTTTGTAGTTTTGGATGGTCTAGATCTTGAGAATATAAATGGGACATCATAGGGACAATTATTTTTTCCAAGTATCAGATATCTCAAAAGCCTAGCCCTAAAATTAGATGGTGCACATCTTTAAGGTCATTCTATTGAGATATATGTCACATGGAATGTCCATCACATGGTAAGATACATAATCTTTAGGTCCATTGTGTGAAAGATACAGGTGAGTAAAGATCGTCGTCATCTAATCTAAATAACTCAATGGGTTTTGTGAGTTTGAAACATTGGGGCAAAAAGTGGTCCTATAGGCGTGATTAGAGTTACCCAAATCATTTTCCCCTAAACTCCAAAGAACCAACTGCTACATAAATCCAAGTCTTAGACAAACAATCTATTCAAACATATAAAGGATAAGAAAAAATAATAAATAAGTAAATAAATAAATTAAAACAATCAGATGAGATTTCTCAAAACAAATCAAATAAAAAAATAGACTAGAGTAAAAAATATAACAATACCAAAGCAAAAATCAGTGGTTTCTGTGGCATAAAAAGTACCATAAACCCTAAAAATAATCAAATAAAATACTTTAAGGATGCATCTTATTGTTAAAATAGGGGAGAAATTTTCTGAGATTCAGATTCTTTGAGAACTTAAAGGAAAATAATATGATATAGCTTTGTGAGATTTTCTGAAAAAATTATGACATTTGGATAATTTATAAAATAGGGGAGAAATAATGCAACTTATTGTAGAAATTTTCAGAAATACTTTTGCAGAATTTTTCAGAAAAAATATAACATTGGATATTTTATAAAAAAAATATAATAATATTAAAATTTGATACAGTGAGATCCATCATTTGCACCCCTTCAGTTTGAAGGAAATCTGAGATAAGCGGGATGGGGATCGATCATTTTACGCACCTTTGTTTCCCAGAAATTCTGAGTTGGGCGGGTTTCGCCTGGATCGATCGTTGAAGAAAATTTGTGATCTTTGTCTTCAAGCTAGCTGAGCAGAAGTGAATGTGCGGTGAGAGTTTTGCGAGAGACGAAGAGGTCGCAGGACGAAGAGAGGGGATTTAGGAGGGATTGAGGGAAAATGAGGAAACGTGTGAGGGAAGGATGGTTTAGGAGGGAAACTCATTGGAGTTGAAAATGCATTGAGTTGGGCGCCTTTAATTGGCGTGCTGATTCATATCTGAAGTTAGTGGCGGTCAATATTCTAGTAGCCGGAAAAAACCCGCAAATCTTGTAGCGGTGATATAAGATGTGCCAGTAAGTGGACGCCGGTATAAGCCCACCATTTTGTAGTGATTGGATTACAGATCTAAAGAGAAGGAAAGTGCAGTTGAAAAAGAGGCTTACATTTCTCTAGTGTTTCCCCAACAATCCATCAAGCACTTCAAACCACTGTAGAGATTCATAATAAACATTAAAAAAATAAAATCAGCGGCACCTTTGGGTTTTTTTTTTTTTAAATCTAATTTAGTCTTAATAGATATTATAATTAGTGATAGCATACAATTTAATGAAATAACTATTTCCACAGCAATATTTACTATAAGCACACCAATTAATTAAAAAGAATGGCAGCATCCGACCATAATGTAGAATTGACGAAGCTCCAAAAAGCCCTGCAAACCGAAATAATGTAGAGCTGAGCATCCTAGTTTTAAATTGAATATTTTATCCCAAACTTTACATAGTTACCTGACATGGTTCAAACTTTTTCTTAATACCTAGCAGAATCAGAGACCCTCTACTTTTTGTGAAAAAAAAACGCCCCGCACGTTTTGTTCACTTTTTGTGAATGAAAAATGTCATTTATATAAAAGCATGTATGCATCTGTTTTTAAGTGAGACCGATCGTATTGTATGCGATGGTGATCAACCGATCGGTCTTGTACGCGACCTTATGGTCTTATTTGAGACCTTTGCGATCTCATATGACACCTCGTGGTCCTATATGAGACCTCTCAACTTTGCGATCTTATATGAGACCTTTGAGGTCTCGTATGAGATCACTTGGCCACAGTCTCATATAGGGCCGATCGATGCAACTTAAAGAAAATGTGCACATACACTTAATTAAAGGAAATTTTCACCCATTAAAATTAAAATAAAATTTTTTTAGAACAAGTAGAGGATCCCAAACCCTCTGGGGAAATAAGAAATAGATTAGACCCTATTGGGTTAAAAGTTTTGGACTTGCTGGGTAATTCGTCCTTTTAAATTTTGCCTCAAACCAACCTCCCGGTTCTCGACACATCAGGGTTTGGGCGTGGGCCAGACAAATCAGGTGGAGGCTTGTATCGGCAAGACATCTCATCCGAAAGGTTACATTTCACCCAGGCAATGGATGAAACCTATCCTGGAATTAGATACTGGACCCGACTGCCAGCCTTGGCACTCAGGTCCACCTCCTTCCGACAACCTTAGGGAATATGTAGATATTTTTGAATGCCAAATCAATGAAAGCTCAAAAGTATACTTTCACTGAATTATGTGCTTAAAAATATCTGGTCACTTCCAAAGGCTTGACCATTTGATAAGGAGATTGATCACCCGAGTGCTAAGGCAAGCACTTGGGTCAGGTACCTAACTCATATTTTATAGGGAAAATGCTACCTGATCGACATTTAAACACCAGAAGGTTTAAATGATCTTATACCACTAAAGTGAGACTTTTAATCTTACACCATTGAAGTGTGAGTATCATTAAGCCACGTGAACATCTGTGATCAATCTAAATTGTCCAAGTGGCAATCTATCGTTAAAACATGTCTTAGCCATTAAAACATGTCTTAACCCAAAGAAACATGCCTATACATGGATTGGAACCATCCAACTGATGAGCTTTAATATCAGTCATTGAAACTGAAAACAACGGTTAATATCAAAGTCCACAGACCGGATGGTTAAAATCTTTATAAAACACTATTTTTGGGCCTGTTGAACTTCAATCTATGATCTATCACTTTGACAGTACGGATCACCCACATCATATACCATGGATGGTGTACCATTATTTAAACACAATGTTGGTGTTTAAATGACGGTCAGGAGAGTCGGGCCCTATTTTAGACTATGGACCACATACTGAGGGTTTCAAAATCGAATATAATGCGAAATGAACTTACCAGTTTATAGATATCAGTGTAACATTTCATCTAATTTTTGCCTGTATAAAGCCAAATTCTGCATTTGAATACATGGCAAATGGTGTTAGTTGATACCTGAAATAGACCAATGGCAAAAGAGAAGGCTAGAGCAATTGGATTATAAAAGAGACAGCTTATGAAGGTTCGTAAGTGGACGATGGCATGAGGTTTGAACCCGTCATCTGAAAGAGTACCCGTCAGGCCAAGTGTATATAGCGAAACCCATGATTTGATGTTATTTACAAATATATCTCTGATCATAGTGGCTGGACTGAGAGGGGATGTGACAAATGTCATTTTACAACATCCGTAACAGCTATAAACCAAATGGAGTCGAAACAAGTGCAGGGAAGGAGAAGTCAGCTATAAGCAAGATGCGATGCTGTCAAGAGAAAGCATTCATCATTACTGTGATTCTGCCTCAATTTCCCTTATCAAATAAGAACGGTCGGTCGCATTGGAAAGATTATTAAAAGACATTTCAAACAAACCAAGCATCATGAAAATTTGATAAACTTAGTCGGGTGCTCTAAGAGGCCCGGATAGCCCGCCATCGAAAAAAAAGAAGAGGCCCGGATACCCTGTCATCGAAAAAAAGAGAGGCCCGGATACCTGGTCATCGAAAAAAAAGAATAAAATAATTGTAGATCCATTTCTAAGGGGTCAAGAGATTAGGAATGACATTTTGAGGCAGTTGGCGGAGTTTACAAAATTTTGGTAAGAGTATTAGCAAACCAAATAAAACTGCTCATGTCCAAGATTATCTCTCCATCGCAATCGGGTTTCGTAGTTTCGTTGCGGGAAGGCGGATTTTAGATGGTGTGGTGTATTCACTCGAGAGTCAAAGAGAAGAAACCGGGGCTAATATGTGAGTTGGATTTAGAGAAGGCATGTTAATTGGAATTTTCTTCTCTACATGCTTGAAAGAATGCGGTTCTGTGTTAAGTGGAGGAGATGAATAAAAGCTTGTATATCTTCGCCTTGGCTATTGGTGTTAATTAATGGATCCTCAATTGGCTTCTTTAAGTCATCTAGAGGGTTGCAGCAAGGCGATCCTCTATCACCTTCTCTTTTCGACTGCGCGGAAGAGGCCCTGAGTAAACTAATTGACAATGCAATGGCCAAAGATCTCATTCATGGATTTCAAACAAGTAGGATTTCAGATCAGATTTCACACATCCACTTTGCCGATGACACACTGCTGCTATGTGATGCTTCTAGAGCCGACCTGTTTAACATCAAATTAATTCTCCAGATTTTTGAACTCATATCAGGTCTGAAGTAAATCTTCTTAAGTCAAAACTAAATGGTGTTTGCCTGGAAAGGACGGAGGTAAGTACCTTTGCATCTTATTTGGGGTGTGATGTTGAGGACTTACCCCTAAACTACCTTGGTTTGCCTCTCGGATTGGGTAAACCTTCAAAGACGCTATGGACTCCAGCTTTTGGAAAGATTGGAAAGAAGGTTAGCCACATGGAAGGAGAATCTTTTCTCTTTCGAAGGAAGAATAACTCTAATTAAATCGGCGCTAACTTATATGCCGATTTATTTTCTTTCAATGGCCAATGGGGGTAGTGAATAGAATAGAAGGGATGATGAAAAGATTTCTGTGGTGCGGGAATATAGATGCCTCGAAAATCCATCTCATTAACTGGGATGTAGCATGCTTTTCTAAGGATGGGGGTTTGGGGATTAAAAAAAAAAACAGACGTTTTAATTAGGCTCTTCTTGGTAAATTGCTATGGCACATTGGCAACGAACCAGAATCTTGGTGGTCTAAGATTGTGTCCTCTAAGTATCGATGTGGAATGATAGAGCAAAGAGTAACTCTCTAAATATAGAACACTGTATAAATATTGTTGAATTTCTGCCCATAATTTTGTTCACCATTTAAGTACAAGGGACCTGTTCCAACAAACTTTTGGTTGGTTCTCACAGTGCCACATCTCCACATCCATGAGGAGGCTAGCTGGTTCAATGAACTATAAAATGGCCAAGATGGACTAACATGAACCTATTTAACAGTAAGCAACCAATATTCATTTCTGCATATAACTATGCAACTCACAAGGTTTTACATATTTTTCAATACCAAATCAGTGAATGGTCATAAGCATATGTCCCTGATTTATGTGCTCCCAAGTAGCTATACAACACAAGCTTTGACTATTTTTGAAGGAGATTGACCCGAATAGTTGTCGTAACTAGTTCTAAACTGAACCAATTTAGTGTTGGGTAAAATGACCTAAAGTGAAACAGTTTAGTTCAGTTTCAGAAGGAAGTCCAACTTAGAACTGATCTTTTTTTAACTAATTTTCATATAGAGCTCCTCTACCCAATGCTGTGAAAAGTTGAATTTTACATTTTGATAAATGTCAAAGCCCTAAAATCTGTAAAAGTCAGTTTCCTAGAGGATTTGAGAGTTGATAGGCTATTCATAAACTTGATAATCTTTATAATGTCAATGAAGAGGGTCAATCCCCTAAAAAAAAGAAAGATCATCCAGAAGGTCAACCTCCTAGGCAATCAAAGTGCAGCAATTAATTAGATGCCACAATTTCAAAATTAGTCTATTACGGTTCTAGGAAAGAACCAAAATTTCAAAATTAGCCACTACATTAAAAAAAACATGGAGTGCTAACAGTAGAAATAAAAGCATACCTCTTGTGTATCTCTGCTATTTTTTACAGGTTTGTTTTCATTGTTCTCTAGTATTATATGGCAGAACTGTGGATTTGGGATGTCCTTTATGATGTGCCACTTCACTGAGAAAAAACCATTCCACTTATCTTGTTGCCAAAAATCCATGTTCTTGGTGAAATCTACTGGACTAATCATCTCAGCTACACCACAGAACTAACCACTTGCGTTTACCTGAAATCAATCAATGAAAAAAGAAGATGAATGAGATAAAGAAAGCTAAATTTTTTATTCGAAGCAAGCTAAATTTTCCTTCAAAATTAAGGAAAATACATCAGATCAAGATGAGCAAGAAGCTCGAGAAGAGAAAGCAAAAATAGAGCCACTGAATGATGTATATGAGTGTCTGTGTGCACTCTGACACAAATCTGTGTTATAAATTAGATGAAACATACCGGTGCAGGGGGCTGCATGACAGGTGTGCCACCACGTGCATCTGTATCACTACAATGACGACAAGATTAATCATAAATAAATGAAAATGATTAAGCACCAAATTGACGGCCCCCAATTCAAAAGATGACAATAAAAATAAATAAATAAAACCTACTTCATGTAGTTTTAGAAATAAAGATCCTCGCGCACTTTCAAAGTCAAATCCATCATAAGGTCTGGGTGTTTCAGTTTCAGATGATTGTGTACAAACTCAGCAGCATGGAACAGGTTACTTTTCCGCGCGGAAAAGCTGATAGGCGATGACCCATATAACAAAGCTTCCCACAATTTGGCAACCGTTCACTGCATGTATTCTCATGGCAATAAGGACACGCTTTATATCCCTTAATGCTCCAACCTGAAATCATAGCATATCCTGGAAAGTCGCTAATTGTCCAAAGAAAGCCCGCTCGTAATTTGAAAACCTCCCTGTTTGATGAATCGTATGTTTCCAACCCTTCTTCCCATAATTCCTTTAGCTCATCTATTAGAGGCCTCAGGTATACATCGATGTCATTTCCAGGACTTGTCGGACCCGGTATAAGCAATGAGAGGATCATGTTCGGCTTCTTCAAGCACAACCAAGGGGGCAAATTATATGGGATAAGTACAACAGGCCATGTGCTGTGCGCAATACTCATTGTTCGGAATGGGTTGAAACCGTCACTTGCTAAACCCAATCTTATATTGCGATTTTCCTCTGCAAATGTTGGATTGATCTTGTCAAAGTGTTTCCATGTTGGAGAATCTGCAGGATGTCTTCACACCCCATCTTTAGTGCGTTTCTCATCGTGCCATCTCATGTCAGTTGCAGTTTTTGATGACAAATACAAACGTTGCAATCGTTGTTTTAAAGGGAAGTGATGAAGAATCTTTGCAGGAGTCTTCTTTTCATCCTCAATCTCATGATTTTTCCATCGCGATGTCCCACAGATGTCACATTTTTCTTTTTTCTCAGACTCCTTCCAGTACAACATACAATCGTAAAGGCATGCATCGATTTTATTGTAATTTAGTCCCAAGCCTGAAATAATCTTTTTGCTTTGTGAGAAGTTCTCCAGCAACGTCGATACTTTAGGCAAAACCTCCCTTAGTAAGTCAAGCAACAACGTAAAAGAGTTGTTGCTCCATCTACCAAGGGCCTTGATATGCCAAAGTTTCACAACGAAAGACAACGTCGTATGTGTGTTACATCCAGGATACAAGGGATTCCGCAAATCATGCGCATATTTGTAGAATTCAGAAGCACTAGCATTGGATACATCACTTTGTTCCTGCTCCAAACCATCTATGTTTTCATTTGGGTCCGGAAATCCAAAAGCATCTTGCACCATCCCCTTGATGTCATCAACCAAAACGTTCTCGTTGTCATCGGCTCTAATATCTACCACAGTTTCATGTCTAGGCAGTGGCCCTCTCTTCTCTTCGTGATAAGTTCATACAACATAACTTTTCATTATCCCGTTTATTACCAAATGCTCCTTCAATAAGTCGGGTTCTAAGTAAACACAATTACAGCATCTTGTACAAGGACACTTGAGCCTCCCATTGCAAGTAATTCCATGGGCTAAACCGTGATCGACAAATGCAGCCAACCCTTCGTCATACTCTCTAGAATATCTCGACTTTTTTACCCAACTCTTTTCCATCATATAAAAGTTTCAAACCCCTAAAAGTATAAGGAATGTACAGTTTAATATTTTTTAAAATGATAAAGGTTTATATTTCTTATACCATATTCATTAGTTTTGCCTATTCGAGAATATCAAGTCATTTAATTGTTCACATAATATGAGTTTAGAGTTTCTCTAAAAATTTCGACAGCATCTCCACGTAGTTCTTCAAATACGCAGACTTTTCATACTATTTTATACTTTTCATTATCCACAATGGACAATGAAAAATATAAAATAATATATGAAAGTACGTATCCGAAGAACAAAGGAGAAATATGTCGAAATCATTTGAGAAAACTCTAAAAATCATATTAGTGAACAACTAATGTACATGATATTCCCAAACTATCTATCTTCAGATAGATAAACCGAAAGGTTATATGTCAATAATTTGACATATAACTTTTCAGACGGGCACTTATTTTGTATGATGATATTCATATGTATTCAACTATATATTGACCATTAATCTATAACAAAAGTTATAGATTAATCAGCTGAATAATGAAAGGACGTGCAGACCACTTTACCGCTCATAATGTATGGATCACCCATCAAATAGAAACTCAAAGATAAATGAGATGTGAAAAAGCGTGATTTTCTAAGAAATCGAGCTAGTGAAAGTATAGTAATATTAACATGACATTTATCACAACTATATAATAAATCTAGTTTCATCTATGTAATAAAGAAAATTATAAATGTTAGCCAGAAGACCTACACTAAGATCCTTTGTCATTTGATGCTTTTTCAGTGAGAAGAAAATCCCTTGGGTAATTTCAATAACATAATAATAAGATAGTCCTTAAAAAAATTTAAAGTGTCTTGTTTCCTATAGCTCTAATTCTTGGTGAAGACTAAGAAAATAGAAAAAACAGCAAATATGCACATGCCACAAACAAAAATGAATGAGCTATATAAATGGGTGGGTGCTATTAAAGGTACCTTATTTGTATTGCAATAAGTTTTTGAAATTTTGTCTTCTGCATTACATCTTTTATACTATGAAGTGTGCATTAAATTCATGTTGTGACTAGCACGAGTCTCAATGCCGATAATCAGGTAGCCATGTCATAACCAGTTTAACCTTAAATGCAAGTTCTAAAAAGTATCAACTGAAAAATACATTTTTAAATCCTTAACTCATGTGGCAGGCTTACTTAAAATTTTTAACATGTTTGATGATTCATATCCATAACAGACATGATTACATATACATTTGGCACCGCTGACGATTCATGACAATCAATTAATATTGTGGGAGCTTAATATTTTTGGGTATCTTTCAAGTCACTCATTTTTTTAGGAAAGGTCTTTATATAAGAAAAAAATGATGAAATTCAATACCATCCAACGATCTACAATTAAGCTACTTAAGATCTGCAACCAAACACAGTACCACACTGATGTTCTTTGTGCTAGAGCAGAGACCTGCCCTTTGCCTTCAAAGAGCAATCCCAAAAACAGCCTAAGATGTCCCTTCATTTTTTTCTTCCTATATACATTCTATTTTTTTTTTCAATTTTATTTTTCTTTAGGGTGCCGCTGTATTAAAATCTTTAGAAATTGGCATGCCAAATATCTATACACCTTGACACTTGGCACCCTTGCCACGAGTCTAGGTGACACTAACAGGATAGACTTGATATGTATGTCGGATCTAAAGGTATCACCTAGTTGGATCAATCTATTGGGTTTCTCTGAGTTGTAAATGTGGTTTGTAGTTGGTCACAGGGGGGCAAATGGGCCTGGTCCAGCTGGCTTCAGGTTTGATTTTTTAGCGGGTATAAATGGGCCAGGCTCGGGCAAGGAATTTCTTACCCACTAAAAAATTAGATCAGAAGCCAGCTTAGCCAGCCCCATTTTCACCCCTATGACCAACTATAAAATGCATCTACATGTCCGATAAATCCAATAGTAGATTAGTCCTGTAGCATGGAACCTCTAGACCCAAACATATTTATGTGAGAATTTTCTCTTCTGTAGTTGTAAATGCTCAACCCTCTGGTCCTTGTTACTGTTTTGTGCTAGGATTTTATACCCTTTTAGTAAAATTTTCTTTTCTGCAGTTGTATACGCTCAGGTCTCTGGTCTTTATTATTGTTTTGAGGCATTTTCCTTGCTTAATACTGGCCTAAATTTATTAGTTCTTCCTATATATGCTTAGATTTAATTTAGTTCTTGTGATCGTCTTTTTCCAACTTTAGTTTTTGTTTGATCTGTTTTTCCTTTATAATTAGTAAAACTATCAACTAATGATCATACTTCAATGGGTAACAGCTCATGGTTTCATCTGTAGATTCATAAGAATGTGGAAATCCATGCTGATCTTCCATCAAAAGCAGTTCCAAGCTATAGTAGAAAGTAACATTCATAACCTCGTCACAAACACTAGGAACGATAGAGGTGCGAGCTTGAGTGCTACCATGGAACTCGAGTTGGACGTCCTGAATTGGTGCTTCTGTTTCAACAAATGGATCAGCACCCAATTAAGCTACTTAAGATCTGCAACCAAACACAGTACCACATTGAAGTTCTCTGCAATGAAAATTGCAGATTGCTGAAACACATAGCCACTAGTCAGAGATTGTGATGTCCAGTTGTTGTTGCCTATTGTTTAACAGGTGTGTTGCTGTCCATCCAACCCTCCCATATGTTCTGTCATCATCTGATGACATGCTTATAAAGCTCTGGGATTGGGAGAAGGGGTGGATATGTACTCAGATTTTTGGTGCACAATCTAGCTGCCCTCACAGACTTTAGCAAACAATTGACATTAGCAGCCAAAGACTGCAAAAGGGAAATATATAAGAATTATATGGATTCAGAGCCCCCAAGAAAGCATATCCTAGGGTCCCTCTCGGCCAGGTTGACACATGACTTGAACCACCATTAGGTCACCAAGTTCAGTCCTCATATCAAAGGTTCAATCACGATTTTCCCACTCGTTCACCCAAAAAAAGGTCACAATCATGCATCATTCCAATTGGATAAATCTAGTTACCTTCTGAAACAGCTAGAGAATGATCACGAGGGATAGGAAGAAAATTAGATGAAGTTGAAAATGGATGTCTGAAACATTAAAATAGAACTGAGGGTGAAAGGTCCAATGACATATAGGATACAACACTAGAAGAACCCATACAGTTATATGAATTTAGGCGAGAACTAGCAAAATTTCTGTCTTAGGACCATTGGCTGATTTTGTAAGGTCATATTCAGGTTGGTTGAGGGCAAGTGTCTTAGCAACTGAGCTAAAAGATCCCATTAGATTCAAGTTGCTTCTCTATTAGACTGCATATCATTCCTTGGGAAGGGAATATCCCCACCAAACAGAAAGCATCTAATTATGAAAAAAATAAAAATAAAAATAAAAATAAAATTATGAAACATTATTTTATCTAGGCACCTAAGCCCAGCCTAGGCACCAAAGAGCCCAATCTTTGAAGAAATTGAAACACCATTCTACAGTAAGCGAGGGTCGAAGTAAAGGCAAGGAAGAATCCCTCACCTCGACTAGATAGACTCGCCCAAGAGAGCTTAGTCAAGCCTAGTGGTGCAGAGGGTCGAAGTCAACCAGCCAGGATCAACTAGTCAATCAACTCGAATATTCCGAACCCACCCTAATCAAGTAAAAACTAGAAAACTACCCTCATTCTGTTTTTCCCTTCGCTTTGTGGCCTTGTGGGGGATTGATAAACTACCTTCATTTTATTAACTCAAGGTTGATGAGTGACCATTTTAACATTGTGCTGTTACTTCATATGCTAGAGCAGTGCCTATTCAACTACATGAAAATGAATGTTATATCAAGGTTCACAAAATTCGAGGCAATGAGGAAGCTCCATCAATAAGTATACTAGGGAATTCTATTGATTAGTTACCCAGAATCATATGGTGGAGACTAATGAGCAACTTGTGGTGTGATATGTTGGAGAGTTGCATCAAAGATTCCAAGACATCCTCAACCTCCATGATTTTTGGTCCATTTTGAATTCACATCAGTGTGCTCTTTTTCAACGAAAAATAGTTTATTCGGGGAAGATAAGCAGTAAATCTGACCAGCAACTTAATCTAAACTGTGCACGAAAATTAACACTACCTGGTGAGTGGTTTGATTATGATGCACCTTGCTGGAAATTCCAGCACTGCACGGATGATAGCCCCTATCCAAGCTTAAAAAATTATGGGAATCATTGCTTGGTCAAAGTCTTCTAAGTGTGAGGAGGGAGCCTGGACATAGAGCAAACAAGTGCCAAAAAAGGGTGGGTCATGTAGGGAAGCAACTTTTGATTGATGATGGTGAACTGAGTAAATATCAATTGTGTTAGGTTTTTTATCAGTATCAAGTATGAAGATAAAGTGCGGTGTGATGTCGTGGTCATGGATTCATGCCATATTTTGGTTGGTAGACCTTGATAATACGATCATAAAGTTGTGCATGACAAGCGTAAAAATACATACTTTTGTTATGAAAAATGTTAAGATTGTTTTCGCCCCAACTAAGGACACTTGGCCTAAATTTATAACTGGGGAGGGTGCCAATCTTCTTGCACTTTCCAAACTCATCGATGCTCTTAAGAAAACGGTTGTTGTGTGTGCTTTAGTGTGAAAAGATGAGAATGATCTCAGTTCTGTCCCAACTGTAGTTCGATCCCCATTAGATGAGTTTTCGACCCCTTTAAATGAGTTCTCATATGTGTGATATGCAACATCTCATAGATTTGATCCCTAGAGAAGTCTGTACAGAGTAAGACCATACTGAGGAGAGTATGAGCCATTGTGCAGTTTTGACACTTTTGATTGCAAAGAAAGACAATACTTGGAGAATGTGTGTGGATGGTAGTGCAATAAATTTAATCATTGTGAAGTTTCTTTTTCCAATTCCTAGGTTGGAATGTTGGATGACAAACTTGAGCAGTTATTGGGGTCGAAAGCACTTTCAAAGTTGGACTTGAAGAGCGGATATCATTAAATTTGCATAAGGCCTGGCGATGAATGGAATACCTGTTTTAAGACTTGTGAAGGCTTATATGAGTGGTGATTCCTTTTGGGTTGTCTAATGCCCCAATCACATTTATGAGGGTCATGAATCTTGTGCTAAAACCCTTTGTTGGTTGATGCGTTGTGGTGTATTTTGCTGATACACTTGTTTATAGTGCTAATATCAATCTACACTAGCAAAAAATTCTAGATGTGTGTACTTACAGAGGAAAAATTCTATGCCAACTTGAAGAAGTGTTGCTTGATGGCTTACCATGTCCTATTTTAAGGATTTGTGATCTCTAGTGATGGAGTTGCTACTGAAGAATCAGAAATACGAATTTTTGTCATGTCTCTAAGAAATAAACTAATCAAAATTGCACCAACTTTTACCAAATTTCTCTAGTAAGTCTGCAAATAGAGGGACTGCAAAGTAGTTGGTGGGATGTGAAACCCAACTGAATTTCAACATGAAGTTGATTGGATCCATTATGTGGTTGGCTCTTTTAGGATAAGAAGAATCTGCACTTATCGAAATTGACTTTCTGACCAGATATTCTTTCATACCTCAAGGAAGGTTTTTATGTCAGATAAGGGTTTTTGTCCATTTTTTGGTCAAAATGGCCATTTCGATAAGAGCAGCTTAGGCTTTAACACTTCCCACAAATTTCTTCAGTCCCTCTATTTGGTGATAGACTTACTAGAGAAATTTGTCGGATGTTGGTGGAAAAATTTTGAGCTAGGTATCATTATTGTCAAATGGTGGAAAGCTAATACTTCTGAAATGTCTCACCAAGCATGCCGGTCTACCTGCTCTAGATTCTTCCTTTCCCAAAGACAATCACTTAAGAGATTGAGGAAGTTTTGTTTCTAACTCTTTTTGGGGTTTGGTTGAAGGATTGAACAAAACTCACTGGATCTATTTGGACAAGATCTCTGAACCTAAATGTGAAGGTATATTAGGAGGGGATGATAAAATTGGCCTAGAAAGTAATTACCCGAAACTCTGTTTTTTGGCTAATAATTTAAGGTCAAAGAACCTCTATACAAACTAACCTTAGTTAGCTTTACTTTTGGCTGGTGATTCTACCATACGGAGGTTTGTCTGTAAGAACTTTGTAAAAGTCATCTAGAATAGCCATTGGTTAAAACTCTCACTTGAGAGATGGTCAGATTTGGGTCCCTTCTTTGCTCTCTGCTTAGTGAGATCAGTTCATGATAAACTCTTATCTGAAATTTTGGCCCATGAAAGTTGGGATCGTGATAAAGTGTTGGAGGTGGCTGGGGCTTATTGTTGCAATCTAATTTAACAAGAGAACCCGAGGGCCCTTAAGGAATATAAAATCATTCGACAAGCATAGAGCTCAAGCGTGTTCAATACTGAAACAGCTTGGGAAATAGTAAGCAGGAGAAATTGCTTGAGTGAATGGAAAGTACTGGATTCAAGAGCAGAATGGAATGTTAAAGCCAAAGCTGAGGATGGCAAAAGATGAAGAAGACTGGCTAAGGCATTTGGGAATATGATCCATGTTCAAGTTCCTAAGATTTATATGATTAAATGGCTTCCTTCCACTACAAAAGAAAAAAAGACTATTAATTGCCGCTATTAACAAAAAAACTGCCTCTGATACCCTTCCGCTAATAGTCTTAATAGTGTTTTTATTAATAGCGGCACTTTTTGGCTGCAAAAAACTGCCGCTAATAGTCTTATTTTTTGTAGTGTTCCACACATACAGATCTCAAGCTGATTACTGATGGCACAGCAAGAGGGAACACAAGACTTGCAGCTACTGGTGGCATCTTACAGAATCATAAGACTATTAGAATTAGTATAAGCACCTATATTTAACTAATATGCATCAATTAACCACCAAACTTCTCCAACATAGATTATGAAATTAGAATTAGTAAGCATGCAGTAACAACCAAGATTGCATCACACGATAAATCTCAATCATCATCAACATCTGCACAGATAGATGAGTGGAGTAATAAGAACGAATAAAATTATGAACGATTCCAGGACATTTGAGAGTGGTACCTATGGAGGAGAAATCTCAATCATCATTTTTTTTTTTAACATATGTAACTATTTTTCATTGTATTTTAATCCTATTTATAGTACATTTCACACGTTTTTCTTACGTAAATAGACTAAGTACAGGTAATTAGTCATAATCGGAATATCTGAACTACTCAAACAGAGCATCCACATATGATGCTCTGATTTTTCCATTTACAAATGCCTAGAAATGAAAAAAAAAATGTAAATAAAAACCAAAACAGATCAATAATTTTTACACGAAAAAATCAGATCAGTGAGTATTTTGCCATGTAAAAAAGTTCTACTAATTCTAAACAAATTGCAAACAAATTCAAAATCGAAATTCAAAACAGATCAGTAAATTCGAAATGCAGCTTGAATGAAAATTGAAATTGAACCACACCTTAGATCTGAACTTTGTCTGACTCACACCATAGATCTGAATTTTGTCTACTCAAATTTAAGCAAATAAACGAACGATCCCTATCAAATCCGATTCAAACTGTTGGCTTGAGATCCCTACCAAATCAGACGAACGATCTAATTAGATTGACCAAAACTTAAGCCAAAGTAAAAGGGAAATTACCTAGAAAGCAAAAAAAATCTAGAATTCGACCTTCCACACTGTAGATTTTTGGCTCCAAATCTTGATTTCGATCTGCCAACCCTATCCAAATGCCAAACTTGGATCTCCAAACCTCTGATTCCTCTCAAACCTTAGTTCTCTGCGTCAAACCTCACGATAAAAATCAAACAGATTTCAGAGAGCTTGTTTGGATTATAGGGGACGGAAGTTAGATCTACAGACCTGGATTTGTCTCAAACCCTAGCTCTCTGCTTCAAACTATTAAGAGATCTCTACGTTGGAGCTCAAACGAAGGCTCTAAGGTATCGACAGATCGAAAATGAAGTTGGGCTGAGATGATGAATCTGATTGCAGATTTAAGAGAGCGGGAGATTGGAGAAAGAGATCAGACAGAAAAATTGGGAGATCGATTAGAGATTCACCATTTCAAAGAGATTAGACAGAAAAATTGGGAGAACGAAGGAGAGAAAGGGTTTCGCTGGGGTTTTCTTCTCGGAGATCAGAGCGATTCACCTCGCGACGAGCTGCAGGAATAAAATGGTTAGCGTTGCCTATTTATAAGAGAGGCTGAGTTAAGTTATTTGCAGCCACAAAAAGTATAACGACTTAACCAAAGACTAAACTAGATCTTTTGGAGCCGGCTCTCAGACTTTTTGAGACCGTTTTTCAAATAGTCTCTTAAGGTTCCACCTTCTTATTGATGAAGTGAACCTTAGGTAGAACAACTCTATATGTTATTTTATCTAAGGAGACGACTACAGCCGTCCCTAATAAATGGATTCGAGACGGCCTTTGAAATGAGATCGTCTCTAATAAATGGTTATTGGAGACGGCTTCGAAAAGCCGTCTCCAATACTGGTCTCTAGAAGTCCTTTTTTTTGTAGTGACCGTTTAATGGCAGGGGAATATATAAAGGAAACGTAAAAGCATGGGTGCCATGTAAATAGGCATAAGTGAAGGTTTTATGCAATTTCAGCATAACACTAGGGTATTTGCAAAAAATCCATTTAAAATAGATAGCCTAAAGGGAAACATTTTCATCAAAACTCAAAAGTTAATCAATTAGTCATTAAATTTAGTTGAAAGCACACTTCCACATTCTTCACATCCCTAAAATCATTTAAAAGTAGCTTTCGTCGGACTCAATGGCTAAAGGAAGTTTTGGATATCTCGGTTCATCGTTCATTAATTGGGTTAATATTTTACCGTAAGCCACTCTTATGGCTACATTCTCAAGACAAAAAAGAATATCGTATAAGCGAGTGGACCCAGTCTCAAACCCAATTATGATTCGACTCAGACCTAACCTTTTTTTCTTGTTGGGTAGGGTCTAGATATTGTTTGATCCAGACCCGAACTCATAACCGAAATGGGTACATAATTTTTTAATTAGACCTGCCTGGGAACCAACCCGATTCCAAGTGGGCCGGGTCTGGTACACGTACCCTTGACCCTGACCCGACCCTAACCATTTTCAACCCTAGTTTGAGGCCACTTGGTGGTCGGGCTTTCAATGGGTCGGGCTCAGCCGTAAAACCTGACCTGGTCCGCCTGTCTTGGTTCGAAATTAGGCTCAAATAAAAGGCCGAGCTCGAATGCATCCGAGCTGTACCCAGCCTGATTTTGAATCTGTGCCGGGTTTGGGCTTAGTTTTTAAGATAAAATAATTAGGTCCCTCAAAGCCTGGTTCGAACCTGGCCCGACCCGATAAAGCCTTATTATTTTAAGGGAAAAGGCCGGGTTGGCTTGAATCCGTCCCAGCCCGAACCCAATTCAATTCAGGTTTGGACCTAAATGAAAAGCCCGAGCTGAAAAGACTCAGGCCGAGCCCAACCCTAATTGCTATCGGAGCCGGGAGCGGCCTAGGGTTTGCTGTTGGAAATAGTCAGGCTGGTAAAAAACCCAGCTCTACCCATCCCGACCGACCCTTTGACGGCCCTACTTGGTAAAATTTAACAAATGTGTTAGTGGGCTTCTCATCCATAAATAATCCACAAACCATGCTTTTTAATTGATGTAGCAAACATTTTTGACCAATTCAAGTCACCTACTGTTAGCCTAAAAACGATTCACATTGGAGGATCTGAACCATTCAATCCAAGCAGTAGCCTAAAAACGATTCACATTGGAGGATTTGAACCATTCAATCCAAGCAGTTTTAATATGGGCCATTGTTGATATCTTCAATTTGATCTAAGCAGTTTAAATATAGGCTACTCTTCATATTTAACTACATCATTCATGATTATCCATATAGCATTATCTCATTTATTTGAGTTGACTTTACAAATCTTTTTTGTCTACTTGTTTATAATAAGTTTTAAGACATTACAATCCTTTGTGTCACTTCTCATTGCTTCTCTCCAAGTCTTCAATGGTGTTTGTCCTTTCATACAACCTTATGCTTGTAACGTCTCAACGTTTTGTATAGGGTTTACTTTTGGCCTCCAATAGACATATCTATTTGATTCTCCGCCATCCATTTCATCCACAATGAAGCTCAACTAAAGAAAGCATGGTCAAGAAGAAAAACAACCATTAACCTTAAAGTTTTAGTTTTTAAAAGATTTTATTAAAAAGTCGAACCGATTGCACAAGGCTGTTGCTTTTAGTAGGGTCTCGAAGAGGTAGATGGTAGGTAGCCTTAACCCCAATTTTGAGAGGTTGACTCTAAGACTTGAACCCACGACATATCGCTTTGAGCATAAGATATTTGTCATTGCACAAAGGTCCGACCTATTTCTTATTAAAATTCTTATTATTTCTCTTAAAACTTCAAACAAAAGAAGAGCGGAGTTTCGTGCTAAGAAAGAGTAGAGCTTCCACCACAGGGCAAGACTGTCTTCCAAAGCTATTATAGTAAGTACGCTCACTTTTTTTTATTGGTATACAATATCTAACACCCTGAGTGCTAGAGCTTCTACACCATAAAGTATCATCATAAGATGATACACAATATCTAACACCCTACTGAGTGCTAGATCATAGGCACATTGGGAGCGCTTCCTTCCTCCAACAGGGATAGCCTCCAGTACGTACTTGCTGTCTATTTTACCTTCACTAACACTAGAAAAATTTTGCTGTGGTTAATCCGGATTGGTGCAAAAGCACTTTCCACCATTGAGGGAGCGTAGAGAAAATCTCTAAGCCGGAATGTATTTTCCCCTTTGCCATATATATATATATATGTATGACATGACAAGAATAGAGTACTAAATTCACCATCTGGATGCAAATTAGAACCTAAAGAGAGAAATCTATGAGCATGTGGCACTAGATGATTTTTTATTTATCCTCCAATATATCTTGTTTACTAAAATTGTATTCCATGTATTCCATCTTTATTTTACTAATTACCCAACCTCTTAACTCTAAGAGTTTTTTTTCATAATTCCAACTTATCATTTATTTCCGTCTTTGTTAGGCAATTAGTATAACATTATCTGCAAATAATATACACTAATTACTATCCTCTAATACATATCTTGGATAAACTCGATATACAAGTTTGAGATGCATTTATTTATCAATATCCACCAGAATATCATGATGATCCTAAGGCATGTGCACAACACCAATATAGAAAGCACTGCATCATGGAGTGCGTGCCTAAAAGGACCTTCCACTCATTACTGATATCCTCCCCTAATAATGGGAGTGAACAGTAGCAAACTTATTGGTATCCAAGAGAAAGAACTTTGGAATGGATTAACTTACTCCATAAAGCACCTTGATCTAAGAACCGGAGCGACTTGTTACGGGGTCGCACTTCCGCAACCTCAGTCTCATGCGGCACCTAACGCACGCTTCGCTAGGTCAGCCTACTTTTGACACCAACAGTCACGGGGTATCCTTCAACGCGCTTTTAACCCACGCGGTGCTTCGCTACCGCGTGCAACGAAGCCAACCCATCTACACATCAGCTCTGATACCACCCGCCTAGAGGACGGGAACTCCCCCAACTTGGTTACCTCTATTTCATGGCCTACCATTCGACTTATCGTGCCCCTTACGACACGCCATCTACACCACTGTGCTAAACTTGGCCTGCTCAAGCTTCACCCGGTGCACTGCACTAGTACGTCGCTCGCCTGCCGAACCAAACCCACAGCATTGTGCCTCGTGCTCGCGTGCTCAACTGAGTCCCACACAGCCTGCCTTCATATGCGTTTCGAATTACTAGCACACATTTATCCTTAGCCCACATGCTGTCGTGCTCAACTGAGTCCCACGCAGTGCCTTAGTGTTCTCACGCGAGGTTGCCCAGCCGTATGCACCGCGACGCGTAGTCTGGAGCCATACTTCAACCTCACCCAGGTTCCACACGACATCGCTGCGTCGACGTCTTAGGCCCACCATTTCAGGCCTAGGAGACACTTGCACCCCCTCTGGCAACGCAAGGCCCCGTGTGCGAGGGAATAGCTCTCTAGCTCCCTTCCCCTATATAAGGGTAAAACAGTCATTCAGTCAGAATGGCAGGAGAACCTCAAACCCCTTGGTTTGAAATACTGCAACACCTCCTGCATCGCTAGCCCACCTTGGCTATGTCGCATCCGTGTCGTGACCGTGACGCTTCGCGTCCTACCCTCATGCGACTGTGTCGCGTCCTCGCAGCGCGACCACGTTGCCAGGCCCACTTGGCCCCATGTCGTGTGCCCTCCTGGCACCACATGTCGTGCCACACGCACCATACTGCAAGCTCGAGTATTGGCCCCGTCACATCTTCCACCACTCCATAAATGTCAGCGTCCTCGTTGACGCATGATCATAGTGAACTGACCCTGCCAACTCCTCACAGCTTGTTCGCATCTCATTTCTAGTTCTTAGGTCCGCACCTTCCCACTAGCTCCCCACTGTCACCCTGGTCGGGTCAACTTGGTTCTGCTGTCACAAGGCCCTCACCTGTTAACTAGCTCAGGGATGTCGCGTGTCCTCTTGACACCAGATCGCGTGCCTCCGCACCAATTGTTCAAGGATGTCGCTTGTCGTCTTGACACCACATCGCGTGCCACTGCACCAATTATTCATGGATGTCGCGTGCCCTCTTGACACCACATCGCGTGCCTCCGCACCAATTTGCTCAATAGCATCATCGCTTCTGGATTGAACTTGGCTCTGATACCAAAATATCCCGGGTCGCACTTCCGCAACCTCAGTCCCGTGCGACACCTAACGCACGCTTCGCTAGGTCAGCCTACTTTTGACACCAACAGTCGTGGGGCATCCTTCGACATGCTTTTAACCCACGCGGTGCTTCGCTATCGGGTGCAACGAAGCCAACCCATCTACACATCAGCTCTGATACCACCCGCCTAGAGGACGGGAACTCCCCCAACATGGTTACCTCTGTCTATTTCACGGCCTACCATTCGACTTATCGTGCCCCTTACGATACACCATCTGCACCACTGTACTAAACTTGGCCTGCTCAAGCTTCACCCGGTGCACTGCACTAGTACCTCGCTCGCCTGCCGTACTAAGCCCACAGTATTATGCCTCGCGCTTGCGTGCTCAACTGAGTCCCACGCAGCCTGCCTTCATGTGCGTTCCGAATTACTAGCACACGTTCATCCTTAGCCCACATGCTATCGTGCTCAATTGAGTCCCACGTAGCGCCTTGGTGTTCTCACGCGAGGTTGCCCAACCGTATGCACTGTGACGCGTAGTCCGGAGCCATACTTCAACCTCACCCGGGTTCCACACGGCATCGCTGCGTCGACGTCCTAAGCCCACCCTTTCAGGCCTAGGAGACACTTGCGCCCCCTCTGGCAATGCAAGGCCCCGTGTGCGGAGAAATAGCTCTCTAGCTCCCTTCCCCTATATAAGGGTAAAACAGTCATTCAGCCAGAATGGCAGGAGAACCTCAAACCCCTTGGTTTGACATACCGCAATGCCTCCTGCATCGCTAGCCCACCTTGGCTATGTCGCGTCCGTGTCGCGACCGTGACGCTCCGCGTCCTACCCTCATGCGACCGTGTCGCGTCCTCGCAGCGCGACCACGTCGCCAGGCCCACTTGGCCCCATGTCGCGTGCCCTCCTGGCACCACATGTCGTGCCACACGCACCATGCTGCAAGCTCGAGTATTGGCCTCGTCACAGACTTCCCAAGTAGGGCTCTAGTCATCAGTTGAGCACGTTTAATACCCAAACCCCATGTTTCTAAGGCACATGATGTTACAATTGACAAGGTGGATCTTGTTTTACCATTATCTCTGCTCAATAGAAATTAAGTATCTCAAGATAGACTCCATTCTATACACAACGAAGGCATGACATTTATAAAGTGAGTCACAAGGTTAGAGAGTGAGTCTACCACCAATCACTACAAAAAAAATGACTTTTGGAGATGATTATTAGAGACGGCTTTTTGAAGCCGTCTCTAATAACCATTTATTAAAGACAACCATTCAAAAGCCGTCTGGGATGCTTTTATTAGAAACGGGTAAAGCCGTCTCCCTATATAAAATAACATATAGAGACGATCATGACCGTCTCCATAAGGTTCATTTCATGTACAAGTAGGGGGAAACTTTAGAGACAACATGAAAATGGTCTCTTAAAAGTCTTGTTAACACCAATGGAGACGACTTCAAGCGGTCTCCGTCACTATGTTAGCGTTGGTACTTCTAGTTTTAGTGATGAAGCCCCTTACCTAATCCCTATATAATAGCTTGCAAGTTGTTTACCCAATGCCTATATAACAGCTTTGGCACAACTATTCCATCGCTGTGCCCGCGCCCAATTTTTTTTTTTTCTCTCGTTCTTCCTGTCTCGGAGAGCGATTCTTTTTCACCAATTACAGATCAACGTACTTATTCCCAATCTCAGATCGGTGAACTCCATGCTCCGATCTCCAAATTTCTCAATCACAGATCGTGAATTGGCTCCCAATATCCAGATTTCTCAATTGGAGTTATGATTTAGGCATTTTCAGAGTCAAAACTGTGTATTAAAAAGGTAGATCTTTGAATTTTTTTGATTTGAAGCGTACTAAATTCCTCTCACCCAATCCTAAATTCCTCCCGCCCAAACCTAAATTCCTCTAGCTCAAACTCTAAATTCCTCTCACCCAACCCTAAATTTGTCTCCCTCAACCCTAAATTCGTCTCCCCCAAACCCTAAGTTTCGACTATGATTTTAATTTAGGGTTTTATGTCGATTTTGCTTCATCTCAGCTCGAATTTCATCGTATTTCGATCGTCTGTGATGTATAAACGAAAGTGAACAACAACAAGTATGAATGCAGAGTTTGGGATTTGAAGCTCAAGAGTTGAGACGGGCCTGATGCCATATTCATTGGTGCCTATGATGGGCACAGAGGACCCGACGCCTCTCGTTTCGTCTCCAATCACATGTTCCTCCATCTCATGAGTGAGTTTAAATTTCCGTTTTTTTGTTATTTTATTTTTTACAAACCTTGTTAGTTTTTAATGATTATCATTTATGTCCTATGCTATGAATCTCCGGGGATTTAATTTGATTTATGTTCTTAATGTGCTATGTGTGGGATGAATAGTTCGTTTATTTTTATTTTATGTTTTTTTTTGTTGATTTTTATTATGAGTTTTTGAAGATTTTGTATTTGGAATTTGAGCAAAATATGTAAAATGGAGCTTCGTAGTAATTGAATCGACTACAGATTTGGTCAAAAAATGAGGAATTTTGTGTTTGGTCATTTTTGTTTCATTATTTGTGTCGAATTTGATTTTGGTTCATCAAGCAATCCATACAAAATCTGACCAGGTTCAGCGGTTGATATAGATTCTCGTTGATATAGATTCTCTGTGACTTCGTAGGCCGAATCAATTCGCCCTCACTAGTATGTTTTGGTAATTTTTGTTTCCAAGTACTCCAATCTCTATGACTGTGTTCATTCAGGGGTTCTCAAGAGCAACAAGCTCAGTCAAATCAACTGGAGATTCCTACAAGATCTATGTATCCTTCGACGGTCACTAGCTCAAATATCATTAAGTTACACTTTCTAGGTGCATACAAAAGGCTAGAGCAAGAAGTAGTGAAATGATCTCATATTTGTTCAATAGGATCAACATTTGAAAAAGCATTTCCTAGAATGCAAAGATGTTGGCCTAATGTCCTCTTGATTGTCCTAAAAGATATAGATGATTGTAACGAGTAGATTAGAGCATAAGAAGGGAACAGTAATCAGGTCTTTGACCGAGAGGATCTCAGTATCTCACACAATTGGATTTGGATATGAAGGTCAGAACCTCCACAAATCACTAGTGGCAAATGAATTAGTCACAGCGATGAGGAACCCTACAACTTTAGATGTCGATAGAATAATTCTGTGTGGAGGTTGTGATTTTAACGTTGTTGACAGAAAGTGAAAAAAAGAAATGAGATATTTTAATTGTTTAAGACTCGCTGTTTAAGTGTTTAAATTGTTGGTATTTGAGTGTAGTAATCTCTACTGATGGTTCATGGTTGTTTTTCTCATTTTCTTTTATATGGCTGTAGTTTTGTATTTGGTAAATGAATGATAAGTCATTAATATGTGTGTGAATGTCTGTATTTATGTATGTAATTATGAAACGTCAGCTTTTTTGAGGCACTGACCTCCCTAGCGCGACCACTAAAACCCTTCTTTTACATACCTACACATATAATTATATGAATACATTTCATTTTCGACTCTAAGATGAACCCCGACCAAAGACCATCGGTGAGAATTGACAAGAATTTGGTTGGTCCAGGCTCACCAACACCAAAGCAGCATTAGGGGCCGGCCCAAGCCCCTTTTTGATATATAATTTCATATACATTAGTTTACTATTTTATTAAACTAATAATTCCCCCTCTTCTCTATCTTCTTAGTTACCTTATTCAAATATTCAAAATCTTTGTGCTCAATCACACCCACCATCAATAGTTTTAGAAGAGGTGTGCACTTGCCTTCGAAAGCTTGAATGGGTTTGGCATGGAGAGACGGATATTGATAGCCTAAAATCACTACAAAAAAACTTTTTATTGGAGATGGATATTGGAGACAGCTTTTGAAAACTGTCTCCAATGACCTTCGATTAGAGACGGCCTTTTCAAAAGCCGTCTCCAATAATTGCATTCGAGACTGCTTTAGCCGTCCCCCTATATAAAATGACATATAGAGAAGGCTTTGACCATCTCCATATATCTCTGGTGGGTGAAACCTTTATGGATGACTTGAAAGGCCATCTCTAAAAGTCTCCTTCAGGTCAATAGAGACAACTTAAAGGCTTGAAATTCATCTCTCAAATGCACACCAAAATACCATATGGGTAGTATTATATGCACCTACTTTTTTTGTGAAGCATGTATATTTTTTCCTTTGCTACCCTGGGATTTATATCCTTTGCTAACTGGGCATGTGCCAATTTGGGGCACACATGTTCCCTTGGGATTAGTCAGGTGCTCTAAGAGACACCCAGCTGGTTATCCGAAAAAATGGTCATTCTAAATCTAGAGGGACCTTCTCTGGAATATCATTCAAAAGAAACACAAAGAAACTCAGTTTTCTGTCAATAGGTCGGGTGACCAGATACCTGACCCACCCGACCAAGAATTTTTACCGGGTCCGGCACATATACTTGGTAAACATGGCCCATCTGGCAGGGAAGGGCAGGAGACATCCCACCCGACCCCATATTTTATATATATAAATCATGGAAAATAGTGGTTTTTACCAGGTCGAGTCGGGTTTTCAGGTCAGGCATTGGGTAGAGTAAGGTGGGTGCACCAGTGCGTCGGGCATATGCCATTTTCCCACTTGGCAACCACAATTTTGGTCCCACCCGACCCGTTGACAGCCCTAAGGCCCCTAAACAAGACTTCTAATTTTTTGTGGCTGCTCTTGAGGTTTTGAGTCTCTGTTTACTATTGGTATTAATCTTTTTAGACATCTTCACTGCTGCTGGTAGCTGAATATTAAAATTGAGATATTACTGCTGGTGTTATGTAATTCTTGGCTGCTGTTTTGAAGTTACATGATTACTGTTTGTCCTCGTTGTTTCTTCAGATTTACCAGTGTCTGTAAGTAATTTTCAGTTGTTTAATGCTGTTTTGAACTGTGTTTTTACACATATATTAGAAACACGAGTCACTGGTTTATACTGGCACTATACAATCTTCTTTATATATGTATGTCAGGTATCATGTTCATTAAACTATTGTGATATCAGGGGCTGTTTTGGCTGTGCTTTTACACAGTAGGTGAAATTTTACAGTGTAAGCCTTTGAGATTGATTTATGCGTAATATTAAGGCCATGTTTTTTATCAAAAGAAAAAAGAACAAAAGAAAGGTAGGGAAAAACCGAAAGAAAGAGGTCAACCTTCTATTGTTTTTTTGAAGGTTAAGGAAACTGGTAATTAGTTGTTGCAAAAACTACATGATTTTTTGCTCTCAAACTTAAGTGTAGAAACTGAAAATTAGTTGTCATTGGTATTGTAGAATCTTTCACCTTAGAGAGATGGAAGAGGCCCTCCAAAGGACTTATTAATGTGAAATTATGTCACAGCTCTATGGATAAATAGGCAGGCTGGGAGTTTTGTGGCTAATAAGGATGGCAATTGAATGTTGAAATATGCTTTTGAGGTTCTTTTGTAACCAGGTGATGGTCTATTGAAACCTCATAAAATTTCCCAAAGCTTTTTACTAGGTCTCCTATAGTGAAAGGAACTCTTTCAAATGTTATTAGATCCACTTTTTTGTGGGGAATTAGCCCTGCAGAGATTTGTGGGCATCTTGGAAGAAATCCATGACCTATGCTTTCGCACTGATTCATCGAGAGGCTATGAGAGGACTGATTCCTAGGCTGAGGATGCCATCATTTGATTGTCTCCAACGATTCAGGATTCTCTTCCTCGTAATTTACTTTGTGGTGCTATTCTCTACAATGTGTTTTCTGCTATATATTTCTCGGTATCGTTTAAATTTTCTGAAAAAAATAAATATTACCCAGACATTTCTATGAAGTTTTTTGTTGACATAGGTTGATGACTTGATCATCTTTCCTTCAGGTGGTAACATGCATTGCCCATTCTTTATATTGTTTATTGTCTTCTGTGGTTGACCTTTTTCTTTTAGCATAGTATAAGAAGAACTTAGTGAATTTAATGTTTTGTTGAAGATTATTTTTGGAATCGCTTCAATTTTATTTCATATGGGCATAGAGGTAAGGTAGTTACTTATTCCGTTCTTTTCTATCTGTTTGTGTAGGACACGTTTTACCCTTAAAAAGGATGGTGTAGTCTTAAATTTAGTTCCCCCTCCCACAAAAGTTTACAACCTTATCTTTGGTCGTACATGGGTTGATTCACCAGGGGATATGATCATGACAAACCTGACTACGGGGGACAAAGTCGTGTTATACTTCCAACCATGTGGCTGGTTTGGGTATGGCTATATATGTCTTCCTTTAATTTTTCCAGCAATGTACATATTTAAAGGTTTTTTTATGTCTTATAACTGGTGCAAGTTTGATAGCACTGTAGCATTTGAATAAGAGAATTGTTGGAACAGAGTAGAACGAATAGGTTGCTCTAGGTGATATGGAAGGGGATGTTTAGACATTTGTTTGGCTTTATATGCTAATTTTTAATTGAATTATGACTTGAGAACTGGAGACTAGGAGTTGAAATTTTGATTAAACTATTACTAAATTTTATAAGTTGTTTAAAAACGTTTTCTTCTTGTGTTCTAATTAATATTTTTGCCTAACCAATGTGTGGTTTGTTGTGGTGTCTTAAAGTGGAATCTCTTTTCCCTCAAATTCGTCGGCCCCTCTCACTCCCCTAAATCTCTCTCTCGCTCAAACCCATTTTCTCTATAAACCCTAAATTGCTCTCTCCCAGTTAGATCCCTAAATTGCTATCACCCACCCCTAAGATCCCTCCGATTAGGTGTTTGTTGCCCCAAAACAGTTCGATTTTGACGGCTCTGCTATTAATACTTGTTGTCTACTCCTTCTCTTCTCAATTTCTCCCCATCGAATCCTATTTAGTTCCTATCTCATTTCAGTAAATCATTTCAGCAATTTCTAGGTATGATTTGATATGAAAACCTCGTTTTAATTGCTAACGATTGATTTCTCGTTGATGTTTAGGTTTTTTTTTTTTTTCGTCTTGCTTTTGCACACACTTAAAACCATCATATTGAATTGCAGATTGAAAATGATATGGTTGAACGGATTTGTAGCAATCAATCTTATCAATATCTATCTTCTACAGATTTGCATGACCCATATCTAAGGATGTCAGCTTTTGACAAGATTAATGGGGTAAAAGGCCCTTCATAATCTAGATATTCTTGGTTAGGGCTTTTATATTTGTCATTAAGGTTTTCTTTCAGATCTTGTTGAGGAATTGAAATTGGTGGCTATTTGCATCCGGATAAGGAAAGGCATTCTCATCATCTGCAATTGATTCATAAATCATTTTTTATTTCTCAGGTAGCGGGATCTTTTTTGTAGTGACAAAAGCTGATGTGGTTCAAATTATACTGCCAAAGATTTAAGGTACTATTTTACCAAAATATATACATTTTTGGATTGAATTTTTATTCCTTTTGCTTGCTTAAGATTCACTTGTGCCAGTTGTGTTAAGAACCGACAAGCAATTTATATAGGTTTTTTGTTAAGCAGTGAGCTATGTATTACAAGCTATATTCTTTTGTATCTAGGTTCTATGTGTCATTCCCAAATTAAAAGTTTGTAGCCACTGAAATTCATTCTATATTCATGGTTTCCATTTTATCAAAGGTTGATTCACATGGCTCACCATTCCATTGGTACAATTTGCCAAGCCAAGTTATTATGGCTGTGTTTAGGATTGGTCTTTGGAGCCAAAGAGCAGCCCCATTTAAAAGAGCAGGTTTAATTTATTTTTTTAAATAGTATATATATATATATATATATATATATATATATATGTGTGTGTGTGTGTGTGTGTGTGTGTGTGTGTGTGTGTGTGTGTGTTGCATAAATGTGAGTACAGCAGACAACATTCAAGTACCCTTGGACAGATCAAGCTACACCATGTGGCTCAAATTTTGAGGTAGTGGCTCAGATCAAGCTACACCATGTGGCTCAAGTTACACTCTACGTAATAAACCTAACATGACATGTAGAACAAGAAAGCATTGCATAGCCTGGCTCGAACCATAGTGGGCTTTTAAGAGCTCAGTTTGTTCTTTTTGTTTTAATAAGGCTACGGAGCTTTGAATGATAGCTGGAGATATTCAAGAGAGATTCAACTTTCAGGAGAAACACTCTTCCTCCAAACAAGGATAAAAAATTTGGGGGAAATGACTGAAATTTTGGTCCAAATTATCGGTTTTGGTCCTCACTGAAACGATAATTTGGACCGAAATTTCGGTCATATTTTGTATGGGTTTCAAAATTTCGGCTGAAATTTCAGTCAAATTATCGGTTTTCGGCCGAAATTTCGATCCAAATTTTTCGTTTCGATCATGCCCGAAACCGAAATTTTGATCCTTGCCTCCGAATCTAACATTATGTTCAGACTCTTCATTTTAAACGCTAACCTCAACGCATATTCTTTATGCAAAACACCAATTGGAAGGCCAATCTCTAGGGTCCAAATTCACACTAACATTGAGTGTACACAGGTTTCAATGCTTTTTAGAATTGTGCATGTCTTAAAGTCCACTCACTACAAAGCTGACGAGGCATCAGCTCATGCTATACAATGAGCTGTGGGCTAATTATAGACAACTTCTGGCTTTAGGGAACTTTACCCAAAATCTCTTGCTAGAAGGTAAACTCCCTTAGGTAAGCCCTATCAATGTATCAATAGATATTTAGTCTACAAACACACCCCAGCACCCTCCTTCCATAACATTTTACCATCTTCTCATTTTGATGGGAGACCAATTTGAAAGTTTAATAATAAGCACAAACTCCTAGAGTAAATCAGAGAAGCCTCCATAAAGATATTTCTAGGCAACTTGCAAGTCTTGCATTCCTGCTTTTCTAAGTTTCGAAAATGCCACAAGAGTAGTATGCTGAAGGATCATTGGGAGCAACTCTATTAACAAGTTCTGTTGCGATTTCAACAGCAGGGAAGAAGTTCCAGGAGGTGATAGTGTTTCGAAGCTTTGTTAGGAGAGGCTCACAATGAATTCTAAAAAGCTGAGTGGAGAAGAGCGGAAGACCCAGGTACCTCATAGGAAAAGGTCCACACCCAAATTACCACCAATATGTTATAGGAATTACAGATCTATGTTTTTTCATGAATTTAAGCACTAGGTTTAATTTGCTACAGGTTTAAAATTAAAAAGCTACAAGTTTAAAATGACCATATATGGGGAAAATTTCCCCCTTTTTTTATTAAAAAAAACTCTTTACCAGCGGTTTAAAACTACCGGGAACTACATTTATTATAAATATAATGTCCATGGCATTATATAGTTTTTGTGTCTCTCTCATAGTTTCTCCTTAGTGGCTGTCTTTTATTTTATTTTTATCAATATATTGTTGTTTTTTATTTTGTTTTTATCTTTTTCACTCAAAGCTCTTTCTAGGTTTCCCCTATTTCTCAAGCATCTGTTACCCACACAAATAATTTTTATGACGCCCTAATGTAACTTCCTATGAAAGTTTTGCCTGGTGTCTTGTTTTTATGTTTTCTTTTGATAAGAGCGTATGGAATATTGACAGGGTTAAGGTATGTTGATACTACAAATGGTGATGTACAAGAATTGCTATTCAGTTATGCTCTCTACTTTCTGAATGAGGTATGACCATTCTGGATGCAATACACTAAGCATACAGAAGTATATGGGTATAATATATTGGTTGAAGGGGGAGATAACTCCATAATTAAATCTTTCCAATACCTTTAGTTTCATAAGTTTTCTAAATCTCATGGTTCCTATATGTTTTGAAGGCTATGAACAGATGGTGCTTTTGTCAAGTATTGGTTCCTGCATAATGATGCATGTTTTAATATAATTTGTTGTGTTATTAAATTGGGTTTTTATTATTCTATCCTGCCAGGTTATGGCAGGCTCCAAACATCTTCCCACATTTCGATTATTGAGATATCTACGTAGTCGAAATTCTGTCGATGGGCATGCTAGTTATGGAATCCAGATGGCTGTAAGTTTGTTTACATTTACTTTAAACATTATGATGTTAGCTTCTTAATCTTGATAGACATTGCTTTTATGCTAGCATATGAAAGTTGAGAAGGTTTTGCTGGCATGATATGCCTTAATCTGTATAAATTTTGGGCTAAAAATTTAAAATGAGTTCACGGCTGTTTGTTGTGATTATGCATTAGCGTCTGAAACAGTTGGAGTTGGTAATAGGTGTTTAGACATTAGCACCTGGGATGGCGTTTCAGTCATATATGTAACTCATGTTTAGCCCTTTTATATCACTCTGCAGACTACCCTTTTATCAGCCGAAATGTTTCAGTTTCGGTCCCTAAATCCAAGTGTTGGCTGAAGGTACATGCACCAAATCCAAGTACTAGTATTTTAATTTCTATGTTTAATCTTGGAGTTCATCCCCTTTCAAATTAATATGAGAACCATACTGACTTTACTTTGATTGCCTGTTCTAAACAATCTTATGCAGCTATGCCATGTTACTGATTGATAAAAGGGATCAAGAGATCCATTTTGTGCGTAAGAAGCAAGAGGTTAGGTCTGTATCCTACCCACCTGTCCTAGCTCTCAATAAACAATAGATCTTGAGACCATGATCTTACCATCAGATGGTCAGTTTTTTATTCCACGTGTCACAGATGTCAAAAAAATGCCTTAAAATCATGTTTGATGGTACGGGCTACTTTTTGGGTATTAGTGCACATGTAATAAAAAACTCATCGCCTGATGGTAACGCTCAGAGTTTGAAGATCCATTGCGTGGCAGATCGGTGTGAAAAAGGATATCCATCGTTTGATTTCAAGTAGTTAATATGTTTCAAGGCGTTTCAGATGTTGGTGCCTTCAGAACAGGTGTTGGCGCGAACAGAGGTACCCTTAAGAATTATATCCGTGATTGATCTCTCTTGGTTGCAGCTTGCTCTTAATTTTCTGTTAATTCTTCTCTTGGTTGCAACTAGCACTTAATTTTTAGTTTTCGTCAACCTTATTTGGGTTATCTTTCTTCGACTATTAGTTACTGAAGGATCAATCATGTGGGAGTTGAATTAGGTGTGCTATATCAACTTTTTTTAAGCTTAATTAATAATGTCAACTCAAATCTTAATCAGATTTTACCCGAGCAGAGCTGGTTGAGTTGGTTCGATCATGCAGCAAGCGTAGGGTGTGATTCAGAGAGCAAGCTCTCCTAATAGAATTGATGAATATGCTCTTTAATGCCGAAACATATAGGTAACAAATTATCTCTCTACTTGATTATCTGGTCTGTTTTACTGTAAAGTGATGCTAAAAGGCCAATCCTACCTTTTGCAGGGCTGCGCATTATGATCAAGTTCGAGATCAATATGTCAAAATATGTTATGCCTGCTTCTTTTGTAACACTGTAGCAAAAAAAAATGGGAGTCATTACTTGTACACATAAATTTGTTGTAAATGAAATTGCGGTGTTGTGAATTAAAATTTACTTTTCTGAATGAGCTTTGAGCATGCTAATGTGTTTATGCTAATGTGAATGAAAATGTGAGTATATGAGTGCAGGTTATGAATTTTAATAAGAAAAAAAAAATGCAGGTCATAGATGTGTACTGCTAGGAAATATGGTTATTGGAGCAAAAAAATTAAAAAGCATTAAATTTTTTTTATTGGAGATCACTTATTGGAGACGGCTTTAAGCCGTCTCCAATAACATCAGATCACTTATTGAAGACGGCCAAAAGCTGTCTCCAATAACAAGAGGTGACTTATTAGAGACGACTTTAAGGTGTCACCAACATATCTTTGGAGACGGCTTCTGGCCGTCTCTAATAACCTTGATTATTAGAGACGGCCCCCATTTGGTCTCCAAAGACAATGGAGACGAGACTATTTGAGACTGCATGAAAGACGTCTCCAATATTATTGGAGACGGCTTAGACACCTTTGGAGACGGCCAAAAGCCGTCTCCAATAATCACTTTTTTTGTAGTGAATGGAAAGGCAAGACATTGATTAGGTTACATGCAGATTTAGATGGCTTGTGGATAGAAAGAGGCTATATGATATATTTAGTGGGAAAGGAGGACTTCGAGCAACCAAAGTAGTCAATGCAATAAGAATGATTGGTATCTAGATACCTATAAGGGAATCATTGACTTGTCTGTTATTGTGTATTATAATTATATTAAATTGAAATCTTAACCTATTACAAGCGCACAATGAAAATTATAGTACTAGCATTAGGATCGTTCCCACGAGGAAGTGATTATCTAAGTTTTCTCTATTTATATCTTCTATTCAAATCCTTATTTTAAAAACATCTATTTATCTTTAAGAGTTCCTATTCTACTGGAAAAATATGAATAAAGAATGATTTTATAAACTAAAGTACATAAAAATAAATCCTAATCCTCCTTCTTCAGATTAAGGTCGTCAATCTCAATCTTCAGCTATCGGATATTTATGAAAATAAGCAGTACTGTTACACCATATTTCTAGTCTCCTAGCATTAATCGTCAATCAAGTCTAAGATCCTATCAATACAGATTTAATCTAATCAATAATTAATCAGAAATTTGGGTCATCAATCAAACTCTAGCAAACTGAAGATGGAAAAGTAAAAATCGTCACACTAATCTGCAAAGTCTAACCTAAGTCGTCAATTCAAATCAAAACTTGGAGATGTTTATAAAACAAATAAATCTAAACTAGAAAGCAAATAAATATATCTTTTACCCCTCAGTTGCAATCGTCACTTGCTCATGAGAAATTACATATATCTATACTAATCTTCAGCACTCAATTGCAGTCGTCAATTGCTCTTGAGAAACCTCTGATTTCTAAACTATTCTAATTAGTATACACTACTTGATCGGAAGAAAATCCAACCTCATATGTCAATTGATACTGAAATTCTTCGATGCTTATTCCTATGCCGAGCCCTCTTATTTATAGATCATAAGAGGTCGGTTTACAGAGACCTAATTCTAATAAAAGAAACTACTAAAAATAAAAGTATCCTAATATAACTCTAATTCCTAATTTCATCTTTCCTTACTTCCTTTAGTTGATGCGCTTCTAGAGTATTCTTTACTGAGCAGTAGTAAAGTCCTTCGAAATATCAATCTTCATCAATTTTCTCAGATCCGTGATCCACAGAACTTCTAATTATATAGATCTTCTAATTCTGAATATGGCGGTGACAATTTTCACTAACGTGATTAGCAACAGCAATAAGGAGGAGAGCTTTAGATAATCGTTCTTTTTCTAGAAAATTGTTAATCACGATTTTTTGTTTTTCATAGCTTCTTCATAGTTAACGATTTTCTATATTACGCTTTATCGCTTTTCTCTTTTTTTTTTTCTCTCTTGAAGAATCGTAAATTATGATTTTCTTACTTTCAGTAGCGGCAAATCGTTTTTTTCGCTCGGTCGTCTTTCTAATTGCCTTTTGAGTTTATTTTGATAAAGATTAGCACTTAGGATCTAATTTACTGCTTATCTCTAATAATTATATATCAATAACTCGTTAGTAGCAAACTATGGCCTAGCATCACTAGGTTAAGGGTAATAAAATGATAAATTATGTGACTGGTCACACCCCTAAACTTAAGTTTTGCTAGTCTCTAGCAAATAAGGAAACATAAAATATTTAAAACTTAAATTTAAATGCCACTTTCGTAGGGAGCACGATTGCATTTAGTAGATACAACAAGCCTTTAAACTCCTAGGTGATCCCTAGTGGAGGAGTAGTAGTCTCCTGAAGGTATTCAGTGAAGTTACCTACAAACTTCAAATATTTTTGAATTTTTTAAAATATTTTTCAAAACTAAAAATTTAAAATAAAGTAATTAGTCAGTCATTATATGTTCATCATTTTCAAAACTTTTTAAATCTTTTATCCTTAGCTTTTCATTATCATAATCATCCTTCACCAGAACTCAACAATTTCAATTCAGTATAGCGTGGAGTGTGCATATCAGTGAAGAGTTTATTTATCATAAATTTTTTTAAACTGCAGTTTTTAAAAATTATCTTCATCCAAACTCTCACTTATTGGCATACTCTAAAAAATAATTAAAATTTTTTGGTTATCTCGATATATAAGTTCATGAAATTCAAAGGACAATCAATTAGAGAAGTAAATCTCATGAAAAGATAATCAATTCTGTTCTTATGATTCCCTTATTTATTCATAGTATCTATTTCACATATCTCTACTAGACTCATATTTTTGTAAATCGTAAATCTCAAAGGTCTTTCCTTCGGCTTGTAAGGTTTAAAAAAAAAGGTAAAGAGGATTCAAAATTATTTCTGAGAATTTCAGCTCTTCTTTTTCTTATCTTCTTCTACTATTTTTCAGCTTCAATAAGTATCCATAAATCGGATATCTTCTTCTCATTTCTTTTTCTTTTGTAAATCCCATTTTTCTTCAGTTGGAAGCTTTTTTCTTCTCTTTCTTTTTTTTTTTTTTTTTTTTTTCACATAATCGTCTTTTACGAGTTTTCTATTTCTTTTCTTTTCTTTTCCCATATTTTTATTTATTTGTATTTCCTTTTGCTTGTACCCTTTTTAGCAAATCCTTTATCTGTTAACTCATACTCCTTCCACTCCCTTTTCTCCCCTTCTTTTATATTCTAAATTTCTCAGAAATTGTAAGGGTTAAGGATAGAAAGCTTTAGGCAGTACATATAGTTAAAAGTTTATAAATTATGGTATAGCGAAATGTAGGCTTCAGGCTTCTAATATGGGTTCAAATGGTAAAATGTTATGAGATTTTGGCTTTTTGACTCTGGTTAAATAAAAGATGGTCTTTAGTCATTTTCGTAATTTACTAATATAGATGTCTTATTGCTTTTATATACTTAATAGACAGTTTTAAACACATAAACCATCATCATCACAAAATATATTAATTCTAAGTTCAGTAGTATGAGATTTCACATAGCAGAGAAGTTCAAAGAAACTTAAGCATGAATAAAAATAGTCTCTCTCTCTCAGGATAAAAGAAGAAATAGGCTCTATAGCTCACTGGTTACATGAATTTGAAACTATAATCTAAAATTTTTTGTAGTTCATATTAATCTTATAGTTTCAAACATTCTCTGATACAGTATTCTAGAGATGCTTTACTTTGAATTGTAACTATTTTTATTTTTATTTTCGAACTACTACTTTGATGGATTGCTAAGAATTTCATATTTTTATATTTTCTTTTATAAATAGTATATAATGATTCACTAAAAAAATATTAAAATTTTAAAATTTTAAAATTTTAAAATTTTTACGAAAAAGAAAACTAAACTAATGTGATGTATCCTCGCAAACTTAAATAGGACAATGTCCTCATTGTGAAAAACAAGGGACATATAAAAAAAAAAAAATTTCGTAAATTATTGATCAACTGATTATGAACCGAAAAAAATCTGATACCAGATATATACTCTCCCCCAAACTTGAGAGAAAATATTTACGGCTAATGCTCGCTGTTTCAATAACAAAAATGTTAGAAATAAAAAAATGTTAGTAACAAAAATAAAGAAAATAATGGAACATTTTTCATATGAGCTAAGTACAACAATATTGAAAGAAAACTAATTACATCGAATAAAAATCCTAGGAAGAATCTAGACACACACTAAACTAAGACATTGGCAGCAATGCTTGAGAGAAGGGTTCTTCGATAAGGATCCATCCTCGGCTTTTTCAAAAATGTTGTCGCTCATAACAAAAAGATGGGTTCACACCTCAGAAGTAGGTGCGTCCAATAGAAAAGAAAAACGGTTAAAAAGATTTAGGGGGTTGTTGGGAAGATGAAGTGGGGGGTGGAGGAGGTGGTAGGGAAGTGAAGAGGATGATAATTTCATTAATTATTCGCCTTCTTTCGTAGAGAATCTTCGAGAGTTCTTCCTCATGGCGTAGGAGGAGGCGAGTGAATGCTTCAGTGAATTCAGACCAATTTGATGGGTTCGCCATTAAGACTTTTGAAAGTAGAAGAAGGATGAAAAGGAATGGAGTGAAAATGCTTGGTTGTGATTTCTTATTTATAGGCAATTTGAGATTTGAACAGTCACCATAAATGAAAGTTGTGGGCGGCGTAGAAGAATGTAACCGGTTGGTATATCCATTAATGGTAAGGGACGTGTCTGTGCAGCGTGAATTGAGGCGATGCTTTGTTATCGGAGATTGTGTCCATGCGATAACTCGGTGCTCGGTTAATTTACACTAGCATTAATTAATCGTAAGCACTACGATGGTATAATAAGTAGGAGAAATTGTAGTCACTATGATTTTTCGTATCTTCTTACTAAGTATTCTCATAGTACATCTACAGGTTTTATAAAATTGCTACGGATGTGTCGGTAGCATGATGGTTGCTCATGAGTTTAAGTCTGTGCCCATTATTGGTCACTTACCTTGTGTTCAAAAAGGGATTTAAAATCACACAATTAAAGGATCTATTGGTTGCACACACCAAGGCAAGCAGACATATAGACCTGTAAGTATTCAGGGTCTGTTGTAGTAAGTTTTAAAGGAGGGTAAGTAAGGGTATGTCCACAGGGAAATGTGACTGAAAATTAGGCAAATCTCCAGATCTAAAGTAGATTTGACACCCTTCCTAATTGCTAAAACAACAAAAGAAAGAGGAGAGGTCTAAGGGTTTGTCACTTTTAAACTAAACTATAAAAAATAATTAAAATTGCAGAAATGGATCCAGAGTATAACTCTTGTAGTGAAGGGAAATTTAAAATAGAAAATGGGAAGAAGCAGCTTAGAGTTTGGTCTTACTGCAATTGGATTGAGCTGTCAGGGTTACAGAGAGTTTAAAGTCCATTAATTCCTCATCTGGCTATAGGCACAGCTGCAGGGTAGAAGAATCTGATCTAGGCTAGAGATTTGGCTTGATCTTAAGGCTATGATCTGTCCACTTCAATGGTCACAGATCATCCAATAGATTCACTCCATTCTCATGCTTCCATTAGAACATTATAACCACTACAAATGCTGCAATTGTTAGGCACAGACACAGGCAATTACAGGAATATCAGATCTAGGGAGATCAAATGGCATCCAAGAGGTCTAGCAGTTAAGTGGGTGAGCTATTCCCATCTACACAAAGCCAATCGAGCACCAAATGAAACTAGAGGAATTATAGATCTAATTACAGTAGTTAAACAAACATTACATTGAATTAAACTATCCATATAATGAAATGCCCTCAGATTTGCAGTCTATGCAACATCCAACCCTCAATAACACTCTCAGCTTTCCCCAATTATAGACTAAACCTCCCTCTTTGCTGCACCAAAGAAATTAGCCAACCATGGTTGGGCTAAAAGGAAGAATAGAGAATTTCGATGCAAGCTCTGATCTCCAGAATTGATCCCCCTTTTCTGGCGGCTTCCCTTCCTTTTATAGCTTTCATCCTCTACCTTAGATCCATTTTCCCCGCCAATTACAGCTTTGAGAATAATCCTATTATTCCCTCCTTTATTCTCCTTCCAGAAGGCTCTTTCAGTTAGTTAGAGTTGGGGGAGAGCACGTGGGTCTGTTAGGGTTTCCCAGGGCACTTCTAGAGACTTCGTGTCGGTCACCAGAGTGCCTCAGATTGCATACAGCAGGTCACCAACTTGCAGCGTGTGCACAACAGCTTTTTTGAGAAGTCCTTCAGTCGATTTCGATAGGTTCCTGAGGCTTTTGACAGGTTCCAAATAGGCCTTCTGTTCCTTTCGCTAGGATTCAGGATCCTTTCGATAGGTTCCAATAGGTTGGGCTGAGAATAAAGCTCCAGCATCCGCAGCTTTCATCTGGTGTGTTCGACACGTTGGGGGCTCCTTTCCACAGGTTTGGCTTTTGCTCACTTCATTTTGACAAGTTGATCTATGCGCAATGAGTTTCGATAGCTTTGCTTCTAGTTTCTGTCGACAGGTTCCATCAGCTTTCGATAGGTTCACCAACTGAGCTGCAACAACCATTCAATAAGTGGCATTTGCGCGATAGGTTCCAGGATCCTTTCGACAGGATCTCTTTAAGCTCCAGGGGAGCTTTCGATAGGATGCTTCCTGCTTGCTTTCAATTGCCCGATAGGTTCTGGATCCTATCGAATACTCTGATCTCCACGACTTCTTCCTTTTCAGCCTTCAGATCCTATCGATAGGTTGCAATAACCTATCGACAGGTTGTTTTCATCCTATTTTTCCTTCTTTAGCGTTGCTTTGCTATTGTTGCATGTCCCAAGTGGGAATTGGTGTGGAGCCCTTTTGTGTGCCATAGTTGGGTCAGAGCTGTAGTGAGAGATGGACCTTCTTGTGGAGCACTTTTGGGTAGATTTCTGCACTATGACTGCTTTTCATTGCTATCTACAAAACATGCTCAACATGCACTTGTTAGTCTATTCACAGGTCTTTCAAAGGTTAGGTTAAAGGGTGAAAAATGGCATTTTTCACTGATTAACACCCATTAACCTTAAAAGTGCGACTGTCTCTAGGGTCCTGATTAGTAACAACTCCGTGAGGGAATGTTTCTATGACATTAAAAGGTTCATCCCAACGACTTCGTAACTTTCCCGGGAATAGTTTTAACCTTGAATTATATAACCAAACTTGTTGGCCTGACTTAAAACTTTTTCTCAAAATATTTTTGTCATGAATTGCTTTAGTTTTGGCCTTGTAAATTCGAGCATTTTGATAGGCATCATTTCAGATTTCTTCTAACTCATTAAGTTCGAGTTTCCTCTACTCACCAGATACGGTCAGGTCAAAATTAAGTGTTTTGATTACCCAGAAAGCTCTATATTCCAATTCGACAGGTAAGTGATAAGCGTTACCATACACTAGTCGGAAATGGGACATACCAATAGGCGTTTTATAGGTTGTTCTATATGCCCATAGAGCATCATGCAGTCTTAGGAACCACTTTTTTCTATTAGGTCTAACAGTTCTTTCTAATATTTTCTTTATTTCGCGGTTAGAAACTTCCACTTGCTTGCTGGTTTGGGGGTGATAAGGAGTTGCAATATTGTGTGTAACTCTATATTTCTTGAGTAAACTCTCAAAATATCAGTTACAAAAATGACTGCTCCCGTCACTGATAATAGCACGTGGGGTTCCAAACCGTGCGAATATGTTATCCCTAATAAAAGTGACTACCACCTTATGATCATTAGTCCTTGTGGTTGATGCTTCGATCCATTTGGATATGTAGTCAACGGCTACAAGAATGTATATATGATCGTGCGAGGGTGGGAATGGCCCCATAAAATCTATTCCCCATATGTCAAAAGGTTCTGCGACCAAGATCGGTTGCAGGGTCATCATGTTCCTTCGGACATGGCTCCTGATTGCTGACAATGATTGCAGCCTGAAAAAAATGATGGGCATCTTTGAATAGCGATGGCCAATAAAATCCTTACTGTAGTACATTGGCAGCCATTTTCTTTCCATCGAAATGGCCCCCACAGGCATATGTGTGGCAAGATTGTAGACTATTGTGGGTGTCATTGTCGGGCACACATTTTCGTATTATTTGGTCTGAGCATATTTTAAATAGGTCTGGGTCCTCCCAAATATAATATTTGACATTAGCAAAGAAAATATATTTATCGTGATTAAACCAATATGGGAGAATCTTACCTGTTGGCAAATAATTTACGGTATTTGCATACCAAGGAACTGCTGCTTGGATGGAGAAAAGTTGTTCGTCTAGGAAGGGATCATGGAGAGGTTCTTTACTGATGGTTTTAGGTATATCGATTCTAGACAGATGGTCTGCCTGTGACAGCCCGGATTTTCCTGACATTTTTTTTTATTTTACCAATAAGGAAAAACCCGGACCGTCGGGTTGCAGAACATGATCCGAAGTACAGTGAACATGATACAACCACTATATGCGAAAATTAAAATAATTAATTCATATGACAGAATAGGATAATTCTATACTAATATAAAATATGGTCTAACAAAAATAAAACCACCAACAATGGCCGACCATCACCTAAACAGTGGTGAACAAGCATATACATCGAATTCTAATTATACCACTCTACAAAAGTTTGGACCTGCCAAATCCAACCGTAAAGATCCTAGACTAAGTCGAGTAAGACTCCTCCAGACTAAGAAAGAAGATATGACTCAAGCGCTGGATCCAAATCGAGACTTGCAACCTGTGACGTATAGTCGAGGGGTGAGCTACCATCAAAGCTTAGTAAGGGAAACTCAAGAACAATTACATTCTATCATATGCCTTCATAGATTCAAATGTCATAAATCAGAAAACATTTTTCACGTTAAAACAGGGGTTTATTCTCAAGCTTTTTTCACATAAAAAAAAAAGCTGGCTTTCATCTTTCAGACGAAAAATTGCTTTTAGGAAACATTTTATGCTAAAAGCTGAACCTGATTTCCAAGGCAAGTTTATGTCAAAACACATTTGAAATTTTAGTTCAAAGGACTAATTTGAAGGCAATTCCATGATGAAAAATAAACTCATTTCGAAAACATTTATCGAAAAGCGGAAATCAAAGTGCGGAAGCATTTCATGCCAAAATGAGATTAATGCCAAGTTCGTGTTTGAGTTCGTGTTCGAATTTTATGTTCAAGTTCATGTTCGAGTCGGAGTTTGGATCGTGTGCATGTAATCTGCCCATAGCGGTCCACAACAGTATGATCAATCCACCCATAGCGGTCCACAATTGTACAATTAATCCGCCCATAGCGGCCCACTGATGCACGTATAATCCGTCCACAGCGGCCCATAAGGCACACATACAATCTGCCCATAGCGGTCCACATCAATTTGTCTGATTTTGTTGTTCGATTCATATATACACACATGCCTTACGGATTCGATTCACGGATATCCCGCCGTGCCAATTCGATTCACGGGTGTAATCGCCATGTCGGTTTGACTCACGGATATCCTGTCGTGCCAGTTCGATTCACGGATGCCGGTTCGATTCTCGGGTGTAACCGCCTTGCCGGTTCGATTCACGGATATCCCGCCATGCCGGTTCGATTCATATTCATGTATATGTCATATAGGTTCGATTCACGAGTTCTTATGTCACATTTGGATGTAAAGTTCATGTCCAAGGTTCGTAGTTCGATACAAGGACAATTTCAAGGATTCGATATTTCACAGGTTTCAAAACGAGTTCTTAATTAAAAGTCGGTTTTCTACATCTATTCTAGTGATCACATTTGAAGCTTAAAATCAATAATGCATGTAAAATTCATGTTTCGAGGCTCAAGACTTTCAATACTAACCATATACAAAATTTCAAAAGTACATTTGATTTCATTTCAAAACAAAACATGATTTTGATTCAACATTTTGAAAGTCACACCTATGCATTTTTGCAAATATCCCGACAAAAATCAAATTTCTAATAGTCAAAAGCATTACCAATATTCAAATTAAACACATCATGTGAATCTATGGATTCAAGTAAAAAAATGTCATTGATTGAGAAAATTTTCCCCTACCTCGATTGGGAAATCACGCTAGGTCATGTAAAATGGTGCAAAAATCCTCATGGATGCTCCCAAACCTTAACCTACATCATGAAGCATTTGTACACATACATTTTAATAACTATGTATCACACATGTCAAAATTCTTAAAGTTTTCTCAAAACTAGGGCGAAAAGGACAAGTTCGCGTAAATGTAAGACCATGTAAAATTTTTTCCTACTTGCTCCTAACTTTTTACCTAAAAAACATTTGATTCATAAATTTATTATTTCATAAAAGTTGTAGGGCTCGTTTTCCCCTTTCCAATGCCTTAAGAATCGCATCAATCGCAGTTTGGAACAACAAGTTATAGCCAACGTACCGAGCGGGTGTCATGGACGCTCGAGCGGGATTCGTGTACGCTCAAGCGTGATTCAGTGGCACCTACAGGTACACTTAAGCGTGCTTTACCTGAGCAGTTTTTTTACCTAAAAATTCAGCTCTAGCGTAGGCTTTAGGCGGGATCACGCTCGAGTGGGGTTTAGGCACGCTCGAGCGTAATTTCCTACAACTCTAACACTCCCGAAGTTGGGTCTTCTTCCCCGAACTTTGGCAACACCATTCCCAATGTATTTTAATCAAAACTAAAACACTAATATAAAATTAATCCATGAAACTTACCTTCTAATTCGTATAGGCAAGGTCCGAATCATCGGAGATCAGGGAAATTGATAAACCGATGCTTCCATGCATCCGATCCTTGGGTTTCGTTGCATGAAATCTGAGAATCGACTAACCAAACTCTAATCCTAGAAAAATTTAGCTTTATGAGGCAAGTTTAAGATGTTTACCTCCATGGATTCTTCGCATGCGGGGTTCGAATTGATCGGTATCGATTGCGGCGGAATTTGGTGCGTAGCTCCATGTTTGATCACTCAATGCTTTGATCTATTGCTTCGGTCGTGACAATGTCGATGGTGTGGTTAGCGATGGAGATCAAGGGTGAGATCTCCTTGTTGCGGAGCCCAGTGCTCTTTAGTTTATTATGCGGTGGAAACCAATTTAAAATAAAATGAAATAAAAGAATGGATTCAGTACAACTAGAGTACTCCTAGACCTGTAAGATACAGGGCCTATTGTAGTAAGTTTGATAAGTAAGAGTTTGTCCCACAGAGAAATTGATCAAGAACCCATAAATGGGCTATAATAGTAGGCCTCCAGATTTGGCTACAGATCTGACAATCCTAAAGAAAGGGGGTTGGGTGTCATGACTATACTAAATTAATCCTACAAACATAGAAATAAAATGTAGCCCTATCCTGAAGAAAGGGTTAAGAAGATGGTGGTGATGGTGTGTACCAAAATAAAATATATAAAATGGTGAGAGGTAAGCAGGCTAAGTTCAGATTTAGAGTAGTAATGCAACTCAGATTTAGTTTGTCTCTGTAGTGCTCCTTGTTGAGATGCTATAAAAAACCTCAACAAGGTAGAAATATCTAGTTTAACCCATGCCATTTGGGGTGCTCTTAAGGCTATAGGCTGTCCACTCAAATGGTCACAACCTATCCTATAGAGTCTGTCAAATCCCATTAGTTAAACCAGAAGTTACCCATCTAGTCCAGAGGAGTGGACTGATCATTTCCCCAGCCACTGGACCAGATCAAGCCATGAATACTATTGCAACACTATATAATGCCAGTGCTACAAGCTCCCCAGATCTGTGCAAAGATCTGACTGACATCTATAGGTATTCCAACCCATAAGATCCTAAGTGCTTTGCAAAGGCCAACGACTCACTAGTGCCCACAAAAAGGACCATGCAACAGGTTGAATAGGGCTTTAGATTCAGCTGGTCATTGCTACAAATGGCCTATAATGACTCAGCCTCAAGATGTAATTACTACAAAGAGATCAGATCTAACATCTGATGTCGGCTAGGTAAAACAGAGGGGAGCTAGCTCTTGTACAAACCTCCTCACAAGGCTCTAGAAGCTCATGTGCAGAGGAGAAGAATCCTTCTCAAATATGTGAATGGACACAACCTTAGGGCTATACTCTGTCCACTTGAATGGTCACAGGGTCCCATTGGTCTGTCTATACCACAGAGGCCTGAGAAAGAATATGAAAACTGCTGCAACCACCATGGTCCACAGGCTTCCGAGCTCCCTAGATCTCACTACAGATCCAACATTGCTTTCTATAGGGCTATCAAACCAAGGGAAATCAAATGGTAAATAATAGATCTATTAGAAACTGAATGGGCTAGTCCCAAATATATGGATCCTATAGACATCTAAAGAAATCATAAGATCTTTAGATCCAATTAGGCATTAAAACAACAATCTATTGATAAACACAAAACTTACGGTGAACTGTCTCCAGGATGCAGCCTGTACACAACTGCTTATCCACAATCCCAATATATACAAAAACCTATTACAAACTAAAATAAAACTAACCCTAGCTGCTTACAGGAGGATTAGCAAGCAAGTGCTGGGCTAAGAGAGAAGAAAAAGGGAAAAAAGAGGTGATCAAACCCTAACCCTAATCTACTAGAGCTCGCAGCCGGTAGAGGATGAAAAGAAGGGTTGATGATAAAACTAGACTCTAAGTGTAGCTTATATACTCTGTCCATACGACCTTGGTTCTGAAGGGATTAACCCTAATTTTTCTAGCAAATGTGGCACTGTTACATCCCTTGAATGTGTTGAGTCGTGCACCTTGAAATCCGTGCCTTGAGATGTGTGCCCTAGCCTTGGGAAATTCTCAAAAGGTCCTGGACTTAAACTGAGAAGTAAGGAGCCCGTGCTTCGCGGGGCAGGCATATGCATTCATTGATTCACGCAGTTGCAGGGCATTCGCAGAGTAGCTTTTGGTTAGTGGGAAGTGCTCACTCACGCAGTTAATCTTTAGTTAATCACGTAGTTCCTTTGTGCTGCAATTCTGTTGCGGAGATGATCTGGAGTGCCTATACTTCTCGTGCAGTAGAGCTTCAGAAGCTCTCTCTCTCGCTAGGTACTCGCGCAGTTATGCTCTTGTGCTGTCGTAGTAATTGGTAAGGCTTCAGTGTGTGCGAGATTTATGCGAGGAGAATTCTGGGCGTCTCTCTTTTCCAGGGCCACGCACGAACTCTGCGAGGTGAATTTTAGTTCAGTTCACACATGGACTCGCTATGTTCTTCGCGCGGCTGCTTTAAGGCCTGATCTTCGCTAGAGCTTCGCGACCATAAATTCTGAGGATTTTAATCCGCGATATCTTCGTGATATCTTTCCACTGCATCTTTAGCTTCGCGAGGGAGCTTCTCAACTCTGCGAGATTTGTCTTTCTATGCTCCAATGTATTGCACTTGCTGTTTTTGCAGTTTCTCCACTCTCCGCCAACTTCATTCATTTGCTAGGCATTTCATCAATAATGATCAGCACTTGGTCCCCATGGTGAGCGCTACCAGGGTGTTCCATTAGGCTTTGGTTTAGTTGTCTTGTTTGCATATCCTTTTCCTCTTCTTTGGGCCAAAAAGGATGAATTTTGTGTTAAGCTGCACAGATTATTGCTAACTACAAAATATACTTAACAAATGATTATTAGACTACTTCAAGGTCTATCAAAGGTTAGGTTAAGAGGTGAAAAGTGGTACTTTTCAGTGAATAACACACTCCTAAACCTAATCTTTGCTAGTCCCTGAACAAAGGAAAATTTAAAACAACTATTCTATGAATTTGAATACCATTTTTATAGGGAGCATGGATACATTTAGCATATGTACCAAACCTTTTAAACCCCAAGTGGAGGAGTGAAGTCTCCTAAGGGTTTTTAGTGAAGGTACCCATAAACTTCACTATTAAAGCAGATAAAAGTAGTGCAGTCAATGATAAAACAAATTTCAATGAATAAAGTCTCAGTCCATACCTATCCTTTTAAAATCAGAGGAAATTACAGCAGTAATGCAGCCATTTAAAACTCAAAAATCAATATGCATATGCATCACCACCAATTGGTTCACATCAGGGATACAATGTGCATATAATCAGTACAAAGCTTGCCTTAAATTCAAAAATCAGGTTGGATAAAACTCCAAAGAAGTTAAAATTCAGACCCAATTCTCACCAGGGCCGTCTCTCAACAATGAAAATAAAAAAGGTGTTTACATTCTCATCAGCTCAAGAGCAGTTACAGACCCCAAATGGGCCTGCAAGCATGAGCATAGGCAAAGCTTCTGATTTCTGACATCCTCATGACTTTTCACCATAGATTAGACAACTTCTCATCTTCACAAGACAGCTCATTTCACTTTGGATCTACAAGGTCTCTTTTTTTGAATGGGTTGTAATGTGGCTTATGGGTGAGGGATATAAAAAATGAAGGGGTAAAAAGGGATTCAAAATTGAGAAATTAGCAAGGTAAGGAGTGATTGATGATTTTCCTACCTTCATTTCAGCACAACTTCATCTTACTTGATATATTTCAGAATCAAAGTAACCAGCTTCTCCTCTTCTTGTTAATTTTCAGATGATGTCCTTCTCTAGACTACTCTTTCTTTTTCTCCTTTTTTTTATATCTATTTTTCTTTCAATTTTTTTTTTAATTTTTAGGATGAACTGCCACACTAAAACTACTGATACACTGCTGCTCATATGATGCTTTTCTTCTCCTTCCACCAAATGTTGGACCACTCTCACTATCTTCAACTCCTCCTTTACCTTCTGAATTCTCAGAGTGAGGATACAGCTGAATCAGGTCAAGAGGTTAAGGTGCAAGTACTCCAGTATTTGTCAAAGAAAAGTAGGATTTTTAAGGCTCAATGAGTGTATGCAAAAGGGCAGTTTTAAAAGGTTAGATTTTCAGGCTCAAACTGTCCAAATGAAGGCCTTGGATCATTTCCTTAATGTCATGAGTGCTGTCAATTAGTTTTGATTTCGAGGTGCCTAATTTATAGTGAAAAGGTCTTGACTCAATCAGTCCTCAGATCATAAATAATTCCAAAAACACTCTTCAAAAGAAAATGATGGGCCCAAAATCTCACTAGGTATGGTCCTCAAATTAACCCATGGGGTGTATTTTCACCTTTTTCTCTCCTCTTAGGTTCACTAAGTACCAACTGAAAAATTTTCTGATGTTAGCTTCAAGGTGGTGCAAAGATTTTGCAATTTTTAGTTTCAACATGTCTGCAAAAAATTTAAATTTTCCACAAATTTTCTCATTCTAACAAGTTAGGTGGGAATTGATTTTATTCATCCCATTAAACCAACACTGCTGCACTAAAGTTAACTGTTCTATTGGCATACCTAGCTTGCCACACCCCCAAACCTATGAGGAACAGTGTCCTCACTGATTCAAAGGTGGATGTGCAGCAGGCTCAAGATATAAACATTAACAAAACAGAAACTACACGAGAGAAAAACACAACAAACAACCATAGAAATAAACACACAGAAATAAAGATAGACAGATTGGAAATAAAACAAAACAAAACAAAGAGAAATGCTATTATACAGCTAAAGTATATACAAAGTAGGTGGAAGTAAACTATAGAAAAAAAATGATACACTATTCCCTAACTAAATACATGTGCAAAATTTAATCATCAGAGTCCTTGGCCTCTGCAGGTGGTTCCTGGATTCCCTTCCCCTTTGCTTGCTTCAAAGTGGCAGCCTTAGACAGTGGTCTTTTGAAAGTAGCTTTCCTAGGCTTGGCGGAGCTTTTTCTTATTAGAGTGGGGGAAGGTTTTTGTGTAGGTTCCTTGATTTTGAGTCCAGGTTTGACTGGGCTGGGACCTGTTGCATCTGAAGCTATTGGTTGGAGAGGTACATCTGGGTTTAGTTCCTTAAAAAGAGCCTCTGCCAACTCTCGATCAGTTTGTGCATTTGTCCTTTTCTCTAAAGCTGCAATAGTCACTCCATAATCATAAGCTCGCTCCTCAGCCAATCGCAATTTTCTTTCAGTTCCTTGATGACATCTTCCTGACTCTACTCTATTCTTGGATTTGTTGTATTGGACCATAATCTCCCCCCATTGTTTCTTGATTTTCTTTTTCTTGACCTTATGAGCAAGCCTAAGGAGCCTAAGTTCTTCAAGGAGGGGCTGCCACACTGTAGCTTTCAAGTCAGCCATGCCCTGAACTACATCTCCTTTCATATAGGCATTGACATTCATGGCTCTAATGAGGGTGGAGTAAGGGGGTATGGGGGTAGCAAAGATAGGATAAATGGGCATGTCAGCACTGGAAGAAGGGCCAGCCTGAAATGGAAGGGGACTGGATGAGGACAGAAGTGGGGTGGAGGGCAAAGGGTGAGGGACATGGAGGGTAGGCTCCGATGGAGATAGTTGAGGGGCAGGTTCAGTTTGAGTGGAGATATCTCTAAAGGTGTTGAGAGAAGTTTCCGGGATAGGTTCAATGGGTGTAAGAGCTGGTGGGGGGTTATGGATTGATGTAGGGACAATTGACAGTTGGGGTTGTTGGGTGAGAATGGTTAAAGTTGCCTGGATGGATTGTAAAATGTTTGGGATGGAGATAGGGTTTGGTAAGGTGGAGTGAAGTGAATGAAGATTGGCCTCAATTGTAGATTGGGTTTGGGTATTGGCCAACATTTGGGAGTGTAGGGAACGTAAGAGGTGTAGGATTTGGGGTAAGAGGTCTGGTATGGTATTGGGTATGGGTTGGATAGGTGAAACTGGTTGGAAGGGAGATGTGGGTCTATGAGTGAAGGTAGTGGACTATGGTGGTGTCGGATGTGGAGGGGTAACGTGTGGAGTGAGGTGAGTATGGGAGGGGTGTATACTCAAGGTTGATGTCTTCTAGGATAATAGACATCATAGTGGAAAATTCCTCTCTTGAAAATGGCTCACTATCATGGGAGAAGGGAATGGATTGGTCTTCAGGCTAACTCGAGATAGGTACAAAAGGTAGGGAAGTCTCAATGGAATAATGTGGGACTTCGAAGGAGTGGGCTTCAGGTTCATGAGGTGTGGGTATGGGTTCTTGAATGGTAGTGGTTTCAGGGATTGAAATTGTTTGGGTTATATAGGTGGGTTGGGGTGCAGTAGGGGTTTTGGAAGTTTTCCTTTTCTTCTGGTATGGGATCTTGACAGGTGGGCTAGGGTGGGCTGGAAAAATAGGTAGGGGGATAGACCTAGGTAGGGTGGTTTTTGCTATGGTGGTTGGTGGTATAGGGTTAGGGAAGGGTAGTGGGCTTGTGATGGGATGTGATGTCTGGGTGGAAGGTGTAGTGTTGGCTGGCACAAGTGAGGGAGAGGTTGCAGCAGCAGCAACAATTTCTTAAATGGTGGGGGGTGGATCTCTTAGTAACTCCTCCCTCCTCTACTTTTTTTCCATCATGGTGCCATTGATTCTCCATTGCTTCTTCCCACTCTGTTTCGGGTTCAGTGCCACAGTCTCCTCCTCTCTTTTAAATGGGTACTTTCCCCACTTCAACAATACAGTAATCAATCTGCAGTAGGGAAGGGCATGAAGTTTCTTCATTATCTTCACCTTCTCACAGAAATCTATTATCCCCTCAAAAACTAACTTGGTGGCATCCAAGTAGTGGTTTCTATGAAAAGATAAGAGGGCATCAGCTATGGGGTACCTCCTCTCCTGCTCATGCCCAGAGCAATATACATTTTTGCACAACACAACATCCATTAGCCTGAGGTTGGGGTGCAGATCCCTCTTTCTGATCGAGTCACTTGAGGCAGTGATCCCTCCAGTTAACTCCTTGGCTATCTCAGTAATGGTGGCTGTCAAAGGAGGACCCAAGCCCCACTCAGGGTTATACCTGGTTGGTATCCTAGTATCCTTGCAATGTTTGTCTGGTTGAATAGCATCTCAAAATCATCAATTAAAACCAGCAGTGCTGGGTTCCCATCATCACCATCTTTTAACTTCATATTCTGATAAAATAATCTTACCAACCTTGGGAAAACTAGCTGCATTGAGAGTCTCAACAGGGGCAGCAGTGATGCCTTTGCCAGATATTCAATGGAGGCAGAAGTCTCAAGTAGCTCCTCAAAATAGGCTTTATCGAAAATGGTTTCAGCCTCCAGCTGAATTGCTTCCACAAATTCAGAAGGGACCCTGAGGTGTTCAGTAGTCTCTTCTTCCTCAACCTCAGGGATCTCAGGAGCCACAGCTTTGCCCTTTTTCTGTTTCTTCTTTGATTTTTCAGGGCTCTTAAAAGGGGGGTGCTCTCTGGCCCTCTTCTTTGGAGCAGATTTCTTCTTTCCTTTTGAAATGGAGGGCTCAACAACAGGTGAGGGAGGCTCAGAGGTCTCCAATGTGGAGGCGTCTGGAATCCTAGCCGATTTTCTAGTGGTCATAGGGCTACCACTGACGGATGGGTTCAACATCGCATCGAGGTTATCTATATATTTTGAACCCGTGGCCATAGGTGCTCAGATTATCAAAATTTTGGTTTACTACTATGAGAAAATGTCACTCACTCAGAGTAAGCACAAAAGCTTCAAATTCTGCCCTTCTTCTCTTCTTTTAAATAAATCAAACACAGGGCAAAGAGAAAAATGGAGATCGTACCAGTTAAGAACTAGGGTTCCACTTGAAATTATGCACAGTAGCTCAAATCCCCTCAAACCTTGCTCGTAGTTATCAGGAGTAGCTGGGGAACAATATGATGGGAGGGAAATGCCTGAGGTAGTGTGGATTACAAAGTAGAGAAGAAATGAGGGGAAAAGGACGTCAGTTCTTATACTGATAAACTAGGGCAGACAGAGGAAATGAAGAAAATGAGGGGCTTCACTGAGTTTACAGAGCATATCCCACAGTTTGCAGAGTTGGAAATAGGCGCTCGCGGAGTAAAATTCTCACATAGTTGGCATTGAAGACCGCGAGGCATTATGTCGCGTAGAAGAACAAACAGCCTCACATTGAAAACTCACGGAGCTGAATCTGTTACCTTTAGTGCGCGAGGCCTTGTGTTGCCTCAGAAATTTATCGCGCATGCTGCTCGTGTAGAACAACACTGAGCCATGCTTCTCTTACAGCATGAGCTCATGGAGCAAAAAGGCAGCTCCGCGAGGCATTTTTATAGCCATTGCTCAGGCTTTTAGTGCATGAGGAAGCCAAGTGATGGCTTGCACAACAAATTTAAGCATTCTAGCTCTACGGGACAGCATATCATTTCGACCTTCACTCAGTTAGCTCAGTGCAACACCTTGGTTAGTGCATTCATGCTGTTGTGCACCCAACCATTGTGCATGGGCACCAAACCTTAGACAGGTAATTCACTTCAATCATGAAACACATATGCCCATTTAAATCAACAAATCATCAACATTGCAAGATTCTAAAGATAGTTTTTTTAGATCAAGTTCAATGCAATTATGATGAGAGCACCTTAACCAATCATCAATAATCATAATCAACAAATTCAAATGATAAAAATGCACATGTATACAACACAAACTTCAACACAAAATTTAAAAAAATAGAAAGCAAGACAAGCAAATCATCATAACACTAAAAATACCATCGACAGAATTCTATAGAACACAAATCAAAATAGAATTTTCATACATATGGTACACTTATTACCAAAGTTTGGATCACTGAGCACTAGCTTCCTCCTGAGTAGAGGATGCATCACCAATCATATACTGACCTTTCGGATTTGTTAGAAGTTGACTAGGTAATTTTCCCTCTTCCCTCCTATTCAGAGCATTACAAATCTGGCCCAACTGGTCCTTAATCTTTTTGATGCTCTGTCCATGAGTATTGATAGTTTGCACCAAGCTCTCCAAATTCTGCATTGAAGCCAGCATTTTCTCTTCAAATGAAGAGGATCTGGGCTATTGTGGGGGCAGGGCCAACTAGTTAGACTATGGGACAGGTAAAAGAAAATTTTACCTTGGTGGGTAACCTTGATTAAACTGGTGCTGGGGTTTGTAAGGAGCTACCATTTGCTGCTACTGGGGTTGAGGATATGAATCTTGTCTCCACCTCAAATTTGGGTGGTTCCTCCAAGAATATCCAGTAGACTGCTGCCCAAAAGTTTGAGCAACATTGGCTTGCTCCATAACAAAATCTGGAAACAAAGTGACAAATGGATAATCATGAAGAGAATGTGTGGGAGACTGGCATATCAAACATGCTTCCTCCACCTGTGCAACCACTCGGGGTTGCATCACATTCATGAGTTTGCCAAATTTCAAGCTCAGGTTATCCACCTTCCTCTTTAGATCACCTTGCACTTTCACTTCATATATTCCACCTCTAGGGGTGGCCTCTTTTACCATCTTAGCTAGAGTCTAGCCATCATTGCGTGACAGAGACTCCTGCAGCATGGAATTTTCCCCTATTATGTTAAACAACTCCCAAGCTTCCTCAGCTGTCTTGTGGAGGTAACTACCACCATATCCCTGCTCTTGTCATTAATTTCTTGATAAAATACTTGGACAAGCTGCCACATTGGGATTTGGTGGTAGGGGCGTTATTTTAATATTTCCTGAAATCTTTTCCAAGCTTCATAAAAATCCTCAGTTGAGGACTGAGTGAATGACAAATATTTGTCCTCATCTGGCTGATCTTGTTCATGGGAAAGAATTTGGTCAGGAAGTTGGTTTGAAGGTCATTCTATGACTGTATATTGTTGGCTGGGAGCTTTGATAGCCATGTGCTAGCTTTGTCCTTTAGTGAGAAAGGAAAAAGCCTCAGTTTGGTGGCCTCTGGCCCCAAGCTAGCAATATTGAAGGTAGTGCAAAGTGCTAAAAATTGGTCTATATGCTTGTAGGGATCTTCTTTACTAAGCCCATGCAATGAAGACATCATATTGATGGTGGAGGATTTAATCTCATAATTTCCTTCAACAGAGGGGAATTAAATGTAGAAGGGATAGGTGTACTCCCCAGGTGTATTGTACTCCTTTAATGTTCTTTGCCTCTTAGCCATGATGGCTGGTTCAGTTTCAATAACAGGGCCCTGTGGGGTGCGTCTAGGTCTAAGGATCCTTTCAATCTCTAGATTTGAAAGTTCTAACGCATGGTTTAAAGACTTTCTACCATGCATATACTCACACTCACAGTAAGTACAGAAAATTCTCACAAGCTTACACAAAGAATAGCTCAAACAAAAATTAACAACTACACAGATTTACACTAAATAAACACAGGGAAGTAAATATAAATGGACTGAGATTTTAAGGGAAAGTAAGTGCAAACAGAGCTAGCTTCACTCCAAATGCAGCTCTAGCTTTATCCTTCTTCTGCTATCCATTTCTATAAATTTCCACAAAGAATCAGTAGTACTTTTATTCTAGTTTAGGTACAGCTACAAAGAATTTGGAAATCTAGATTATAGTACAACTCAGGTCTACTAAAAAGATCAATATCCCCGGCAACGGTGCCAAAAACTTATTGCGAAGCTCAGGGTGCTTTAATTTATTGTGTGGTGGAAACCAATTAAAAACAAAATGAAATAAAAGAATGGATTCACTAGTGCCCACAAAAAGGACTATGCAACAGGTTGAATAGGGTTTTAGATTCAGCTGGTCATTGCTACAAATGGCCTGTAATGACTCAGTCTCAAGCTGTAATTACTACAAAGAGATCAGATCTAACATCTGATGTCCGCTAGGTAAAACAGAGGGGAGCCAGTTCTTGTACAAACCTCCTCACAAGGCTCTAGAAGCTCATGTATAGGGGAGAAGAATCCTTCTCAAACATGTGAATGGACACAACCTTAGGGCTATACTCTGTCCACTCAAATGGTCACAGGGTATCCCATTGGTCTGTCCATACCACAGAGGCCCGAGAAAGAACATAAAAACTGTTGCAGCCACCATAGTCCACAGGCCTTCGAGCTCCCTAGATCTCACTACAGATCCAACATTACATTCCATGGGGCTATCAAACCAAGGGAAATCAGATGGTAAATAATAGATCTACTAGAAACTGAATATGCTAGTCCCAAATATATGGATCCTATAGAGATATAAAGAAACCATAAGATCTTTAAATCCAATTAGGCATTAAAATAGGAATCCATTGATAAACAAAAAACTTATAATGAACTGTCTCCAGGCTGCAGCCTGTACACAACTGCTCATCCACAATCCCAATGTATACAAAAACCTATTACAAACTGAAATAAAACTAACCCTAACTGCTTATAAGGGGATTAGCCAGCAAGTGCTAGGCTAAGAGAGAAGAAAAAGAGGAAAAAGAGGTGATCAAACCTTAACCCTAGCCTGCTGGAGCTCGCAGCCGGCAGAGGATGAAAAGAAGGGTTGATGATAAAACTAGACTCTAAGTGTAGCTTATATACTCTGTCCATACGGCCTTGGTTCTGAAGGGATTAACCCTAATTTTTCTAGCAAGCGTGGCACTGTTACATCCCTTGAATGTCTTGAGTCGTGTGTCTCAAAATCCATGCCTCGGGATGTGTGCCCTAGCCTTGGGAAAATTTCAAAAGGTCCTTGAGTTAAACTGAGAAGTGGGAAGCCTGTGCTTCACGGGACTGGCATATGCATTCATTGATTCGCACAGTTGCAGGGCCTTCATGGAGTAGCTTTTGGTTGGTTGGAAGTGCTCACTAGCACAATTAATCTTTAGTTAATCTCGCAGTTCCTTTGCACTGTAATTCTTTCATGGAGATGATCTGGAGTGCCTATACTTCTCGCGCAGTAGAGCTTCAGAAGCTCTCTCTCTCGCTAGGTACTCACGCAGTTATGCTCCTGTGCTCGTGTAGTAATTGGTAAGGCTTCAGAGTGTGCGAGATCTACGCGCGGAGAATTCTGGGCGTCTCTCTCTTCCAGGCCACACACGAACTCCGCGAGGTGAATTTTAGTTCAGTTCACACATGGACTCGCTATGTTTTTCGCGTGGCTTCTTTAAGGCCTGATCTCCATGAGAGCTTCGCGACCATAAATTCTAAGGATTTTAATTTGCGAGATCTTCGTGATGTCTTTACAGCTCTCCTCTTAACTGCGCGTCCTATCTGCACGAGGGCATCTTCCACTGAATCTTTAGCTTCGCGAGGGAGCTTCTCAACTCTGCGAGATCTATCTTTCTATGCTTCGATGCATAACACTTGCTTCTTTTGTAGTTTCTCCACTCTCAGCCAACTTCATTCATTTGCTAGGTATTTGGTCAATGATGACCAGCACTTGGTCACCATGGTGAGTACTACCAAGGTGTTCCATTAGGCTTTGGTTCAGCTGTCATCTTTACATGTCTTCTTCCTCTTCTTTGGGCCAAAAAGGATGGATTTTGTATTAAGCTGCATAGATTATTGCTAACTACAAAATACACTTAACAAATGATTATTAGACTGCTTCAAGGTCTATCAAAGGCTAGGTTAAGAGGTGAAAAGTGGTACTTTTCAGTGAATAACACTCCTCCAAAAGGAAATGGAAGGAGATGGGGTTCGGTTCTCTCCTCACGACTCCTCAATCGAACTTGCACATGAGGCCAGTCCAATGGGTTTTGTTTTCTTATATTAGGTGGTCTAGCCTGGGTGTGTAGCCCAAACACACAAGTTGGGTATTACATGAGTGACTTGGATTCGAGGTATAGCCCATACACACAAGAGGTGTGTATGGATGCAATAGTGTAGATTTTGTGTTGATTATCTTAAAGTAATAGGTGTTAGATCTTTAAGGTCATATAATTGGACCTTCATAAGACCTAATTTGGTCCAGATCCGACATGTGTCGAGTCCCTAACTTGGGTTAGTTCTAGTGTACTACTTGTACACTCAATGGTTGTATATGTGTGTGTTTGGCTTTGTATTGAGCTGATACACATAGCGAAGTGTTGGCTTCTTAATATTTAATAATTGGGTCAATGTAAGATCTTATAAGACCCAGATCCAACACATGTTGAGTCTCTATGCTTAGATTATTTTAAGTGTATGGCCAGCATAAATTGTAAGTGTGCACGGGCCATCTCAAGGCTACCAAATTCAAGGCCTAAGTGATTTTGTCTTCAAAGAGGCCTTAGGTGGGCTGGGTCCAATTAAACAAAAGGGCTTTTTAATTGAGGTGCCCAAAATTTAGTGTGTAATTGGTACCCACATCTCGGTGTACGGGTCTATCATAGGCCACACATTAGGGGTTTGGACCTATGGGCCAGATTACAAATGGGTCCAGACCATGGGCTTTCAACTAGAGGGGTCAAGCCTTGGCCTTTAATAATGGGCCCAAGTTATTGAGCTGACTAACAAATGGGTCTTGATTCGGACCTTCCCAAGGCCTTCAAGCGAATGGTCTTGACTTGGTACACCATCGTACATCTCTATCTGGCTCTCTGGTCACTAACAAATCGGACTATTCATGGCACACGGTGCACATCTCACCCGATGTCAAAACTAATCGATGCATAATATTCAGAAATGTTGGGGCTTTGGTCAGTGTGTTGGGCACCATATAAAATAGGTGCTATGTACGTTCACACACATATACCTACACTAGTTTGGGTCGTTGGGCTCGGGTTAGGTCCATGCCTAAGGTGCACATGATCACCCCTGATCATGCGTATGCCATGCTTCTTGTTCCAATCTATTAACTAAAGTCAATTAACAATGCCCATGATATACTATGGTGTTTGAAACAGGTGAAATAGGACCTGGTCTAACCTCGAGTTCGGTCGTTTGCAACACACATACTCCACACACAGGTTCGAGTTCCAATGTAGTGCTCGAACCAGGACTTGGTTTCAGATTTGACTATTGGGTGCATTTATTAGACTAAGATAGATGGGTCAGAGACCACGTTTCAGGTATCAAAAGTTTGATCAAGGTCAAATCGACCAAAGTAATTGCACGATCATCCAATGTCAATTGGGCAATGATAGAAAAAAAATTAGGGTTGTTACATCCTTCCCTCCTTATAAAATTTTCATCTTCAAAAATTGGGGTGCCGTAATCGGAGGGGTGCGAAGACTTGATAGTCCAAATACTGGTACTCATATTCTCTGCCAAATTCAATGATTTAACCTCATCGAAAATTTGGGGTCATTACCATGGGTCAAAATTTCGTCTGATACCAATACGTATTGGACGATACGTATCGGTATTGGACCAGGATGATATGGTACATTCAATGTACAATATCGTCCATTTTATATACAAATACCCGAGATTTTGACCCTTGGTCATTACACTGCCACTACATTTTCAATTCATTTCTTGTCTTTTATTGCTAAGTTAAATTCCTGCTAAAGTAGGATCCACCGGATTAGTCTTGGCTTGGCATCCTTTTTAGCTAATAAATATTTTAGTGCTGAGTGGTCCAAAAAAAAAAAGTTTTGGATCCCAATAGGCACGGTCGGAATTTGTCTAATGCAAATACAACAGCAAGAAGTTCCTTCTCAGTGGTGGTGTAGTTTACTTGTGCTTTAATCAGGGTACGACTTGCATAATAAACTACATGAGGAATCTTATTTTTCTGCTGTCCTAGGACTGTGCCTATTGCATAATCGAATGCATCGCACATAACTTCAAAGGGTAGGGAATAGTCGGGTGATTGGATGATTGGTGCAGAAGAGAGGAGGGCTTTGAGTTTATTGAATGTGTCAAGGCTGGTGTCATCAAAGTCGAAGGATACGTCATTTGCTAATAGGTGACACAAAGGTCTCAAGATTTTAAAAAAATCTTTAATAAAGCGACGGTAGAAACTAGCATGACCAAGGAAAGATCTAATCTGTCGCACCGTAGTAGGTGGGGGTAGTTTGGCTATCACATCAATTTTGGCCCTGTCAACTTCTATTCCCCTTTTGGAGACGATGTGGCCTAAGACAATACCTTCTTGAACTATAGAATGGCTCTTCTCCCAGCTCAACACCAAATTAGTCTCTTCACATCTTTCTAAAATGAGTGCCAGGTGATCAAGACAAGAATCGAAGGTTCGACCGAATACCGAGAAATCATCTATAAATACATCAAGAAATATGTCTATCATGTCAGAAAAGATGGCCATCATGCATCCTGGGAATGTGGCTTGAGCATTGCATAACCTAAAGGGCATGCGTTGGTATGCAAATGTTCCAAAAGGACACGTGAAGTTGATTTTTTCTTGGTCCTCTGGATATACTGGTACCTGATTATACCCTGAATACCTATCAAGAAAGTAAAATATTCCTGACCCGCAAGTTTTTCCAAAATTTGGTCAATAAACGGCAACGAAAAGAGGTCCTTGCGTGTCATAGAGTTAAGCTTCTGGTAGTCTATATATACACACCACCCTGTGGTTTCCCGTAGTGGTACCAGCTCATCAGAGGTATTTTCTTTTACGGTAATCCCAGATTTCTTGGGAACTACCTGAATGGGGTTCACCCATTGGCTGTCAGAAATTTAGTAGATAATACCTGCATCTAATAGCTTTACAATTTCCTTTTGTACCACTTCCCTCATATTTGGATTCAATCGTCACTGACTTTCTTGTGAGGTTTTGGCATTATCCTCTAAATGAATTTGGTGCATACAAATGGATGGATCAAGCCCATTAAGGTCAGCGACCATCTACCCTATTACACATTTATGCTCTGTAAGTATGGCCAATAACTTATTCTCCTGTTCCTTATTAAGAGCGGATGAGATGATCACTGGGAGAGTTTCATTAGGCCCATTCATTTAGAGAAGTGGTTTTAATTCTGAAGATGGTGCTTTTTTAATAGATGGGTATAATGGCTCACTGGAAGTGATGGGTAAAGGTTCTATCCATGGTTTCCAGGTTGGAGTGGTGATCAACACAGATGTGACCTCTTTGGTTTGAAAAGTTGAATCTTCAGAGTTCGCTTACCATAGTGTGCTTTGTGGCACATCTTTAGATAGGATGAGAGGTAATGATTCTTCCACTAATTCTTCAATTTCATCAATGTTGAAGCATTCCTCGTCATCTATTGAGGTCATTTGGTTGGCTGCTGAGAAGACATTCAACTGAATTCACATATCTCCAAAAGAAACTTCAATTACCCTGTTTTATAATTTATGTAAGCGTTGGCCATAGCCAAGAATGGTCTACCGAGTATAACGGGAATTTGTGTTGGGGATTTCGAACTTGGTTCCATGTTTAATACCAAAAAGTCGATAGGAAAATAAATTTGTCAACTCCAACCATAACATCTTCAACTACTCCTGCTGGTCTCCTTTCTGATCTATCGGCAAACTGGAGAGTCACTGAAGTAGGTCTTATATCTCCAAGCCCCAATTTTTCATAAACAGAGATGGTAGCAAATTTATGCTCACTCTCAGATCTAGGAGTTCTTTGTTTATAGCGTGGTTTCCTATGATACATAGAATCGTAGGAACTCTTGGATCCTTAAGCTTGGGTGGGGTCCTAGCTTGTAAGGCTGAGCTTACTTGCTTAGTTAAGAAAACTTTTTATGAGATATTTCGCCATTTTCGTTTTTGCGTATACATTTCTTTGAAAAATTGTGCATAGGCAGAGACCTGTTTAATGACTTCTAATAGAGGCAAGTTAATCTTTACCTCTTTGAAGATTTTAGTGAGTTCCTCTAGTTTGTTTGGATTTTTACAAAAAGGTGATGGTGCACCAAAGGCATTAGGGAAGGGTAACTTTGGCAAATAGGGTGTTTCAATTACAAATGTGGGCGTGTTAAGTAGTGAAAAATACCATTTTTCACCCCTAAACATGAGCTTTGAAAGACCCTTGAGAAGACTAAATAAGTGCTTTAGTGTGCATTTTACAGCTAACCAATTAGACAGGTCCAAGTCCGAAAAGCATCCTAAAATGATCAAAAAGCTGACAACTCATGTCAAGCTCAAAGAGGGAGTGAAGAAATAGCCTCAGCAATGGCTAAAAAGGTCCTAAAAGAGCAAGAAAAGACCTGAAGAAGAAGAAGGATCCATTCGCAAAGAAGAAATCAAGTTAAAAGTTCAAATCGCAAAGTAAAAAGTACTTTTCGAAAAGGTCAAAGTTACATTGAATTGATTCGGAGTAATGAACTACTCGAAAAGAACCATGTTCTGCTGAATAGTTGAAATTTCCTTTTCGAATAGAAGATCCGGGAGAAGTCCTGAAAAGACTTTTCGAAGCCAAATTGCTTTGCGAAAAGAACTTCGAGCCAAAACACTTTGCGAAAAGGCACTTAAACTCTCTGAAAGGACATTCTGGGAATTACGCTTGTTTAAAGGGCATTTCAAGAATCTCTCACGCGCCCCAATGCATTTAACGGCCAGGACATTTCGAAGATTCCAATCAAGATCCAAAAGCATATTCCAACCCATGTGAGCGCTCAAAGATGAAATCACTTACGGAACTTCTAGAAGCTCAAACAGATTTTGAATTCCATATGAATTGATGCTTCTAGCGCTGATTGGTGAACCGGATCGTAGCATTTTCATTGGCGTAAATCTCGGATCCCCTGCTCAATCGCCATTGGGCAATCCAGACCAACAAAGCTATAAATAGAGAAGACATTTGCCCAATTGTGGCATCCAGATTTTGAGTTTTCATCTCTGTTTCCCTCCTTCCGGTCAGATAGTCTATCTGCACTTTGTAATTTCTTCCTCTGTTTTGCTTTTTGAGAGTTGTTGAGAGTGATTTGTAACTCCAAGGAGATCGGATTCAAGACGCAAGTCCGAGGGCTTTCTAAAGCCGTGCTTTGTAATTGTAATTTTGGATTTTAAAAGGTTGTCAGAATTTGTGTCTTCTCCATTGGAGTCATGTCGAGGGTTACTCAATGTTCACCTTAGTGCATTAGACTTCTTTAGATTCACTCACCCGCATCCAACTTCCCTTAATTCATTGTCCTGTATGAATTAAGCGTTGGTAACCTAATTCTAGCGGCACTTACGATGATGTTCATGTTACGAACTAAAGAACGAGCCACAACTATTGGATGATCTGTGACCATTGGATGAGATCATAGCCATAAGTCTAAACCTATTCCTTAATTCAGATTTATTTCTCTTACATCTGTCTTTAGCAGATGAAGATTGAATCTGCTCTATTGGAATACTGATTCTCCATTAAAATTCAAAGGCTAAAATACATGAAGCTATTATTTCGCATTTGTTTTATTTTAAACACCTCCACAACTCGGATCCGGATCACGTAGTTAGTTCTTTTCTTTATTTGCTTTTAGTTAAGTGACAAAACCCAACACTCTCTTTTATCTGCTTTCTAGATAATTATAGAGCGGATCTCGTAGCAGATCTGGAGGTCTATCTCATATTTTACAAATTCTCGTGGACGATCTTTAATATACTCACTTTTAAAACTTGCTACAATTGGCCCGATCTTGCAGCTATTGTTAGCCCTCAATGTCTTGATATCTCTTTCATAATTTAAAATTATGTAACTTAATATTCATTAATTGTCATTCAAAACACACATAAATCGTGCACATGTGGAGCAACAACAAGTTTTTGGCGCCGCTGCCGGGGAATTTGTTCTAAAATTGGTAGACCTAAGTTTTTTTTTTTTTAATTTTATATATTTGATTTTCATTTTAGTTTTTGCTTTAAACCTGCACTTTGTATTCCAAGTGCTTGATTAAATGTCTCGCAGCTTTGTATAGAAAACCTATTTTCTTAGCAGAATTTTTTTTATTATTTTTATTTTCTAAGTTTTTATTCTTTGCCTTCTAGTTGTTTGAATAAATGCTGCTGCCACTCTTTTGTCTTTTGTCAAATTTGGGCGTGCTTTGAGTTTTCTTTTTATTTTTGTCAATATCTTTGGAATAAGGTCTACTGCTTTTGGATTTTTGCAGATCTGGGCAGTCCAACAAGGAGCATCTGGACTAAAGTCGGAGCAGATCTGCTGGAGTTTGCATCCTCTTCTCCTTTGCATTCATTTTCTATTTTAAATACTTGAGAACCAGCTATTCTGTTGTGTTTATTGTTTGTTGATTATAATTTCATTGCCTTTTAGGCATGCTTGATTTTTTTCTTACAAAACCAAATACAAAATAAAAGAAAATGAAATCACAAATAGAAAATCTCTTAGTTGTTTCTCATTATTCTCAGCAGTAGTAAATAAGGGCTCTTGTTGAGCCTGGGCTGATCCAAAACAAGTAAAAAATAAAAAAAATGATAAAAATTATAAAAATAAAAATATATATATATATCTTTCGTATGGAATGTTTTTCTCCATTTGCATCCACTTTTCCCATCTGGACTCTTTGAGATCAATTTTTTATTTTAGGAATCATGTAGGATAATGAGTAGTGGATCATAGGTTTTGAATATTCAATGGACTCCGATTTTATTTTCCTTCAAGATTTCTTCATCATAAATGGGTCTCATGTGTATGAACTCTGTTTTTAATATGTGCTCCCATGCTTCATTATTTTTTATTTTTTTCATACATCATCAACAAAGGGGTCTTATGAATCTTGCTTTTCACCGTATTCTCGCTAATCATTTTTCACTCAGATTCATAAGTATCTCGTGCTTTTGGCCTTAGATTTTCTGTTTGGGCTTAGGATGTATCATTTTTTCTCTTTGGGCTTAGGATGTATCCTTTAGATTTTCAAATTCTGTTTTTAGGAATTTTAGTATTCTGTTTTTAGATTTTCAAATTCTGTTTTTAGGAATTGTAGTTTCAAATTCTGTTTTAGGAATGTTAGTTTCAAATTCTGTTTTAGGAATTTTAGTTTCAAATTTGCTTTTAGATTTTCCAATTTGCTTTTAGGAATTTTAGTATTCTGCTTTTAGATTTTTAAATTCTGTTTTTAGGAATTTTAGTATTCTGCTTTTTAGGAATGTTAGTTTCAAATTCTGTTTTAGATTTTCAAATTCTGTTTTTAGGAATTTTAGTATTCTGCTTTTAGATTTTCAAATTCTGTTTTAGGAATTTTAGTTTCAAATTCTGTTTTAGGAATTTTAGTTTCAAATTGCATTTTAGAAATTTTAGTTTCAAATTCTGTTTTAGATCTGATTTTTTTTTTTCTTCTTAGGTTAATGTGTCCTAGTTTTACTAGTTTTCGTCATTTTTTGTGAGTATAGTTAGTTTCTAACTTTGTTTTCCTATTTTGCATTCACAAATTCTGTTTTGTATCAACACTTTTCTAATTTTTTTAAACTTTGTATGCATTCCCTTACCTTGTTTTTCTGTTTCTCTATTATTAGCATTAGTTTCCTTCCATTTGCATAGCAATCTGCTATTTTTTTTTTTTTTTTTTCTTGTATTTGTATATCATGTTTTCCATTTCCTTGCTCATATATTCAATTTTACATTTTATTTTTCTGCTGCATATAGTTTAGATTTTTTCTGTTCTTAGTTTTTCTTTCTTCTTTTATCCTGCGCCTATCTTCTTTGAACCCATAGCACTGAGCAGAGCTAGTTCTTCTTCGAGCATGACGAGAACCAAGCCACGAAAGTGTGGGTGGGCATCTTTGCAGTGGAAATTGCTGTGGCCCTCAACCAGTCCCTACCCAAGCCCAACTCCCTGTGGTGACCAGCTCTTTAGTCATTGCACCACTTGTGCACTTAGTCCACACACGAGGTAGCCAGCTCTTGTGCACCTCCTACTGACCTGAGATGGCTGGTTCCCTATTCCTCCACACCTCCCAATCCCCTCTAGGCCAATCTCCCCCACACCGCTCCCTACACCCGGATCCTCACCTACCTCCAAAATATCCAAGCCCGGCTCCAAACAAATGCATACAATCATGCACTACATAGGAGCTCATCCTGGTTAAGCGCCCCATTACCACCTACCCCATTACCCTGCTCTCCATTTTGCCTCACAGGCAACCCAAAGCAGACCAAGTCCTAGTGCTTCCCCCTCCACTACCACCCAGACTACCCAAACCACCCCTGAACTACCTGTGGCCTCACTTCCCTTGTTCTTTGAGTTAGCTACCCAAATGCAGACCCCCTCTATCACCACCTCACGCTAACTTAACTACCCAAAACACAACCTTCCCTCCACCTTCCCCGCCCTCTCCCTTAATCCCAGTCCCCTCTCGTCTTTAATTTTCTTTTTCTTCTCTAATGTTTCTAGTCAATAAATTTTGCTTTCTCCAATGCTCCTTTGTCATGTTTTACTTTCTCTGCATTTATGATTTCCTTCATGTTTTTCCTGAATAATGGGACCATGCCACCTTTGAACCAAAGGAGGACACCGCTCCTCATAGGTTTGGGGGTGTGGCGACAGATCCCTCGGACAACATAAAGGCGTAAAAATCACCTAAGTAAAGGTGAAAGAATTTAATGTACTTAAGAATCAAGTTAACTAGGAAATTTTAAATATTCTTTGCAAAAATTTAGACATTCTAAACCTTGCGATAGTCTACATTTCCATGATGATTACACCATAAAAACATACCGTATCAAAGACGTAGTAAGTCAAAAGGAAGAAAAAGGTAAAGATATACTTAAAAGCTCAAGAAAAACCATAACCGGTGAGAATTGAGCCCATATATTTTCCATCTCTGTTGAAGAGTGGTGAGGCAATTTTTTCTGATTCAAAGGATTGGTGAGGCATTAGATCCACTAGAAGTTAGGAAACTCCAAATTGAAACAAGTGACAAGCACTCATGAGATCAAGAAAAGATCAAGGCCTTCTTTGGACACTGAACCTAATGAGAACCAACCAAGAAAAATCTGCCTTTGTTTGTACCCCATTTGAGTCATAAATCCTACAATTCTTCATCAAAATACCCAAAAGTACTTGCACCTGAACCTATGGAACCAATTCAGCCTTCCCTCACTCGAGAATTCAGGAGGTAAAGGAGAAAGAAGCAAGATGGACCATTTCTAGGCAATATCAAGAAAATGAAGAGAAAATACCTCAAAACAAAAAAGGCAATATGGTGAGAAAAGAAGAGACAAACAATATGAAAAGTTGCAAGCAAAAGGCAAAAAAGGGACCTTATGTTAAAAAAAAATGCAAGATCAAAGAAAGAACTGATCACCGTGAATGTGAGAATCTCGAAAAGAAGAAGAAAGAAGCTAAACTCAAAAGGTGGAGTCATGAACCATCTCCTGCACTTCCCGAGTTCTCAAATTCAAACCCCTGTTCAAACTTCCTTTCCTTGAAACTTCACTCCATAAGCCATACAAACAAACCTAGATTAAAAGTCCTTGTGATCCAAAGTTGAGTGAGTCATGTAGAGATAAGAAGTTCCCCAATCTATGGTGAGGAGATGTCAATGATGCCAAGATGCACGAAAGCAGGCCTATGCTCATGCTTACAGATCCATTTGGGAGATGTAACCGCTCTTGAGCTTGAGTGAAAACGAACCCTCAACAAAAACACCGATGAGAGTATACCTGGTGAGTGTTTGGGTTGGAACTTGAGCACATTAAGTATGACTTATAACCTAATTTTTATCCATAGGATGAGCTTATCTTTGGCACATTTGTATGATTTTCTATGACTGCTCACAGTTGGAAATATTGAAACATTCATGAGGTTTATAAATGTTGAAATCTCCTTGCAAACAATACAACTAAATTTACGTGTAAACATGGATTCAAGAGTAACTAATTTCGATCTTTGATTGCTCATGAGATAACAAATTGCACTAATGCCAACTGTCCCATGGAGAAGTTTGTGGGTACCTTCACCGAAAACCCTCAGAGACTTCACTCCTCCTCTAGGGATCACCTAGGGGTTGAAAAGGCTTGTTGCATATGCTAAATGCACTGTGCTTCCTACAAAAGTGGCTCTTTACTTTGTTTTTTATGTTTCTTTGCTCGTGGACTAGCAAAGCTTAGGTTTGGGGTGTGTTAAGTAGTGAAAATACCATTTTTCACCCTAAACATGAGCTTTGAAAGACCCTTGAGAAGACTAAATAAGTGCTTTAGTGTGCATTTTACAGACTAACCAATTAGACAGGTCCAAGTCCGAAAAGCATCCTAAATGATCAAAAAGTCGACAACTCATGTCAAGCTCAAAGAGGAGTGAAGAAATAGCCTCAAAGAATGGCTAAAAAGGTCCTAAAAGAGCAAGAAAAGACACAAGAAGAAGAAGGATCCATTCAAAGAAGAAATCAAGTTAAAAGTTCAAATCGCAAAGTAAAAAGTACTTTTCAAAAGGTCAAAGTTCTGTCGAATTGATTGACGAGTGTAATGAACTACTCGAAAGAACCATGTTCTGTTCAATAGTTGAAATTTCCTTTTAATAGAAGATCTGGGAGAAGTCGCTGCGAAAAGACTTTACGAAGCCAAATTGCTTTGCGAAAAGAACTTACGGAGCCAAAACACTTTGCGAAAAGGCACTTAAACTCTCTGAAAAGGACATTCGGGAATTACAATTGTTTAAAGGGCATTTCAAGAATCTTACGCGCCCCAATGCATTTAATGCCCGGGGACATTTCGGAAGATTCCAATCAAGATCCAAAAGCATATTCCAACCCATGTGAGCGCTCAAAGATGAAATCACTTGGCGGAACTTCTAGAAGCTCAAAGCAGATTTTTGAATTCCATAATGTAATTGATGCTTCTAGCGCTTTGATTGGTGAACGAGATCGAGCATTTTCATTGGCGAGCGGTCTGGATCCCCGTGCTCAAGCGCCATTGGGCAATCCAGATCTGAACACTTGATTGGTCAATTCAGTGCAGGATCAAGGGAAAGCTATAAATAGAAGACATTTGCCCAATTGTGGCATCCAGATTTTGAGTTTTCATCTCTGTTTCCCTCCTTCCGGTCGGATAGTCTATCTGTACTTTGTAATTTCTTCCTCTGTTTTGCTTTTGAGAGTTGTTGAGAGTGATTTGTAACTCCAAGGAGATCGGATTCAAGACTGCAAGTCCGAGGGCTTTCTAAAGCCGTGCTTTGTAATTGTAATTTTGGATTCTAAAAGGTTGCTGTAATTTGTCTCTTCCCCATTGGAGTCATGTCGAGGGTTCTGCATGTCCACCTTAGTCCATTAGACTTCTCTAGATTCACTCACCCGCACCCAACTTCCCTTAATTCATTCTCCCTCTGCGAACTGGCGTTGGTAACCTAATTCTAGCAAAGACTTACAAGATGATGTTCATGTTCGAACTAAAGAGCCGGCCACAACTATTGGATGACCTGTGACGATTGGACAGCTCATAGCCATAAGTCTAAACCTATTCCTTAATTCAGATTTATTATTCTTACATCTCTTTGGTAGCAGATGAAGATTGAATCTGCTCTATTGAATCTGATTCTCCATTAAAATTCAAAGGCTAAAATACATGAAGCTATTATTTCTGCATTTGTTTTATTTTAAACACCTCCACAACTCGGATCTGGATCACGTAGTTAGTTCTTTTCTTTATTTGCTTTTAGTTAAACGTGACAAAACCCAACACTCTCTTTTTATCTGCTTTCTAGATAATTATAGAGCCAGATCTGGTAGCACAGATCTGGAGGTCTATCTCATATTTCAGACAAATTCTCTGTGGACGATCTTTAATATACTCACTTTTAAAACTTGCTACAATTGGCCCTGATCTTGCAGGCTATTGTTAGCCCTCAATGTGCTGATATCTCTTTCATAATTTAAAATTATGTAACTTAATATTCATTAATTCGTCATTCAAAACACACATAAATCAGGCACATGTGGAGCAACAACAGGGCGTAGCATCATTCTTATTTTTTTCTTTTTCTTTATTTTCTAATTTTTTTAGGTTTCTAGCAATGGGACTTCCTGTGACAGCCCGGATTTTCCCAACCAGAAATTCCTGAGATATATATTTTTTTTCTAACATATACCAAAACCAAATGGGAAAACCCGGACTGCCAGATCGTAGATCACAATCTGATACAGAATATCTTGGTACAACAAAGCGGAAATAGAAACTCCAGTTCTACGATGAAGAAACAGTAACTAAAATAAATATATACCAGTATATAAAAAATATAAGGAACTAAAACTTACCCAAAAAGCAAGCTCACAAATCTATGATTCCAAAACTTATCACTCAGCGAGTCCTCAAGCACAAATCCCGTATCCCGATAACTACCAAACCTGTGACGTATAGTCGAAGGGTGAGCTACATCTAAGCTCAGCAGAGGAAAAACAACATAAAAATCATATCTTAACATCAAAACATAGAATTTAAACCAAGAGTAAAACCATCAAAATCAGAGTTCCACAATCTTAATCGTTCCTTCATTTCAAAACAGATTTTCAAGGCATTCTTCACAACCCTCTATTTCGAAACTTAATCTTAAACATTTAACTTTATCACAAATTTTCATCCAACAGTATACATATCTAAAAGCATCATAAACGATCAATCTTAATCAAGAGTATTCAAAATTTCACACACATTTGCAAACAATGTCGAATTTACAAACACACACAACATGAGGGTGTCCAAGGGTGTTCCAAGTTTCCAAGGGTGATCACAGTTTTCAAAGTGTCCAAAGGATGAAATGACGTCCAAGGGATGAAATGCATGTACGGATAGGCCGCCGTACCGGCCAAAGGGATGCAATCCAATGTATGTATGAATGCGTGCACGGATAGGCCGTTGTGCCGGCCCAAGGGATGCAATGCAACGTATGAACGCGTGTACGGATAGGCTGTCGTACCTGCCCAAAGGATGCAATGCAATGTATCCAAGGGTCATGAGTTCACAATACAAAGGTGTCAAAACAAAACGCGAGTGCCACAACTATCACGAAGTCTTACTTTCAAAACACGAATCATACTTACACAAAATCAAAGGTTATCTAACATCGAATATCATCACACGCATATTCGCACTTCATGATCTCACAAGTATACTCTAAGTCATCAATTTACAATCTAATAATCCCACTACATTTTAGTCATCTACCAATCCAATCACAATTAACTCATCACATTAAATCAGCACATCTAAGACTATGAATCAAGTTAAAATATAAATTTAGGTTGAATTTCCCCTACCTTAACCTCGAAGCTGCGCGAAGCCAAGCGAAGCTCTATCTATGGCCTTCCGCCCTCAATCTACATCACAAATATATAATGTATCAAAGACCAACTCTAGTTACTAGAAACTAAGACATTTATAAATGTTTCTCAACACGAGGCAGAAATGAACAAGTTCATGATAATATGAAATTTGATGTAAATTCCTACAAACTTTTGACCTTTAAAAATTTAGATTCATGAGTTGGTCAAAACATAAACGTTGTAGATCTCGATGTTTTCTTTCCAACGCAATAAGAATCACATCAATCAGAGTCCGACACAGAAAGTTACAGCCAAAACACCAAAGTAGTGTTGGCACGCGCAGTCAAATTCGATCGATTGAATTCTAATTTCGATTGATCGAATTTGAAACTCGATCGATCGAAATCCATTTCGATAGATCGAATTCCAACAAAAATCTACAACACTTCCTATTCTATACTTTTCGTTCGATCAAATTTTCAACTTGATCAATCGAAACACATTTCGATCGATCAAAATCCTTCAAAAATCGAATTTCAACATTCTCAAGTCAAATTCGATCGATCGAAAATTACAGATTTTGCCCAGTCCTTGGTTTTCTCAATCCAAATCTGATTTTTTCCAAAATCTATCATCTTCCCATCCTTTAATCCATCATTTTCATATCAAATCTAAACTAAAACTTTATACACAACATAGATTTACAAAACTTTACCTCAAATCGGTCCGTAAGATTGATTCCGGGGCTCGAATCCAAAGCTAGGGTTCTTAGTGTCTGAAATCCCCAAATCACCAACACCTTCCACGGAATTAACACATTCGCATTGTTTCCACGCACAAACCATGCATCAAGCCACAAGCAGCTTCACCCTTTCTTCCTCTTCCTCTTTCTCTCACAAGAAACCTAAGCCCCAAAATTTCCAAACGAATGGTTTCCAAGAATAGCCTCTCCCTCTCTTATACTTAAACCCCTCGCTCGCGTGTGAGACACATACACGCAACAGTGTACAAGACCCTACAAATGATCTAACACCGCATGAGTGTGCACCTTTCACACCATAACTAATCCAATCCCGAGTCATCAAGTTGACTTTCACCTGAGAAGATTAGTGACCAGACGGCATGTATCTCGAGGCACACTAGTCAAAGTCTAAATTTTTAGGATGTTACATTCTTCCCACCTTATAAAATTTTAGTCCTCGAAAATTTCCCTTAGTCACGAGGTCTCACCATGCACATCAATTGTTCGTACTCATTAGAATACAAATTGATTGGTACACAATAAAAATAAAGTGCAGTTATTACACTCCCTTTATTATATCATTTTCTTTTTTCTGGGTCTCAGGGTTGACTGCTGGTGTAGGCATAGCTACCTTGTTATCCACAACCTTACCACTTCGCAAAGTTTGAACAACTTGGATATGGGGTCTAGAACTGGGTATAATTCCTTTAATCAACTTCCCTCCTAAATCAGTTAATGGTACTTCATATACTTCACCATTCCCAGTTTCTTCCCATTGTGTAGCAATCTGCTCGATTTTAGTTCCTAAGTTTGCAATGGTTTGAGAACAGGCATATAAGTCTTGGGAGATTTGGGATAGTTGAGTTAATTCTTTAGAACGTTGATGTGCATGTTGTTGTAGATCTTGAAGGATCTGAACAATAGTGGCATCATCGTCCATAACAGGCTGCTGGTCAAGAAATTGATTCGTGGCATATATTGGTTGAGGATTATAGGGGTATTGCTGATATGCATAAGAGTGGTCCGACTGGGTCATTCTTGGAAAATCGTAAGGGTTTCCCCATTGAGGGTCACAGGAATTCTCAGAACTTCCCCACTGAGAGACAAAGATTTGCTCAACCTCTCCTAACTAAAAGGGGTTAGTAGAGTACTCTTGTGAAACATAAGTGGGCTGGTAGCTTGGCCAAAATGGGTAATTATGGCCTTACATATCTAATTATATATATATTATAATTTTTTTTTTTTTATAAAGCAGGGAGAGGAAACAAATCTGAGCCTCTAGTTTCTGTGGCCAGCAGGAATGTTGGCGTTCTAGTCCGTTCCTCCGAATGAACCTGTAAAAGCTTAAGAAGAGATCAAAAAATAAAAAAATATAAGAAATATAAAAAGAGAAAGATCAATATCAGTTTCTAAAAGAATAAAAATATTAGATAAAAATTTGAAAGAACTAGATAAATCCGCTTTCCCGACAGCGGCGCCAAAAACTTGACTTGTCTGTTATTGTGTATTATAATTATATTAAATTCAAATCTTAACCTATTACAAGCGCACAATAGAAATTATAGTATTGCATTAGGATCGTTCCCACGAGAAAGTGATTATCTAAGTTTTCTCTATTTCTGTGATAGCCTGGATTTCGGCACCCCGAAACCCGTGCCATCAGCACGATCATCTTGACCGTGCCCTTAGCTAAGCACGGAACACTGGTATATCAAGCATCAAAGGTACTATAAATTAAATTTACGGAATTTAAATCTATATTAATTAACTTTCCAAAAGACAGTTCTACCCTCATGTCTCTGCATGAATGGAGAACCGATCCGAACCATCGATGATAGAAATCATCACGGATGGTTCGCCCCAAGAGAATAATCCAAAACCCTTCATACATGGTTTTAACAAAATAAAGGCTTGACATACCAAGCCGTACAAAACCTCTCAAAAATCTCCCAAAGTAGCACAACGGAGTCCTCTAGAAGAAGTCCTCTGGAGGTGGCTCCAACTCGTCACCGGCCGCAAGGTCCGACTCGCCGGGATCAGCGTCTCCTGAAACCTCAGCAGCTGCTAGTAATGGACCTGCGACGTATAGTCTATAGGGTGAGCTACATCCAAGCTCAATAGGGAACAAACACTGTTGAACATATAAATTATAACTCACATATATTCTATGATATGCTATGCATGATGTAACTATGCAATTGTTAATGAAACAGTTAGGAAGCATTCGTTTTACTATTGATTACTTATGTTCTCATTTACTCATGAATAATGCTGAAAAGGCCTAAAACAAAACTTAAACTTTCAACTTAAGTAATCCCCGAGCAATATAGCATCGAGCCCCGATGAGCTACCCTTCATCGTCATCTATATAGACAGTTTTAATGTATTCCCGAATACCATATAGTACCAAGCCCCTTTCCCCTGGGGATTGGTGGCGGGGTTTCACATCTCATCAACACCCCTGGGGTGTGCTTACTCTGTACGGATAAGCCTCCGCACTGGCCTACAGATTAGCCGCCGTATCGTCACGGATATCCTGCCGCGTCAGTCGTGGATATCCCGCCACGTCGGTGGGGTAACCTATGGAACCTCAAATAACAAAAATATCGGTGCCTTACATATAGTTATTCACCGTGTAAGTGTGCTATCTTATATCAGTTAGGCCCTATCAAACATGATTCAATCTATGGATACATCCCTGGGATGTATCCATTAACTTGCATCACACCTGATGCTCTTATCTCTTTACTTCTTCATCCCCTGGGGATGGCTCATTCGTTTACTCTTATGAATATCACGCACACACACTTTTCACAATTCTTTAAGCAGTAAAAATAATTGAATTGAACTCTATATCACTACATACATGCTCTTGTAAAATAAAGTACATGTTCAAGGTGTTCCCTACCTCAAGTCTTCACTTGTTCAATGCATCAAGGTCCCACGTGGCTCCTTGTGCACTAGCTCACGCGTACCACCTATGGTACCACATAACAGGTGAAACACATCACAAAGGATGCAATAAAGAAGGTATAAGACCCTCCAAGAATCTTAAAGTCAAACCCAAAAGTCAACAAAATTTATCCCAGTCGATTAATCGAAATCCAAAATCGATTAATCGAATCTGATTCGATTAATCGATTTCCAAAATCGATTAATCGAAGGTCAATATCGATTAATCGAATCAATTTTGATTAATCGAAATTCTCCTTTTCGCAAAGTACACTCACTGTTCGAACAGTCGAGTTTCCATTCAATTAATCGAATCCAGTTTCGATTAATTGAAATTCTTCTTTTCGCAAAGTACACTCATTGTTCGAACAGTCGAGTTTCCATTCGATTAATCGAATCCAGTTTCGATTAATTGAAATTCTTCTTTTCGCAAAGTACACTCACTGTTCGAACAGTCGAGTTTCACAAATTGATTAATCGATCCCAAATCGATTAATCGAAAACTAAAATCGATTAATCGAAATCCCATTTCGATTAGTCGATTTTTCCTTAAATCATTTCCTCCAACCCTTGGGGTCCACTGGAGGTTCTCAGTCGATTAATCGATCCCCAAATCGATTAATCGAAATCCAAAGTCGATTAATCGAACCTAAATTCGATTAATCGAAATCGTGGTCCTCTGACCTTTCAACTTCCTGGCCAATTTCGATTAATTGAAACCCAATTTCGATTAATCGAAATTGTCAGATTCAAATTCTTTCATCTTTTCCCATACTTTTTCCTCTATTTTTCTAAGCCATTATCCTATGATTTAACCCACATTTAACCACAACTTAACCCCTATGATCTATGCATCTTATTTACAAAAATTTTACCTTGGATAGATCTCAAGTTGATTTCAAATCAAATGGTTGGAAGTCTAGGGTTTCCAGCTTTTGTTCTAGCGGATCCCTTGTGTCGAATCCGGCCTCTTTAATGCTTGACTCCTTCTTCCAAACACCACAATAACTCCTCTCTTACTTCTCTCTCTTTCTCTCTCTTCTTTACTTCTCTCAACCACTAAAACATGAAAGTTAGGGTTTTCAACCCTTTTTATCTTATCTCTTTTCTCGGTGTGGAGCACATACACACTCATCAGTGTATGTAACTCTACACACTCCTCTATCTCTCCACTCTTCTACGCTGGTTCACACATCACATCCGCTCATCTCACCTTAAGTTCATCAATGAACTATCTCATGGTCAAACCTAAGACCAATCGGGCACGGATCCCGAGGTCATAGTTCAACGTGATTTTTTTCGGGCTATTACATCCTCCCCACCTTGGGAATTTTCGTCCTCGAAAATCACCCAAAGGTGTGGTGGTGTGCACTCTCCCCCCCCCCCTCACACTCGGAGGTGAGGTGGTCTACCATTTAGCACACAAGCAAGTACATGTACATAAACAATTTATGAAACATATAGAACAGTAACAAAAATTGTATATTATAAAATCAAAGTTACAATAGTTACTGGAATGGGGACCACAACAGAAAAAATGGTTCACCCCTATACAAAAAATGTACAATGCACAAAACAAAAACAAAACTACGGCAGTCAGGCCGGCCCCGTAGCTGGTGGATCTGAAGCTGGAGCTTGCACTGGCTGCGGTGGTGGTGACGGTGCTGGCTGCGGCGTCTCAGTCTGCGGAGCAGATGTGGATGTGGAAGGAGCCACGTCTGTGGTGGGATGGAAGACGGGTCCTCTGTGGAAGGCGGTGCGTCCAGCCGTCCACTCCTCCTCCTGGGCGAGGTAGCGGCGGTAGTCGGTCGGGTAGATGTGGCGGAGTGTATGGAACATCAGGAAGTCCATCCGCCGGTTCATCCTCTCGTTGTTGGCTTCCATGCGAGCCAACACGTCCTCGATGGTAGGACCGGACGGAGCGGCGCGCCTGCGGTAGGATGAAGTGGGTGTCATGGTGAGGCGAGTGGGTAGGTGGCGGTGGTGTGAGAGGAACCCTCTCCACGGATGGCTCTGCCGGCAGGTGTGCCCCACCCTCAAGTGGGTCCTGAGGTGGTGGGGTGGTGGCGTGCTACTGCCTGCTCTGCTCTGGGAGCGGGACCCGAGCTGGTAGGGTCCTCCATGAAGATTTCGTAAACGTCTTCACGCGATCCAGTAGCCCTCGCCGTGAGGCTTAAATGGTATAGGAGGGCTCTGAGTAACAACATGCTCGAGATGAGCCGAGCATACGGCATCTTCTCCTTGGGCCGCATGTTGCCCTTCATCAGCTTGCTCTTGATGTACCGCATCCCCTCAAGGATGACCATGGTAGCATCAAACCATCGGCCACAGAAGGCCGCGTAAAGTGCATGTTGCACTTTGTCCACGCGCTCGGTGTCGTGGCGCATCGGGTAGAGGTTGCACTTGATTATGGAATCAAGCATCCACATATAGGGTGGAAGGTCAACCCTCTTGATGGAGGATCCCGACCCCTTCTTCCCGTTGGTCATGCGGGTCATGACCTCTTCAAAACGGGGTTCCTCTTCAAAGGGTGGGAATAGGGTAGTCTCGGGGGTAAAGTCGAGGTAGCATTCAAGCACCTCATGTATGTGTCGACGAGTGATCGTATAGAGACGACCCTCGATCTTGGTTATGATACAATCGTCGCTAGGGCCATTGGTGAGCCCTTGGTAGAACAATCTCACCAATCTAGGGTAATAGGAACCCCGGATTGGTTTGAGAAGGTTGCCGAGTCCAGCGGTATTAAGATAATTTTGAGCCCATTGGGTCTCGCCCGGCAAATCGGGATTGGTGAAAAGGGTAGGGTCGATGACGTATTCGACCTCAAAGGTCTTGGCTGCCCACCACTCGTTTGGTTGTTCGACGTTGGTGGGTGGTGGTGGCATGGGGGTGGATTCGCGGGAAGACTAGCGTGAAGCCTTCGTCGAACCGGAGGTGGTCTCCGATTCCGACGGTGATGGAGTCCTCACCGGCGATGGGGTAGGTGGTGGTGGTGCGGCGTTCTTACGCCTAACCGGCAACTTAGAGGTTGCCTTTTTCGAAGATAAACGGGTTTTGGGCGGCATTTTCACTAAACTAGGGTTTATCTAATTCAAATGAAAAAGGAAAGTGTAAATCTAGGGTTTTACCGTAGGTGTCGATGTGAAAATGGTGTTAATCACCGGAAAAACCAAACCCTAGGGCACCGGCTCGTCGGAGAAGAGGAAGAAGGTGAAGCGCCAAAGCCCGAAGCAAGAAGAAAAATTTTCGAATGGGGGGTGAAATCCCCAATCTTATATATATAGCCCGCGGCTCGATTAATCGAAATTCTATTTCGATTAATCGAAATTTAAAACTAGGTTAAGCCGCGTAAAATCGATTAATCGATTTCCCAAATCGATTAATCGAAAGTCAAATTCGATTAATCGAAAATATTTCGATTAATCGAAATCGTGTTTGTTTAAAATTTTAAAATTTTGAGCTCACTGGCGCGTGCCAGTCGATTAATCGAAATTCATTTCGATTAATCGAAATCCAAAAATCGATTAATCGAGTTTATTTTTGATTAATCGAAATCGTGCTTTAACTTCTAATAATTTTTTTTTTCCAAATTTCTTAAGTATTCGATTAATCGAAATCCAATTTCGATTAATCGAAATTTCATTCTATGCATTTTCTAACTCAAATTTTCATTTCCAGTCACTGGCACATGCCAGTCGACTAATCGAACAAGATCGATTAATCGAAATTCCAAATCGATTAATCGATTTGAAATTCGATTAATCGATTTTGCCCAATTTCTGCAGAATTTCAGTCTCTTTGTTTCTTTTTTTACTATTTTTGACAATTCATGATAGATTGGATCAAAATTTCCATTGAATTGCAAGTATAGTGGAGATTTCACAACACGTTTGTGGTTTACATTGCATTCTCACGTCGTTGGAAACAAGGCTGGGTATTGTTCTTTCACATCGGCCTCTCGTTCCCAAGTAGCCTCTTCTTTAGGATGATTGTTCCATCGAACAAGCACTAAGGGAATTACTTTAGTGCGCAGTACTTGTTCTTTCCGATCCAAAATCTCCACTGGTTCCTCTATCATGCTCATGTCCTCACACATCTCTATAGGTTGCTTTCCTAACACATGAGACGGATCATTCACGTACTTTCTGAGCATTGATATGTGGAAAACATTATGTACTCGATCGAATAGCGGAGGTAAACCAATGCGATATGCAACTTCACCTACGCGTCCCAAAATTTCAAATGGTCCAACATATCGTGGACTTAACTTCCCTCTCTTGCCAAATCTCATTACACCTTTCATAGGTGACACCTTCACAAACACGTGCTCGCCCACTTTGTAGTCAACACTAGTCCGCTTCATATCGGCGTAACTTTTCTGTCTACTTTGTGCTGTCTTCAACCTTTCTCTGATAATTCGAACGACGGTAGCATTATCTTCAAGTAGCTTTGGTCCTAATACAAATTTCTCACCTGTTTCCTCCCAATTGAGAGGTGATTTGCATCGTCGTCCATACAGAGCTTCATATGGTGCCATGCCAATGCTCGTTTGAAAACTGTTATTATATGCGAACTCGAGCATCGGTAGATACTCATCCCAGTATCCTTGCATATCAAGCATGCACGCTCTGAGCATGTCTTCTATTACTTGGTTCACTCGCTCTGTCTGCCCATCAGTTTGAGGATGGAAAGCTGAACTAAAGTCTAGTCGTGTTCCCATTCCTTCTTGAAATTTCTTCCAAAATTTGGACGTATTTAGTGGATCACGATCTGAAACTATGCTGCTTGGAATCTCATGTAACCTTACAATCTCCTTCATGTATAAGTCTGCCAGTCTCCCTGCCGTATACGTAGTATTGTACGGCAAAAAGTGCGCTGATTTGGTCAATCGGTCTACGACGACCCAAATGGCATTGTGTCTCTTGGCAGTACGGGGTAATCCAACAATAAAGTCCATTGAGATCGATTCCCACTTCCATTCTGGTATTGGTAACGGTTGCAATAGTCCAGCGGGATGTCTATGATCAACCTTCACCTGCTGACAAGTCAAACATCGTGACACATACTCGGCCACGTCTTGTTTCAGTCCTCTCCACCAGTAGTTCTTTTTCAAATCTTGGTACATTTTGGTGCTACCCGGGTGGATAGCATAATTTGACTTATGAGCTTCATCAAGAATTGTTTGTCTTAGATCGGCATTGTCCGGAATGCAGAGACGGCCTTTAAACAACAACGAACCATCTTCTTTTACTGAGAAGTCCGAACTGATGCCGTCACTCACGTCTTGACGAATCTTTGTTAATGCTGGATCTTTCATCTGTAGCTCGTGGATATGCTCAAATATCACTGGCTTTACTGATATGTTAGCCAAAAAGGATCCAGTGTCCTTTGACTCAATGTTCGCATCATAGCATGCCAGGTCTTCCAATAGTTTCCATCGGTGCATACCCAAAATCAATGAAGCTATCTGAGCTGAACCTTTCCGACTCAAAGCATCGGCTACTACATTTGCCTTGCCAGGATGGTATTGTATGGAGCAATCATAATCCTTGAGGAATTCCATCCATCTGCGCTGTCTCATATTGAGCTCTTTCTGCGTAAATAGGTATCGGAGGCTCTTATGATCGGTGAAAATTTCAAAAGTCTCACCATACAAGTAATGTCTCCAAATCTTCAGCGCAAAAATGACTGCTGCTAGTTCCAAGTCATGAGTCGGGTAATTTTTCTCGTGTTCTTTCAACTGTCTTGATCCGTAAGCTATCACCTTCTTGTGTTGGTTGAGCACACAACCAAGGCCATTGTATGACGCGTCGCTGTACACGGCGTATCCTCCACTGCCTGAAGGAATCGCTAACACTGGAGCTGAAGTGAGTCTCGTTTTGAGTTCTTGGAAACTCTTCTCACATGCCTCACTCCACTCAAACCTTGAATCCTTACGTGTCAGCTTTGTGAGAGGTCCCGATATTTTTGAAAACCCCTCAACGAAACGTCGATAATAGCCTGCTAAGCCCAGAAAACTTCGGACATCGTCCGCCTTTGGTGCTCCCATTTAACTCTGCTTCTATCTTTTGGATCTCTCGTGACACCCGTGCTTTGAGACGACATGTCCCAAAAGCTAACTTCTTCCAACCAAAACTCACACTTCTTTGAGTTTGGCGTACAATTAGTGTTCACGTAAGCGTCGTAGAGCAATCTTCAAATGTTCTTCGTGTTAGTCTTGGATTTGGAGTATATCGTATATCATCAACAAATACTACGATGCGAGAGTCCAAGTGTGGTTTGAACACTCGGTTCATCGGATCCATAACGGCCCGAGCATTCGTTAATCCAAACGGCATCACAAGGAATTCATAGTGTCCATACCGTGTCCGGAAAGCTGTCTTCTGAATGTCCTCAGCTTTAACTCGCAACTGATGATACCCAGATCTCAGGTCTATCTTGGAAAAATACTTTGCTCCTTGCAGTTGGTCGAATAGATCGTCAATTCTAGGCAAAGGGTAGCGGTTCTTCACAGTGAGTTTGTTCAATTGTCGATAGTCAATGCATAGCCGCATTGACCCATCTTTCTTCTTGATAAACAAGACTGGTGCTCCCCATGGAGATACACTTGGTCTAACAAACCCCTTGTCCATAAGCTCTTGTAGTTGTTCCTTCAACTCCTTTAACTCAGCGGGAGCCATTCTATAAGGTGCTTTCGAAATAGGCTCCGTTCCTGGTGCTAAGTCAATGGCGAATTCTACCTCTCTCTCTGGAGGTAATCCAGGCAATTCTTCTGGAAACACGTCAGCGAAGTCTCGCACAACTGTTATCTCAGAAATGACGTTCTTTTCTTCCTTGTCCTCCTTTAAGAAAGCCAAGTATCCACTGCACCCCTTTCTGATCATCTTTTCGGCCCTTACTGCTGAGATCAGTGGCACAGATGACGACCTCACTCCTTGAAACCGAAATGATCTTCTTGTGTTGGGTCTGAAGATAACCACCTTATTCTTGCAATCGACGGTTGCACAATGTTGCGCCAACCAGTCCATGCCAAGGATCACATCAAACCCTTGCATGTCTAACAGTATCAACTTTTCTTCTAGTTCATGCACTTCTAAGTCTCGAACTGCTACGATGATGGATTTGCAAGCTAACTCCGTGTCTACTAACTCTCGATGAATAGACACGAATGGGGCCGAAATCCAACGTCTCTGGAACAATCTTCATCTTCTTAGCGAAACGTGGAGTGACGAATGAGTGGGTAGACCCGGGGTCTATCAACACTCGAGCGTCATATCCACCGAAGCATCCTTTTTCATATATATTTAGAGTACCTATAGTATACATACACACATACAATAATTTACACATCAATTTACACCCTCAATTTATATACAGCTTTTTGTATAAAAAAATAAAAATAAATATTCTATTCAATTCCTAATGTATGTTCCTTCTCTATCTAAAGTGTTAACGAAAAGAAAATTTTCTTTAATTTTTAAAAAGAATCTCACCTTGGATGACATCATGCACGTTCCACCTTCTGGCACGGTGGCATAAGCTCTCCCCCGATCGGTTTCCTTGCTTGAATTGGTCGCGGTCTTTTATGAAACCGTCTTTCTTTATCATCTGGGCAATCCTTGATCAAGTGGCCCACCTTGCCACATCGGAAACCCCTTGCTCCCAATCTACAATCCCTTTCCTATGAGGCTTGCCACACTGCTAAGTCTCCCGAGTGCGGAAAAGCGATCTGAGAACCTTGTGTGTAGTGGCGCGATGAACATGGCGGGGCTCTCATAGCGAATAGGTCTCCCAGCGCAAGTAATGGAAACCTCTGTTGGTGTTGTTGTTGTTATTCTTTGTTGCGCGGTCTTCGAAACCCCTTGGGCTGTGGTCTCTGATTCTGGCCCATGAACCGCGGCTTTTTGTTCACCGGTTCATAGTGCCCCATTCTCCCTTGTTCATTTCCTCCTCTCTGTTGTTCCCTCTGTCGATATCTATTATTGTTCTCCTCTTCAACCACTAGCGCTTTGCTCATGACCTCTTCATAGGTCCTCAGTTGAAATGGAGCTACGCCTCCTCTAACCTCAGGCTTCAAACCTTGCTGAAACCTCTTGGACTTCATCACCTCAGTAGCGACGTAGTCCGGAGCAAAACGGGCAAGTCGTAGAAACTCTACCCCGTATTCTCTTACCGTCATTCTTCCTTGCACTAGCTGCAAAAATTGTATCTCAAGCTGGTTCCTCACCACTTCCGGAAAATATTGTTTGTTGAACTCCTCAACAAACTCCTCCCAAGTCCAAGACAACTCTGGGGTCTCCTGAGCCCGAGTCCGTATCACAGACTTCCACCAAGGCCCAGCTTCCCCATCTAACATGTAAGCTGCCCATCTCACACTCTCGTCTTCCGTGCAAGTTAGCACGCTAAAGACTTTCTCCATTTCCATCAACCAATTTTCAGCGGCCATCGTGTCTGCCTGCCCAGAAAATGAAGGAGGTCTCATCAAAATCAGAGTTCCACAATCTTAATCGTTCCTTCATTTCAAAACAGATTTTCAAGGCATTCTTCACAACCCTCTATTTCGAAACTTAATCTTAAACATTTAACTTTATCACAAATTTTCATCCAACAGTATACATATCTAAAAGCATCATAAACGATCAATCTTAATCAAGAGTATTCAAAATTTCACACACATTTGCAAACAATGTCGAATTTACAAACACACACAACATGAGGGTGTCCAAGGGTGTTCCAAGTTTCCAAGGGTGATCACAGTTTTCAAAGTGTCCAAAGGATGAAATGACGTCCAAGGGATGAAATGCATGTACGGATAGGCCGCCGTACCGGCCAAAGGGATGCAATCCAATGTATGTATGAATGCGTGCACGGATAGGCCGTTGTGCCGGCCCAAGGGATGCAATGCAACGTATGAACGCGTGTACGGATAGGCTGTCGTACCTGCCCAAAGGATGCAATGCAATGTATCCAAGGGTCATGAGTTCACAATACAAAGGTGTCAAAACAAAACGCGAGTGCCACAACTATCACGAAGTCTTACTTTCAAAACACGAATCATACTTACACAAAATCAAAGGTTATCTAACATCGAATATCATCACACGCATATTCGCACTTCATGATCTCACAAGTATACTCTAAGTCATCAATTTACAATCTAATAATCCCACTACATTTTAGTCATCTACCAATCCAATCACAATTAACTCATCACATTAAATCAGCACATCTAAGACTATGAATCAAGTTAAAATATAAATTTAGGTTGAATTTCCCCTACCTTAACCTCGAAGCTGCGCGAAGCCAAGCGAAGCTCTATCTATGGCCTTCCGCCCTCAATCTACATCACAAATATATAATGTATCAAAGACCAACTCTAGTTACTAGAAACTAAGACATTTATAAATGTTTCTCAACACGAGGCAGAAATGAACAAGTTCATGATAATATGAAATTTGATGTAAATTCCTACAAACTTTTGACCTTTAAAAATTTAGATTCATGAGTTGGTCAAAACATAAACGTTGTAGATCTCGATGTTTTCTTTCCAACGCAATAAGAATCACATCAATCAGAGTCCGACACAGAAAGTTACAGCCAAAACACCAAAGTAGTGTTGGCACGCGCAGTCAAATTCGATCGATTGAATTCTAATTTCGATTGATCGAATTTGAAACTCGATCGATCGAAATCCATTTCGATAGATCGAATTCCAACAAAAATCTACAACACTTCCTATTCTATACTTTTCGTTCGATCAAATTTTCAACTTGATCAATCGAAACACATTTCGATCGATCAAAATCCTTCAAAAATCGAATTTCAACATTCTCAAGTCAAATTCGATCGATCGAAAATTACAGATTTTGCCCAGTCCTTGGTTTTCTCAATCCAAATCTGATTTTTTCCAAAATCTATCATCTTCCCATCCTTTAATCCATCATTTTCATATCAAATCTAAACTAAAACTTTATACACAACATAGATTTACAAAACTTTACCTCAAATCGGTCCGTAAGATTGATTCCGGGGCTCGAATCCAAAGCTAGGGTTCTTAGTGTCTGAAATCCCCAAATCACCAATACCTTCCACGGAATTAACACATTCGCATTGTTTCCACGCACAAACCATGCATCAAGCCACAAGCAGCTTCACCCTTTCTTCCTCTTCCTCTTTCTCTCACAAGAAACCTAAGCCCCAAAATTTCCAAACGAATGGTTTCCAAGAATAGCCTCTCCCTCTCTTATACTTAAAACCCTGGCTCGCGTGTGAAACACATACACGCTTGACAGGTGTACAAGACCCTACAAAATGATCTAACACCGCATGAGTGTGCACCTTTCACACCATAACTAATCCAATCCCGAGTCATCAAGTTGACTTTCACCTGAGAAGATTAGTGACCAGACGGCATGTATCTCGAGGCACACTAGTCAAAGTCTAAATTTTTAGGATGTTACATTCTTCCCACCTTATAAAATTTTAGTCCTCGAAAATTTCCCTTAGTCACGAGGTCTCACCATGCACATCAATTGTTCGTACTCATTAGAATACAAATTGATTGGTACACAATAAAAATAAAGTGTAGTTATTACACTCCCTTTATTATATCATTTTCTTTTTTCTGGGTCTCAGGGTTGACTGCTGGTGTAGGCATAGCTACCTTGTTATCCACAACCTTACCACTTCGCAAAGTTTGAACAACTTGGATATGGGGTCTAGAACTGGGTATAATTCCTTTAATCAACTTCCCTCCTAAATCAGTTAATGGTACTTCATATACTTCACCATTCCCAGTTTCTTCCCATTGTGTAGCAATCTGCTCGATTTTAGTTCCTAAGTTTGCAATGGTTTGAGAACAGGCATATAAGTCTTGGGAGATTTGGGATAGTTGAGTTAATTCTTTAGAACGTTGATGTGCATGTTGTTGTAGATCTTGAAGGATCTGAACAATAGTGGCATCATCGTCCATAACAGGCTGCTGGTCAAGAAATTGATTCGTGGCATATATTGGTTGAGGATTATAGGGGTATTGCTGATATGCATAAGAGTGGTCTGGCTAGGTCATTCTTGGAAAATCGTAAGGGTTTCCCCATTGAGTCCTGAGAATTCTCAGAACTTCCCCACTGAGAGACAAAGATTTGCTCAACCTCTCCTAACTAAAAGGGGTTAGTAGAGTACTCTTGTGAAACATAAGTGGGCTGGTAGCTTGGCCAAAATGGGTAATTATGGCCTTACATATCTAATTATATATATATTATAATTTTTTTTTTTTTATAAAGCAGGGAGAGGAAACAAATCTGAGCCTCTAGTTTCTGTGGCCAGCAGGAATGTTGGCGTTCTAGTCCGTTCCTCCGAATGAACCTGTAAAAGCTTAAGAAGAGATCAAAAAATAAAAAATATAAGAAATATAAAAAGAGAAAGATCAATATCAGTTTCTAAAAGAATAAAAATATTAGATAAAAATTTGAAAGAACTAGATAAATCCGCTTTCCCGACAGCGGCGCCAAAAACTTGACTTGTCTGTTATTGTGTATTATAATTATATTAAATTCAAATCTTAACCTATTACAAGCGCACAATAGAAATTATAGTATTGCATTAGGATCGTTCCCACGAGAAAGTGATTATCTAAGTTTTCTCTATTTCTGTGACAGCCCGGATTTCGGCACCCCGAAACCCGTGCCATCAGCACGATCATCTTGACCGTGCCCTTAGCTAAGCACGGAACACTGGTATATCAAGCATCAAAGGTACTATAAATTAAATTTACGGAATTTAAATCTATATTAATTAACTTTCCAAAAGACAGTTCTACCCTCATGTCTCTGCATGAATGGAGAACCGATCCGAACCATCGATGATAGAAATCATCACGGATGGTTCGCCCCAAGAGAATAATCCAAAACCCTTCATACATGGTTTTAACAAAATAAAGGCTTGACATACCAAGCCGTACAAAACCTCTCAAAAATCTCCCAAAGTAGCACAACGGAGTCCTCTAGAAGAAGTCCTCTGGAGGTGGCTCCAACTCGTCACCGGCCGCAAGGTCCGACTCGCCGGGATCAGCGTCTCCTGAAACCTCAGCAGCTGCTAGTAATGGACCTGCGACGTATAGTCTATAGGGTGAGCTACATCCAAGCTCAATAGGGAACAAACACTGTTGAACATATAAATTATAACTCACATATATTCTATGATATGCTATGCATGATGTAACTATGCAATTGTTAATGAAACAGTTAGGAAGCATTCGTTTTACTATTGATTACTTATGTTCTCATTTACTCATGAATAATGCTGAAAAGGCCTAAAACAAAACTTAAACTTTCAACTTAAGTAATCCCCGAGCAATATAGCATCGAGCCCCGATGAGCTACCCTTCATCGTCATCTATATAGACAGTTTTAATGTATTCCCTGGGAATACCATATAGTACCCAAGCCCCTTTCCCCTGGGGATTGGTGGCGGGGTTTCACATCTCATCAACACCCCTGGGGTGTGCTTACTCTGTACGGATAAGCCTCCGCACTGGCCTACAGATTAGCCGCCGTATCGTCACGGATATCCTGCCGCGTCAGTCGTGGATATCCCGCCACGTCGGTGGGGTAACCTATGGAACCTCAAATAACAAAAATATCGGTGCCTTACATATAGTTATTCACCGTGTAAGTGTGCTATCTTATATCAGTTAGGCCCTATCAAACATGATTCAATCTGTGGATACATCCCTGGGATGTATCCATTAACTTGCATCACACCTGATGCTCTTATCTCTTTACTTCTTCATCCCCTGGGGATGGCTCATTCGTTTACTCTTATGAATATCACGCACACACACTTTTCACAATTCTTTAAGCAGTAAAAATAATTGAACTGAAATCTATATCACTACATACATGCTCTTGTAAAATAAAGTACATGTTCAAGGTGTTCCCTACCTCAAGTCTTCACTTGTTCAATGCATCAAGGTCCCACGTGGCTCCTTGTGCACTAGCTCACGCGTACCACCTATGGTACCACATAACAGGTGAAACACATCACAAAGGATGCAATAAAGAAGGTATAAGACCCTCAAAGAATCTTAAAGTCAAACCCAAAAGTCAACAAAATTTATCCCAGTCGATTAATCGAAATCCAAAATCGATTAATCGAATCTGATTCGATTAATCGATTTCCAAAATCGATTAATCGAAGGTCAATATCGATTAATCGAATCAATTTCGATTAATCGAAATTCTCCTTTTCGCAAAGTACACTCACTGTTCGAACAGTCGAGTTTCCATTCGATTAATCGAATCCAGTTTCGATTAATTGAAATTCTTCTTTTCGCAAAGTACACTCACTGTTCGAACAGTCGAGTTTCCATTCGATTAATCGAATCCAATTTCGATTAATTGAAATTCTTCTTTTCGCAAAGTACACTCACTGTTCGAACAGTCGAGTTTCACAAATTGATTAATCGATCCCAAATCGATTAATCAAAAACTAAAATCGATTAATCGAAATCCCATTTCGATTAGTCGATTTTTCCTTAAATCATTTCCTCCAACCCTTGGGGTCCACTGGAGGTTCTCAGTCGATTAATCGATCCCCAAATCGATTAATCGAAATCCAAAGTCGATTAATCGAACCCAAATTCGATTAATCGAAATCGTGGTCCTCTGACCTTTCAACTTCCTGGCCAATTTCGATTAATCGAAACCCAATTTCGATTAATCGAAATTGTCAGATTCAGCCCCTTTCGAGCTGTTCTTCCCAATCTTTTCCCATACTTTTTCCTCTATTTTTCTAAGCCATTATCCTATGATTTAACCCACATTTAACCACAACTTAACCCCTATGATCTATGCATCTTATTTACAAAAATTTTACCTTGGATAGATCTCAAGTTGATTTCAAATCAAATGGTTGGAAGTCTAGGGTTTCCAGCTTTTGTTCTAACGGATCCCTTGCGTCGAATCCAGCCTCTTTAATGCTTGACTCCTTCTTCCAAACAGTTGCAATAACTCCTCTCTTACTCCTCTCTCTTTCTCTCTCTTCTTTACTTCTCTCAACCACCAAAACATGAAAGTTAGGGTTTTCCACCCTTTTTATCTTATCTCTTTTCTCGGTGTGGAGCACATACACACTCATCAGTGTATGTAACTCTACACACTCCTCTATCTCTCCACTCTTCTACACTGGTTCACACATCACATCCGCTCATCTCACCTTAAGTTCATCAATGAACTATCTCATGGTCAAACCTAAGACCAATCGGGCACGGATCCCGAGGTCATAGTTCAACGTGATTTTTTTTGGGCTATTACAATTTCTATCTTCTATTCAAATCCTTATTTTAAAAACATCTATTTATCTTTAAGAGTTCCTAATTTACTGGAGAAACATGAATAAATAGTGGTTTTCTAAACTAAAGTGCATAAAAATAAATCTTAATCCTCCTTCTTCAGATTAAGGTCGTCAATTTCAATCTTCAGCTATTGGATATTTATGAAAATAAACAATACCGTTACACCATATTTCTAGTCTCCTAGCATGGGTCGTCAATCAAGTCTAAGATCTTGTCAATATAGATTTAATCTAATCAATAATTAACCAGAAATTTGGGCGTCAATCAAACTCTAGCAAACTGAAGATGGAAAAGTAAAAACCGTTACAGTAATATGCAAATTCTAACCTGAGTTATTAATTCAAATCAAAACTTTGAGATGTTTACAAAGTAAATAAATATATCTTTCACCCCTCAGCTGCAGTCGTCAATTGCTCCTGAGAAATTACAGATATCCACACTAATCTTTAGCATTCAATTGCAGTCATCAATTGCTCTTGAGAAGCCTCTGATATCTAAACTATTCTAACAAGTATACACTACTTGATCAGAAGAAAATCCAACCTCAGGCATCAATTGATGCTAAAATTCTTTGATGATTATTTCTATGCCGAGCCCACTTATTTATAGATCACAAGGGGTCGGTTTACAGAGACCTAATTCTAATAAAAGAAACTACTAAAAACAAAAGTATCCTAATATAACTCTAATTCCTAATTTCATCATTCCTTATTTCCTTTAGTTGATGCGCTTCTAGAGTGTTCTTTACCGAGTAATAGTAGAGTCCTTCAGAATATCAATCTTCATCAATCTTCTCAGATCCGTGATCCGCAAAACTTTTAATTATGTAGATCTTCTAATTTTTGATATGGCGGTGACAATTTTCACTCACGTGATAAACAACACCAATAAGGAGAGCTTTAGATAATCGCTCTTTTTCTAGAAACTTGTTAATCACGATTTTCTATTTTTCATAGCTTCTTTATAATTGATGATTTTCTGGATTACGCTTTATTACTTTTCTCTTTTTGTCACGTTTGAAGAATCGTAAATTACGATTTTCTGACTTTCAGTAGCGGCAAATCGTCTTTTTCTCTTGGTCGTCTTTTGTAACATCCCGAAAAATTCATACTTAAATAGTCCACCTCGAGAAGCGAACTGACTACTCGATAGTTGGACCGGGTCAACATCTACTCCGTTGACCTAGGGTGCTTGAATTAAAAAGGGTGGAGCATGTGTGGGAAAGGTGTAACTAGAAATGAACATATGCACACACACACACACATGTTCGTTAGATGTAGGTGTTTAACACCAAGACAAGTGGATAGGTTATAAGAAAGAGAAAGGGAATTTATTTCTTTTTAGTTGTGTAGTTGAGAAGAGTTAAGAGGGAGAGAGAAAGTAAATGAGAGTGTGATTTGTTGTGAAATGAGGAGGGATACATTGAATGCAAATCATTGATCGTAGCCCGCAAAAGTAAAAGCTAACAGATCGAGCTCGGGATCGAGGTGAGATTGGAATTTGGGGGTTTGAGAAACCCTAGTGAGTTGAAGTAAGGAATCAAGGGATCCAACCAATTGAAGGTAAGCTTGATCCGTCATATGTTTATTTGGTTGTTAAATGAAGGATCCAATAGCTTAGATGTGAGTAATTCATGAGAAAAGAACATGGGTGGATTGGATGAGTTCATCGGGTGATGAACTCGACCCAGAACTGAGAAAGGGCAAAATCATTCGAATAAAATAAGTATCCGTTCAAACGATTTTTGGCCATGAGACATAGAGTGAAAGGGAGGTTTTCTGAGAAAATCGTTCGAACGAAATAAAATTTGTTCGATCGATTTTGGGAAATAGTTCGAACGAACATAGAATCATTTGATCGATTTTGGTAATAAAAATAAGAGTTCTGAAGGATTCGTTCGAACAAGATAAATTCGTTCAAACGATTTTAGGATTCGTTCAAACGATTTTTTTAAACCGTTCGAATGATCTTGCAAATCGTGCGAACGATTTAGAATCGTTCGAACGATTTGGGCTAATTTAGGTTTTTAGTCTATTTTTGCTTATGGATTGTTCATAGTTGGGGCTAAGCTTCTAGACCCAATGATTTGACATTATAATGATGTCCTTCATGTGTTGGCCATACCCAGGTTGGGCTGGAACAAGGTTTGCTCGTTGTTTGGTCGGATTAGAGAATCCGAGGATTGGAGATGCATGTGAGGTAGGGGAATATCTAAACCGGTATACTTAATTATGAAATCATGTACATAGTGATAGAGTAGTGATGCATGTTCCTTTTCAAACAGTTTTGATCTGTTGTAAATGTAAAGAATGGTTTTAATGATAATGGTACATAGGTGGGTACAAAATAATGAAGAAAGATAACTAATAAAAGAGTTAAGTCATCCCACAGATAGACAAGTATATGAGCATCGCAGAGATGCACCAGATAATGTGACATCCCAGGGATGTGTGGTGGATGTAAAGATCCACGTCATGAGATAGAGCATAAATATGATTGCACAGGCTGGGAATTATTACGTATTAGCACAAATTCATGGTGAACAACTATATGTATTGTACAATTTGATTTAAGGTTCAGGGAATACCCAACCGACGTGGCGGCATAACCGTCACTGACTCGGCAGGATATCCGTGATCGGTACGACGGCTAATCCGTACACCAGTAGACATCCCAGGGATGTGTAGTAATACTAGTATGCCTGTCGCCTATGAGCTAGGGATGTGGATGATTCCATGAAAAATAGTCTGATTAGACGACGATGGAGGGTATTCGATTGGGGCTCGATGCTATATTGCTTGGGGATTATTTAAGTTAAAGAATTAAGTCATGAAATCAGCCTGGTTGCATCTATGAGAAACTAATAGTCATTTTAATTCATAAAGTAGAGAAGTAAAAGCAGTCTTATTATTTTATTGCATTTGAACTTACTTTACAGCAAAGATATGTAGATTTGTTCATGTTTTACTACCGTCATGAAATATGTGTAAAAAGGATATACTTGTTGTGATATTGCCCCTATTGAGCTAGGATGTAGCTCACCCTTTGACTATATGTCACAGGTGACGAGTTAGGAGTTGCTATGGGAGAGGTTGATCCCGAGGATTCAGAGTACTTTCCAAGGGAGGAAGCTGAGCCTCCTCCTGAGAGATTCTTTTAGAAGACTTGCTACATATTTTGAGAACATTTTGTAAAAGAAAGAGATTTACGACTTGGTACGTCCAGCCACTGTTGGTGAGAGAAAAATACATGTAATATTCTTTTGCCAAACCATTTAGGGTGACAGTGGTTGCGACACTGATGGTTCGGGTTGGTTCTTTTGTTCATGTGGAGGCATGAAAATAGAACTATCTTTTGGATTGATATTTTGGTTTAGCGTATAGTAGAACTGGAGATTTATTTTGTATTAATTTCTTTGTGCATTTCTTGTTGCTAATGGGATGTGCCAAGTGTTCCGCATACTTCATGGGGCATGGCCTCGAGGGCTGTGCCGATGGTACGGGTTTCGGAGTGTCGAAATTCGGGCTGTCACAATTGGTATCAAAGCCATTTCTTTAAAATTTTTGACACATCCTAGATTTTGTCAGAGTGAAGGGACCTTCTGCTAATGAAACTTTGGGTTCATGTGCAGAGTGTGATGTCTTCTGGGAGAAGGGGTCGACCTAGGGGTAGCCAGAATAGAAATCAAAGGAGCGAAGAGGAGTTTCGTGCAGGGTCTAGTAGAGACCAAGGAAATCCTCATGAAGGGGAGGATCGGAGGGGTGATGTGACCAATCGTATTGCGTTGGCCATCGAGGCTATGGCCGCTGCTATGGCCCAACAGTCGCAACAGACTGCGATACTGGCCTAGCAGACGACACTAATGGCGACTAACAATGTCAATAGTCATCAACCACCACCACCGCCTCCTCCAGCGTTGTTGCCCTCGTCGTTTGTTGATTTTAGGAGATTGAGACCTCCTAGATTCTATGGGCCGATGGATCCGTTGGAAGCAGAAAAATGGTTAAACCAGATAGAGAAGCTTTTAGATAGATTACAGAGTATAGAGAACGAGAAGGTTGGATGGGCTTCCTTTCAGTTGGAGGGAGATGCTGATCCATGGTGGAAATTGGTACTGAGGAGAAAGGAAATTAAGGACCCTCACCATCTGTGGACTTGGACGGAGTTTGTTAGGGAGTTCAATAGGGAGTATTTCCCTAAGCAGGTGTGAGTACAAATGAGAAGAGATTTTGCAAATCTATAGCAAAGAGGCATGTCTGTGCGAGAGTACGGTGTAGAGATTACATGTTTATCTCGATTTGCACCATAGTTACTGTCCACAGAGAGCATGAATGCAGCCAGATTTGAAGAAGGTCTAAGGCCAAACATCCGTGAACGAGTATTAATTTTTGAACTTGAATGTTATGCGGATGTGATAGGAAAGGCAATAGTGGTCGAAAGGGATATTTATGGGGTATATAAGAGAAGGGATCAGCAGGATGGAACACGAGCAGTTCAAGGGGGAGCGGGTGAGTATGACTTGGGGAACAAAAAGCCGAGGATTACAGCGCCAGCTCCACTCCCTAGACAAATCACATATACAAATTTCTCTAGGCCACCTATGTCTGCATCGGCGAGACTGATTCGGTATGAGAACCCTACCGCCACCACAGGAGTGTCTGCTAGCCAAGGCATCTCTCGAGCAGCCTCTTCTACACCAAAAGAGACTTGTGCCAAATGTGGCAAGCCTCATAGAACGGTTGACTGTAGACGGGGAATGCAAGGATGCTACAGATGTGGGAAGCTGGGCCACATAATAAAGGATTGCCCGAAAATGAACAAGGGAAGAACGACTTTTGCTTCTGCACCAAGACCACTCCAAGCTAAGAAGTCGATCATGCAAGGAAGGGCTTATGCAGTTACGGCTGAGGACGCTCAAAACTCCAATGATATCTTACATGGTGAGTTTTTTTTTTTTTTTTTTCTCTTTCTAAGATTAAAATTACCATTGTATTGAATGTAACATTTTAAATGCATTGGTAGAAAAGTTGCATCTGTGTAGAGTAAATACCAATTAAAAATTTTGTTAATCTAATTGATATCATGCTTTAATAAGAGACATGAGTAAAATGCTAAGATGTCTATGCACTATAGGTACTTTACACGTGTATGGGAAGGAGAGTCGTGGAGCTTACGAGGCTAGGTCATTGATAGACCCAGGGTTTACTCATTCATTTGTTACTCCTCGATTTGTAAGGAAGATGAGTATCAAGCCAGACACATTAGATTTTATCTTAGTTGTGACTATTCCAACTGGGCAGGCAGTTGATACAGACTTGGTCTGTAAGTCGGTAATCGTAGCCATTGAGGATGGAGACGTCTATGAATTATCAGCAAATTTGATTCTGTTAGATATACAGGGATTCGACTTGATCCTTGGCATGGATTGGTTGTCACAACACTGTGCAACTGTCAATTGCAAGAGCAAAGTTGTCATCTTTAGGCCAAATACCAGGAGATCATTTCGATTTGTTGGGGTAAGAATGAAGTTTTTACCACTTGTGTCCGCCATCAAGGCCAAACGCCTAATCAGAAATGGATGCAATGGTTACATGGCCTTTCTGAAGGATGATAAAGAAGGGAAGAACATTATTTCTGAGATCGATGTAGTATGTGAGTTTGGTGATGTTTTTCCAGAGGAACTACCAGGATTACCTCCATATAGAGAGGTGGAGTTTGCTATTGACTTGGCACTTGGAACGGAGCCGATTTCTAAAGCACCATACAAAATGGCTCCAGCCGAGTTGAAGGAGTTGAAGGAGCAACTATAGGAGCTCTTAGACAAAGGGTTTGTAAGACCGAGTGTATCTCCTTGGGGTGCGCCAGTCTTGTTTGTTAAGAAGAAGGACAGGTCAATGAGGTTGTGCATTGACTACCATCAGTTGAACAAAGTCACTGTAAAGAACAAATATCCATTGCCGAGAATAGATTATTTATTTGACCAACTACAAGGGGCAAAATATTTCTCAAAAATCGATCTACGATCTGGGTATCATCAACTCAGGGTCAAGGCAGAAGATATCCAAAAGACTGCTTTTAGGACAAGATACAGACACTACGAGTTCTTAGTGATGCCGTTTGGGTTGACGAATGCGCCGGCATCGTTTATGGATCTAATGAATCGCGTGTTTAAACCGCACTTGGACACTTTTGTTGTCGTATTTGTCAATGATATTCTAATATACTCTAAGTCAAAGCAAGAACATAAAGGGCATTTGAGATTCGCTCTACAAACATTGCGTGAACACCGATTATATGCCAAACTCAGTAAGTGTGAGTTTTGATTAGAAGAAGTTAGCTTTTTGGGATATGTTGTCTCAAAGGATGGTGTCACGATGGATCCCGCTAAGATTGAGGCCGTCGTACAGTGGGAACAACCGAAGACGGTCACCGAAGTACGCAGATTCCTTGGTTTAGCCGAGTATTATAGACGTTTTGTGGAGGGATTTTCTAAACTATCGGGGCCACTGACCAGGCTCACATGGAAAGATGTGCGATTTAAGTGGACCAATGCATGCGAATCACGCTTCCAACAACTCAAAAAGCGACTTACTTCAGCCCCGATACTTGCAATCCCTTCAGGCAGTGGAGGTTTTGCAGTTTATAGTGATGCTTCTCATAACGGTTTAGGCTGTGTGCTCAACCAATATAAAAAGGTGATTGCTTATGGGTCGACGCAGCTGAAGGAGAGAAGAATCACCAAACGCATGACCTCGAGCTCGCAGCAGTTATTTTCGCATTGAAGATCTGGAGACACTATTTGTACGGGGAGACCTTCGAGATCTTCACTGACCACAAAAGCCTCCGATACTTATTTACACAGAAAGAATTGAACATGAGGCAGCGAAGATGGATGGAGTTTCTCAAAGACTATGATTGCTCCATTCAATATCACCCAGGCAAGGCTAATGTCGTTACAGATGCCTTGAGTCGTAAGAGTTCGGTGCAGTTAGCTAACCTTGTGATGGGGATGTACAGGTGGAAATTGTTTGAAGACCTATCATTGTATGATGCAAAAATTGGAGTACAAGCTTCAGGTGCTCTGTTGGCCAATATCTCGGTAAGATCGATAATTTTTGAACACATACACGAGTTGCAGATGAAAGACACCGAGTTAATTAAGATTCGAAATGAAGTAATGGAAGGTACCAGACCAGATTTCTCTGTAAGGGAGGATGGTTCCTTGTTGTCCAGGGGACGTCTTTGTGTTCCTGTTGATGCCGAACTACGACAAACTATTTTGGATGAGGCGCACAAGTCTAAATACGCGATCCATCCGGGTAGTACCAAAATGTATCAAGACCTGCGTAAGAGCTATTGGTGGAGAGGTCTCAAACATGACGTAGAAGAGTACGTGTAAACGTGTTTGACGTGTCAGCAGGTGAAGGTCGATCATAGACACCTGCTGGCTTACTACAACCTCTACCTATACCGGAATGAAAATGGGACTCTATCTCTATGGATTTCATCATGGGGTTGTCGTGAACAGTGAAAAGGTACAACGCTATTTGGGTTGTTGTAGACAGACTGATTAAGTTAGCTCACTTCTTGCCCTACAACACTATGTATACGGCAGGCAAACTCACGGAACTCTATATGAAGGAGATAGTGCGCTTACACGGCATTCCAAGCAGTATAGTATCTGATCCTGACCCGTTGTACACTTCCAAGTTTTGGCAGAAATTTCAGGAAGGTATGGGCACTCGGTTAGATTTTAGTTCGACGTTCCACCCATAAACTGATGGACAAATAGAATGAGCAAATCAAGTGATTGAAGATATGCTCAGAGCATGTATGCTCGAACTACAGGGTTCATGGGATCAACATCTTCCGTTGATCGAATTTGCATACAATAATAGTTTTCAAGCGAGCATTGGGATGGCGCCGTATGAAGCTCTCTATGGTAGGCGATGCAGATCGCCCATTAACTGAGAAGATATCGGATAGAAATTTGTGTTAGGTCCAGAAATTCTCAAAGATAATGCTATGGTTGTGCGTATGATAAGGGAACAACTTAGATTAGCATAGAGCCGACAAAAGAGCTATGCCGATGTCAAGAGAACGAGCCTCGACTTCACCGTTGGCGACCATGTATTTGTGAAGGTATCACCTATGTGGGGTGTGATGCTGTTCGGAAGGAAGGGGAAACTAAGTCCTCGTTATATAGGACCCTTTGAAGTTTTGGGTCGAGTCAGAGAAGTAGCCTATCGCATCGGATTGCCTCCATTGTTCGATAGGGTGCACAATGTTTTTCATATCTCTATGCTCCGGAAATACATAAAGGACCCTACACATATTTTAGGCAATCAACCGATAGAACTCCATGAGGACATGACTATGGTTGAAGGAGTGACTCAGACTCTAGACCGAAAGGAACATACTCTACGCACTAAAATCATTCCATTAGTGCTCGTCAAGTGGGGAAATCATCGAGTCGAGGAAGCGACATGAGAGCGAGAGGCTGAAATTAGAGAGCTGTATCCCCATTTGTTTGAGTAATAGTGCTCAAGTGTTAGTCCCAACCTTGTTTTGTCGTTATAAGTTTGAATTTTAATTGTATGAATGAATGTGCATAAATCAGTATTGAACGGTGTTTTGTAGTCATCAGTACTAGACTTTACGTTGCAAATTTTGCGTGGATAATTCGAATTGTAATTGGTATGGAACTAGGAGTAGGTTGTAAGCATTGAGCTGCTACCTTATTGGCGGAGCTCGTGCCAAATTGATGGGCTACCAAAGCCTATGTAATTCTTGTAAAAATAACAGCTGAATCAGTAAGGGAGCTATAGATCATATAGGGACACCCTTAGTTATGATTAGTGAGAATATCGTTCGATCAAAATTTAATTTTGTTCGATCGAAATTCTGTAGGCTACAGCATTATGTGTTGTCGCGAAAACCGTTCGAACGAATTTCAAAATCGTTTGAACGAAATGCGAATGCCAGTGCGAAGTAGTGAGTTGCTAGGGAATCGTTCGAACGATTTTCTGAACCGTTCGAACGATATCCAAGGGCCAGTGAATATGAAATTTTGAATACAAGTTTCGATTCGAACGAAAGGTGGAATTGTTCGAACAAAATTTTGGGGCTTAGTTTACAAAGGACAATCTGTTCGAACGAAATTTGTGTTCGTTCGAACGAATTCTGCATCCTGGAATTAAATGGGTGAAAATCGCTAGAACGAAATACAAATCGTTCGAGTGATTTCACAAAGTATATGTATGGGAGTGCGATTTTTCTCCTCATTTGTTCAAACGAAAGCCCTCTTTCTTTTTCTTTCTCCTTAGGAGAGTCCTAGCATTTCTACCGGTTGCTGGTTTTCGTCGATTCCGACCATCTTCAAGCTAGGAGCGACACGCAACAAGCATTTGGATCATCTAGAGGTAATCGTTAACCTCTATTTCGGTCTTTACAACCTCCATTTCTTCTAGGATTTGTGACATTAGGGCTAAACCCTTGACCATACACCCCAAGTTGTGGTTGCTCTAAAATTCCACCCAAGACTCGCAAGCCACGACGAGTGCGGCATCGAAGAAATCCACTCCGGGTTCCTCTTCACAACAGCCATCGAAGAAACCACCTACTGGTTCTTCATTTGCACCACCTACGCAACCACCTCCACCACCTCAATGTGAACGACCCAATGAATGGTGGTCTGATAAGGACTTCATGACCGAATGGATCATTGATCCAAAAACCTTCGCCAAGCATGAGGAGACGCACTGGGCGTTTAACTATGTATCCACGGCGGGTTTGACTGGCATCCTCCGTCCGTGTAAGGAACATTTTTACCCCCGTATTGTCCGACTCTTCTACCAGAACATGGAAGATGTCAAGGACACAACCATCCTTAAGACTAATATCGACAGTAGGCATTACACATTCACCTAAGACGATGTGGTCGATGCCTTGGAGTGTTTCCACACTTACAATCATGAAGATATTGCTTTGGGGGAGCCATACCCCGCCCCATTAGATTACAAAGTAGTTGCGGCTGAGATGACCCATGGAAGGACGGGAACGGGTCATTCGATTAAGAGCGTGGATATGCTGCGCGAGATGTGGATGCTCGATACTATCATCCATTGTAATCTCTACCCTTTACGGCATAAGAACGAACGTGTGGGCGAGGTGCAAATGGCCCTCTTTTCAGCTTTTGGTGGGCGATGGTTTAACGCCCCAAAGGTAGTCATTGAGGGAATGAAGTATGCTCGAAAGAATATGCTTGAGAACGCTAAGAAACTGGTGGACGACATGCCCTATGCTAGCCTCATTTCCCTAATGGTTGAGGACTATGCGGGTGATGACACCTACACCCTCTCCAAAAATGAATTCAAATTGACGGGAAATGTCCAACAGTTTACCATGGTTGATTGGAATCAATCTTATGTGAAATTGACCAAAAAGACCTAGGTAGAACAACCACCATAGCCAGAACTTCAACCACGGGAACAACCACATGCCCCTGATCAGCCAGGACATGACACTCCAGTTTATGATGAGCCTACTACCACTGTTCCCTTGCAGCAGCCAGCTCCACGCTGTACTCGGACGCCCATACCCCCACCTAATGAGAGTATTCCTGCGCCGACCGTTGTCGATCTTTATGCCTTATTAGAGGCCAACACGCGCCAAATGGCGGAGAATAATCGCCTTCTCAACCGCCAATTGAACTACTATGACGTATTACACGCTGAGGAGATGCGTTTCATGTATCCCGACGACTATCTTCAGTGTATGGCGGCAGCCCAGGCATGGTTTCCCGGTTCGTCGAGTTTGGGTGTGGGAGATTGTGGTGATGACGATGCTCTGCCCGATGATAGTGGTGATCCACCGGGTGACGGGGAGCTTTGAGTGTTGTTTTCGTTGGAGTGTTATTACTTTTTGGTGTAACTTTTGAAGGAGTCAAAATTTTTTGGAATTGTACACACTTAACACAGGTACCTAGGACTGATGTCCTTTGTGAACAATTGTGGCATGGTTGCCACTCATAACTCTGTGAATATTTTGATCTTTTATATATGTGTTGTGATATGGCCTATGTTTGGTTGTTTCCATTGTGCCTCTTTGTAGATGAATATCTTTTCTCGCAGGATGGGTGTTTGCACAGGTCACTTATGTGCTATCTTTTGATTATGCACAAATCTATTATTTTGTTGGGCCGACTCTATGAGTTTTATTCTACAAATATGTCGGCTCCCATGCCGGAGTGAAAGGGTGGGGGCGGTCCTTCAGTTTAATTTTTGAGGACGAAAATTCCTAAGGAGGGGAGAATGAAACATCCCAAAAAATTCATACTTAAATAGTTCACCTTGAGAAGCGAACCGACTACTCGGTAGTTGGACCGGGTCAACATCTACTCCGTTGACCTAGGGTGCTTGAATTAAAAAGGGTGGAGCATGTGTGGGAAAGGTGTAACTAGAAATAAACATATGCACACACACGCATGTTCGTTAGATGTAGGTGTTTAACACCAAGATAAGTGGATAGGTCATAAGAAAGAGAAAGGGAATTTATTTCTTTTAAGTTGTGTAGTTGAGAAGAGTTAAGAGGGAGAGAGAAAGTAAATGAGAGTGTGATTTGTTGTGAAATGAGGAGGGATACATTGAATGCAAATCATTGATCGTAGCCCGCAAAAGTAAAAGCTAACGGATCGAGCTCGGGATCAAGGTGAGATTGGAATTTGGGGATTTGAGAAACCCTAATGAGTTGAAGTAAGGAATCAAGGGATCCAACCGATTGAAGGTAAGCTTGATCCGTCATATGTTTATTTGGTTGTTAAATGAAGGATCTAATAGCTTAGATGTGAGTAATTCATGAGAAAAAGAACATGGGTGGATTGGATGAGTTCATTGGGTGATGAACTCGACCCAGAGCTGAGAAAGGGCAAAATCGTTCTAATGAAATAAGTATTCGTTCAAACGATTTTTGGCCATGAGACACAGAGTGAAAGGGAGGGTTTTCTGAGAAAATCGTTCGAACGAAATAAAATTCGTTTAATCGATTTTGGGAAACTGTTTAAACGAACTTAGAATCATTCGATCGATTTTGCTAATAGAAATAAGAGTTCTGAAGGAATTGTTCGAACAAGATAAATTCGTTCAAACGATTTTAGGATTCGTTCAAATGATTTTTTTAAACCATTCGAACGATTTGGGCTAATTTAGGTTTTTAGTCTGTTTTTGCTTATGGATTGTTCATAGTTGGGGCTAAGCTTCTAGACCCAATGATTTGACATTATAATGATGTCCTTCATGTGTGTTGGCCATACCCAGGTTGGGCTGGACCAAGGTTTGCTCGTTGTTTGGTCGGATTAGAGAATCCGAGGATTGGTGATGCATGTGAGGTAGGGGAATATCTAAACCGGTATACTTAATTACGAAATCATGTACATAGTGATAGAGTAGTGATGCATGTTCCTTTTCAAACTGTTTTGATCTGTTGTAGATGTAAAGAATGGTTTTGATGATAATGGTACATAGGTGGGTACAAAATAATGAAGAAAGATAACTAATAAAAGAGTTAAGTCATCCCACGGATAGACAAGTATATGAGCGTCGCAGAGATGCACCAGATAATGTGACATCCCAGGGATGTGTGGTGGATGTAAAGATCCACGTCATGAGATAGACAATAAATATGATTGCACAGGCTGGGCATTATTACGTATTAGCACAAATTCACGATGAAGAATTATATGTCTTGCACAATTTGATTTAAGGTTCAGGGAATACCCAACCGACGCGGTGGTATAATCGTGACTGACTCGGCAGGCTATCCGTGACCGGTACGGCGGCTAATCCGTACCCAAGCAGACATCTCAGGGATGTGTAGTAATAGTAGTATGCCCGTCGCCTATGAGCTAGGGACGTGGACGATTCCATGAAAAATAGTCTGATTAGACGACGATGGAAGGTTTTCCATCAGGGCTCGATGCTATATTGCTCGAGTATTATTTAAGTTAAAGAATTAAGTCATGAAATTAGCCTGATTGCATCTATGAGAAACTAATAGTCATTTTAATTCATGAAGTAGAGAAGTAAAAGCAGTCTTATTATTTTATTGCATTTGAACTTACTTTACAGCAAAGATATGTAGATTTGTTCATGTTTTACTACCGTCATGAAATATATGTGTGTAAAAAGGATATACTTGTTGTGATATTGCCCCTATTGAGCTAGGATGTAGCTCACCCTTTGACTATATGCCATAGGTGATGAGTTAGGAGTTGTTACGGGAGAGGTTGATCCCGAGGATTCATAGTACTTTCCAAGGGAGGAAGCTAGCCTCCTCCTGAGAGATTCTTTTAGAAGACTTACTGCATATTTTGAGAACATTTTGTAAAAGAAAGAGATTTACGGCTTGGTACGTCCAACCACTGTTGGTGAGAGAAAAATACATGTAATATTCTTTTACCGAACCATTTAGGGTGACCGTGGTTGCGGCACTGATGGTTCAGGTTGGTTCTTTTGTTCATGCGGAGGCATGGAAATAGAACTATCTTTTGGATTGATATTTTGGTTTAGCGTATAATAGAACTGAAGATTTATTTTGCATTAATTTCTTTGTGCATTTCTTGTTGCTAATGGGATGTGCATACTTCATGCCTCGAATGATATGCAGGTTTCAGTCTCTGAAATTCAGGCTGTCACACCTTTCTTATTGCTTTTTGAGTTAATTTTGATAAAGATTAGCACTTAGGCTCTAATTTACTGATTGTCTCTAATATGTGCACATTAGTAACTCATTAGTAGAAAACTATGGCCTAGCATCACTAAGTTAAGGGTGATAAAATAGTAAATTATGTGCCTGATCAATCATCTCGAAGCATCAAAGTAGAAACTAGACTTGGAAGAATTTCAGTTGAGATATCTCAGAGAAGAGAAAATTATCATCAACAAACTAAAGTTGATTAATCTCCTTGGAAGAGCTGGATATTTTGAAGTCATGAATCCACCCATTTTTTACAAAATTATTGTCACGAATCGTAAGTGGCGATCACAAAATTACTACTCACACCCCCTCAAATCCTTTGCATAATTGAGTCCCCAACCACTATGATCAAATTGAGAAGAGATGGCTGACCCGACCCTTGATTTTTCGGGCGTGACAAGACCTGAAGTAACCCATACCCATTCTAGGATTGCGAAGCCAATGAAAATACTTTATAAGTAAGAAACTAGCCCCATGGCTTGACAGTCCAAGCCCAACTTCGCCCAAAAGGAAATTTATATCTAAAATTATAAATTTAAAAGCATTGAACTAAATCTCAAGGTAGGATTAATCTAAAAATATTAATGAGACTGATAGTGTTTCCAGTGACTAGGAATCGAAAAAATTCCTTATGTCACCCAATAGTTTGAATCACAAGGGCCCATTAGACTTGTAACATAGAAATTTTGTCGATCCGAGAAGAATTGAGAGACCTTAAATTATATCTAAATTAAAGTGTTTACATTCCATTATGCTATAGTTCAGATCATTATGTTACTATTATATTCACTACAAAAACCAAGACTATCGACACTTTTTTGTAGCCAAAAACTGCCGGTAGTAACCTAAAAATTATTAAGACTATTAGCGGCAGTTTTTTTGTTAATAGCGCAGTTTATGGCTACCACTAATAGTCTTATTTTTTGTAGTGATTTTATCTTTTGTCGCTAGTTATGTATGTTACGTAGTGCGGTGTCTCCAGATGAGCACATTGATCTGGTGTGTGACTTTGGGGACGCCATACATCCCTAACCCCCTTTTTCTATTATATAGAATGGGGGTTATGGATATATGACGTCCCCAAAGTCACACACCGAATCAATATGCTCATCTGGAGAGGCCACACTACGTAACATATATAACTAGTGATAAAATATAAATATAATAATAACATAATGATCTGAACTATAACACAATGGAATGTAAACTATAAAATAAATTGTCATTCATTCATTTGTAAATACTATGAGCTATTAAAAATTTAATTGAATTAAAAATAATAAATTAACTACTCATAAATAATGAAAGCAATAATCCAAACTAACTCAACTAAAAAGGTCTCAATAATCTCAAATAAAGCTCTCAATAAAATATAAAATAAAAGTTTAACTTTCAGCATAATTAAACTCCTAACGCTCGAAACCGTCTTCTTTCAAATCCCAGTTTACGTCATGAATCTTCAAATCAGTATCCTCATATCCTGTGATCAAATCATCTCCCGGCCATCCCATTATAAATCATGAAGATTTAAGTCTAAAAGAACTCAGTATGAGTTAGTCATAGGATCGCTAATACAAGAAATCGATATGCAAGCCTGATACAAATAAATCATGATAAATAGTCAAATGATAAATAATGTGGACAAAAGCAATGAGATCATGACATTTATATGAGCAATGTAAAACAATAACTAAGAATAAGCATTGATACATAACATGTGACTTGTTTCTGTCTCTTCCTAGGTTTCTGTATGATAATTTTTATTATTAATGTTAAATGTAATACAATATGAATCTCATTCATCATGATCATACTATATCTTTGGTCCGTCGTCTTAATCTTCATCCTTATCATACATCAATTGGGTATGGGGCTTCTACATGGTCATTGTTGGAAAAATTATTGGAAGATGAAAGCAAAATAAAGGATATGAAATCAAGGGTAGAACTTAGAGCCATGTTAAGAGTTGGCTTCACCTTCAATGGGAACCCAACCTAAGTCTTGTGAACCATCACCTAGGTTTAATAGGAAAAACAAATTGAATGAGTGATTATGTTGGCACTAGAACGAACTATATGTTCAAAAGTAACTCATTCACATATATCTACCAAACTAGTGTTATTCTTGTGAGAGAGGATGAGATTGATTCTCTTAATGAATATATAGCCCTATTTTAAGTTGGAGTTGTATACAGAAGCCACTCTTAATCGATTCGCCTATTTGAGTGTGGAAGATGGGCCGCTTCTTATGGAGCAATAGACTCTCCTAGAGCACTCAAGAAATCGGGGTAAAGCACATGGCCATAAATGTGCTGACTTTTTAAGAATACTAAGTTTTATAAATTATAATGCTGTAGTATATCCGATTTGTTGGATAAGGTCCTTAGTTCAAGACTATAAGTCATTAAGCAGCTTGATGAACTTTGATATACTTACACTAAATGAAAGTTCAAATCTTTTAGATACTTTCATTTATTCATTATAATTTTCATATGCCCCAAAAGATTATTTTTTAAAAACTTTTAAAAATACTGGGGGATTGTTCTATATTTTTTTAAAAACTTTTTAAAATAGTTGGAGATTGTTGTATATTTTAAAGAGTTTTAAATAATGTTCTTTCTTAATTTATTTTAAGATACATTTTTTCTTTTTGTAAAGAGTTTTAGATAACTTTCTTTCTTGATTTATTTCAAGATACATTTTTTTTCTTTTTGTAGAGAGTTTTAAATAATTTTCTTTCTTGATTTATTTTAAGATATACTTTTCTTGTGGTAAAAATAAGCGTGACAATTTTTAAAGAATTTTTCTCTTCGAAAAGGTGTCTTAATGGCTAGAATCTTTTTCTACGAAAAGATGCTTTAATGGATAGTTTTGTGAAAAGAGTTTTGATAGTTATCTTTTCTTATGAAAAGATGCCTTATCGTTTGTCTTTATTTGAAAAGACAACTCTTTGAAAAGACATAAGTGAAATTACTTTATCTTTTTACATTATGTGAAAAGACACAGATCTAAAATCTTTTCACCATAATCTGAAAAGACACAATGGTGCTGATTTTCTTTATAAATAGAGAGAAGATCTTTGTTAGAAAGATGCAAGAAAAGACACAAAAAATAAGAATTTCTTTCTTTTATTTTTGGGCATATTACGTAGTGTTCAGAATTCTCTTTTATAAGTGCAAATATAAAAAGAATTATAGAGGGCTGAGCTTGGTTGTATCCTGAGAACATGTTTGTTATTCTCCTCTTTTGAGCATTAACATAACTTTCATATGAGAGTGACATGGCATAAGCATAGTAAATAATATGTGAAATTGCTAAGGAATAATAGTATAATTCATATGATTCTATAATTGATCATTAAGGAATATGGTGATAAAATAAAATAAAATAAATATGTTCTTTCAATATTTGAAAAAAAATTAACCTCATCCTAGCATGATACCTATTCCTAGCATTAAAAATCCTATGATTTTTTGAAACTTTATGGTTTCTTGATTTATATTCTCTACTTTTTGAAGGGCTTTAATGAATCTTGAAGATGCCTACTTGACAATCTGTAACGACCCTGAATTTTTAACTTCGAAATACGTGAAAATTCTGGATCGCTAGATCATAATTCACAATCTAAATATAGAATTCTTTGGTATTTAATAGAGAGCAAGCCATTCATTAGTGCCCGTAATGAAAGTCTAAAACAAAAGTAAAATCACCGGTGACGTCCGTTCATCCCACAAATAGTGGCGTGCTGAAAAGTAATAAAAATAAACAATGTCCAACTGAAAGTCTAAGTACCAAGTCCAAAAGCAACTTCTAACTATGGGTAAAGCGTTGCTGGTTGATGATCTTCCTCGATCTCTGGCACGTAATTTGGATCTTCTTCTAACTCAGGATCTCCAACTATTTCAGTACCTGTGACACATAGTGTTGGATTGAGCTAACAGTCTAAGCTCAGTAGGGTGGTGCAATACACAATCATATTTCACATAATCAAAGCCTAGTTTCAATGATCGAATTGAAAGCATTCTTATAATGATAAAACAGATTTTCTGAAGTGCAAAGATAAAAAAATATATATTCATAATGGGATTCATAATGAGATTCAATGGTGTTATTTCTTACAATTCACATGAGTATTCTTTTATTCATATCGAAATTCAGACGCCAAGATCTTATTCAATACGTCTCTTAAAGCCTTAAATAATCTCTAGATCGCAATATAGCGCTAGAGCCGAAGTTCAAAACCGATGGGAATTGATTGGACTACTTATATGTGTATCTAATTAAGTCTTAACTTATTGTAAGTGTACAATGGAAATCATAGTACTAGCAAAGGATCGTTCCCACAGAGATCAATTTACTATATTAATTCAATTTTTCTGAAAACTTATACTTATCTTTTAAGATCCTAAACTACTGGAGAAATATGAATAAAGAATTATTTATTAATCTAAATTATTGAAAATAAATCCTAATCTTCAAACTTAGATTATGGTCGTCAATCACAATCTTCTGCTATCAGATATTTATAAAATTAAACATTACCGGTACACTATATCTCATGTATCCTAGTGTTGGTCGTCAATCAAAACTAGAATTCTATCAATATAGATTTAATCTAATCAACAATCTCTTAAACTTGGGCATTAATCAAATTCTAGAAAACTAAAGATGGAAAAGTAAAAACAGTTACACTAATATATAAACTTCAACCTGAGTCATCAATTCAAATTAAAATATGGAGATGTTTATGATCAGTCACATAATTTACCATTTTATTACCCTTAACTTAGTAATGCTAGGCCATAGTTTACTACTAACAAGTTGATGATGTGCAGATATTAGAGATAACCAGCAAAAGAGAGCCTAAGTGTTAATATTCATAAAAATGAACTTAAAAAGTAATGAGAAAGACGATTGATCGAAAAAGAAGATTTCCTGCCTACTAAAAGTCAGAAAATCATAATTTACGATTCTGTAAAAGAGAAAAAGAAGAAAAGCAAAAAATTATAATCCAGATAATTATCAACTATGAGGAAGCTATGAAAGATAAAAAATTGTGATTAACGATTTTCTAAGAAAAAGAAGAAAATGAGAACTTGTGATTTGCAATTTCTCATAAAGGAAGCTTTCCTACTGTTGCTGCTGCTGCTGACCACATGCATATTACCACCATGAACAGAGTATATATGAAATTAGCTAGAAGTTCAGTTGATCACGGATCTGAGAAGATTGATGAAGATAAGCTTTAGGAAATCTCGATTGCTGAAATAAAGGATAATAATCCAGAAGAACATCTACCGTCTAAGCAAGGAAAAGATAAAATTAGAAATTAGAGTTATATTTGAAATCTTTTATTTTAATAGTTTCTTTTATTAGAATTTGAAGTCTTTGTAAACTGACTCCTTACGATCTATAAATAAGAGAGCTTGGTATAAGAATAAGCATTGAAGAATTTTAGCATCAATTGACAACTGAGGTTGGAATTTCTTTCGATCATTAGTGTAAAATAGTTAGAGTAGATTAGATATCAGAGGTTTATCAAGAGTAATTGATGACTGCAATTGAGTGCTGAAGATTAGTTTAGATACCCTAGTTTCTCAGAAGAAATTGATGACTGCAGCTGAGGGGTGAAAGATATATTTATTTACTTTTTAGTTTAGATTTTATTTTGCTTTATTTTTATGCTTTGTAAACATCTCCAAGTTTTAATTTGAATTGATGACTCAGGTTAGAATTTGCAGATTATTATAACGGTTTTTATTTTTCCATCTTCAGTTTTCTAAGGTTTGATTGACGCCAAGTTTTTAGGAAGTTGTTGATTAGATTAAACCTGTATTGATAGGATCTTAGACTAGATTGATGAGCAATGCTAAGAAACTAGAGATATGGTGTAACGGTACTATTTATTTTTACAAATATCCAATAGCTGAAGATTGGGATTGACGACCTCAGTCTAAAGAAGGAGGATTTAGATTTATTTTATATACTGTAGATTAAGAAACCATTCTTTTATTCATATTTTTCTAGTAGATTAGATCTTAAAGATAAATAGGAGTTTTTAAAGTAAGGATTTAAATAGAAGATATAAATAAGAAGTAATTAGATAAATAAACTTCCTCGTGGGAACGATCCTATGCTAGTACTATAATTTCCATTGTGCGCTTATAATAGGTTAAGACTTGAGTTTAACATAATATTAATATATATAACAAGATCGACCAAGTTTTTGGCGCCATTGTCGGGGAAGCGAAATTTATCTTTATTTCTATTTTTTTATCTAATATTTTTATTCTTTTAGAAACCAATATTTATCTTTCTCTTTTTACATTTCCTTATATTTTTATTTTTCTTTGATCACTGTTTAATCTTTTGTAGCTTTACTCGGAGTAACGGATCAGACTCAACACTTCTACGGCCCCAGAAATTTAAAAGCTCAAATTTGTCTCTCTCTGCTTGCTCAAATAAAAAGCAAATAATATTAAAACCAAATCCTAATACAATAAATGTCTATACCAGTATGACACTTTATAGTCAGAACATGACTAAAACGATGGGGGAACATTATGCTTTAACACCTTTTATACCTCCCCCATGTATTCAATTAACCCCTATGACCGGTAATGAGAATTTTAAAATTATGCCCAAAATATTTCAAACACTCTCAATATTCCGTGGGCTAAGGGATGAAAATCCTTATTCATATTTAAGATAGTTTATAAAAGTGTGCAATCTTATTTGAATATAAAATTACCAGAAACATCTTTTCGTTTATGGTTGTTTTCATATTCTCTTAGAGATGAAGCAAAGCAGTGGATACATTCTTTACCTCATAATTCGTTCACCAATTTGGAGGACTTAGAATGAGGATTTCTCATGAAATACTTCCAAATACATAGAACGAATCAAATCTGATATCTGATTAAAACATTCAAACAATCTCCGAATGAATCTCTACAAGAGGGGTGGACGTGCCTCAAAGATCTTTTATGTAACGTCCCGAAAATTCCGTACTTAAATAGTGCAGCTCGAGAAGCAGACCAACTAGTCACGTGTCTGACTGGGTTAACGTCGACTCTATTGACTTAAGAAGTTTAACTTAAATGAATAGAAGTATGTATGAGAATTTACTTAAATGTTGAAACATGTGTATATACTTACGCATATGCTCGTTAGATGTTGGTGCTTAACACCAAGAAGATGGGTAGGTTATAAGAAAAATAAAAGAGGAGTTATTTCTTTTGTTGAATGGTTGAGAAGAGTTAAGAGAGAAAGAGAGAGAGTGAATGAGATGATGATTTGTTGTGAAATAAATGAGGAAGTGCAATGAATGCAAACAAGTGACTTTGGCTCATAAAGTCTAACGGATCGAGCTCGGGATCGAGGAGAGATTTTAGGTTTGGAGGTTTGAGAAGCCCTAGTGAGCTAAGGCTTAGGATCAAGAGAGCCAACTGATTAAAGGTGAGCTAAATCTTTCATAATTATTTCCTTATGATTAGTGTAGATTAAATAGCTATATATATGAGAAATTGATGAGGAAGACATGGATGGGTGGGATGAGTTCAAGGAGTGATGAACTCGATCCATAACTGAGGATGGACAAATTCGTTCAAACGAAATGAGAATCTGATCGAACGAATTTGGCCTGAGGGATAAATTGAAAAGAAAAAGGTTTCTGAGTGAATTATTAGAACAAAATGGAAATTCATTCGATCGATTTTGGAAACCGTTCGAACGGATTGAAAATCGTTCGAACGGTTTTGCTTGGAGGAAACAATGTATTCTGAAGGATTCGTTTGAATGAAATAAAATCATTGGAACGATATAGAAATTCGATCGAACGATTTAGAAACCGTTCGAATGATTTTGAGAATCGCTCGAATGATTTAGAATCGTTCGATCGATTTGGGTAAATTAGGTTTTGGGTCTGTTTTAGCTTGTAAATTATTTATAGTTGAACATAGGCTTCATAAACTAATGTTTAAACACTATACTGATGTTCTTTATGTGCTGACCATACCTAGGTTAATATGGACCATTTGGTTGCTAGTAGTTTGATCGGATTAGAGAATCTGAGGATTCGAGATGCGTTTGAGGTAGGGGAATATCTAAACTGGTACACTTTATTACGAGCATTTACTTAGTGATAGAGTATTGTTGCATGATCCTTTAAACACCATTTTTGTTTTATTATTAATGCAAAGAGTAATGGCAATGGTGTGTGTGTCTACACAAATAAAAGAGGAAACTTGTTAAGTAAGAATTAAATCATCCCAGGGATGTAAGATCACATAGGCATCGCAGAGATGCATCAGATGACGTGATATCCCAGGGATGTATGGTGGATGTAAAGATCCATGTTAAGAAGTAAACAGTAAATACGATTGCACGGGCTGGGTGTTACTATATATTAGTATAACTACACGGTGAACAACTATATGTATTGCACAATTTCATTTAAGGTTAGAGAATACCCAACCGACGTGGCGGTATAACCGTGACTGACTCGGCAGGATATCTGTGACCGGTACGGCGGCTAATCCGTACACTAGCAGACATCCCAGGGATGTGTAGTAGTAGTATGCCCGTCACCTACGAGATAGGGACATGGGCGATTCCATGAAAAATAGTCTTATTAGACGACGATGGAGGGTATTCCATCGGGGCTCGATGCTATATTGCTCGGGGATTATTTAAGTTAATGATTTAAGTCATGGTATCAGCCTGGTTGCAACAAAAGGGGAAACTAGTAGTCATTTTAACATTCATGGGTAGAGCAATACTTGCAGTCAAATTGTTTATTACATCTAAAATTTACTTTTCAAGGAAAAAGATATCTATGAGTTCATGTTTTATTCTTGTCATGAAATATATGTTTGTAAGAAGGATATACTCATTGTGATATTGCCCTATTGAGCTAGGATGTAGCTCACCCTTTGACTATATGTAACAGGTGACGATTTAGGAATTGCCAATGATGAGTTAGGAGTTGCTACGGGAGAGGTTGATCCTGGGGATTCAGAGTACTTTCCAAGGGAGGAATCTGAGCCTCCTCCGGAGAGATTCTTTTAGAAGACTTGTTGCATACTTTGAGAGTATTTTGTAAAGGAGAGAGATTTACGGCTTGGTACGTCCAACCTTTTTTTTGTAAGAGTAAAGACACATGTAATATTCTTTTGTCCAACCATTTAGAGTGACCGTAGCTACGGCACTGATGGTTCGTGTTGGTTCTTTTGCTCATGCAGAGGCATGAAATTAGAACTATCTTTTGGATTGATATTTTGGATTAGCGTATAGTAGAATTGGAGATTTATTTTGCATTAATTTATTTGTGCATTTCTTGTTGTGAATGGGATGTACCAAGAGTCCCACAAACTTTATGGGGCACAACCTCGAAGGCTGTGCTGATGGCACGGGTTTTGGAGTGTCGAAATCCGGGCTGTCACAGTTGGTATCAAAGCCCTTTCTTTAGAATTTCTGACAAGTCTTGGACTTTTGTCAGAGTGAAGGGATCTTCTGCTAACGAAACCTTGGTTTCATGTGCAGAGCGCGATGTCTTCTGGAAGAAGGGGTCGACCAAGAGGTAGCCAGAATAGGAACTAGAGAGGTGAAGAAGGGTTTCAAGTAGGGTCTAGTAGTAGAGACCAAGAAAATCCTCGCGAAGGTGATCGGAGGAGTGAAATGACTGATCGTATCATATTGGCTATGGAGACTATGGTCGCTGCGATGGCTCAGCAGACACAGCAGACTGTGATACTAGTCGAGCAGACGACACTATTGCAGCTAATAATGTCAATAATGCCAATAGTCATTAGCCACCACCACCGCCTCCTCCAGCACTGTTTCCCTCATCATTCGTTGATTTTAGAAGATTGAGACCTCCTAGTTTCTATGGGCAGACAGATCCATTGGAAGCTAAAAGATGGTTGAATCAGATAGAGAAGCTTCTAGATAGATTGCAGAGTACAGAGAGCGAGAAGGTTGGATGGGCTTCCTTTCAGTTGGAGGGAGATGCCGATCCATGGTGGAAATCTGTACTGAGGAGAAGAGAAATTGAGGACCCTCACCATCTATGGACTTGGGCGAAGTTTGTTAGGGAGTTCAATAGGGAGTATTTCCTTAAGCAGGTGCGAGTCGAAATGAGAAGAGATTTCGCAAATCTACAACAAAGAGGCATGTCTGTGCGAGAGTACGGTGTAGAGTTTACACGGTTATCTCGATTTGCACCAGAGGTAGCCAAATTTGAAGAAGGTTTAAGACCAAACACCCGTGAAAGAGTATCAATTTTCAAACTTAAACGTTATGCAGATGTGCTGGGAAAGGCAATAGTGGCTGAGAGGGATATCTATGGTGTGTACAAGAGAAGGGATCAGCACGATGGAACAGGGGCAGCTCAAGGGGGAGCGAGTGAGTATAACTCAGGGAACAAAAAGTTAAGGTTTACAACGCCAGCTCCACTCCCTAGACAAAGCACATATACAAATTTCTCTAGGCCACCTATGTCCGCATTGGTGAGACCGATCTAGTATGAGAACCCTACCGCCACCACAGGCGTGTTTGCAAGCCAAGGCGTCTCTTGGGCAACCTCTTCTACACCAAGAGAGACTTGTGCCAAATGTGGCAAGCCTCATAGAACGGTTGACTGTAGACGGGGAATGCAAGGATGTTACCGATGTGGGAAGCTGGGCCACATAATAAAAGATTGCCCGGAGATGAACAAGGGAAGAATGGCTTCTGCTTCTGCACCAAGACCCATCCAAGCTAAGAAGCCGATTGTACAAGGAAGGACTTATGTAGTTACGGCGGAGGACGCTCAAAATTCTAATGATATCATTCAAGGTGGGTTCTACTTGAATTGAATTACCATGGTATCTTATATAACATTTTAAGAGCATTAGTAGAAAAGTTGCATCTGTGTAGATTAAATGCCATTTAAAAATCTTGTTGGTCACATTGATATCATGCTTAAATTAGAGACACGAGTGAAATGCTGAGATGTGTATGCACTATAGGTACCTTATACGTGTATGGGAAGGAGAGTCGTGGAGCATATGAGGTTAGAGCGTTGATAGACCTAGGGTCTACTCATTCGTTTGTTACTCCTCGATTTGTAAGAAGGATGAGGATCAAGCCAGAGATATTAGATTTTGTCTTGGCTGTGACTGTTCCAACTGGACAGGCAGTTGATGCTGACTTAGTCTGCAAGTTAGTAACCGTAGCCATTAAAGATCGGGACGTCTTTGAATTATCGGCAAATTTGATTTTGTTAGACATGAAGGGATTTGATGTGATCCTTGGCATGGACTGGTTGTCAAAGCACTGTTCAATGGTCGATTGCAAGAGCAAGGTTTCATCTTTAGGCCAAATACAAGGAGATCGTTCTGGTTTGTTGGAGTGAGAACAAAGTTTCTACCACTTGTATCCGCCATCAAGGCCGAACGCCTAATCAGAGATGGATGCAGTGGTTACTTGGCCTTTCTGATGGATGACAAGGAAGGAAATAATGTTATTTCAGAGATCGCAGTGGTGTGCGAGTTTGACAATGTCTTCCCAGAGGAATTACCAGGCTTACCTTCGGATCGAGAAGTGGAGTTTACTATTGACTTGGCACCTGGAACGGAGCCGGTTTCTAAAGCACCGTACAGAATGGCTCCGACCGAGTTGAAGGAGTTGAAGGAACAACTATAGGAGCTTTTAGATAAGGGGTTTGTCAGACTGAGTGTATCTCCTTGGGGTGCACCGGTCTTGTTTGTTAAGAAGGACGGGTCAATGAGGTTGTGCATTGATTACCGTCAGTTGAACAAACTCACTATAAAGAATAAATACCCATTGCCAAGAATAGATGATTTGTTTGACCAACTATAGGGGGCAAGGTATTTTTCTAAAATCGACTTGAGGTCTGGATATCATCAACTTAGGGTCAAGGCAGACGACATTCAAAAGACTGCCTTTAGGACGAGATACAGACACTGCGAGTTCTTAGTGATGTCATTTGGGTTGACGAATGCGCCGATGTCCTTTATGGATTTAATGAATCGGGTATTTAAACCACACCTGGGCTCTTGCGTCGTTGTATTTATCGACGATATCCTAATATACTCCAAGTCAAAGAAAGAGCATGAGGAGCACTTGAGAACTGCTTTACAAATGTTGCGTGAACACCAATTGTACGCCAAACTCAGTAAGTGCGAGTTTTGGTTGGAGGAAGTTAGCTTTTTGGGACACGTTGTCTCAGAAGACGGTGTCACGATGGATCCTACTAAGATTGAGGCTGTCGTGCAGTGGGAACAACCAAAGACAGTCACCGAGGTACGCAGTTTCCTTGGTTTAGGCTGGTATTATAGACGTTTTGTAGAAGGATTTTCCAAACTATCGGGACCACTGACCAGGCTTACATGGAAAGATGTGTGATTTGAGTGGACCGATGCGTGCTAAGCAAGCTTCCAAGAACTGAAGAAGAGACTTACCTCAGCCCCAGTGCTTGTAATCCCTTTAGGCAGTGGAGGTTTTACAGTTTATAACGATGCTTCTCATAACGGTTTAGGCTGTGTGCTAAACCAATATAAAAAGGTGATTGCTTATGGGTTGAGACAGCTGAAGGACCATGAGAAGAATTACTCGACACATGACCTCGAGCTCACAGCAGTCATCTTCGCATTGAAGATCTGGCGACACTATTTGTATGGGGAGACCTTTGAGATATTCACTGACCATAAAAGCCTCCGATACTTATTTACACAAAAATAACTAAACATGAGGTAGCGAAGATGGATGGAATTTCTCAAAGACTATGACTGCTCCATCCAATACCACCCAGGCATGGCTAATGTCGTGGCAGATGCCTTGAGTCGTAAGGGTTCAGCTCAGTTAGCTAATCTTGTGATGGGGATGTACAGGTGGAAATTGTTTGGAGACCTATCATTATATGATGCAAAAATTAAGGTACAAACTTTCGGTGCTCTGTTGGCCAATATTTCGGTGAGGCCGATAATTTTTGAACACATACACGAGTTGCAGATGAAAGACGCCGAGTTAGTTAAGATTCGAAAAGACGTGATGGAAGGTACTAGACTGGACTTCTCTATAAGGGAGGATGGTTCCTTGTTGTTCAGGGGATGCCTCTGTATTCCTGTAGATGCCTGTCTACGATAAACTATTTTGGATGAGGCACACAAGTCTAAATATGCAATCCATCCGAGTAGCACCAAAATGTATCAAGACCTGCGTAAGAGTAAGTGTCAAAGTGTTTGACGTGTCAGCAAGTGAAAGTCGATCATAGACAGCTTGCTGACTTACTGCAGCCTCTACCTATACCAGAATGGAAATGGGAGTCTATCTCCATGGATTTCATCGTGGGGTTGCCACGAACAGTACGGAGGTACAACGCCATCTGGGTTATTGTAGATAGATTAATGAAGTCGGCTCTTTTCTTACCCTACAACACTATGTATATGGCAGGCAAACTCGGGAAACTCTATATGAAGGAGATAGTGCGCCTATACGGTATTCCAAGCAGTATTGTATTTGATCGCGACCCGTTATACACTTCAAAGTTTTGGCAGAAATTTTAAAAAGGTATGGGCACTCGGTTAGATTTCAGTTCTTCGTTCCATCCGCAAACCGATGGGCAAACGGAACGAGTAAACCAAGTGATCGAAGACATGCTCAGGGCTTGTATACTTGAACTGCAAGGATCATGGGATTAACATCTTTCGTTGATCGAATTTGCATACAACAATAGTTTTCAAGCGAGCATCGGAATGGCGCCGTATGAAGCTCTTTATGGTAGGTGATGTCGATCGCCCATCAACTGGGAAGAAATCGGAGAGAAATTTGTGCTTGGTCTGGAAGTTCTCGAAGATAATGCTATGGTTGTACAGATGATAAGGGAACGACTGCGATCAGCACAGAGCCGACAAAAGAGCTATGCCGATGTCAAGAGAACAAGCCTAGACTTCACCGTTGGCGATCATGTATTTGTGAAAGTATCACCTATGAGGGGTGTGATGCGGTTCAGAAGGAAGGCGAAGCTTAGTCCTCGTTATATAGGACCCTTTGAAGTTTTGGGTCGAGTCGGATAAGTAGCCTATTGCATCGGATTGCCTCCGTTGTTTGATAGGGTGCACAATGTCTTTCATATCTCTATGCTTGGGAAGTACATAAAGGACCCCACACACATTTTAGGCGGTCAGCCGATTGAGTTACATGAGGATATGACTATGGTTGAAGACGCTACTCAAATCTTGGACTGAAAGGAATGAACTCTACACACTAAGGTCATTCCATTAGTGCTCGTCAAGTGGGGCAACCATCCTATTGAGGAAGCAACTTGGGAGAGAGAGGCTGAGATTCAGGATTTGTATCCCCATTTGTTTGAACAACAAAAATTGTGAATGATAGATGCTGGGTGTGGAGCACAAGTTTGAGATGTTTGTAAATGTGGAACTTGAAGTTTCAAATTTTTGAATGAAAAAGGAGTATAACTAGCTTGAGCTGTATTAAAATTTTGTATTAATCTTTGCAATTTTAAATTTTGTGTGTGAAATTAAACTGAGCTTTGTGAAGGTTTACATGTAAAATGCAGCCAAGTTGTAAGAAATGAACATCTATCTAAGTGGTGGATTGCCAAAACGTATGGCTGATCTATGCGTAACGTGTAACATGATCATTCACGCTATAACGGATTGCATATTGGTGTAAATGGAAATTTGTCCATGGTGAGGCATGAAGAAATTGCCTCATCTTGGTAATGGATTTGAAGGGCATGAAGGAACAGTCTCAGCTTCAGAATTTGTGGCATTTCGTTTGATTGAAATTGAAATTCGTTCGAACGAATTTCTGTAGGTCAAGGCATCAAGTGTAACCAGAAATCGTTCGAACGGAATGAAACTGGCAGTGGGAACCAATGAGTTGTCAGGGAATCGTTCGAACTATTTTTCAAATCGTTCGAACGAAATACTTTGGCCAGTGAGGTCGGAAATAGCCTAAAAGTGGAGCCCAGGAAATCGTTCGATCGAATCGAGAAACCGATCAAACGGAAATTTTGAGGTCACTTTCGTTAAGGTAATTCATTCAATCGAAATTATATTTGTTCGAACGAATTTTTAGGCTAGCATTTAATGATTGGAAACCGATCGAACAAATTTGAATTTGTTCGATCGATTTTGCAAACTATAAGTAGTTGCATACGATTTTGCCCATTCGTTCGAAAACCAACAACTCTCTATTGCTTTCTTTCTTCTTGGGAGAGATCTAGGGTTTGCAAGGGTCATCGGTTTTCGTCGATTCCGACCATATTCAAGCTTGGATTTGCACGAGCGCACCTCCTTCTAGTGCAAGAGGTAATCACTAACCTCTTTTGACCCTAAAAGATATTTGATTTCTTCATACCCTAGGATTTTGAGACAATTAGGGCTAAACCCTTCACTATAAACCCTAACTCGAAATTAATCTCCAAAGCCACCCAAAACTCACCAAGCTACGGCGAGTGCAACTCTGAAGAAACTCGCTCTGGGTTCCTCTTCGCAACTGCCACCGAAGAAACCCCCTACGGGTTCTTCATCGGCACCACCTACCCAAGCACCACCCACACGTGAGCGACCAAATGAATGGTGGTCGGATAAGGATTTTGAACCCGAGTGGATCATAGATCCTAAAACTTTTACCAAGTGCGATGAAATGCATTGGGCTTTTGAATACATTTCCACTGCAGGCTTGACTGGTGTCCTTCGCCCATGCAAGGACAGCTATTACCCTAGAATAGTTCGGCTATTCTATCAGGACATGGAAATCATCAAGGACTCAACCATCCTAAAGACTAAGGTAGATAATCGGCCCTATATTTCACTTTTGATGACGTGGCCGATGCGTTGGAATGCTTTCATACTTATAACCACGAGGACATTGCCCTGTCTGAACCTTTTCCAAAGGCATTGGATTATGAATATGTCGCGGCTAAGATGACCCATGGCCGAATGGGTTCGGGTCACTCTATCAAACGGGTTGATTTGCCTCGTGAGCTCTGGATGCTCGATTCCATAATCCAGTGCAATCTATATCCATTACGCCATAGAACCGAAAGAGTAGGTGAGGTCCAAATGGCACTCTTTGCGGCTTTTAATGGCTGATGGTTTAACGCGCCCCAAATGGTCTTGGAGGGAATGAAATATGCCCGTAAGAAAATGTTGCCGAATGTTAAGAAATCCATTGACGACATGCCATATGCAAGACTCATCTCCCTAATGGTTGAAGACTACGCAGGTGACGATACATACACCCTCGCCCCAAATGAATTTAAACTAACGGGAAATGTTCAACAATTCACTATGGTTGACTGGAACCGGACGTATGTCAAGTTAGTTAAGAAGCCGCTAGCCGAAGTACCACCACAACCGGAACCCCAGCCTCAAGACCAGCCACCACATGCTACCGTAGTTTATGATGACCCTGTTGCTCATGTTCCACCACAGCAACCTATTGGCCACCATGCTCCGGAGCACGCACCACCACCACATGAGGATGTTCCTACCCCAACTGTTGCAGACCTTTACGCTTTGTTGGAAGCCAACACGCACCAAATGGTGGATAATAATTGCCTTCTGAACTGTCGGTTGGATTACTATGATGCCTTGCATGCCGAGACGATGCGTTTCAGGTATCCCGACGACTATCTTCGGGATGGCGGACAGCTTGGTTTCCGTGCCGACTTCGTGTGCGGGCATGATGATGACAGCGATCCGCCGGGCGGCGAGGAGTCTTGAAAGCTGGTTGTTAGGTGTCCTCTTTTGGAGAGTAAAATTTTGGGCTAGTTTTCTTTTTTTGCGAAATTGTAAAATTTTAAATAGGTAACCGAGGACATATTTCCTCTTGAACAATCGTGGCATGGTTTCCACTTTGAACTTTGTGACTAAAATTTTTCTATTATGTATCTATGTTGTGTTTTTCTATGGACCATTGTTGCTCGTTAATTTGTCGATGAGCTCTCTATTTAGCTGTTTATTCTACCTGCGTTCTTGCACGAAGGGTGCTTGTTGTGTGTGAGGGCTCCCATGCCGGGGTGTAGGGGAGGGAGACCTCGAGTATCATTTTCGGGGATGAAAATTCCCAGGGAGGGGAGAATGTAACGTCCTGGAAATTTCGTACTTAAATAGTGCACCTCGGGAAGCGAACCAACTAGTCACGTGTCTGACCAGGTTAACATCGACTCTATTGACTTAAGAAGTTTAACTTAAATGAATAGAAGTATGTATGAGAATTTACTTAAACGTTGAAACATGTGTATATACTTACGCATATGCTCGTTAGATGTTGGTGCTTAACACCAGGAAGATGGGTAGGTTATAAGAAAAATAAAAGAGGAGTTATTTCTTTTGTTGAATGGTTGAGAAGAGCTAAGAGAGAAAGAGAGAGAGTGAATGAGAGGATGATTTGTTGTGAAATAAATGAGGAAGTACAATGAATGCAAACAAGTGACTTTGGCTCGTAAAGTCTAACGGATCGAGCTCGGGATCGAGGAGAGATTTTAGGTTTGGGGGTTTGAAAAACCCTAGTGAGCTAAGGCTTGGGATCAAGAGAGCCAACTGATTAAAGGTGAGCTGAATCTTTCATAATTATTTCCTTATGAATAGTGTAGATTAAATAGCTATGTATATGAGAAATTGATGAGGAAGACATGGATGGGTGGGATGAGTTCAAGGAGTGATGAACTCGATCCATAACTGAGGATGGACAAATTCGTTCAAACGAAATGAGAATCCGATCGAACGAATTTGGCCTGAGGAGATAAATTGAAAAGAAAAAGGTTTCTAAGTGAATTGTTCGAACGAAATGGAAATTCGTTCGATCGATTTTGAAAACCTTTCAAACGGATTGAAAATCGTTCGAACGGTTTCACTTGGAGGAAACAATGTATTCTGAAGGATTTGTTCGAATGAAATAAAATCGTTGGAACGATATAGAAATTCGTTCGAACGATTTAGAAACTGTTCGAACGATTTTGAGAATCGTTCGAACAATTTAGAATCGTTCGATCGATTTGGGTAAATTTAGGTTTTGGGTCTATTTTAGCTTGTAAATTATTTATAGTTGAACATAGGCTTCATGAACCAATATTTAAACACTATAGTGATGTTCTTTATGTGCTGACTATACCTAGGTTAAATTGGACCATTGGGTTTCAAGTAGATTGATCGGATTAGAGAATCCGAGGATTCGAGATGCGTTTGAGGTAGGGGAATATCTAAACTGGTACACTTTATTACGAGCATTTACGTAGTGATAGAGTATTGTTGCATGATCCTTTAAACACCGTTTTTGTTTTATTATTAATGCAAAGAGTAGAGTAATGGCAATGGTGTGTGTGTCTACACAAATGAAAGAGGAAACTTGTTAAGTATGAATTAAATCATCCCAGGGATGTAAGAACACAGGCATGCAGAGATGCATCAGATGACTTGACATCTTAGGGATGTATGGTGGATGTAAAGATCCACGTTAAGAAGTAAACAGTAAATACGATTGCACGGGCTGGGTGTTACTATGTATTAGCATAACTACATGGTGAACAACTATATGTATTGCACAATTTGATTTAAGGTTCAGAGAATACCCAACCGACGCGGCGGTATAACCGTGACTGACTCGACAGGATATCCGTGACTGGTATGGCAGCTAATTCGTACACCAGCAGACATCCCAGGGATGTGTAATGCGTAGTAGTATGCCCGTCGCCTACGAGATAGGGACGTGGACGATTCCATGAAAAATAGGTTGATTAGACGATGATGGAGGGTATTCCATCGGGGCTCGATGCTATATTGCTCGGGAATTATTTAAGTTAATGATTTAAGTCATGGTATTAGCCTGGTTGCAACAAAAGGGGAAACTACTAGTCATTTTAAAATTCATGAGTAGAGCAATACTTGCAGTCATTGTTTATTGCATCTAAAATTTACTTTTCAAGTAAAAAGATATCTATGAGTTCATGTTTTATTCTTGTCATGAAATATATGTTTGTAAGAAGGATATACTCGTTGTGATATTGCCCTATTGAGCTAGGATGTAGCTCACCCTTTGACTATATGTCACAGGTGACGATTTAGGAATTGCCAATGATGAGTTAGGAGTTGCTATAGGAGAGGTTGATCCCGGGGATTCAGAGTACTTTCCGAGGGAGGAATCTGAGCCTCCTCCGGAGAGATTCTTTTAGAAGACTTGCTGCATCCTTTGAGAGTATTTTGTAAAGGAGAGAGATTTACGGCTTGGTACGTCCAGCCTTATTTTTGTAAGAGTAAAGACACATGTAATATTCTTTTGTCGAACCATTTAGAGTGACTGTAGCTACGACACTGATGGTTCGGGTTGGTTCTTTTGTTCATGCAGAGGCATAAAATTAGAACTATCCTTTGGATTGATATTTTGGATTGCGTATAGTAGAATTGGAGATTTATTTTGCATTAATTTCTTTGTACGTTTCTTGTTGTGAATGGGATATACCAAGAGTTCCACCCACTTTATGGGGCACGACCTCGAAGGCTGTGCTGATGGCACAGGTTTTGGGGTGCCAAAATCTGAGCTTTCACATTTTATGTGGGTGTCCTCATCATGAAGTCCCCTATTGGTTGATAGTCCTCACTTTCTATGAAGGTCTAAATGACCAAAACCGGCACATAGTTGATGTTGCCTGCGGAGGGATGTTCCACACCTTGTTTGCCGAGGCTACTTGGGAATTCTTTGAGAACTTTAGCGTGGAACCAGTGCAATGCAAAGCACCGGGTAAGATTGAATACCTCTTAGGCAGAGAGGATTATACCAATTAAAGTCAATGATGAATTTCCTTCCAAAATTAAAATTGTGGAACACAAAAATTCAATCTTTGGTGGGTGTAAAATCACACCCAACATCTCAGCAAGGAAAAGCCTGTGAACTTAACTACGGCTGAACTCAAAATATTCCTCAGCACTCTCCTATATTTTGCGCCACACAGACCCAAGACCTCAACACTCCCCTGTTTTGCACAATGAGGACATTGTCCTAATTAAGTTTGGGGGGATATACATATCAATTTTGAAAAGTATATTAGTATAGTTTTCTTTAGAGTTTTTTTAAGTTAATCATTATAAAAAAAAAAAAAAATTATGAAAATCCAAATTTCTTAGTATCCCATCATAGTAGTAGTTCAAAAATTAAAATAGAAATAGTTACAATTCAAAGTAAAGCATCTCTAGAACACTGTATCAGGAGAATATTTGAAACTATATGATTGATCTGAACTGCATATATTTTAGATTATAGTTTCAAAATTATATAACCAGTGAGCTAATGACCCTATTTCCTCTTTTACTTTGAGTAAGAGAGACTATTTTTATTCATGCTAAAGTTTACTTGAACTTCTCTATTATTTGAAATCACATATTATTGAACTTAGAATCAAGATATTCTGTAAATATGATGATTTATTTATTTAGAAATATCTATTAAATATATCAAAGCAATAGGACATCCATATTAGTAAATCGTGAAAATGATCAATTGCCATCTTTTATTAAACCAGAGCTAAAAAGCTAAAAATCCTAGAACATTTTACCCTTTGAACCCATATTAGAAGCCCAAAATCAAATTTCTTTATACCAAAATTTTATAAATCTTTAACCATATATACTACCCAAAACTTTCTATCCTTGACCCTTACAATTTCTAACAGTTTAGAATATAAAAGGAGAGAAGAGGGAGTGAAAGGAGTATATGCGTAACAGATAAATGATCTGCTGAAGTGGGTACAAGTAAGAAGAAATATAATTGTATGAAAATATGGAAAAAGAAAAGAAGAAATCTTAAAAAGACAATTCCATGAAAAAAAAAGAGAAGCAAAAAGCTTCCAACTGAAAAAAAAAGAAAATGGGATTTATACTAGAAAAGAAATAGGAAGAAGTTATCCAAAATAAGGATACTTATTGCAGCTGAAAAATATAAAAGAAGAAGAAATGGGAAGAGCTAAATTTTCGGAAATAATTTTGAATCCTCTTTACCTTTTTTCTTTAAAACCTTCTAAAAACCCAAACCCTATTACAAGTCGAAGGAAAGATCATTGTGATTTACGATTTGCAAGAATATGAGTCTAGTAGAGATATATATAATAGATACAATAAATAAATGAAGAAGTTATATGAACAGAATTGATTATCCTTTTTATGAGATTTATCTTCTTAGTTAATTGTCCGATGAAATTTTCATATATATCTACAATATTGTGAGAACCTAAAATTTTGGTTAATTTTGAGAGTATGCCAATAAGTGAGAGTTTGAATGAAAATATTTTCTAAAAACTGTAGTTTAGAAAAATCTATGATGAATAAACTTTTTACTAATATGCACACACTCCACACTATACCGAATAGAAATTATTGATTTTTGATAGAGGATAATTACGATGATGGAAAGCTAAGGATAAAAGATTTGAAAATTTTTAAAAAATAATGAACATATACTAATTGACTGAGAAATTAGTATATAAAATCTATATTTTGAAATTTTAGTTTTGAAGAATATTTGAAAACCCAAAAATATTGGAAGTTTGTAGGTAACTTCACTGAAAACCTTCAGGAGACTACAAATCCTCCACTAGGGATCACCTAAGGGTTTAAAGGCTTGTTGCATCTGGTAAATGCAATCGTGCTCCTTACGAAAGTGGAATTTAAATTTTTAGTTTTAGGATAGTTTAATTTACCTTGTTTACTAGGGACTAGCAAAACTTAAGTTTGAGGGTGTGATAAGTCATATAATTTACCATTTTATCACCCTTAACTTATTGATGCTAGGCCATAGTTTGCTACTAACAAGTTGATGATGTGCAGATATTAGAGATAACCAATAAAAGAGGGCCTAAGTGTTAATATTCGTTAAAATGAATTCAAAAAGCAATAAGAAAGACGATTGAGTGAAAAAGATAATTTCCCGCCTACTAAAAGTTAGAAAATCGTAATTTACGATTCTGTAAAAGGGACAAAAGAAGAAAAGAAAAAAATCGTAATCCAGAGAATCGTCAACTATGAGAAAGCTATGAAAGATAGAAAATCATGATTAATGATTTTCTAAGAAAGAGAAGAAAATGAGAAATTGTTATTTGTGAGTTCCCAGAAAGGAAGCTTTCCTATAGTTTTGCTGCTGATCACGTACATATTACACTACCGTGAACAGAATTAGAAGATATATGAAATTAGAAGTTTCGCTGATCACGGATCTAAGAAGATTGATGAAGATAACCTTTAGGAAACCTCAGTTGCTGAAATAAAGGAGAATAATCCAGAAGCACATCTACCAGCTAAGCAAGGAAAAGATAAAATTAGGAGTTAGAGTTATATTAAGAATATTTTATTTTAGTAGTTTCTTTTATTAGAATTAGAAGTCTTTGTAAACCGACTCTTTATGATCTATAAATAAGAGAGCTTGGTGTAGGAATAAGCATCGAAGGATTTCAACATTAATTGACAACTAAGGTTGAATTTTCTTCCGTTCAGTAGTGTAAAATAGTTAGAGTAGATTAGACATCAGAAGTTTCTCAAGAGCAATTGACGACTGCAATTGAGTGCTGAAGATTAGTGTAGATATCCTAGTTTCTTAGAAGCAATTGACGACTGTAGCTGAGGGGTGAAAGATATATTGTGATAGCCCAGATTTTGGCACCCTAAAACCTGTGCCATCAGCACGACCCTCAAGGCCGTGCCCCATAAGCCTGCATGGAACATTTGGTATACCCAAGCAACAATAAAACAAATTAAAAGCATAAGAACTGATACTAAACTAAATCTTCAGTTCTATAATATAACTCAAAACATGAGGCTCAAAAGACAGTTGTAATCTCATGACATAGCATGAGCAAAGAACCAATCCGAACCATCGATGACGAAACAATCGTCACCCCAGATGATTCGCCAAAAGAATATCTCTCAATATTATATTATTTTATACAAAAATAGGCTGGACATACCAAGCAGTACAGTTTCTCTCTCAAAACTCTATCAAAGTACATAGGGGTCTTCTAGAAGAAATCCTCAGGAGGGGGCTCTGATTCCTCCCCAGGCACGTAATCCGAATCCTCTGGATCAATGTCTCCCGAAGAGTAGTAGCAACAAGCACTGGACCTACGACGTATAGTCTAAAAAGTGAGCTACATCATAACTCAATAGGGAAACAACCGAATGAACATATAAATCTATCTTACTCACATATATTCTATGACATTTAGAAGCATGATTTATTAATAAAAATAGCTAAAAAACAATTTAAATTACTGAAAGCATGACTGAATGCATCTGTTACTCTACAAGTGTTTACTGGTTTTCAACTTATTCACAAAAGACAAAGATCGACCTCAAAAACTTAAATTAATAACTTAAATAATCCTCGATGCACTATAGTCTCGAGCCCCGATGGATACCTACCATCGTCGTCCAATCAGACTATTTTTCATTCCTTTTTCATTCATGTAATACTACCCAGGTCCCTTCCTCATAGGCCACAGGGTACTAAGGTCACATATATCCCTAGGATGTCATACTAGCGTATGGATTGGCCACCGTACCGGTCACAGATATCCTGCCGAGTCAGTCATGGGTATACCACCATGTCGGTGGAGTATTCACCAAACTTTAAATCAAATGTGCGACTACATATAGTTATTCACCATGTGATTATGCTAAATACAATAGTATTTTAGGCCTGATCAATTCTCATTTAATTAACTTCACATCACTCTGATGTTAACGAATTTCTATACATCCCTGGGATGTAACCAGCTCATAAGCATCACTCAGATGCCCTTATAACATTCACATCTCCTTGGGATGTCACATTCTCATAGCATACTTATTTCCTTATTTAGTGTTCACACACGCACACTTTAATTTTACATGTCCAATTACTTTTCAAGAAAGCATGCGCATCTCTATGCTTTCAACATATAACTATTCATTTCCATATCACTACATATATGCTATTATAATTAAAATATATGTTCAAGATATTCCCTACCTCACGCATTTAAATTCCCAAGCGTCAAGGTCCATTGTGGCTTCCCATGCTCGTAATCACGTGTTCAACCTAATTTACAGCATATCATATGCAAAGTATCAAGAACAATGCATAAAAGACGGTACAAGGCCCCTCCAAAACTCCAAATTCCAAAACAAAACTCACTCAGAAACTATCAAAATCAATTAACCGATCCCAATATCAAAATTCTAAAATCGATTAATCGATTCATAAATCGATTAATCAGTTTCTCAGACTTCTCATTTTCCAGCCACTGTGAGTACACAGACGATTAATAATTTTAATTGATTAATCGAAAACTAGAAATTGATTAATCAAATTCATTTCGATTAATCGGTTTTGAGCATCAGTACCCACATCTACATTCTGTCAAAAATTGATTGATCGATTTTCAAAGTCGATTAATTGATTTTGACAGGAACCTAGTCCTCTTCGGGCATTTCCTCTAGCTTTGTTCGCTCTCCATTTTCTACTTTTTCTATCTCCTTAAGTCCTCAATAATTCAACAATATAATCACAATATTATCCACATAATAATTTACAAAAATCATACCTCAAATCTAAGTATGGGTGATTCAAGGGTTTGACTCCATAGCTATGGTTCTTAGCTTTGATTCCCCGAATCCCCGCGAGTTATCGTCGTGATTAATAACTCACGAGCTCCTTCAATTCGTAATCCCACACAAAACCTCCTGCATTTACTCCTTCCTCCTCACTCTCTCTCTCTCTCTCTCTTCATAAATCCTTAACCACCAAAAATTAAAGAGAAATTACTTCTCTTTTTTCCCTTAAGCTATTTAACCCATTCCATGATTTTGGTGCAAAGCACATACACCCCTTAACAGGTATATGTGACTTCATATAACATCTAACACCACACTTACGAGCACATTTACATCAAACCTAATTTAACCTAAGTCATCAAGTTGACTTTCTCTTGGTCCAACTTATGACCAGTCGGGCACGCATCTCGAGGACACTATTCAAAGCCCAAAATTTAGGGAATATTACATTCTTCCCACCTTGGGAATTTTCATCCTCGAAAATATACCCAAGGGCTTTCTGTCATTGAAGACCCATACACAGAAGCCCATGACAATGTATACAACATAATCAGAGCACATCCTGCATAAAACTTAACTACATTCGCATACATTCACGGTAAATCGAATAGCAGATAAGCAAGGATTGAAATTGCATTACCCAAAAAGAAACAATGGCAATCATGCCATATAGTTTTATACATCAGTTACAATTCCCCCAAAAAGATACGTTTAAAGTTTTCAAACCGTTTACATTTCCCAAACGGTTCCCAAAATGCACAAAATAACCAAATAATTACAATCCAAAAATAATTACAACGCAAAAGGAAATATCAAAAGCTAGCAATCATGTAGTCCTATCCCCTGGTTGATCCTCCTCATCATGCTCACGTGTACCAGAACCCGATGCGTCAGGAGCCCATGTCTGAGCCGCCGCTATGCGCTGATGGTAATTGTTGGGATACATGAACTGCATGGTCTCTGATGGAGTAGCGCTTCATGAAAATTCAATCGGTGGTCCATCCGGGTGTTGCTCTCCTCCATACGTCTGTGGTGCACTAGCATCTGGCAGTTATTCTCAGCCATGAGGGTGAGAACATCATCGATAGTACTAGGTATAGGGGCCTGAGATGCCCATCTCCTGTGAGATCGTATAGGAGTATAGGAGTGGACTATGTAGGAGCAGGAGGCGGTAGAAAAGGCTGCTCCGCTGGTGGTACCGGGTTAGGAGGCTGCTCCCCCACTGCTGGTTGGTCCTGTTGTGGTGGGGCATCATTAGCTTAGGCAGGTGTTGGGCCCTCAGGTGGTTTCACCTTCTTCAGAAGGTTATAGCTTTGGCTCCACGAAGTGATAGAATAACGTTTTATATGATTTGTGGCCCTCGGCTTAGTTAAAGGAGTCACATACTCTGCGGCAACAGACTAGCACTCAAGCATGCTCGAAATAAGCCGAGCGTAAGGCATATGCTCCTTCGGCCTCCCCTTCATCATTTTACCCTTGATCTAAATCATGCCCTCCATCACCAATTTAGTGGCATCGAACCAACGGCCCCGGTATGCCGTGTACAATGCCTTTTGGACCAACTCCACCCTCTCGGTGTCAAGGTGCATGGGATAGAGGTTGCATTTGATTAATGAATCAAGCATCCACAAATGAGGGGGTAAGTCAACCCTCCATACGGATTTTTCAGATCCTTTGTTTTCCCTAGTCAGCTCAGTTCTAATTTCCTAAAAATTTATGGGTTGTAGGAAAGGGGGTAAAAGATTGGTCTCGGGTACATAGATTCGAAAACATTCCAAGGATTCATGAATGTGGCATAGGGTAAACAGATACTTACGACCATCGATCTCGGTCGTAACGGTGCCGGTCTCCCTACCCTCCTTTAGGTTTTGATAAAACAACCTAATTAACCTAGGATAACAATAGTCATGCAATGGTTTCAAAAGGTTGCCGAGGCCCGCATCAACGAGGTATTTTCAGGCCATTTTATCTCGCCTTCAACCTCTGGGTCCTCAAAGTCTTTTGTAGCCCACCATTCATTTGATTGGGTAAATGGCCGGTAACGATTCGCGTGATGACGCTCCATCGAATAGGATGCCGATGATGATGATGATGATGATGATAATTAAGGTGAAGGTGGTGGTGGCGTGGTGTTCTTACGCCGTACGGGAAGCTTAGAAGCCGCTTGCTTCGAAGCTAGCGGAGTTTTAGGCGGCATTCTAGGTTTAAAAGTGAGAAAAAATCTTGAAACCTAGGGCTAGAATTACACAAAATGAAATGAAATCGAAAGATTTAGGGTTTACCATTCAGGTTCGAGGTGAATGGTTAGGGTTTTAATTCGAACTCAATCCCCAAAGCCTTCAAACCCTTCTGTATTATCGCCAGCCAAAGGAAGAAGAAAGGGCGCTCAAAAGAAAAAATCAGTTTGAAATTAGAAATGGGAGAAAATTTCCCAAAACTGTTACTTATAGGCAAAAATCGATTAATCAATTTCAAAATCAATTAATCTATTTTCATCACTTAAACTCAGTTGCTCGAAATCGATTGATCGATTTCAAAAATTGATTAATAAATTTTCAAAATCGATTAATCGAATTTCAATCAATTAGTCAAAATTTACTGTTATTATTTTTCCAGGTTTCTCAGCTCACTTATGTGAGCCAGTCGTTCAATCGAACGATTTCGATTAATCGAAAATCAAAATCGATTAATCGATTAATCGGTTTTGACAGAACTACAAAAATTTTTACTCCTTATTTTTCTTCATTTGCTTCTGTCTTTTTGTCAGGTTTTCTATGCCTTTCAAGCTAACCCCTTACTGGCACTTCTTCTGCTTCCCAGTACATATTGGCCATCCATTTCATGATGCAATTACCATCATGCTAGACATTTTTAAGTTCACAAAATGTCAATTTACAACCAATATTTTTCTTTGCATTTCTTGAATAAGTTGACATAAACGTGTGAACTTTCGTTTATATAGACGTGTCAAATTTACAAAAATACATGCAATGATATAATTTTGCTCTCAGCTCTCCGCAAACAAGTTTGGATACTGTTCCCTCACATCCGCCTCTCATTCCCAAGTAGCTTCTTCGGCCGGATGATTCTTCCATCTGACAAGCACTAAAGGAATTACCTTCGTGCATAAACTTGCTCTTTTCTATTCAATATCTGAGCCGCTTCTTCTATTATGGTCATGTCTTCGTGCATTTAGATTGGCTGACCTCCCAAGATATGGGCAGGGTCATTTATATACTTTCGGAGCATGGATACATGAAACACATTATGTATCTGATCAAACAACGGAGGTAATCCAATGTGATAAGCAACCTCATCTACTCGACCCAAAACCTCAAAGGGTCCAAGATAATGGGGACTCAGCTTTCCCTTCTTCCCAAATCTTATGATGCCTTTCATGGGCGATACCTTCACGAATACATGCTCGCCAAAGTCATAGTCCACGCTCGTGATATTGGCATAGCTCTTCTGTCTACTCTGAGCCGATCTAAGTCTCTTTGATCATATGAATGACAATGGCGTTACCTTCAAGTAACTCCGGCCCCAGAACAAACTTTTCGCCGGTCTCTTCCCAATTGATAGGCGATCGACATCTCCTTCCATAGAGAGCTTCATAAGGTGCCATTCCAATGCTCGCTTGGAAGCTATTGTTGTATGCAAATTCGATCAATCGTAGGTATCGATCCCAGGATCCTTGTAATTTAAGCATACATGCTCTGAGCATGTCTTCTATCACTTGATTTACCCGCTCTATTTGCAGATGGAATGTTGAAATAAAGTTCAATCGCGTACCCATGCCTTCTTGAAACCTCTTCCAAAATTTTGAAATATACAACGGGTCACTATCAGAGACAATGCTACTAGGAATCCCGTGCAAACATACGCTCTCCTTCATATACAACTTTGTGAGTCTTCCTGCTGTGTACATCGTGTTGTAGGGAAAGAAGTGTGCTGACTTAGTTAGTCAATCCACGACTACCCAAATAGCGTCGTATCTCTTTACTGTACGCGATAACCCAATAAAAAAATCTATGGAGATTGATTCCCACTTCCACTCCGGTATAGATAGAGGTTGCAATAATCTAGCAGGATGTTTGTGGTCCACTTTCACCTGCTGACATGTCAAACACCTTGACACGTACTTGACTACATCTTGCTTCAGACCTCTCCACCAATAATTCCTCCTCAAGTCTTGATACATTTTGGTGCTATCAGGGTGGATTGCATATTTCGATTTGTGAGTCTCATCGAGAATAGTTTGTCACAGATCGGCATCAACTGGAATACAAAGGCGTCCCTTAAATTGTAAGGAACCATCTTCTTTCACTGAGAACTCTGATTTGGTGCCCTTAATCACATCTTGTCAGATTTTAGTTAACTCCGAGTCGTTCATTTGTAGTTCGTGAATATGCTCAAAGATCATTGGTCTCACTGTTATGTTGGCTAAGAAAGCTCCTGCAGCTTGCACCTTTATATTTATGTCATACAATGAAAGATCTTCAAACAACTTTCATCTGTGCATCCCCATGATCAGATTAGCTAACTCAGCTGAACTCTTATGACTTAAGGCATCGACTACGACATTGGCCTTGTGTTGAGAACTGGAAAATACCATTTTTCACCCCTTAATCTGGGCCTTGATAGACCCTTGAGAGAACTAAATAAGTATTTTAAGTGCCTATGTTGCAGCTAACAATAAAGACACGCTTAACCATAAAAGCAGCTCAAAAGTGCCAAAAAGATGACAATCCATGTCAGTCCAAAGGAAGGAAGTGAAGAAACAACCTCATCAGCTGTGGAAAGGTCTAAATAGAAGAGGCAAAGACCTGTAAGAGAAGCAGGGAACAATTCGAACAGAGAAATGCACTACAGAGTTCTTTTCGCAAAGAACTTGCACTTTTCGTAAAGAACCTTGAACTTTGCGAAAAGAAGAAAACACTCCTCGAAAAGAAGATTGAACTTTGCGAACAGAGCTTCAGAAGTCATTGAACTTTGCGAAAAGGCCCCTAAACTCTGCGAAAAGGACTAAAACTCCAGGTGTATCTTTCGAAGAGCATCTGAACTCCTCGAAAAGAAGATTGAACTTTGCGAACAGAGCTTCAGAAGTCATTGAACTTTGGGAAAAGGCCCCTGAACTCTGCGAAAAGGTATTCTGGAGATTTACAGCTTTAACAAGGGCAATTTAGTAAACTTTGCACGCGCCCCAATGCAATCAAAAGACCAGGAACATTCCGGAAGGTTCCAATCAAGATCCGAAGGCATATTCCAACCCATGTGAGCGCCCAAAGTTAAATTACCTGGCGGGAACTTCCAGAAGCTCAAACAGAATTTCAAACCCATAACAGAATTGATGCTTCTGGCACCTGATTGGCCGAACCAGATCAGAGCATTTCCATTGGCCAAAACAGATCTGGATCCCCGTGCTCAACCCTCATTGGGCAATCCAGATCTAAAGCATTCCTGATTGGTCAATCCAGCCATGCGCAGGATGGAGGAAAAAGTATAAATAGAGAAGCCATTATCGCCCAAATTGGGTATCCAGTTTTAGAGTTTTCATCTCTGTTTCTCATTCCGGTCGATAGCTTATCCGAACCCCTGTAATCCTTCTTGTAGTTTACCTTTGAGAGCCATTGTGAGTGATTTGTACTTCCAAGTTCGGATTCAAGACTGTAAGTCTGAGGGCTCTCTAAGAAGCCGTGCTCTGTAATTGTAATTTTGGATTTTAAAAGGTTGCTGTAATTTGTGTCTTCTCCATTGGAGTCATGTCGAGGGTTCTGAATGTTCACCTTAGTGCATTAGACTTCTTTAGATTCACTCATCCGCATGCAACTTCCCTTAATTCATCACCCCTGTGCGAATTAGCGTTGGTAACCTAATTCTAGCAAAGACTTACGATGATGTTCATGTTACAACTAAAGAATAGGCCACAACTATTGGATGATCTGTGACCATTTAAGTGGACAGATCATAGCCATAAGTCTAAACCTATTCCTTAATTCGGATTTATTTCTCTTACATCTGTGCTGGTAGCCAGATGAAGATTGAATCCGCTCTGTTGAACTACAGATTCTCCATTAAAATTCAGAGGCTAAAATACATGAAGCTATTATTTCTGCATTTGTCTTATTTTAAACACCTCCCCCAACTTGGATCTGGATCATGTAGTTAGTTCTTTTCTTTATTTGCTTATAGTTAAATGTGACACAATCCAACACTCTCTTTTATCTATTCTTTTTTTTAGATAATTATAGAGCCAGATCTGGTAGCACAGATCTGGAGGTTTATCTCTCAGTATAGACAAAATTCTCTGTGGACGATCTTGAAATACTTACTTTTAAAACTTGCTACAATTGGCCCTGATCTTGCAGGCCAGTGTTAGCCCCAATGTGCTGATATCCCTTTCATTAGTTAACATCCATATAACCTAGCATTCTTTAATTCTTTAATTTTTGATTCATAATGCACACAATTATGGCACACTTGGAGCAACAACACCTTGCCTGAGTGATATTGTATGGAGCAATCATAGTCCTTGAGGAACTCCATCCATCTGTGTTGCCTCATATTTAATTCCTTCTATGTAAACAAGTACCTGAGGCTCTTATGGTCGGTGAAGATCTCGAAGGTCTCATCGTACAAATAATGTCTCCAAATTTTCAATGCAAATATGACCGCTGCTAGCTCCAGGTCATGTGTTGGATAGTTCTTCTCGTGATCTTTCAGCTACCTCGACCCGTAAGCAATCACTTTCTTGTGTTGGTTGAGCACGCAGCCCAAACCATTATGTGAAGCATTACTATATACCGTAAACCCTCCACTGCTTGAAGAAATTGCTAGCACTGGAGCTGAAGTGAGCCTCTACTTGAGTTCTTGAAAACTCTTTTTGCACGCTTCACTCCACTCAATTCTCGCATCCTTCCTTGTGAGTCCCGTAAGTGGTCCTGATATTTTGGAAAATCTCCCGACAAAACATCGATAGTAGCTAGCTAGACCAAGGAAACTATGGACGTCTGTTACCATATTTGGTTGTTCCCATTTCACCACTGCTTTGATCTTAGCTGGATCTATTGTGACACCATCCTTTGAGATGGCATGTCCCAAAAAGCTAACTTTCTTCAACCAAAACTTGCACTTACTGAGTTTGGCATATAGTTGGTGTTCACATAGAGTTTGTAGAGAAACTTTAAATGTTCTACGTGTTCCTCCTTTGACTTAGAATATATCAAGATGTCATTGACGAATACTACTATGCAAGTGTCCAGGTGTGATTTAAACACCCGATTCATCAAATCTATAAATGACGCCAGTGCATTCATCAAACCAAATGGCATCACTAAAAACTCGTAGTGTCCACCGTGTCCTAAATGTTGTCTTCTGGATGTCCTCTGCCTTGACTCTCAGCTGATGGTATCCAGATCTTAGATCGATCTTGAAAAAATACCTCGCTCCTTATAGCTGATCAAATAAATCGTCAATCCTAGGCAATGGATATCGATTCTTGATGGTTAGTTTATTTAGTTGACAATAGTCGATGCACAGTTGTATTGACCTGTCTTTCTTCTTTACAAATAAGACTGGTGCTCCCCAAGGAGACACGCTAGGTCTTACAAACTCCTTATCCATGAGCTCTTATAACTGCTCTTTCAACACTTTCAACTCAGTAGGAGCCATTCTATATGGTGCTTTAGATACAGGCTCCGTTCCAGGTGGTAAGTCGATAGCGAATTCTACCTCTCTATCAGGAGGTAATCCTGACAATTCCTTCGAAAATACATCCTCAAATTCACGCGCAACTGCGATCTCTGAAATAATATACTTCCCTTCCTTATCTTCCTTCAAAAACTCTAAGTAATCATTGTACCCCTTTAGGATTAAGCGCTCGTCCCTGACTATGGACACAAGTGGCATAAACGTCGATCTCATTCCCTGAAATTGAAACAATCTCTTTGTATTAGGTTTGAAGATGACGACTTTGTTCTTACAATCTACCATTGCACAATGAGCTGACAACTAATCCATACCAAGGATCACGTCTAATCCTTACATATTTAACAGGACTAAATTCGTTGCCAGACCATGTCCGTATCGACCGATTCCCTAGTCGGAATAGATACTGCTAAAACAAAATCCAACGTCTCTGGGTTGAACTTCATCTTCTTTGCAAATCGAGGAGTAGTAAATGAGTGGGTACACCCTGGGTCTATCAACACTCTAGCTTCATAAGCTACGTCACTTCCCTTTCCATATAATTGTAAGGTACCTATAACATACATATGCATATATACATAACATACTTATACATTAAAAATTTATGGACAGGAATGAGTTTACTCTACTTCCTACATGGATGCACCTTCTCTATCTAAAAACTTTAAGAAATTGAAATTCTTGATTTAGAAGAAAATCTCACCTTGGATAATGTCGTTGGTATTCTATGCTTCTTGGGCAGTAACAATGTAGGCTCTTCCTTGTACGACCATCTTCCTTGCTTGTATCGATCTTGGCATGGAAGCAAAAGTCGTTCTCCCTTTACTCATCTCAGGGCAATCTTGGATTATGTGGCCCATCTTTCCACACTTGTAGCAACCCCGAGTACCCCTTCTACAATCCACTATTTTATAATGCTTACCACACTTGGCACAAGTCTCAACCGTAGTAGCAGATGCTACCCGTGAGAAACCCTAGGTAACTGATACTTTAGTGGTGGTAGCAGGGTTCTCATATCTGATCGGCCTCCCCGATGCAAGCACAGGTAATCTCGGATAATTTGTTTGCTGTGCCGATCTGATATAACCGGTTTGAAATTGCTGTCTCTGCATGGGAGCTATGAATCGTGACTTTTTATTCACGGGCTCGTAGTTTCCCACCTTACTTTGGTCCGTCCTTCCTCTCCCTTGTTGATCTCTCCTTCGGTATCGATCTTCATTGTCTTCTTCTATCACCAAGTCCTTGCTCATAACCTCTCCATAGGTTTTTAATTCAAAGGCTGCTACCCTTCCCCTGATGTCCGACTTCAAACCGCGTTGTAGTCTCTTGGCTTTCATCAAGTCCGTAACTATGAAGTCAGGAGCAAAACAAGCAAGTCTCATGAACTCTACTCCATACTCCTTCATCGACATTCTTCCCTATTCGAGCTGAAGAAATTCAACTTCCATCTGATTGAGTACTACTTCAGGGAAGTACTATTTGTTAAACTTATCCACAATTTCCTCCCATGTCCATGGCAATCCTGGGATTTCCTGAGCCCTAGTCCTAGACACAGACTTCCACCATGGGCCTGCCTCCCCATCTAACATATATGTTGCCCAACGAATGCTTTCATCTTCAATGCACGTAAGCACACTGAACACTTTCTCCATCTCACTCAACCAATTCTATGCATCCATTGGCTCTGCTTGCCCTAAAAAACTCAGAGGACGCATCCTCCTAAACTCTGTGAACGCAGAGGGCAATGCCTGTGTAGTCCTATTGAGTAATGAAAAATACCATTTTTCACCTCCTAACCTGACCTTTGTTGGGCCCTTGAATTGACTAATAAGGTATGGTAAGGATGTTTTGTAGATAAGTAATAAAATCTAGCCTTAGTGCAGATATTCACCCAAAAAGGCCAAAGAAGCAATTTGTTCCTCGTCACGGTTTCACAACAGCCCAAAAGCCTGTCAGTCAAGCGATCAGAGTTGCATATATTCATGAGAAGGTCATGGGCTCAACAAGTTATGCTTGGGACCAAGCACAGTTACAGAGAAGATAGATTGAACCCACAAAGAGGGTGTTGAGTGTTAACAGATGGAAGATAGTGCACCAAAAATAGGCGCCAGCTGAGGAAAGTCAAGGAAGAAGCTATCAAGAAGTTTTGAAGCTTAATTGCCAAGCTGCCAAGAGGATCCAGTAAGCGAGCGCCAGGTTCCAACTACTTGTTGATAGGTTGTGATTGCAGAAAGAAAGAATCCTGTTGACACCTTACCTGAAGGTGCAGTGGAAGTCGCGAGGTTCAGATAAACCTATCAAGTAGAACAAGAGAAGCCTTTGACAGGATCCTTCAGAACCTGTCGAGATGATCCCCAACATATCGATCACCTCACCAAGGTGACAGGATGGTTGTAACCTATCGATAGGATGAAGGAAGAACTAAACAGAGGGTATCGAGAGCTACTTCAAACTTGTCGAGAGAGGCTAATTCTAGCGACTGGTACACTTCAACCCAGCTAGAAGTTTATCCCAAACCGATCGACAGACTGGGCATACAAACCAAGAATCTGTCAAAAAGCTCTCTAAAACCTCTCGACATTCATTCTGGGAACTTCCAATGACCCTTCTTCAGCAGTCAAAACTTCTAGATTTCGCGCACATGCTCCAAGGCACGACAGCGACCTCTGGGGGATACTTTCGGTATTCAACTGAGCACGAGCGGTAACTCTAACTACCTCAAATGTACTTGTCAGTTGTGGACCAATAAGAGAAAAGCTTCTAGAAGAGGGATCAGCCACATCAGCATAATTGTATTATTCTTCTAAATTCTGACTGGCTGAAATAGATCTGAGAAAAAGGTATAAATAGAGGAGCAACGACATTGAAAGGCATTTAGAAATTGAGAGAGCAGAGCGGAGATCAAATTCATTTTTCCCTCCAATTTCTCCCTCTCCTTTCCTTCTTCTTCCTCGCTATTAGCCAATGATGGTTGGCTAAAAACCTCTTCAATAGCTAGGGTGAGGGTATGATCTATAATTGAGAGTTTCAGAGGCTTTGTGAGGGATCGGATGCTGCACAGATTATAGATCTGAGCATATCATTGTAAGTAGTAGCATTGCAATGGAATTATGGGTTTTAGAGTTAATTTTGAGCTAGATTTTATTTATTCATATTTGATTTCCTTAGTTTGGATACTCCTGTGAGCCAGCCAGAAATGGGGAGCTTGTAGCCTGACATTCGTAACATCTACAATAGTTAACATGTTCTAATTAAAACCATTGGCTCAAGACAATCTCTGGGATAGTCTGTGACCATTAAAGTGGACAGATCATAGCTTTAGGATTACTTTGATTTATTAGGACAATCTCTGGGATGGTCTGTGACCATTAAAGTGGATAGATCATAGCCTTAGGATTGCTTCCATTCTCTAGTTGGGATTAGATTCTTTTACCATATATCTGTCGGAGTAAAACCTGGGGAGCTTGTAACCAAATGAAAGATTCTTGTAGATCCGATCTAAGCATTGCCTTTGATTCGATTCATTTTTAGTGGAATATCAAATCCCTAGCTGCTGATCTTCATCCTTTTGATTTTAAATCTATTTTCTCTTACCTCTGTGTTCTCTTAAGCTCTGGATCAACTGTATTTAAAATTTATAGTTTATAGTGACAAAAAATCCAAAAAACCTCTCCTCTATCCTATTTTAAAGCAGCTTAAATTAGGATAGAGTGCCAGATCTATTGTAGATCTGGAGATCCATCATAGTTTTTTCACATTTTCCCTTTGGACATACCCTTACTTACCTATAAAATTTGCTGCAGTAGCCCTGTATCTTGCAGGTCTAGGAGATTGTAGTTGTGCTAAATCCATCCTTTGTTTTAATTTGATTCTATTTTTTTACACAGTAAATCAGCACACTCTATTTCCCCAACAAGTTTTTGGCGCCGCTGCCGGGGATCATGTGATCTAAACGTGGTACTCTATTATTTTTCAGATTTGTGCATTTGTAGATTTATTAGCTGTTTGTGCTTGTTCCTTGTTGTATTGGTTGTGAACTGTACTTTGGGCATTGTGTGAGTGGTGTATGTTTGGAAGAACTCTCAACTCCCAGATTTTGGCATTAAATCCAGAGGTTGAAAGGATTCTTAGACCCAAACAAACCCCATCTACATCTGCTGAAATTGAATCTGTTGCAATGGGTGAGCAACCAAGGTTATTGTTGAAGGATTATTATGTACCTGGTGCATATAACTCTCCTTTTTGTATCCAATTTTCTGCTGTGGAAACTAATTATGAGATTAAGTCCTCAACCATTCAGATATTGTCTTCTTTCCATGATTTGAGTAAAGAGGACCCATACAAGTATGTGGATGAATTCCTTGCCTTGTGTATCACCTTTAACATTACAGGTCTAGGGCCAGAAGCCACCAAGCTTAGGCTATTTCCTTTTTCATTAAAGGACAAAGTCAGGTCCTGGTTATCTTTGCTTCCCCCTAATAGTATCAACTCGTGGGATGACATGCAAAGCCAATTCCTAGGTAAATTCTTCCCCATGTCTAGAACCAGTCAGGCGAGGAAGAATATCCTCTCATTTTCTCAACTCCCAACTGAAGGGTTCCATGAGGCATGGGAGAGATTCAAGGAGCTGTTGAGGCAGTGCCCCCACCACAAAATTCCTGAATGACAACTTATCCAAAGTTTCTATCAAGGAATTGACTCAAAGAGTAGAAATATGGTGGATGCTTCTTGTGGAGGCACATACCTTCATAAAGCAGCTATGGAAGTATGGGAATTGTTTGATGTGGAGCCGAGCAAGTGTGCTACTTCCAATGCATGCATTCAATGTAGATTGGGATTCATGGAAGTTACCTTTGTAATATGAAAGTCAAATTGAATGTGTTTAGTGTAGCTCATCAGCCCGATTTAGATAATGAAGACTGTTTTTCCATTGAGCTGGTGGATGAGTTAGTGGAAGAAACTCTACCTCAACTTCTGCTCAATAATGATCTATTTGATATTTTTGATGAAGTTTGGAAGGAAACTGTGGAAGAGGAAGCCTTCACCTTTGAGCTTGAGCAAGTGCAAAGTGTAAATTTTGAAGTGGAGCCAGCAAAGCATCACCCAGGGAAACCAGCTCTGTTATCTCTTCCAACACCTTCTAAGGGACCCCTACTGCCTTCACTCATCAGTCCCGCAGATGTGGAGCTGAAGCAACTCCCAAAATCTTTAAAGTATGCTTTCCTAGCAGCTAATAAGAAATTGTCAGTCATAATTTCTTCCTCCCTCACTCTTGAGTAAGAGGAAGAATTACTTTGTGTGCTGAGGAAGTATAAGAGAGCAATAGGGTGGACTATTGCAGATCTTGGAGGTATAAATCCTGTTGTGCGTATGCACAAGATTCATCTTGAAGAGGGCTCCAAAACTTCTAGAGAGATACAAAGGAAATTGAACCCACGTATGCAGGAGGCTGTAATGAAAGAAGTTGTCAAGCTGTTAGATGCTGGGGTCATTTACCCCATCTATGATTCTCAATGGGTGGCACCTACCCAGGTGGTGCCTAAGAAATCCAGGATAACTATAATTCAAGTAGACTCAGGAGAGCTGATCCCAACCAGATAGACCACTGGTTCAAGGGTGTGTATAGATTACAGGAAGCTCAATGAGAAAACTAGCAAAGACCATCCCATTTCCATTCATTGATCAAATCTTGGATAAGCTGGCAGGCAAGACATTTTATTATTTTCTTGATGGTTATTTAGGATGCAATCAAATTCTTGTATACCCACAGGATCAAGAAAAAACAACCTTTACATGCCCCTTTGGAACCTTTGTATATAGAAGGAGCCATTTGGACTATAAAATGCACCTGCCACCTTTCAAAGATGTATGTATGCTATTTTCTTTAACATGATTGATCAGTTCTTAGAGATTTTTATGGATGATTTTTTCATTTATGGGGATGACTTTAGTCAATGCTTACAGTACCTTAGCCTAGTGTTGCAAAGATGTGAAGAAACCAACCTAGTCTTAAGTTGGGAGAAGAGTCACTTCATGGTGACTCAAGGCACTGTCTTAGGGCATGTTGTCTCCCACGAAGGGATAGAGGTTGATCAAGCTAAAATTGACTTAATTGCACATCTACCCCCACCCAAAACTGTCAAGTAAGTCAAGTCATTTCTGGGTCATGCTGGTTTCTATCGAAGGTTCATCAAAGATTTCAGTAAAATTTCCAAACCTCTTTGCCACCTGTTGTGCCAGGAGGTCCCATTTGAATTTAATGATGAATGCATGGCTACCTTTGAATTGCTAAAAACATGTTTGACTACTACTCCCATTTTACAAGCTCCTGATTTCTCCTTGCCATTCTAGCTGATGTGTGATGCATCAGACTTTGCTATTGTATTTGCTATGGAGAAATTTCGATCATATGTATTGGGATCTAAGATCATTATGCTTACTGACCACTCAGCCCTAGAATATCTCTTGTCCAAAAAAGATGCCAAAGCTAGACTGATAAGATGGGTTTTGGTTTTGCAGGAATTTGATTTAGAGACCAAGGACAAGAAGGGGGTTGAGAATGTGGTAGCAGACCACCTATCCATGATCCCAGCTGCTAAACAAGAGAGCTTGCCCATCAATGATTCCTTCCCAGATGAACAGCTCTTTGCTGTAGAGATGAGTGTGCCCTGGTTTTCCAACATAGTAAACTATCTAGTTGTAGGTAAAATCCCCCCACATTGGAACGAGGATGATAAGAATCTATTTTTCTCACATATTCGATATTATATGTGGGAGGATCCTTACCTTTTAAGTATTGTGCAGTCCAAGCGATAAGAAGATGTGTGCCTGAAACCGAATTTAAAAATATTTTGACTATGTGCCATGAACAGGCTTGCGGAGGCCATTTCAGTGGCAACAAAACTGCTGCAAAGGTTCTTCAAAGTAGCTTCTATTGGCCCACTCTTTTCAAGGATGCCTTTCAGCATTGCAAAGCCTATTCTAGATGCCAGCAATTGGGGAGTATTTCCACATGAAATTCCATGCCTCTGCAGCCCATTCTTGTGGTTGAACTTTTTGATATTTGAGGGATAGACTTTATGGGCCCTTTCCCTCCTTCCCATGGTTATAATTATATTCTTGTGGCCGTGGACTATGTGTCCAAATGGGTGGAGGCCATAGCTATAAGAACTAATGATCACAAGGTTGCCCTCAATTTTTTTAAGGACAAATTTTCTCCAGGTTTGGCACCCCCAGAGCCATCATCAGTGATGGGGGAGCCGTTTCTGCAATAAACAGTTTGAGAACCTCCTTAGAAAGAACTCTGTGACACACAGAGTTACCACCCCATACCACCCACAAACCAATGGGCAGGTGGAGATTTCTAACAGAGAAATCAAACATATCTTGGAGAAAATAGTGAGGGTGGATCAGAAGGATTGGTTTTTGAAGCTATCTGATGCCCTGTGGGCTTATAGGACTGCCTATAAGACCCCCATTGGGATGTCTCCTTTCAGACTGGTATATGGCAAGTCATGTCATTTACCAGTGGAGCTTCAGCACAGGGCATATTGGGCTATCAAAGCATTAAATATTGACTTAACTTCTACTGGCATTTAGAGGAAATTGAGGTTGAACGCTTATTCCAATGCAAGAATCTACAAGGAGAAAACCAAGGCCTTCTTTGACAAGCATTTGTTAAGAAAAGAGTTCATTGTTGGAAACAAGGTATGGTTTTTCAACTCTCAGCTAAAATTTTCCTCAAGAAAATTGAAATCCAGATGGGAGGGATCCTACATACTTGAGCATGTATTCCCCTCTGGAGCAGTTGATATTAAGGATCCCAATGATGGCAGGATCATGAAAGTAAATGGTCCGAGGCTCAAGCCTGTTGTTGAAAATGTGGCGCCCATAGTGACCATTTCCCTTCAAGATCTCCCATTACTTAACTGATTCTCAACAATGTATCATATGTATCATAGTTGCTGTTTTGGTGTGCTACTATTGCTTCGTAGAGTCATTAGGGTTAGTATGTGTATGTACATATCAGGTGTCCTTCATAGACCAACTTGGGGATGGGAACTACTTGAGTTGACTAAGGGATGTGTAGCATGGTCATGGGACAGGATATAAGCCTTTTTCCATTGATTTATCACCTGTCGAGAGGGTTGCAATACATTATGACAGGTTCTGAACTCTCTAAAGGAATGTATCAACGGGTTTTACTGATGCATCATTGACTGTCGATACGGTCACCGAACCTGTCGATATGATCGGAGGGTCCTCCTTTGTAATTCTTGATAGGTTCGGAATACCGGTCAAAGGACTTCATGTACCCCTCGAGAGGACTCAGCAGCATTTCCCTTCTCCGTGTCCGAGCATTAATTCCTCTTATCTCCTCGCATTAAACCCCATGGCTAAAAATAGACAAACATGCACTCCACGGTGTCATTCCCCATAATAATTCACATGACATGCCATGCTTACTGCCATCGTCATTCCATTTATTGCCACTGTCACTTTAACAGTCAAGCTTTGAAAAAATGGGAACATTTATTCTGACGATCCCTATTCCACTTACCTCACCCTTTAAATAGCAGGTCAGTCTCCTCCATTGTACTCATTCTCTGTCGACTTTGCTAGTTTATCCCTACTTCCAACCATGGTGGATGACAAATCCATCGATAAGCCAAACAAATTCTACCCTATCTGGTTGAACCCACCATCACCTTCGGAGCCAGACCCACTGCAATTCCTATGGGATGAATATGAGGAAGTGCAACGGATTCTGGCCCAGGAAGAGAAGAAAAAGGATAAGAGGAAGAAGAAAAAATAGAAGATAGGACCCCCTGCCTCCTCTCCCCCACCCTCGCCTCCCCATCCACCGCCCACTCAACTTCCTTCCTCCTAGGCCTACTCATCCCCTCCCCTGGCTTGCAGTTCCTCTTCTAGCGGCTGCAGGGTGAGGATATCCCCGAGCCAGGGGTGCAACTTTTTGAATGGGACATTTTGTTTGAGGCTATGGACGTTGCCGCCTGAGTCGTGTCTAGGTTTCCTTTTCTACTTTTTTATTTTATGTACTCATTCAGATCTGCATACTCTGTGTACATATTTTAATGTAATTTCTTTTTGGTTTTGTTTAGTTTCTTTATTATTTATGTCATGTGCTTGTTTCCCTTTGTGTATCTTTGTTATTTTTTCTTTTTGCTGCACACCCACTGTTATCGTTGATACAGTGAGGACACTGCTCCTCATAGGTTTGGGGGTGTGGCAAGGTATGCCTTACCAATGGATAGTTAATAGTAGTGCAACAAGGTTCAATAAAAAAAAAACTAAGAAAATGAAGTAAATTCCCACCTGAATTTTTTAGGAAAATTGAAAAAGAAAAACTTTTTAACATTGAAATAATGTTGTAGTTTTATTACTGTAATGAAGCAAATGTTAGGAACTTCTATTCAAAAATTAACACCTTGTGACCTTGAGAGGAGAGAAGATCTGTGAGGATACTCCCCAGAAAATTTGATGGAAGACCATAGCCAGTGAGATTTGGGCCTGAGAACTTATCTTTTTAAGGAGTGTCTTGGCAAGTTTTCTGCTCTAAGGACTGACTGGATCCACCTTTGATCACTAGAAGTTAGGCAAATCCAAGTTGAAACAGCTTGATAGCATTCTTGACATTGAGGACATGAAGTAAGGCCATTCCTTGGACAGTTTGAGCTAAAAATATCCTTACCCTTTGAACTACCCTTGATAAACACCATTTGAGCCTTGAAATTCAAGCTTTTCTTTGATAAAAACTAAAAAATTTGAACCCACAACCTCAATGACCTGATGCAGCCTGACCCTCACTTTGAGATTTCAGAGGGAAAGGTGAAGGAATTGAAGAGGTTAGAGGAGTAAGATTTGACAATTTGATACAAGAAGAAGAAAACACATGTGAAGGCAAGAGTGATGTGTAATTGTGGCATGCTAGGCCATAAAAAAAAAAAAAAAGAGTGGAAGAGAAGTCAATTCATTTGATATTTTGAAAAAGAAGATTAAATATTGATCACCTAAAATCTGAAAATTCAAGAAAGAAGATGAAGATTTATGCTGAAATGAAGAAGGTGAAGTTATGCATCACCTCCTTACTTCACTGATTTCTCAATCTTGAATCCTTTTTATCCTTTTATTCTATACAAATTTCACCCATAAGCCATAGTACAATCCAATAAAAAGACCTTACTGATCTGAAATGGATTGAACTGTCATGTGGAGACAAGGATATGTCTGATCTATGGTGAAAAGAGTTAGGAAATTTCAGGAATTAGAGCAATGCCTATGCTCATGCTTGCAGTCCTATTTGAGGGCTGTAACTGCTCTTAAGCTGAGTGAACTGATGCACCCTTGTAGTTTCCTTCTAAGTGACAAGCCCTGGTGAGCTTTGGGCTTGAAATTAAGTTTATTGGGAGTTGTATCATAACAAACATTCTCAATTTGATAGCTAGCTATGTATTAAATTTCGGATAAAATGCCTTGACATGAGCTGATTGATTGTGAAGGAAATGCAGCAAAATTCTAGTTTTTAAAAGACTGTGTTTTTGATAAAAACCTTCTGAACTTAAAGGAACAAGGTGTGGAATGAATTTCATTTTGACTTGATTTTTGTTCTCAGCATGCTGCATTAACATTAACTGAACCATTAGGGAAGTTTGTGGGTAACTTCACTGAAAACCCTCAGGAGACTTCACTCCTCCACTAGGGATCACCTAGGGGTTTAAAAGGCTTGATGCATATGGTAAATGCATCTGTGTTCCCCACAAAAGTGGCAATTTTTTTTTTCTTTTTAATAATTGTTTTGAATTTCTTCTTTGCTCAGGGACTAGCAAAGCTAAGGTTTGGGTGTGTGTTGAGCAGTGAAAAATACCATTTTTCACCTCCTAACTAGACCTTTGTTGGACCCTTCAATTGACTAATAAGGTGTGTTAAGGATGTTTTGTAGATAAGCAATAAAATCCAGCCTTAGTATAGATATCCACCAAAAAGGCCAAAGTAGCAATCTGTTCCTCATCACAGTATCACAACAGCCCAAAAGCCTGTCAGTCAAGCAATCATAGTTATATAAATTCATGAGAAGGTCATGGGCTCAACAAGTCGTGCTTGGGACCAAGAACAGTTGCAGAGAAGATAGATTGAACCCACCAAGAGGTTGCTGAGTGCTAACAGATGGAAGATAGTGCACCAGAAATAGGTGCCAGTTGAGGAAAGTCAAGGAAGAAGCTATCGAGAAGTTCTGAAGCTCAATTGCCAAGCTGCCGAGAGGATCCAGTAATCTAGCGCAAGGTTTCAGCTGCTTGTCGATAGGTTGTGATTGTAGAAAGAAAGAATCCTATTGACACCTTACCTGAAGGTGCATTGGAAGTCGTGACGTTCAGATAAACCTATCAAGCAGAACAAGAGAAGCCTTCGACAGGATCCTTCAGAACCTGTCGAGATGATCCCCAACATATCAATCACCTCACCAAGGTGACAGGATGGCTGTAACCCGTTGATAGGATGAAGGAAGAACTAAACAGAGGGTATCAAGAGCTACTTCAAACCTGTCGAGAGAGGTTAATTCTAGCGACTGGTACACTTCAACCCAGCTAGAAGTTTATCCCAAACCTATCGAAAGACTGGGCATACAGACTAAGAACCCGTCGAAAAGCTCTCTAATACCTCTCGACATTCATTCTGAGAACTTCCAATGACCTTTCTTCAGTAGTCACAACTACCTGATTTCGAGCACACGCTCCAAGGCACGACAGCGACCTCAGGGGGTTATTTTCGGTATTCAACTGAGCACGAGCGGTAACTCTAACTACCTCAAATGTACTTGTCAGTTGTGGACCAATAAGAGAAAAGCTTCTAGAAGTGGGATCAGCCACATCAGCATAATTGTATTATTCTTCTAAATTATGATTAGCTGAAATAGATCTGAGAAAAAGGTATAAATAGAGGAGCAACGACATTGAAAGGCATTTAGAAATTGAGAGAGCAGAGCGGAGATCAAATTCATTTTCCCCTCCAATTTCTCCCTCTCCTTTCCTTCTTCTTCCTCGCTATTAGCCAATGATGGTTGGCTAAAAACCTCTTCAATAGCTAGGGTGGGGGTATGATCTATAATTGATAGTTTCAGAGGCTTTGTGAGGGATCGGATGCTGCACAGATTATAGATCTGAGCATATCATTATAAGTAGTAGCATTGCAATGGAATTATGGGTTTTAGAGTTAATTCTGAGCTAGATTTTATTTATTCATATTTGATTTCCTTAGTTTGGATACTCCTGTGAGCCAGCCAGAAATGGGGAGTTTGTAACTTGGCATTCATAGCATCTACAATGGTTAACCTATTCTAATTAAAGCCATTGGCTCAAGACAATCTCTGGGATAGTCTGTGACCATTAAAGTGGATAGATCATAGCCTTAGGATTGCTTTGATTTATTGGGACAATCTCTGGGATTGTCTGTGACCATTAAAGTGGACAAATCATAGCCTTAGGATTGCTTCCATGCATCTGCCGGGGTAAAACCTGGGGAGCTTGTAGCCAGATGAAGGATTGTTGCAGATCTGATCTAAGCATTGCCTTTGATTCGATTCATTTTCGATGGAATACCAAATCCCTAGCTGCTGATCTTCATCCTTTTGAATTTTAATCCATTTTCTCTTTCCTCTGTGTTCTCTTAAGCTCTGAATCAACTGCATTTAAAATTTGTAGTTTATAGTGACAAAAAACCCAAAAAACCTCTCCTCTCTCCTATTTTAGAGTAGCTTAAATTAGGATAGAGTGCCTGATCTATTGTAGATCTGGAGATTCATCAAAATTTATTCACATTTTCCCTGAGGACATACCCTTACCTATAAAACTTGCTGCAATAGCCCTGTATCTTGTAGGTCTAGGAGATTGTAGTTGTGTTGAATCTATCCTTTGTTTTAATTTGATTCTATTTTGTTACACACTAAATCAACACACTCCATTTCCCCAACAAGTCCCCACTGGAGGTGTAGGTGACTGATGCTGATCATTGGCATTATGAGCTCCCAAGGACGCCACTTGCTGAGCCATGGCACTTGCCATGGTTTTCATAGTATGCATCATCCTCTAACGCTCTTCTCTCTCTCTTCATTTCTTTCTCTTATCCTTTCCTATTCTTGTTGATCCCTCTCTTGATGATTTCCATCTTGATTTTCTGCTTGGTCTTGGTTCTCTTGACTACTACTTCTTGGGGCCTCTCTATTTCCCAACGACACTATTTGAAGCCGAGACAAATCGTCTCTGCTCCGCAAGTTTCTTTCATGGCCGCCCCGAGGCTGACCTCTTCCTCTAGAAGACATCACACTTTGCACATGAAATCACTGTTTCACTAGTAGAAGGTCTTATGCTCTGACAAAATTAAGACTTGTCAGAAATTCTAAAAGAAATTGCTCTGATACCAATTGTGACAGCCCAGATTTCGGCACCCTAAAACCCGTGCCATCGGCACGACCCTCAAGGCCGTGCCCCATAAGCCTGCACGGAACATTTGGTATACTCAAGCAACAATAAAACAAATTAAAAGCATAAAAACTAATATTGAACTAAATCTCCAGTTCTATAATATAAGTCAAAACATGGGGCTCAAAAGACAGTTCTAATCTCATAACATTGCATGAGCAAAGAACCAACCCGAACCATCGATGACGAAAAAACCGTCACCCCAGATGATTCGCCAAAAGAATATCTCTCAATATTATATTATTTTATACAAAAATAGGTTGGACATACTTAGCAGTACAATTTCTCTCTCAAAACTCCATCAAAGTACATAGGGGTCCTCTAGAAGAAATCCTTAGGAGGGGGCTCTGACTCCTCTCCAGGCACGTAATCCGAATCCTTCAGATCAATGTCTCTCGAAGCAGTAGCAGTAGCAAGCACTGGACCTACGATGTATAGTCTAAAGGGTGAGCTACATCATAGCTTAATAGGGAAACAATCAAATGAACATATAAATCTATCCTACTCACATATATTCTATGACATTTAGAAACATGATTTATCAATAAAAATAGTTGAAAAACAATTTAAGTTACTGAAAGCATGACTGAATGCATCTGTTACTCTACAAATGTTTACAAGTTTTCAACTTATTCACAAAAGACAAAAATCGACCTCAAAAACTTAAATCAATAACTTAAATAATCCTCGATGCACTATAGTCTCGAGCCCCGATGGAATACCCACCATCATCATCCAATCAGACTATTTTTTATTCCTTTTTCATTCATGTAATACTACCCAGGTCCCTTCCTCATAGACGACGGGATACTAAGCTCACATACATCCCTGGGATGTCATACTAGCGTACGGATTGACCGCCATACTGGTCACGGATATCCTTCGAATCAGTCACGGGTATACCGCCGTGTCAGTGGAGTATTCACCAAACTTTAAATCAAGTGTGCAACTGCATATAGTTATTCACCATGTGATTATGCTAAACATAGTATTTTAGGCCTGATCAATTCTCATTTAATTAACTTCACATCACTCGAATGTTCACGAATTTCCATACATCCCTGGGATGTAACCAGCTCATAAGCATCACTCAGATACCCTTATAACATTCACATCTCCTTGGGATGTCACATTCTCATAGCATACTTATTTCCTTATTTAGTGTTCACACACACACACTTTAATCTCACATGTCCAATTACTTTTCAAGAATACATGCGCATCTCTATTCTTTCAATTTATAACTATTCATTTTCATATCACTACATACATGCTATTCACTACGTGAAAATGATATAAAAACCACTGTAGCAATATAAAAAAAAATTACTGCTTAAAACAATAGTCTAATAATCTACTGCCTAAAACCGTGGTAGTCTAATAATCCACTGCCTTAAACCATGGTATAATAACCAAACCCTTTCAAGTATCGAATTTGGGCCGACCACGAGCCAACCCATTCAACCCACTGTCAGATTTATATATCGATTCCCCTTAATTTTTCTTTTCATTTTCAACCCAAGCCCCTCTCCTCTCTCCTCTCTCCTCTCTCCCTCTGCAAAACATATGAAACCTACAAATGCTCCGACTGAATTCGAACACTCGAATTTAGAGATCTGCCAAGATGTTGAATTGGTGAAGCAGATGCCGAATCTCGAAAGCCCACAAGTTCTCGCTTTGATGACCAATGCGATCTCCGACGTTGCTCAATTTCGATTGGTCCTCTAAACCCTAGGCAACCGCCCCGATCACGAGACCGTTGATTCTGCCAAACTGAAGATCGCAGAGATTGATGCGAATCTCTCAAAAATGCTCGAAGAAATCATGTTATCGACACGCCCCGATGGGGTCAGCAGGCTGACAAATAGAAGCAATGCATTTGGGATGGCTCGGGAGATCGGAGGATCCATCCAATCCATTTCGAAGTTGTTATATGGTTTAGATGGATCAAAGGATTTGAGATGGGTTGGGAGATCGAGAACCGGTGAATGTTGATTTGGATATGTTTTATGGTTTTGATCTTGTGGAGCGGAGGATTTGAGATGGATTGGAAGCTAGTGAATACAGATCTAGGTATGTTAGGGTTTCCCTTCCTTTTATTTTAGTTTATGTTTGTTGTTTTTTTTTTAATTTTCTCACCATGAAATTTTATCTTTCTGAGCGGTATTTTCTATTTATATGTTTTAATCAGTTTATTTTTATTTCTTAAATAATTTTATTGACAGATGATGAATATCGTATTCTATAAACCAATAATTTTCTTTTGATGCGATGAGTTGCATAGATCCACATGAGATTTTTGATTTATTATTCACTCTTTTTTTTTTTTTTTTTTTTTTTTTTTTACATTTTTAAATTCGGGACTTACGTAGGCTGGTAATCGAAGTCGATTTACATGCTACATGCTCAGTGATTATTGTTGATCTGTTCTTAATGTTGCAGGCTAAGTGTTAAGCACAGTGACCAAGTCTAGGTACAAGAATAAAACGCCTCCAGGAATAAATGGGAAAAAATGTTAAATTTCGGCAATTTCTGTAAAAAGGGAAAATTTTAAATATTAATAATTATAAAAAAATGTATATGCTGTAACCAAACAAGGGTTATAAATGGGATAAAAATCTCTTTTTCTTGGAAAAACAGGTTTATAACACGTTTACTTCAGAAAAACGGGAATGATTCGATAAAACATTTTTTTTGCTTTTTATTTTATTATTATTTTGTTTTCAAAAAAATGCATTAGTGTTTTCAATCTGAGCTTAATTTTAAATCTGAGCATAGTTTAATGTAAAGTGGTTGAAATGGAGAGACTGAGCTTAGTTTTAAATCTGAGCTTTGTTTTAACCACTCTTACGGTTACATAAGACCATTGTTATGGTTTTCAACCACTATTATGTTTACATAAACCTGTGCTCAGATTTAAACCACTGTTGAAATGGAGACACTAAATTTTTTTACATTAAACTGAGCTTAGTTTTAATCCATTGTAAGCTTACATAAAGCCACTCTTATGGTTACATAAAACACGTGTTAGTTTTTAAACCACTGTACTGGATTTAAATATGCAGGCACATAAAACTGAGCTTACTTTTAAACCATCTGTAATGGATACATGGTCTAATTTGCCCCCATTTACTTTAACTACGCAGAATTAACTGAGCTCAGTTTTAAGAGCTCTGTACTGTATTTTTATGAGAGTGAAAAAGCGCTCAAAAGCTGTTGTGAATGCTATGGTCTATTGTATTTTGACTTTATCACAACTTAAGGGCATATGAGTTAATGTATCAATAAAGTTCTCACTAGTTAGAGGCATAACTATTTTTCTTTTTTTTCGACGAATGGCATAACAAAAATTAGTTCAGCGGTTATAAAGATTATTCAGTCTCCAAGGTGATTTTTATTTAGATATGTATATAAGAAAAAAAAGATCTACAACTTTGACCAGAATATTGCACGATAAATGTATACAGTAGAAGATTTACCATATCCTTCGACTTGCAAGTTCAAAAAATCCATGCAATTGTTTTGCCAAACCATAGGGATTTAAAATTCAATAAAAATGTAATACAGATGAATTCCAGTATTACAGAATTATAAAACCATGTGAGATCAGGAGATGATTTTGTCTCAGTAAATGCAGAACTATTCAACAAGGTTACAGGAAGATGAATTATAACCAAATCTTTTGATGTTAGAGAACCATGCTGAATTAGATAACCTCTTCCCCCAAAATGGGGAAGGTATAAATTTTTCTTAGGATGCTTACATAATTTTGATAGATGGGAGAGATTCTAATTCTGGTAATGTGGATGTTCAGGCAGGAAAAGATGCCAAGAGGAAAGCTAAATCAAAAGAGTTGAAGAAATTGTGAAAAGTGAAAGAGAAGGCTCAGGTACAATTTTATCCTGAACTTTTTTTTTTCCCTGTCTCAAACTTTTGACTATTGTTGAGCTTTTGTGGTGGTTGAATTAAAGATTTGGGTGTTTATTTGACAAGGGTTTGCTGATCCACTGTGTGGAATTTTGAGGGCCCCTAAATAGCCCTTTCCCCAGGTGCCCCTTCCATGACTTGAACTTGAGATGTTTTGTTGGCACGGGTGCCATTATTAAGAACCTATTAAAAAATGCCTAAATGTTAATGGTGTGGAAAGTTAAGCCTTTACTACTTTGAGGGTCCTAATAGGTATATAATTACAACAGTAAAGCTCCTCGAGTGTTACATGCTTGAGTTGCCAAAGCGATGAGATATTGGTTCTGGTGTAATAACGTTGACAGCTCTAACCAGCTAGGACTTGAGACAATCATTTGGCTGCTTTTACATCCGAAATTTTATTTTTTTTACTATAGTGATCATCATATTTACCTTCTCTAGGTTGGAAACTCCCATGCATTGGTGCTTCATTTTAGATAGCTTGTCATGTACGTTCTCTTGTGTTTGTCTTTTGATTTTTGTATATGGTAACCAACTATGAAAATGGTTATTTGCTGCCGTGTTACAAATTAGTGTCCCTATATTGGTTGTGGGTTTACTACTGAGTAGCAATCCTTTTTTTCTTGGGCTGTGCAGTGCTAAGAACTGTTATGGTGAACCCCATTCGCATCTTGTAATAGTTTGGTCCATAGATGGGCTCCATCCTTTTTTAATTTAGGCTGGTGTTACTACCACACCACTTTCTGTTACAGCCACCTCACTTAAACAAAGAAAAAGTTCGTTGATTGCTTTAAATAAGATGATTGTGATAATTTTTTGTCCCAACCCTCCAACAATAGATCTAGAGATCATGAGTCTATTATCAAACAGTCAAATGTTGATTCCATAAGGAAAAAATCCCAAAAAGTGAATGTGAACTACGTTTGATGGTACACTGATCACGTTCACTTTCTGGTATGTGTGCCTCGCGTAATCAACATCTGGCCATCTGATAGTAGGCCTATGAGCTCAAGATCTGCTGTGTGGAAGATTGGGACAAAATGATTTCCATCATCTAATTTAAAGCAGTCAATGGATTTTTCCTTTATTTGAGTGACGTGGTTGTAACATAAAGCGGTGTGGTAGTAACACTAACCTAAATTTAAAGCTGCCTTTTGGAGGTTCTTCATAGCATTGCTCAATGAATCTTTCTTAACAATAAATACACCATTTCTCACATTTAAAAAAAAAACAAAGACCCTTACAAATTTATGTTGCAATAACTTCACAATTAATTTCCATATCATTTCAACCATCTAAAAATTAACAACACAAGATGTCCAATTTACAGAGCTATTAGATGAGTTACAGACCTTTTTCCAAATAAAATTTTTCTTGGGCTGTGCAGAGCTATTAGATGAGTTTTGACTGAAAAAATAAAATAAAATTCAAAATCCATGCTCCTGAGCAAGCAGCAAGAGGCCATAGAACAGAAAATCTAAGCATGTAGATCTGTTGCATCATTGATCTAAATGTATTGTGAAACTTGAAAGCTCATACAAGTTTTTCTTTTAATATATAATTAGTGATTTCTAAGGAAAGTCCCCACCTTGCATAAGTGGGTCCAATGCCGCCCAATAAGGGGTACAAACTAACCGCGCGTAAGCATCCCTTTCTTTCCAAAGACATATTCTACATTCCATACTCCAATTGGTTCAAAATTCATGGAGAGTCACCAAAAGTACATATAGCAATACGATTCCTCCTCCCTCAAGTTGTCGCACATATGTACATTCCAAACATCTTGGTCAACAGCCACATCAACCATATGTGATATCAGCACAACTTTGCTATGAGCAAGCCTAAGTAGCAAGGAGAGAACGCAACATAATTCGCCAAGCCACGAGTCTTCCCAAAATCACATTTTATCACACATTCTGACCTTAAAGTGGAATACACTTTCCAAAAGTATCTTTGAGTGACGCTGAATCAAACTGCAACCAATAATTATTTAATTCAGATAAGTAGGTGAAGAACTACTTTAAAGTTAATTCTACTGTACAGAAACACAATCTGCAACACTCACAATTATGAGATCAAAATTTGAAATTATAAAACTGCAAAAATTACCAGTATTCAGCTGGAGGTGGTGATGCTTTAGGGACTATGGGCATGCACTTTTTGTTCTCATCATGTACTCTAGGACCATTTTAGAGGTGATCCTTTTGATATAATGGTGTTTTGTTCATGTTTCCTGTGTTTTAGGTGGTTCTTCTGGGTATGGGAATCTCTATAATCAAGGTTATGGGACTAATACAGCAGCAATGAGCATTGCCCTCTTCGACAATGGGTTGAGTTGTGGTCTTGTTATGAGATTAGGTGTGTAAATGACCCAAAATGGTGCCTCCCTGGCTTTATTGTGGTTATTGCATAGGTAGTGCAGCAGTTGAAATGCTCAACCACCTCCTTCCACCGTTCCACTCCCCGCTAAATAGCACTAACTCTGCTATTTAGTCTATCGTCATTGTGTCTTTTTTTTTTAAATAATATTTTTTAGAATGGGGTATCCCGTCTCTTAGAGCGCCTAAGTCCCTGGGCACATACAACACCTGCACATCACAAGTAATATATACTTGTGCTGGAAGCTCTTTTTGATTCTGACGTGGGATGGTAACCCTAAAATGCAGAATATGGGTGTATTGTGGTGAGTAGTCTTTTTTAATTAGGTGTATATGATTGCTCTATTTTGATTAACAAATTTTATTCTATTTTTTATATTACATTGATTCCTCTTTTTTTATTGTTTGGGTGGGCTGACCTATATTACTTAATTTGGTCAATCACGAATTGGGTACTGCATATTAGAGGTTAGTTTGAATTGGTCAGATTAATTAGGTTTACATATTTAGAAAGTCTACATTTATTAGGATTCTATTATAATTAGATTAGCAATTTTTTTATCTTATCATAAGATTTAAGTTCAATTAGAAGGCTTGTAATTGCGTAATACTTATAGGCGTATGAGAGATTAATGGAATTAACGTTTAATATTCTAGCAATGTAGTCTCTTTGGATCTCTCTTCCTTCTTCTCTTTCTTAAAGTTGTCACATCGAACCAGTTCAACCAGTTTGTAGTTCAATTCAGACCGATTGGGCAATACAAGTAAATTGACTAGTTAATGGGAACTATTTTGCTTTAAAGCAAAATTAAAATTACAAAGAGGAGATTTGAACCTAGAGACTTCATTGTTTTCAAGTTTTATAGCTAATCAAGTGGTCATATGCAATTATTTTATTAAAGACTGCAAATTTATATCATAAAATTAATAAATACTTTTAATAGTCAACTTACCCTTAGTGAATCGGGTTCGCTTGGTAGTAGCGAATTGCAAACTGAGAACCCCAATTTAAATCCAGTGAACTAACCAAGTTTGGAGCTGACAAGAGTACTAAGAATTCTGTTGGTGTTACTAAGAATTCTGTTGTGCAGTTCCTTCTTATTCCTGAACCCTGTTAAAGTTATACTTCTTGATTATTTTCCATGAGAAGTTGTTCTTAAATGCATAAGTTGTTTTTAAATTACTGCTATGAATTGTTCATGTCGGTGAGAATTCTCTAAAAAGGTGGTAAGTAATAACACTAGCCTTCTCGGTTGGTGTTACTACACACCACTTTATGTCAACAAATGAAAAGTCTTACACACCCTTTATGTTAGCAAATGAAAAGTCTGTTGATTTTTTTGGATTGGACTATAGAAATTAGTTTTGGACTGGTTCATCTTCTATTTCATGAGTCACATAGAAACATTCAAAGTAGATTATAAATAATTTTACTTCCGCTTCCAGCTCAATCAGCTCACATAGCCTTTATGGCTTTATTGTCGATTGCAGCTCACATTCAAAGTAGATTATGAACTGGTAGTGAATTGGTATAATTGTGAATTATACCAAGATTTATCAACAGTTTTAGCCTTTTAGGCTTTATTGTCACGTTGTTGTTAAAGACTTATACCAAATATCATTGGAGCTTTTGTTAGACGGAGGACTTTGAATGTAAGTTTAGAAAACATTATCGCCTCGAGGATGAATTGGTCAAAACATAAAACCTACCACAATGTAGGGGCTTTATAACTATATTTGGTATAAGCAGTGGTTTATTTTATGTTTCTCTGTAGTTCTAGTTGATTTTGCAATATTTCTTAATATTCGTCTCCTCAAAATTTTTGGCATTGTTGACTTGGTTCTTTAGTTATGCACTTTTTGATATGGATGGCCTTCAAGTTCCTCAACAGCTAGTCATTGAAGTTGGAGATAAGTTCAAGAGAATACTAAAAGAGGTTTGCACTTCACCACAGTTTTATATAGATATATCAATTAATACATGAAATTTTTATAAGGAGCTAAAATTTGTACACAAGATTTGTACTGTGGCACATCGTTAAAAAGAAAGACTTTGTTATTTTTGGGGTCTGTGCCATGTGGAGCAGCATCTAAGCCTTCTGATTTAAAGACCATGATGCCAAGATCTTTTGAGGCAAAAAATTGGCACAAAATGCAATCTCTACCATCTGAATCAATGGTTGCCTCTAACAAATCAGACGATAAAGATCATGTTTCCTGCCAATTTTTGGCCTCACAGATCTATACATTATGGTCTTTAAATCAGATGACTTATACAGTGTTCCACATGGCCCAGATCCCAAAAATAATAAAGTCTTTCTCTTTTAACCATGTGCCATGGTACAAATCTCGTGTGCAAGTTCTCTAAAAATTCTAATAGCTCTCTCTCCTCATCCACCTTTACTGCCTACAAAGGACAATATTCCAATGGTGGTCTTCTAAGATCCATCCCTCTTCTTCATTTTTGGCATTTTTGTTCTTTGGCAAGGAGATAAGGGGAAACCTTCTCATGAGTACAACATCTCCCAACCATCTATCTTCCAAAATCTCTACACGGCCCCAGCTCCTGGTGTGAAACTGATCCCATCCTCAAAAGGGAATCTAGCCTTACGTATGCTTTTCCACCATCCAGACCCTAGCCGACCAGCCCTTATTTCTTTCCCATATTTGGCCACAATCCCACTATTCAGTCTCAAAATCCATTTCCCAAGCAATGCTCTGTTGACATCCTCCATCGACTTGATCCCCAAACCTCCAGTCTTCATAAGGAGGATGATCGTCTCCCAATTTATCCCATGAATTTTCTCTTTTTAGATGCCGCCACTCCATATAAAAGATCATTCAATTTTTTTTGGTCTCTTACACCACTGTTTTGGGGCACTCAAATACCGACATGATATATATGAGAAGATTTGATAACTCCGTTTTGATCAAGGTCAATGACCCCCTTTTGAATGGCTAGGTATAATCTAGGCAGACATCATACTAGCATGAAAATTAACTAATTTATGGTTTGAATGGGTAGGTAAAATGAGATCTCGTAGTTGCATATTATAATACCATTAAAATTTGCTAATTTAGCTAATTCACCTGAAACATGGGTTTGGTGCCATGTGAAGGGGCCCTTCCATAGATCATGTTGGAAACAAAAACAAAAAATAAAAAAGAGATCTCATAGTGGGAGAGGCACCCCATTTAGGAGATTTCTGCTGCTAGCTTGCATATTGACTTTTTTAAGTTTGGGACATTTTGGTCTAGCCATTTGTCTGCTATTCTCAGAAGCATGGTTCAAAATTTTGGCCGAAATCTGAAGATTTAGGCTGAAATGTTTTGGTTTTGGTCCCCACCGAAATTGAAACGAAAACCTATAATTTCGGGTCATTTACCTTCGGGCCACTTTGAACTAAGACTAACTCAAAATATTATTGGTGCGAAAGGTCAACTTGATTAGAGTATATGCAGATCTAAAAGATGGCTTTAAAGTTTTAACTCATCATTAATCCTTTAATTTGTGGGCAGACGCTATCGTTCTAGAGTTCAAAAGACATTGTGATCAGCGGAGTAACTTTGATAAACAATCAGCAATTCCACAATCTTGTTGTCAAAATGCAGCTGGTACAAGCACCGGTTTGGTTGTGCCACCCAGCCATCTCTAGAATCAATTATTTACCCAGACAAGTTGCGGTTTGGTTGTGCCACCCAGTTGTCCTTTAAAAAAATTATTTACCCATACTTTATATGAATACAAATAGTCTTTTGTTTCAAGAATCTCTCTCTCTCTCTCTCTATATATATATATATATGCTGCTACTTAGGTGGTGTCATATATATGCTTGGAGGGCACCTTCTATTTGCATGTGCTTGCATATAGTGCAACAGTCAATTGTTATCTAGTTTACCTTCTAATCATGGTTAATTAGGCAATATTTTAGGTCTACTTGGCCCTATGGGCCCTCGACCTGACCCAACATGGACCTTGCTGTAGTTAGATAGACTTGACAGGTCAAGTGCATACTCCCAACCTGATATGGTACAAAGTTTCCATAATTCCTAAAAACCCTCTATTATAATTAATATAATATCGGATCAAGTCTAGCCAAAATCTGCTTGACTTTTCAAACCTAACCCAAGTTCTCAAAAGAATCTGTTGGATTTGATATCAGCAATGAGAAGTGCTTACAAATCTCAGCAAATCTCAGCAATGAGAAGTGCCTAGTTTTGTTATATTAGACTCATTTTTTCTTCTTCTTGTGCAGGTTTTCCAAGTCTGTTGGATTTGATATCATATGCAATGGGTCTACTGTAGTGGATTTCAAGGAAGAATCTAATAAGGTTAGCAATATCTACTTCATCTCTTTTCATGATTTAATCAAGGCTATTGTAATGGTGTGACACAGTTTATAAATATGTGTATTGATGAGTGATCATATTTAGAAATTGAGACCTATTGTATGTTGATGGTCTAAGATCTAACAGTTTCTACCTAGAGTTTGATTCTGACATCCTCTTTTTTTTTCTACAGCTCTATGGTTCAAAGAAGGTGAAATATGTCAGTAGACAGAAGCTCAAGAACCTTGGCTCAGGGAGTGATTTTCAATAGAGCAGTTAAGGATATCATCGAACGAAGTTTTACGAAGATTTCAAAGACCTTTCAATTTAAGGTAAGTTCATTTTTTCTAGTTTCTAAAAAACTCAATGCTGAGATTGAAATCAGTATTTGTAAGGTAAAACTCTTGTATTTGAGAGAACACATACTTCCAGATTTGTAAGCACCATAATGTATGGATTTTTTTGCATTCAAACTCTCCAATTAGGGCACACGGGCTTTTTTCCTGTACAAATGGCATGGATTCGAAATAATTTATAGGTCCTGGTTAGTGTGGCTTTAAGAAACTGCTCCCTGCTTTCTGACGGTGAAGCCTGTCTTAGATATTGTTTGGTTAACAGAGCTGTCCACCCCGATTTCACTTAAAACAGATATTGTTTGGTTAACAAAGCCTGTCTTGGATATTGTTTTTCCTAGAAGATGACTTCTTGTGAAGTTTTCAATAAGTCCTATAGTGGAATTCAGTACTGATATATTTATTTATTTCAATAGATTGATTCTCTGCTTCTAAATTGATTTATTATTTTATTTTTTTCTAGAAGAATGCTTGAAGAAGGTTGCCATTAAAATGAAAGAATAAAGGAAGCACCTTCATTGAAAATTTAAATGGTTTGAAGAAATTCCTTGAATGGAGGCAAATAGAGTTGTTGGAGAGACTGGTCTATCAACTTCAGGACCTTCAAATCAACATTTGACATATGGAATTGTTGAAATATTTTTCGTGCTTGCTACTGACTTTATTGGAGACATTGATAAGGATGGGGTTAGTGAAAATAAACCAAAGGTGGATTGAAAACTACAGAGCACCAAGCCTAAAAATACACAGTCTTACAAGATACAGGGCCTGCTGTAGCAAGTTTTAATAAGTAAGAGTTTGTCCCACAGGGAAAGTTGATCTAAAGCTCTAAGGGAGCTATCTTTAGTAAGCCCTCCAGATCTGGTACAGATCTGGCAATCCTAAATGGAAAGGGATTTAAGGTCACTATTATCTAAATCCTAATGTAACCTAACGCCTAAATTACAGAAATGGTTGATAAGAATGATGGAGTGTGAGAAAAGAAATATAAAAGGGTGAGAAGTAAGCTATTAGGTATGGATCTGATGGGTCTTATAACTCAGACTCAGATCTGCTGCTATAGAAATCCTGTCTAATGGCTACATTATCACCAAAGAGGAGAAAGGATCCAACTCACCCCTGTGCCATGATCCAATCCCTTATGGCTATATCCTGTCCACTTAAATGGTCACAGACTATCCAATAGGGGAACCACAATCCAGAGATGGGTCAGAACAAGTTTATCATTGTAGGCACTACTTCATCTAGGCTACCAGCTCAAGAATCCATAGGAACCTCAACCTCTAAAGTTCTGTGTGTGGGGCTAAGCCTGCAATGTGCACTAGCCTGGACACACAGAACCAGCAAGAGTTTGAGTACTAGCTTTGAAGCTTAGCTGTTCACTGCTTTAGAAAGATAGCAGTGATCCAGTCACAAGCCTACAATCTCTACAGCCAGATCAGATCTGCCATCTGATGGTGGGTCTATACAAATACAGGGGAGTCTGTCTCTGCACAATCTCTCACAAGGCTACAAGCACAAGTGCAGAGAAGAAGGATTTGTCTTAGATCTGTGGATTGACCTCACCCTAGGGCTATAACCTGTCTACTTGAATGGTCACAGACTATCCACAGAGGCTATCCTCCTCATAGAGGTCTAAGACAGAACAAGAACATTGCTGCCGCCACCATGTTCACAAGGCTACCAGCTCAAGCTCCCATGGGGATTCAGATTTAGTGGATCCTGTGGTGGGGCTAGGCCTGCAATATGCCTAACCTAGACACATAAGTCATTTGGATCTAAATAACACCTAAAAACAATCCTCCATTGCTTACAATAAAACATAGCAATGGAGGATCTCAAGGCAGTAGCCTTGTACAGAACAACTCTCAAAACACCAGTCCCATACATGCATAAAATCCTATTATAAAACCCATTAAAACTATTCCATATAGACATACAAAGGCATAGCCAGCAAGTGCTGGACTATGGAGAGAAGAAAAAGGGAAAAATAAATTGCCTAAACCCTAACCTTAGCCTACTATAATTCTATAGTTGATTGAGGAAGAAGGGGTACAAAAGACAAGTCTCCTAAACCAAAACTAGGCTTAGGCTTATATAGCAGTCAACTCTCTCCGAATTAGGGTTAGGAAAACCCTAATTTATCAATGCTATCATGACCCATTTCTATTTCTTGGATGCCTCGGGGCATGTGTACAGAGATTAGAGCATTGGAGTGCGTGCCCTAGTTGCTGGAAGTTCCCAGATTGCCCCTACAGAAGTGGGGGAGAAGTTAAGAACCCGAGCCTCGCTGGGTAGAAAGGCTTTCCAGGTTTTATCGCATGATAGAATTGGCGTCACGGGGTTGGTTTGACTTGAAGCTCTTGCCATCGTGGGCTTGGTACTTTGATCATCGCAGGGATGCTCTGGCAGTCGCGGGATTGCTCTTTCCATTTGAATGGCGCGGGAATTGCGAGCACATCTCGTTCCTTGATGAATCCCGCGGTGATCCTCACAAAGAAAACAAGGTACATGGGCTTCTGATCACTCGAGCAGTTCCTTGAAAGTTTGTATCCCACGGCCACTGCGAGACAGCTTCGCGCAGGAATGCCTGGAGCTTTCTCTCTTCAGTGAATCACGCGAAGATTGAAGACTCATTTCTTGAGCTGCGCGAGCACTTATGACTGAGACTCGCAAGAACTATGCGAAGTTTGCTTTTTACTCTCTGCTGACATCCATCTGCGCGTGAACAGCGTGACCAGTTGGTGTGTTGCCTTCAGAAGCCCGTGACAACTGTGCGAACCATTCTTCCTAGTTTAATTAAACCCTGTGACATCTTCGCGAGGCATTCTTCTTAACATTTTTCTGCTTTGCTGTGCCTATGTTGCCGCCAATTCTCTGTCTGGGTTCAACCTTCTTTCTTCTGAGGAACTTCTAGGGTAATAGTAGGCTTCATGGCATGGTTAGGGGCTTATTTGCAGCTTTTGCTTATTACCTATAAAATTGTCTTAACAGTTATTTATTAAATGACTAAGGGTCTAACAGAGATTAAGTTAAGCGGTGAAAAGTGGTACTTTTCAGGTCTTAATACACCCCCAAACCTAATCTTTGCTAGTCCCTTAGCAAAGCTTTAACTAATTAAATGCCACTTTCGTAGGGATCACTGGTACATTTAGCATATGTACCAAGCCTTTTAAACCCCAAGGTGATCCCTAGTGGAGGAGTGAAGTCTCCTGAGGGTTTTCAGTGAAGACACCCACAAACTTCACCATTAGAAGAGTTAAGTATAGTGCAGTTAATGACAACACAGATTTCAATGTACAAAGCTTCATTCCACACCAATTCTTTAACACTTAGAGGAAATTGCAGCAGTGATGCAAGACATTTAAGACTCAAAATTTAGCAAGTGTTTGGATCACCACCATTCATTTTACATTAGAAATTCAATGTGTAAAAATCAGTACGCAGCTTGCCTTAAATTCAAGATTCAGGTTGGATACAACCCCAATGAGGTTAAAATTCAGACCCAATTCTTACCAGGGGTATCTCTTAACATTGACAATCTGAGGGTGTTCACATTCAAAATAGCTCAAGAGCAGTTATAGACCCCCAATGGGCCTGCAAGCATGTGCATAGGCAAAACTTCTAATTTCTGACATCCTCATGACTTTTCACTATAGATTGGACAACTCCTCATCTCCATATGACAACTCATTTTACTTTGGATCTACAAGGTCTTTTTGAATGGTTTGTAATGTGGCTTATGGGTGAGGGATGTAAAGAATCAAAGGGTAAAAAGGGAATCAAAATGAAGAAATCAGTAAGGTAAGGAGTGATTCATGACTTCATAACCTTCATTTCAGCAAAACTTCATCTTTCTTGATATATTCCAGAATTAAAGTGGCCAGCTTCTCCTCTTCTTTTCAATTTTCAGATGATGTTCTTCTCTAGACTTCTCTTTCTTTTCTCTTTTTATTTTTATTCAATCTTTTTATGATTTTTTATGATGAACTGCCACACATATATCATTGATAAACTGTTGTTCATAAGTTGCTTTTCTTCACCTTCCACAGAATGTTGGACCATTCTCACTATCTTTAACTCCTTCTCCTTTACCTTCTGAATTCTCAGAGTGAGGGTGAGGTTGAATTAGGTCATGAGGTTAAGGTGCAAGTATTCTGGTGTTTGTCAAAGAAAAGTAGGATTTTTAAGGCTCAACTAGTGTATGCAAAAGGACAGCTTTTAAAAGGTTAGATTTTTAGGCTCAAACTGTCCAAATGAAGGCCCTGGATCATTTCCTTAGTATCATGAGTGCTGTCAATCAATTTTGATTTGGAGATGCCTAACTTCTAGTGAAAAGGTCTTGACTCAATCAGTCCTTAGAGCATAAATAACGCCAAAAACACTCTTCAAAAGAAAATGATGGGCCAAATCTCACTATGTATGGTCCTCAAATTAACCCATGGGGTGTATTTTCATCTGTTTCTGTCCTCTTAGGTTCACTGAGTACTAACTAAAAAATATTCTGATGTTAGCTTCATGGTGGTGTCAAGATTTTAACATTTTTAGTTTCGAAAAATCTGCAAAAATATTTTAATTTTTTCACAAGTTTCCTCTTTGCAGCAAGTTAGGTTGAAATTGAATTTATTCATCCCAGTTATACCTCCATTATTGCACTAAAATTAACTATTCTATTGGCAGACCTATCCTGCCACACCCCCAAACCATGAGGAGCAGTGTCCTCACTGGTTCAAAGGTGAGAAAGTACAATAGATTCCATACAGAACAAATAAAAACACATAAGAGCAGCGAAAGAGAACTAAGCAAAAAAAAAAAGAAAAATTCATTAGAATTGAAAAATATTACAAAAAGATTGACAAAAAGACAAAAAATAAAAGCCTAAGAACAGACAAAATAGGGGGGGGGGAGAACAGGGATCAAGGGGGAGTCGGTGGTGGAGGGTTTGAGGAAGATGGTGGGGGAGATGCAGGTGGTTCGATTTTTTTCTTCTTCTCTCTCTCTTCTCTTTTTTCTTCTCCTCCTTGGCCAGGATTCGCTGGACCTCTTCATACTCATCCCAAAGAAATTGTCATGGGTCTGGCTCCTTAGGCGGTGGGGGGTCCAACCACATAGGATAGAATTTGTTTGAAAATTCATTGGGTTTGTCATTCACCATGGTTATGAGGAGGGCCAGACTGCTAGGGTTAGAAGAGAAAGATGACATGAAGATGAACTACTTCATATTTAAAATACTTGGACTATGGAAAATGAATCGGTATATTAAAGTTTTGTCCCTTTCCAAGCTTGGCAATAAATTGTGAGTGTTCGGGGAATGATGAATCGCACAACTGATTATGGGAAAAGAGAGCTCACAATAAATGATGTTCTAAATTTAGCCTTGGTATTTAAGGTGAGCCCGTGTATCGCGCAGCTGCACACTGGAAGATGTGGAATTCTGCTTTGCGCGCGCTCAGGACCCCGCGAGCAAGCTCTAACATGGCCCACGATTATGAAAATGAGGCCATTTCAATCCCTGGATCGAGATCAACACTCGACCTCTGTGCACCATTTGGGTTGAGGTCTGTACTTGCACAATGTCATCCATCCACTCAGTTGCCATCTACATCTCCCCTTCACATGGATTCCTATTTCAAATAAGAATAGCCTCCCTAAATTCATCTCCCATGTTACTGACAAAAGTGAACAATATGAAGACTAATTTTAAAAATAAATAAGCACACAGAACAAATATGGCACATAGATCACTATACAACAAGAAGGGAAATTCGATTAACTTGGAAAAATATGTACAATTATAATTACAATGAGAAGAGTCGAAGGGAATGGAAAGAATAGCCTAAGTACAATCTAGTCTAAGAGGCGGAAGAATCTGAATCCGAATCTGTAAACCAGTCCCAACCTATTTGTTTCGCATGTTTCCTCACTTCAGCTTTGCTCTCAGAACTGGGCTTGGACTTGGTTCTATCTGATGGAGCTTTGATCTTTTTCTTTCTGAGTTTCTTCTTAGTTGGGATCTTTTTCTTCTACTGCCTTGGTTGCTTTGGCTGTGAGGGTTTCTTCATGGTTGGAGCCTTTGGTGCCCTCACCCTCATCTTTCTGGTTTTGGGTTCAGGGGGGACCATAGGAGATTTGCCTTTGTCTTCCTCAGTGGGGGCTACTGGGGACTTCCCATTTGCTTTGAGTTCAGGCTGGCCAGGGGGTTTTGCCTCCTCAGACTGGGCAACTGGCTCTTTGCCAATTTTTATAGAGGCTGCTGTGTAAGCAGTCCTCTTAGCAGTGACTTTCCTCTTTTTAGGATAAGTTTGCTCAGTTGGAGGTGCAGCAGGGGCCTTGGTAGGTGGAGGCTGCTCTGTGGGAGTTGATGAAGGAGGGGCAGCAGGGGTCTTCCCTTTATCTGGCTGGATCTTTGGTTGTGCCTCCTCAGACTGGGCAGCTGGCTCTGGAGTAGCTTTAGGCTCAGGGTCTGGCATGCGGACAAAGAGTGGGATGGACTGCTGAGCTGCATTTCTAACAGCAGCCAATGTAGCTTTCAATGAGGCTATCTGGATTTTGGTTTTGAGGAGGTCAGTCTCATGGATTTCCTTTTAGAGTTTGAAGATCTCCTGGGCATTGTTGAGCCTCTTTTCAAAAAGTCTTGCTTTCATCTTCTCTTCAGCAGTGTTTGCTTTCTCCAGCTCTAAATTCAGCTGATTATAAGCAGCTATAGCTTTGGCCTTCTGATAGGCCTCTAAGATATTAGTCTACCCTAAGGAGATTCCCAGTAGTTGCTTTCTATGGGCTTCCTTCATTTCATCAATCTGCTATAGCAGGGGGGTCTCAATGGACTGTCGAAGTTGGGCCATGCCCCTCAGGACATCCCTCCTAAGGTAGGGATTATCCCTTATGGCATGGAGGATGGTGAGGTAGGGAGGGATGTAAAAAAAATGTTTGGGTGCGATGGGCAGAGAGGAAGTGGAAGGAGCAAACTGTGATTGGTCCTGGGTGGGGGAAATGGAGATAACAGTGGGTAAGTCTAGTTGTGGGGGGGGAGGGGTAACAGGTTCTGGGTCTGTTTGGGTTTGATTGTCAGTGGAAAGGACCAGGGGGGTTGGAGTGGATTGGTGAGGGATGTGTGGGTTGGTTAATGTCTGTAGGGTGTATTGGATGGATGTGAGTTCAGTCTGCATTTGGTCCTCAGTGTGTGTAGTGGTGGATAATTGGGATTGGATGTCTTGGATATGGGATAGGATAAGTGTTAGTGTGTTGGGGCTGGGAGGTTGAGTTTGTATAGAAGATGGCACAGGTTGAAAAGGTGAGGAAGGGGCATGATGGAAAGTGGAAGGAGGGGGAGATTGGGGTTCAGGTGAGTAATGTGGTGATGTAATTGGGGAGTCTGGGAGGGGGGTGTACTGGCTGGGTATGGTGTCAAGAAAACTAGCCATAAAGGCTTGGAATCCTGTGGTTGTGTTAAGGTTTAAGTCAATGTCAGGGAATGGAGATGTGGTAGGCATGGCTGGAGTGGTGTCTTCTTCAAGGTGAGGTGTGTCAGTCGGGATAAAAGGGATTGTGGGTGGTGTCTGGGAGATGGTGGGGGTTGTCTCAATGATTTTCCTTTTCTTGTAGGAAATGAGTGGAGGGCTGTCAGGTTTATGTGAAGATGATGGGGTTATGGGGCTGTGTATTGAGGTAGGGTAGGGGATGGGGAGGGGCTGACATGAGGGGTGGTGTCCTCCCAGGTACCAATCACAGGAGAAGGGGGTGTGGGGATGGATAATGAAGACAGAGGAGGGTGAGAGAGATGGAATAGGGGTAGGGGATGCTGGAGTAAAAGGTGGGGGGGACTGAGGTGGCTGCTGCAGTAGTGGTGGTCATGATAGGCTCTGGAAGCACCTCTTTGGTAGCAGAGGTAGACCTTGGGACAGATTCCTCAGCAGCTTGCTTGGGAGGGGCCTGAGCCTCATCTTTCTTCTTCTTCTGGGCCTCCATCAGGCTCCTGCTGATTCCCCATTGCCTCTTGATAAAAGTAGTAGGGGCAAGAGTGGTAGCCCCCTCTGTTTTTGCTATCTTGTACCCCCCTTTTAAAAGTAGCTTGGTAATGACTCTGGCATAGGGGAGTGTGTGAGGCTTCTTATTCTGTCCTAACTTCTCCACCAGATCTTTCATAGCTTCAAACATTAACAAGGCTGCATGGAAGCCATGGCCCAAAGAGAAAGAATAGACAACATCCGCAATGGAAGCTCTCCTCTCCTGTTGATGTCCTAAGCAGTAAATGTTCTTTCTCAAGACTTAGTCAATGAAGAGGAGTTCAAGCTCCAATTCTCTTCTTCTGATTGAATCCCCTGAGGCCTTTAATCCAATAGTCAAAGCCCTTGCAATTGTATCAATTGAGGCACTCAAGGGGGGCCATATCCACAGCTAGGGTCGAATGTGGCTGGGATGCCCAATACTTCCGTAATCACTTTGGGGCTCACTAACATCTCAAAATCATCAATCAGCACCAACAAACATACTTGTCCATCCGTGCTTTTTTTGACCCTGATGTGCTAGAAAAAGAGTTGCACTAGCCTAGGGTAGGCTAGTGCTAGAATTCCTCTCAGCAAGGGTGTCAGGCTAGCCTTACTCATGAATTGAACGGCAGGGGCAGAGAAAGGCTCCTTCTAGAAGAATGGCAGGTCAAAAGCTATTTCAGGCTCCAAGGGGATTGAAGCCATGAGCTCTGAAGGAGTAGAAAACTCAGGGGTTGGCTCCTCCACCTCCTCAACCACTTCCTTCTCTTTTTTAGGTGCCTTTGAAGTCTTGGCCTTCTTGGGAGTGGTCTCAACAGGGACCTTATCCTTTCCCCTCTTCTTTGGTGCACTCTTGGGGGCCATTCCAAACTCTCTTTTTGAATATGAGAAATGGGGACAGAGATTTGGGTGCTTACCCTAAAATTGTAGGGTTTGGCTCGATCTGTTGCACAGGGCACAGCGAGATCTCTGAGTAGAGGGCAATAGATGGGGATGATGCTAGGAACTAATCTGTAGATTCTTGGTGTGAATGATGGGCTGTAGGATCGATGCTGGAGGAGAGAGGAAAAGGAGCACTGGCAGCTAGGGTTTTGCTGGATGAAGAAGGAAGAGAGAGTACTGGGAATGGAGACAAGCGCGGGGTTAAAATACTTATCGCGAAGCTTGGCGCGCTTTTGAAAAATCTTATCGCAGGATTGGAAATGAACCTAGCGAAGGTGCTATTCAACTTGGATTGTGCGACAATCTCCCAGGTTGACCTTAGAGCGCGCAACAGTATGTGAAGAATTCCATGTGAATTGCGCGAGAGGCTCTCAGGTCTTCATTTGGATTGTGCGGAAAGCTCTGAGGTTCACTTTGAATCTCGCGACAACTAATGAAGTATTCTTTTTGAATTGCGCGAGTCTCCCAGGCTTCCCGCTGAACCTCGCGACAGCTAGTGTAATGCTTATTTGGATCGCGCGAGAGGTTCTCAGGTGTACTTGAATCTCACGACAGCTATTGAATGGTTCTCTATGAACTGCGCGAGAGTCTCTCAGACCTCCTTTTGAACCCAGTGACAGCAAAGTAATAAACATAGAGCATGTGCTCTCTGTTCTACCAATTCCATTTGTGCTGTGGCTGGATTCACGGCATGACTCTCCACCATGGGTACCCCCAGACATATTAAAATCAACCATTCAAGCAAGGACAATAAAAATCATCATTCAAGATTGTGCATTCAAGCATAAATCATCAATCCAAGAGTAGTAATCATCAAACCAAGCATAAAAAATTCAAATCAGACAGGTCCAGATTCAAGTGGGGCTACTAAAATTTCCTAGGGAATTTGAAAAAAAGAAAGCAAGATAAATCTAACAAAACCAAAGTACATATGATACAATATTGACACACCTGTGGATCAGTTTAATGAAGGATCCCCTTGAAAGTGAATGGTGTCCATGGGTTCAACAGGTTTTTCAAAATAAGGCTTAGGCCTCTGACCACTCACCTTCAAGGTTTTTCCAGACTTGGGATCCTTGATTTCCACAGCACCAGATGGGAAAACACTCATGACAATGTAGGGACCTTCCCATCTAGATTTCAGTTTGCCAGGAAAAAATTTAAGTTTGGAGTTAAACAACCAAACCTTGTCACCAGCTATGAAGCTATTTCTCAACAGACCCTTGTCAAAGAAAGCTTTGGACCTTTCCTTGTAGATTCGGGCATTGGCATACGCATCCACCCTTAGCTCATCTAATTTTGACAGCTGCAGTAACCTATGATGACCAACAGAAGTTAGGTCTAGATTTAAATGTTTAATGGCCCAATAGGCCCTATGTTCTAACTCCACTGGGAGATGACAAGCCTTGCCATAAATCAGTCTGAATGGGGACGTACCAATGGGAGTCTTATAGGCAGTCCTATAAGCCCACAGTGCATCATTAAGCTTTTCAGCCCAGTCCTTCCTATCAGTCCTCACAGTCTTCCCAAGGATGTGCTTGATCTCCCTTTTAGAAATTTCAACTTGCCCACTGGTTTGTGGGTGGTAGGGAGTAGCAATCCTAAGGGTGATAGCATATTTCTTGAGCAAGCTCTTGAAATTTTTGTTGCAGAAATGGCTACCCCCATCACTGATAATGGCTCTACGGGTGCCAAATCTTGAGAATATATTTTGCTTTATAAACTTGAGGACAACCTGATTATCATTAGTTCTTATGGCAATGGCTTTTACCCATTTGGAAACATAGTCCACTACCACTAAGAAGAAATGATAACCATTTGAAGGAGGAAAGGAGCCCATGAAGTCAATACCCCACACATCAAACAGTTCCACAACAAGGATGGGCTGCAAAGGCATTGAGTTTCTTTTGGACAACCCTCCTAATTTCTGACATCTTTCACAGGTCCTGCAGTGTGTATTGGCATCTCTGAAAAAAGAAGGCCAATAGAACCCACACTGTAAGATTTTAGCAGCTATTTTTCTTCCACTAATGTGACCTCCACAGGCATTTTCATGGTACATGGCCAGAATACTGGGGACATCACTCTCGGGAATACATTTTCAGATGATTTGGTCTGCACAATACTTGTACAAGCAAGGTTCCTCTCAGAGAAAGAATTTGACCTGTGAGAAAAATAGGTCTTTGTCCATTTTAGTCCAATGGGCAGGAATCTTGCCTATAACTAGATAATTGACTATGTGTGCATACCAAGGAACCAAGGATTGGATGGCAAATAATTGCTCATCCGGGAAGACATCATTTGTAGGATCATCAATACATTTCTCCAACACAATTATGGACAAGTGGTCAGCCACCACATTTTCTACACACTTTTCGTCCTTGATTTCAATGTCAAACTCCTGCAACAGGAGTATCCATCTAATCAGCCTGGACTTAGCATCCTTCTTGGACAGTAGGTACTTCAATGCTGAGTGGTCTGTGAAAACTATAGTTTTAGACCGAAGTAAGTAAGGTCTAAATTTGTCCACAGCAAAAACCACTGTCAGAAGCTCTTTCTCAGTTGTGGTGTAATTCAGCTGAGCTTCAGCAAGTGAGAGGTGAGGCAAATCTTCAAAGTTTCAAAAGCCTCAAGAAATTCAACAGAAAAGTCAAAGGGCACATCCTGGCAGAGCAGGTGGCACAATGGCTTAGCAATTTTGCTGACGTCTTTGATGAACCTCTTGTAGAATCCAACATGTCAAAGAAAAGATCTTATTTGTTTGACTATACTTGGAGGGGGCAAATTTACAATGAGGTCAACTTTGGCCTTGTCTACCTCAATTCCATCTTTAGAGACTACATGGCCCAACACAATACCTTGTGTTACCATGAAGTGGCTCTTTTCCCAACTTAAGACCAAATTAGTCTCCTCACATCTTTGCAAAATCAGGTGGAGGTGTTACAGACATCGGCCAAAACTGTCCCCATAAACAGAAAAATCATCCATAAATATTTTCAAGAATTTGTCAATCATATCATAAAATATGGCATACATACACCTATAAAAGGTGACTGGGGCATTACACAGCCCAAAAGGCATCCTTCGGTAAGCAAAGGTGCCAAAAGGACAAGTAAATATAGTTTTCTCTTGATCAAGAGGGTGCATAGGGATCTGGTTGTACGCTGAGTACCCATCAAGAAAATAGTAAAAAGCTTCCCCAGCCAACTTATCCAAAATTTGATCAATAAAGGGGAGAGGAAAGTGGTCTTTTCTGGTCTTAGAGTTGAGCTTCCGATAATCGATGCAAACTCTCCAGCCAGTGGTCTCCCTGGCTGGTCTCAGCTCTCCAGACTCAGTTGTGGTAATTGTTATGCTAGATTTCTTTAGCACCACTTGGATAGGTGCCACCCATTCAGAATCAGAAATGGGGTAAATTACCCCAGCATCCAGCAATTTAATGATTTCTTTTAGGACCACTTCCTGCATGTGAGGATTCAATTTCCTTTGTTTTTCCATGGAGGGTGTTGAGCCCTCATCCAAATGGATCCTATGCATACAGATTGATGCATCTATCCCTCCTAGATCAGCAATGGTCCAGCCAATTGCCTTCTTGTGCTTCCTCAAAACTATTAGTAATTCCTCCTCTTGCTCATTGGTAAGAGAAGAGGAGATAATTACAGGAAGTTTTTCATCTTTCTCCAAGAAAGCATATTTCAATATTTCTAGAAGCTTCTTGAGCTCCAGATCAGGGGCTTGTTGGATGGATGGCAGGATTGGTGCTTTGTTGGTTTAAGGACGGGGCAATAATGTAGGTTTCCAAATGGAATGCTGCACTAAGCCCACATAAGACTTCAATGTGGACATGTCCTCTGACATTACAGCTGGGCTTCCTTCCTCTATCATATCCCAAACTTCAGTTAAACTTATGACAATGTTGCCCCACTCTAGCAGAGTGGGTAGTTCTTCAACAACTTCTTCTAGTACATCCACTGCAAAGCATTCCTCATTGTCCAGCTGAGGGTACTTTGCACTATTGTGCACATTAAGTTCAACTTTCATTTGTCCGAAAGTTACCTCCATGATCCCTGACCTGCATTGAATGAATGCATTGGTTGTGGCCAAGAATGGCCTGCCTAAAATGACAGGTATAGGGGATGTACTCATGTTGCAGCCCATGTCTAAAACAAGGAAGTCTGCAGGGTAGAAGAACTTGTCCACCCCTACTAAGACATCCTTGACCACTCCCATGGGTCTCCTTTCAGACCTATCAGCCTTCAACAGCACAATGGGGGTGGGTTTTAGCTCCCCCAAACCTAGCTGCTGATACACACTATATGGCAGGAGGTTAACACTGGCTCCAAGGTCTAGAAGGGCCCTTCCAATTGTGTGGTCTCCAATTATGCATGGAATAGTGGGTATCACTGGGTCTTGCAATTTCTTTGGCATTGTCATGTTCAATACAGAATTAACTGTATCAGTTGCAAAGACCTTTTTAGACAAATGACCTCTAGCTTTCCTTTTCTGAGTACAAAGGTCTTTCAGAAATTTTGCATAGGCTGGGACCTGTCGGATTGCATCAAGCAGGGGTAAATTGAATTTTACCTGCTTAAAGGTCTCCATCATTTCCTCTATCTGTGCATTCCCCTTATCAAAAGGGGTAGGGCCACTCAAAGCCTGAGGAAATGGCAACTGAGGTACTGCTGGTTCCTCAGTTGCAAACCTATGACTGAACTTTTGTTTTTTTCATTTTTCATCTTTTATTTCCTGCTGAGGCTCAACTACAGCTTCCTTATTTTTCCCTTGTTACAGGTTAGCAGGCAACTCCTGGCTCTGTGCTCTAACAAAGTCTCTTTCACTTTCACTCGACAGTTCTTTGGGAATGACCTCTCCTTGTTCCTTTCCCACCTGGTTGTCTACCAGCCTACCAGACCCCAGGGTTGTGATGGCATTAGCACCCTCAAAACTTGAGGAGCCTTCTCCAATCGAATATTGGCCCTTAGGGTTGGCCATTGGCTGGCTTGGCAAGCTGCCCTCTTCTCTTTTGGCCAAGGCGTTGGCTATTTGGCCTAGCTGCTCTTCTATTTTCTTTATGCTTTGACTGTGAGAAGTCACAGTCTGAGTCAAGGGTCTAAGGCTTTGCAATTGGGTCAAAACCTGATCCTCAAAAGAAGCATTTTGGGGCTGAGGTGGAGGAACTACCAACTGATTTTGTTGCTGGGGCTACTGCTGATGTTGAAAATTTGACCTTGGGGCATATCCCTGGTTAAACTGCTGCTGTGGCCTTTATTTTTCTCATCAATCCCATTATAGAAGCTCTGGACAAGCTGCCAGTCAGGGATCTTGTGGTGGGGACATTGTTTGAGCATCTCCTTAAATCTATCCCAGGATTGATTAAAATCCTCAGTTGGGGATTGGGCAAAAGCAACTATTGCTTTCCTCAACTGGCTGGTTTTGGTCTCTGGGAAAAATTTTGTCAGAAATCTTGTCTGGAGGTCTTTTCAAGAAGTGATGCTGTTGTTTGGGAGAGTAGTTAACCAGGTGCTGGCTCTGTCCTTTAGGGAGAAAGGAAAAAGCTTTAATCTGGTGACTTTTGGTCCCAAACCAGCGATGGAGAATGTAGTGCACAGGGCCAAGAATTGGCCAATGTGTTTGTAAGGGTCTTCCTTACTGAGCCCAATGGAAAGAAGGAAGCATTTAGATGATGGAGGTTTTAATCTCATAGTTTCCCTGAACATCTGGGAATTGAATGCTGAATGGAGAATTATAATCATCAGGAGCATTCAATTCCTTCAATGTTCTGGGTTGCTCTTCACCCATGACTGCTGTCTCAATTTCAGTAGGGGGCTCGACTGTGGTGTGTCTGTGCCTTCTTGGTCTTCTACCCCTTTCTATCTCAGGGTTAGGAGGCTCTAATGTAGGACTGAGGGATCTTCTTCCTAACATGCACACCCACCGACAGCAGGGAAGACAACTTGCAGACACATTGCAATCAACAAAATTACAACTATCCTAATCAACTGCTATGGAATTTTCAAAGGAAAAATAGACTGAGGTTTTGAGGGTGAGAGAAGTGCAAACAGAGGTAGCTAGACTCCCAGTGCAATTCTACTCTCCTTCTCTAATACTGTCCAGATCTGCAAAAAAAATTCCAAATGTAAATCAGCAATATCAATTATTCACAAGCACAACTACCAAAGAATAAAGAATACAAAAAATCTAGGGTCTACTAATAGATCAAGGTTCCCCGGCAACGACACCAAAAACTTGTTGAAATATTTTTCGTGCTTGCTACTGACTTTTTTGGAGACATTGATAAGGATGGGGTTAGTGAAAATAAACCAAAGGTGGATTGAAAACTATAGAGTAGCAAACCTAAAAATACACAGTCCTGTAAGATACAGGGCCTATTTTAGTAAGTTTTAATAAGTAAGAGTTTGTCCCATAGGGAAAGTTGATCTAAAGCTCCAAGGGAGCTATCTTTAGTCGGCCCTCTAGATCTGGCTATAGATCTGGCGATCCTAAATGGAAGGAGATTTAAGGTCACTATTATCTAAATCCTAAGGTAACCGAATGCCTAAGCTACAGAAATGATTGAGAAGAATGATGGAGTGTGAAAAGAAATATAAAAGAGTGAGAAGTAAGCTATTAGGTATAGATCTGATGGGTCTTATAACTCAGACTCAGATCTGCTGCTATAGAAATCCTGTCCAATGGCTACATTATCACCAAAGAGGAGAAAGGATCAAACTCACCTCTGTGCCATGATCCAATCCCTTATGGCTATAACCTGTCCACTTAAATGGTCACAGACTATCCAATAGGGGAACCACAATCCAGAGATGGGTCAGAATAAGTTGATCATTGTAGGCACTACTTCATCCAGGCTACCAGCACAAGAATCCATAGGAACCTCAACATCTAAAGTTCTGTGTGTGGGGCTAAACCTGCAATGTGTACTAGCCTGGACACACATAACCAGCAAGAGTTTGAGTACTAGCTTTGAAGCTTAGCTATTCACTGCTTTAGAAAGACAGCAGTGATTCAGTCACAAGCCTACAATCTCTACATCCAGATCAGATCTGCCATCTGATGGTGGGTCTATACAAATACAGGGGAGTCTGTCTCTGCACAATCTCTCACAAGGCTACAAGCACAAGTGTAGAGAAGAAGGATCTGTCTTAGATCTATGGATTGACCTCACCCTAGGGCTATAACCTGTCTACTTGAATGGTCATAGACTATCCACAGAGGCTATCCTCGTCACAGAGGTCTAAGACAGAACAAGAACATTGCTGCCGCCACCATGTTCACAAGGGTACCAGCTCAAGCTCCCACGGAGATTCAGATTTAGTAGATCCTGTGGTGGGGCTAGGCCTGTAATGTGCCTAATCTGGACACACAGGTCACTTGGATCTAAATAGCACCTAAAAATAATCCTCCATTGCTTATAATAAAATATAGCAATGGACGATCTCAAGGCAGTAGCCTTGTACAAAACAACTCTCAAAACACCAGTCCCATACATGTATAAAATCCTATTATAAAATCCATTAGAACTAGTCCATATAGATATACAGAGGCATAGCCAACAAGTGCTGGACTATGGAGAGAAGAAAAAGGGAAAAAGAAACTGCCTAAACCCTAACCTTAGCCTACTGTAATTCTATAGTTGATTGAGGAAGAAGGGTACAGAAGACAAGTCCCCTAAACCTAAACTAGGCTTAGGCTTATATAGCAGTCAGCTCTCTCCGAATTAGGGTTAGGAAAATCCTAATTTATCAATACTATCGTGGCTCATTTTTGTTCCTTGGATGCCTCAAGGCGTGTGTACGGACATTGGAGCATTGGAGTGCGTGCCCTAGTTGCTGAAAGTTCTCAGATTGCCCCTACAGAAGTGGGGGAGAAGTTAAGAACCCGAGCCTCGCTGGGTAGAAAGGCTTTCCAAGTTTTATCGCATGATAGAATTGGTATCATGGGGTTGGTTTGACTTGAAGCTCTTGCCGTCGCGGGCTTGGTACTTTGATCATCGCGGGGATGATCTGGTCGTCACGGGATTGCTCTTTCCATTTGAATGGCACGAGAATTACGCGCGCAGCTCGTTCCATGATGAATCTCGCGGCGATCCTCGCAAAGAAAACAATGTACATGGGCTTCTGGATCACGCGAGCAGTTCCTTGAAAGTTTGTATCCTGTGGCCACTACGCGACAGCTTCGCGCAAGAATGCTTGGAGCTTTCTCTCTTCAGTGAATCATGCGAAGATTGAAGACTCATTTCTTAAGCTGCGCGAGACTGCATGAGTGCTGCGCGAGCTCTTATGACTGAGACTCGCGAGAACTGGACGAAGTTTGCTTTTTACTCCCTGCTGACATCCATCTGCGTGCGAACAGCGTGACCAGTTGGTGTGCTGCCTTCAGAAGCCCGCGACAACTGCATGAAGCATTCTTCTTGGTTCAATTGAACCCTGCGACATCTTCGCGAGGCATTCTTCTTGGCATTTTTCTGCTTTGCTGTGCCTATGCTGCGGCCAATTCTCTGTCTAGGTTCAACCTTCTTTCTTCTGAGGAACTTCTGGGGCGATAGTAGGCTTCTTGGCATGGTTAGGGGCTTATTTGCAGCTTCTGCTTATTACCTACAAAATTGTCTTAACATTCATTTATTAAATGACTAAGGGTCTAACAGAGATTAAGTTAAGGGGTGAAAAGTGATACTTTTCAGGTCTTAACAGGAATCAATGGGATTATATCTCCAGCCACAAATTTTCTGTATTATTTCTCATATCTTTTCTATTTCTTCTTCTTCTTCATATAAATTCTTGGTGAAACTGATTTACTACTTACTATTTTATGTCCTTTTTTATAAATGGGTTCTCCTTGTATTAGCCATTAATGGAATCAAATCTCCTCCTTCCTGTAATTTAAATTTCCTTTTAGTTAAATCCCTTCATGGGTTCTCTTTCATATTTTGGTTTTCTATTTCATATAATTAATTAACAGAGTTTTATGGATTTTGATCAGTGATCAGCAAGGATCTGCTTATGATTTTGGAGAGCTGGAAGATGTCCTGATGCCTAAATTTATGCAAGGAGTTGAGATTAGAAATGAAGTTGAGAAAAAAGGTAGCCCATCATATCCATCTTTCCTTCTTTGATGATGTTTGAGAGAGACCCATAACTGGTTTGAAATAGTAACCTCCTTTTTACATAACACCAATCATTCTAGGAAATGAAACTTGAATGGTGTGAGGTACCAAACATAGGCAAACATAGGAACATGTCCTCTCATGAAAATCTGTCTTATTTGTCTGGGTATTCTGAATTTTTCTTTTTGTTTGCATTGGGTGCAGGACTTTACACAATCAGGCCTCCTACTCTTGAAATCTTCCCATCATGGCCAATGAGATTTCAGCAAACTCTTAGAGTAATTTTATTTATTTATTTATTAATATCTGACCCATTTTTCTGAAATGGGTCTTTTGGCATTCTTTACTGTGATATTTGATTTGTTTTCAATCTGGTATGAAACTGATAAACTTCAGTTTTTTATGTTGTTTTTTTTCTTTCTTCTTCAGGGGAATTCTCAGTCGTGATAGTACTCGATTCAGATCTGCTCGTAACACTCTTTCTGTAGCGATGGTCTTTTGGAATCCGAATCAGTCAATAAAAGGGCAATAGACCAATCTCTTCATCAGAATCAGCAAATGGCCAGTGATACCTCTAGAATAGAGATTCCAAATCACCAATCCAAAACCTTAGTAAATGTAGATTATTCACAGAATTATTACTTTTTTATATTTTATTTTTATGTCATTCTTAAAGATCAAGAATTAGTTACAAACTAATTTTAAACTAAAAATTCTATTAAAGCCAAATCCAACTCTTAAAAAAAGAAAGGAATCAATTTATGAGCTTTCTAATCTTATTCTCACATCAAAATGTAAGGACCTTATAAGCAGGGATTAATGACCGATAATATATCAGCATATTGCTCAGGTCCTATTTTGGTACTTACCAGATAAATCGGTCAGGTCCTATGCCGGTACTTATTAGATATATTGGATACACATTGACCAAATCGGGTGATATTAAAGTACCTTTCGGCCGAAATAATCGGTTTCAGTCCCCACCGAATGATAATTATGGACCGAAATTTTGATCATTTTTGTATGGGACCCGATTTTTTTTATTTTTATTTTATCTTTTTTTATTTCACTTGTACTTAATGGGGAAAAGACCTTTAGGTTGTGTACTATTTTGTTCAGCCTTTAGGTTTACCTATTTTGTTCATTAAAGTCATTATTTTTAACTTGAAATATATTATGTTATATTTTCTACTAATAGAATTAATTTGTTTTTATTATTTTAGGTGAAGCTTTCCGATTTGAAGCCCACCTCAAACGGATCACTAGGGGACGGAGACACTTGGCAAGAGAGGCGAAGCAAATTTATATTTTTTTTCTTTTATTTTGAAAATGGGCCATGAGGTCCTTAGAGTTTAAAATGTTTAGTTGATTTATAAGGTTGGATCATAGGTTGCGATGCAATCTTTTGTTTAAATAAAAGAATTGGACATTTATTTTTTTTATTAATGGAATTGAATGATTTGCATTTGAGTTGAATGGATGTGGTTAACTATGAGATTAATAATTGTTTTTCTTTATATAATTTTTTTGTTTAAAGCATTAAAAAAATTACATTAAAAAAAACATAAAAATAGCATTAAAAAAAGCATAAAAAATTGCATTAAAAAAAAAACATTAAAAAAAGTAAAAAAACAAATTGCATTAAAAAAGCAAAAAAAAATTGCATAAAAAATCGTCGACGTAATTTAAAAAATATATATATATACAAAAAAAATTTGCATAAAAAAACCATTGCCAAAAGCAGTAGTTTTTTCTATGACTATTAAGAGCAGTCGTTGTTGAAGTTCATAAACTACTGTCTTATATAGTGGTAAAAAAAAATCACTGCTCTTTTTACAACTATTTTTTACAGTGGTTTTTTTTGCTTTTCAACGTAGTGATTATAATTAAAGTACATGTTCAAGGTATGCCCTACCTCACGCATTTGAATTCCCAAGTGTCAAGGTCCATTGTCGCTACCCATGCTGGTACTCACATATTCAACCTAATTTACTTCATATCATATACAAAGCATCAAGAACGGTGCATAAAAGAAGGTACAAGGCCCCCCCAAAACTCCAAAGTCTAAAACAAAACTCACTCAGAAACTATCAAAATCGATTAATCGAATTTCCAAAATTGATTAATCGGTTTTCCCAGACTTCTCATTTTCCAGCCACAGTGAGTACACAAACAATTAATCGATTTCAAATCGATTAATTGAAAACCAAAAATTGATTATTCAAATTCATTTTGACTAATCGGTCTTGGGCATCAGTGCCCAGATCTACATTCTATCAAAAATCGATTAATCAATTTTCAAAATCGATTAATCGATTTTGATAGGAACCCAACCCTCTTCGGGCATTTCCTCTAGCTTTGCTCTCTCCATTTTCTCCTTTTTCTATCTCCTTAATTCTTCAATAATTCAAAAATATAATCACAATATTGTCCACATCATAATTTACAAAAATCTTACCTCAAATCTAAGTATGGGTGATTCAAAGGCTTGACTCCATGAGCTATGGTTCTTAGCTTTGATTCTCCGAATCCCTGTGCATTACAGTCGTGATTAATAACTCACAAGCTCCTTTAATTCATAATCCTACACAAAACCTCTTGCATTTACACCTTCCTCCTCACACTCTCTCTCTCTTCATAAATCCTCAACCACCAAAAATTAAAGAGAAATTACTTCTCTTTTTCCTTTAAGCTATTTAACCCATTCCATGCCTTTGGTGCAAAGCACATACACCCCTTAACAGGTATATGTGACTTCATATAACATCTAACACCACACTTATGAGCACATTTACATCAAACCTAATTTAACCTAAGTCATCAAGTTGACTTTCTCTTGGTCCAACTTATGACCAGTCGGGCACGCATCTCGAGGATACTATTCAAAACCCAAAATTTTGGGGATGTTACATATATTTATTTGCTTTCTAATTTAGATTTTATTTTGCTTTATTTTCATGCTTTGTAAATATCTCCAAGTTTTAATTTGAATTGACTACTCAGGTTAGAATTTATAGATTAGTGTAACGGTTTATACTTTTCCATCTTCAGTTTTCTAAGGTTTGATGGACGCACAGATTTTAGGAAGTTGTTGATTAGATTAAATCTGTATTGATAGGATCTTAGACTTGATTGACGACCAATGCTAAGAAACTAGAGATATGGTGTAACGAAACTATATATTTTTATAAATATCTGATAGCTGAAGATTGGGATTGACGACCTCAATCTGAAGGAGGAATTAGATTTATTTTATGCACTTTAGATTAAGAAACTATTCTTTTATTCATATTTCTCCAGTAGATTAGATCTTAAAGATAAATAGAAATTTTTAAAGTAAGGATTTAAATAGAAGATATAAATAAAAAATAATTAGATAAATAAACTTACTCGTGGGAACGATCCTATTCTAGTACTATGGTTTCCATTGTGCGCTTGCAATAGGTTAAGACTTGAGTTTAACATAATATTAATATACATAACAAGATCGATTAGTTTACAAAGCAGAAAATAAAAGAAAATAAAATCTAAACTAGAAAGCAAAGTAAATATATCCTTCACCCCTCAGCCGCAGCCGTCAATTGCTTCTGAGAAACTACAGATATTTACACTAATCTTCAGTACCCAATAGCAGTCATCAATTGCTTTTAAGAAACATTGGATATCTAATCTACAAAGCAATAAAAATCTACTCTAATGATCGAAAAAAAATCCAACCTTAGTCGTCAATTGATGTTGAGAATTTCTTCGATGGTTTATTCCTACACCGGGTTCTCTTATTTATAGATCATAAGGAGTCGGTTTATAAGTTCTAATTCTAATAAAAGAAATAAAAATTCCTATTATAACTCCACTTTTAATTCTATTCTTCCTTGGTTTATTTAGTTGATGCGCTTCTGGATTGTTTCTTTCTATTCAGTAGCAGTCCTTTTTAGATTCTTCTTCATCAATCTCGCAGATCCGTGCTTTGCCAAACTTCTAATTCAAGAGTTCTTCTAATTCTGTATATGACACTATTTATTCTCATGTGATCAACAACATCAGTGGTAGTAGGAAAGCTTCTAATATCATAATCGTCAATCACGACTATTTTATTTCTTTTCTTTTCTTGGAAAATCGTAAATCACGATCTCTCTTTCATAGATTTCTTATTGGACGATTCTCCGAATTACGATTCATCGCTATATCATACTCTAACTCTGAAGAATTGCAAATTATGATTTTCTATAGCTCTTCTATAACATCGCTCAATCATCTGTAGAATTGTAAAACATGATTTTCCATTCTTCAGTAGGCGGTGAATTGTCATTTTACGCTTAATCGTCTTTTTCTACTTTTTTTGAGTCTATTTTGACAAAGATTAAGATCTTGGCTCTCTTTTACTAGTTATCCTTAATATCTGCATATCATTAACTTATTAGTAACAAACTAAGTCCTAGCATCACTAAGTTAAGGGTGATAAATTAGTATATTATGTGACTGATTACACCCTCAAACTTATGTTTTGCTAGTCCCTAGCAAACAAGGAAACATAAACTAAGAACTTAAATTAAATGTCACTTTTATAGAGAGCACGATTGTATTTAGCAGATGTAACAAGCCTTTAAACCCCTAGGTGATCCCTAGTGGAGGAGTTACAGTCTCCTGAAGGTTTTCAGTGAAGTTACCTACAAACTTCAAATATTTTTAAAATTTTCAAAATATATTTCACAAAAATTAAAAGAAAATAAAAGTTAAAAATCTAAACTAATTTTATACACTAACTAAGTTAACTAAATTACCTATAAATTGGTCAAATTTCCAATACATAAGTTTATTACGATTTTCCAAAATTACCAATCTTTAGTCTTCACTTTCCATTATAACAGTTATCTTTGATTAAAACTCTAACAATTTCAATTCATAATAAGCACAAAGTATATATGCATTAGTGAACAGTTTATTCTTCATAATTTTTTTTAAATTACAGATTTAGAAAATATTTTCATTCAAAAACTCACTATTGGCATACTCTCAAAAGAATATCAAAACTTTTGGGTTCTCTCGGCATATTTAATTCAGAAATTTTAGTCAAAGATACTTTGCAAAAATTAATAAATCTCATGGAAAACATAATTTTATTCTATTCTTATGATTCCCTGTATAATCCATAGTATCTATTATCCATATCTCTACTAGGCTTATACTTTTACAAATCATAAATCAGAAAGGTCTTTTCTTCTGCTTATAATGGGGCTTTGGGTTTTAGAGGTATCAAAGGAAAGGATAGAAAATGATTTAAAGTTTTTCTAAGAATTTAGCTCTTCTTTTTCCTATCTTCTTCTGACTTTTTTATTCTATTCAGTAAGTATCCATGAGTGGAGAGCTTCTTCCAATTTCTTTTTATATATGCATGTATATATCCCAGTTCTTCAGCTATAAAATCGTATTTTACGATTTTTCTTCTTTTGAAAGCTTTTTGCTAAATCATAATTTCTTTTTTCAAAAATCATTCTTTTACGATTTTTCTTTCCTTTCCCATATTCTTTTTTATTTCTTTAGCCTTACCTCTTTTTACATTCCCTTAATCTATTTTTGCTTTTACTTCTTTTACTCCCTTTTCTTCCCTTCTTTTATATTCTAAACTCTCAGAAATTATAAGGGTTAAAGGTAAAAAGCTTTAGGTAGTACATATAGTTAAAGGTTTATAAGATTTTTTTGGTACAAAGAAGTTTGGTTTAGGCTTCTAATATGGGTTCAAAAGATAAAATATTATGAGATTTTAGCTTTTTGGCTCTGATTCAAACAAAAGATGGCCTTAAATAATCTTTACGATTTACTAAGATAGATTCCTTATTGCTTTGATATTTCTAATAGATAGTTCTAGACAAGAAAATTAGTTTTTCATATTCATAGAACAATTCGATTGTAAATGCAACAATATGAGATTTCATAGTAGTGTAGAAGTTCAAAGAAAATTTTGATTAAATAGAAACAGCTTCTCAGAATAAAAGAGGAAAATAAGGTCAAAAGCTCATTGATTTATAATTTTGAAACTACAGTCTAAATTTTTATAGTTTAAATCAATCTATTATTTCAAACATCCATTCTAATACAGTGTTCAACGAGCTAAGCATGAATTGTAACTATTCTATATTCTAATTATTAAAACTTCTACTATAATGAATCTTAAGTGTAAAGATCCAAAAATTTGATTTTCGAACCATCCAACTTGGAATGCGTGCTCGACGGATCACACAGTTCAAGTAAATAAACTTGATTTGTTAAGTGAAATAAAAATAAGAACTAAAGGTGAAATGACCATTAGATGAGATATTGTACACTAAGGTGTGGTGTATAGGTGTAACACCCAACTTAAGACCTTAAGTAAAAAAAGTAGACTTAGAAAGGAAATTCATTTCCTTGCCTTTTTTGAGATTCTTATGTAAGAGAGTAGCCTTGTGAAAGGAGAAGGGAGAAGGAGGGCTTTTTGCTCCTACCAACAAGTTGGAGGAGATGAATTCATGTAGAAGCAGTTCGATCGTAAGAAGACGTGCCCTCGAAACCTTTGACGCGTATGGATTTAAAGACCTAGGAATCCATGTGCAAGTTCTGATTTTTAGGTGAGGATTTATGGTTTAAATCATTTCATTTGTGATTTTAGATGAACAATAAATGCTCTAGGGGAGTTGAATTAAATGTGTGAGGGAGTGTTGTGATTTGGGAAAATAAATTCCCTAGAATGTCAGCAATAAATGAATTGGGTTTTGGGTTTTCGAGAGAAATAAAGCGTGAGGAGAAAAGCCTCAAGGGTTGAGAATCTATCAAAATTGATCGATCGGTTTGAGAACTGATCAATTGATTTTGATAAGAAAACTATATATATATAGAACAGAGAGTTGTGGTTTATGAAGGGGAAACCGATCGATCGAATTCACATTTGATCGATCAAATTGTGTCTCGCGAGGATCTGAGCCAGGTCGCGAGGTTCCCGCGTGGTTCAAGCAGTCCTATGCACAACCTCGCTAGGTTGTTTTGGTGACCTCGCGAAGATGCTCGCCAGGTTGCCTATGAGCTCGCAAGGGTAATTTGTGAAACCGATCGATCAGTTTTGTGAACCGATCGATCGATTGTGAAACAAGTGAGGCAAACAAAGAATTGTGTATTTTGAAGGAAACCGATCGATCGGATTGCGATTCAATCGATCGATCGATTTTGCCAGATTCTGGTATCTGTCAGTTTTGAGAAAAAGGACTTTTGAGACCTCTTTTACTTCTTCAGTTTTAACATGTAAGGCACGTGTTGATGTGTTCTAGGTTCAGACTGTGAACGTGTGATGTGAAAGTACCATTGTGAAGAAAAGACCTTCTTGTGGATTGCGCGTGATGTAGGAAATATTCTATAGCATGTATCTTTGTAGTGATAAGCATATGAATTGTGATATGATTAGTATGTGTGCATGAAAATCATGATCTTAGTCAATTTAATTATGTGAACCTTGTACTCTCATTACAGAGTGATAAATGCGTGTGCATGTGTGAGCTCAGACTCAACACGATTCGAATATGTGTGTGTGGAACATATGGTTGTGCGAAACTCCTTTCTTTTCAATCCCAAACTTGGCTATAAATTACCACAATACACAGTGATAAACTATAAGTTATTTTTGCACGTTGATTTGAGGTTTTGTGTGAATACCCAACTAACACGGTGGGATATCCGTGACCGACACGGTGGGATATCCGTGACCAGTACGGCAGGATATCCGTACAACTTTGCGTGACATGTGGACCGAATATGGTCAATATGAGCTTGATAGGTGGACTGACAATAGTCAATATGAGTCAAGCGACCCTGGTAACGGAGCTCAAGGGCTTGGCATCATGTAAATGGTTCATATGAATGACGATGGTAGGTATTCCATCGGGGGTTCGATGCTATAGAATGTCGAGGGACTATTTAAATTAATCGATTTAAGTTTTCTTTATGTGAGATATGAAAAGCTTTTGAAGCCATGTGATATTTTAGAATCTTGTATTATGAATCAATTCACTTTCATTTGAATGCTTTGTAAAAAAAAATATGTCATTCAATTAATTCAATTTCAGTCATGAGATATATGTGTAAGGTGATAAAAATGCATGCTATGGATATTTTCTCTATTGAGCTTGGATGAAACTCACCCTTCGACTATACGTCACAGGTTCAGGTGAAGACGCTGGTACCGAGGATATTGGATTAGAGGACTTCGAGTACATTCCAAGGGAGGAGTCAGAGCCTCCGCCTGAGGAGTTCTTCCAGCTGAGATAGTGACTTAGTTTGTGTGACATTTTGTGTATATACGGCTCGGTACATACAACCTTTTGTTGAGTAAATTCAGATACTTGTAATTTATTTACATTATTGTTTTGTGAACCATGTTTCGGTGATGGATGGCCATCACCGGTGGTTATTTTCGGTTCTTTTGTTCATGTGCACTCGCATGGAATTAGAACTGTTATTTGGTGCACACTTTGATATTAGAAATGGAGATTTCCTTTATTAGTATGAGTTCATGCTTTGTTCTGCTTTGGGTGTGGATATGCCAAGTGTTCGGTGTGTTCGGGGTCAGTCTTACGGACTGACCTGACGGCGCAGGTTTTCGGGGCTGAAAATTCGTGCTGTCACAGTTGGTATCAAAGCATAGCTTTAGGAATTTCTGATTTATCTTGGACATGTGTTGTGTTTGAGATACTGTTAGAACGTAGGGACCATCTGCTAATGGAACTTTGGTTTCATGTTTATAGAGATTATGTCTAGTAGAGGTAGAGGACAACCACGAGGTAGTCGTAGGTGGAATTTAAGAAGTGGAAACAAGTGTGCCGGAACAAGAGAATCAAGAAAGAAGACAAGTGAGAGAACAAGATCGAGAAGAAAGGCAAAGGCTGGCACAAGCCATGGAAGCCATGGCAACTGCTGTGGCTTAGCAAACTGCTTTAATGGTAGTAAATAATGTCAACAACCATCAACAACAGCCTCCGACACCACCTCCTATGCCACCTCAGCCATTCGGATTTGTGGAGTTTAAGAGATTAAAACCTCCTAGCTTTTATGGTTAGACAGATCTGCTAGAGGCGGAAAAATGGCTGAACCAGATCGAGAAATTGCTATTGAGATTAACATGTACAGAGGAAAAGGTGAGCTGGGCCTCATTCCAGTTAGAGGGAGACGTCGATCCTTGGTGGAAGGTGGTGTTGATGAGAAGAGAATGAGAAAGGCCAGATGAGCCATGGTTGTGGAGCGAGTTTGTTGAAATATTCAACAAGGAGTACTTTCCTAGGCAGATTAGAGATAAAATGGCAGCAAGGTTTATGACCTTGGAACAAAGAGGAATGATCGTATGGGAATACGGTACGGAGTTTGTTAGACTTTCAAGGTTCGCGCCGGAATATGTGGCCACGGATAAGATGAAGGCCAACAAGTTTGAGTGTGGGTTAAGACCAAACATTCATGATAGAGTATCCACGTTCGAGTTAGAGACTTATGAAGCCATTATGGGGAAAGCCATAGTAGCCGAGAGGGAAATATCGGAGATGTATCAATGGCGTGATCAACAGAATAGAGGAAGGGCTAGTCAAGGGAGACTATGGAATTACGAATCGGTGAATAAAAAGCCAAGATTTACTGCACCACTCCCGAGGCCTCCTACTCAGGCCAATTTTATGAGACCACATATGCTTATGCAAGGGAGATCAGATCGTCAAGAGAGTCCTACTTCTACTATAGGGGTGTTAGTTACCCATGGATTTTTGAAGGTTGCATCGTCAAGTCCCACCGAGACTTGTGCCAAGTGTGGCAAGTCTCACAAGACGTCTGAGTGTAGACGGGGTACTGGCGATTATTTCAAATGTGGAAAAATAGGGCATCTGATCCGAGATTGCTCGATGTTGAAAAGTGAAGGAAGGGTAAATTCCATCGGACCACAAAGGCCTACGAGATCGACACGACCCACAGTGCAAGACCAGGTGTATGCAGTCATCGCTAAAGACGCTAATACAAGCAACGCCATTAAACTAGGTATAAATAATTTTATTAAAGTCATTGAATTCTTTAATTTAATTTAGATGAAGAAGGTGCATGCATAGGAAAATAGACATCCTTCATTTCGCTATTATGATACATCTATTTCATAGTGGGTATATATATGTATAATGTAGGTACGTTATAAATGTGTAAAAATGGCGACTTCCATTGCTACGAAGCACGAGTCCTGATAGACCTAGGGTGTACATATTCTTTCATGACGCTTGAATTTGCAGTAAGGGTGAAAGCCATTCCTGAGCCCTTAGACTACTTTTTGGATATGTCAATCCCAACGAGGAGTGAAGTTAAAACCAACACCGTGTGTCAATCCATAATGGTAAACATCAATGGATATATCAACCATGAATTATAGGTAGATTTGATATTATTAGATATGCAAGGATTCAACATAATCCTTGGCATGGATTGGTTATCAACCCATGGTGCAAGCATGGATTGCCAGAGAAAGATTGTTACATTCTGCCCAGATAAGGGTAGATCATTCAATTTCCTAGGCATGCGATCAACTTTTATACCGCTCATTTCCGTAATCCGTGCACAGAAGATGGGGAGGAAGGGTGTAACAGATATCTGGTATTTTTGTAAGAGGATAAGGGAGGAAAGAACATGATAACAGACATTCTGGTAGTGTGTGACTTTGAGGATGTTTTTCTCGAGGAGTTACCAGGATTACCACCTGATAGAGAAGTTGAGTTCGCTATAGACTTAGTGCCAGGTATGGAACCAGTGTCCAAAGCGTCATACAAAATGGCCTCAACATAATTGAAAGAATTGAAGGATCAACTGCAGGAGCTGTTAGACAAGGGTTTTATAAGACCTAGTGTGTCTCCTTGGGGAGCACCGGTCTTATTCGTTAAGAAGAAGGATGGGTTGATGAGGTTATGCATCGACTACTGTCAACAGAACAAACTGACAATTAAGAATCGATATCCGTTTATTAGGATTGATGACTTGTTTGATCAATTGCAAGGAGTTCGATTCTTCTCGAAGATTGATCTGAGATGTTATGCAACCGTGGAATTTGTGATGATTCCGTCGCAATGATGCGCTCTCAAATAAAATATTTAGAGTTGCCACCCAGAGCTTTTGATATCTCGAGAAACCTAGATCAATTTTAGATTCCTAAGGATTTGAGATGACTCCTAAGGTCTTGTAAGGGTTCCTAAGGGTTCCATACATGCCATCAAAAGCTCGGAGATGCGCCTCTCTTGAAATGTGTTTCGATCGGGCCTTGGGCCAAATTTGGGTGTCTACAAGAAGGCTAGGGGCTAGATCTAGCTAAATCTCAAGAATTTAAGATGGAAAATGGGGTGTCAAGGATGAACTAGGATCCTAGAATTATATGGGTTTAGTGGAGGCCAATGGGAGGGAAGCTCACTAAAATTTCTCTCTTTGAAAATTTTCCAACCCCTAAGCAAGAGGGGTGGCTCTCTATTTATAGAGAAAGGGAGGGTTAGTGAGGCATTAAAGTTTTAATTGGATTAGCAATTAGGTAATAGGAAATCTAAGGTTTTTGTAATTTTCTAGAGCTTGGAGAAGAGGATTTGGGTTTAATGGTAGATGATTGGGTGGTGACTTGAATGGCAAAAGGGTGATAAATTAAGCTAATAGGGTTACTAGGGTCCTAAAGAAACACACCCTAGAATTTGAGATGGTCCACAAGTCAAACCCCCAATGTCAATTTTAGCCATTTTTTGAAGAAAAACTAAGCCCAAACTATTGGAAGTTGAAGACCCGCAGGGGCCCAGCCCGGTTTTGCAATTTCTTACATAAATCCGCGATGTTCATTTTACCATAACTTTTGATGTATAACTCTGATTGAGACAATTTTTGGCTTGTTGGAAAGCTGGGCAAGTCTTCTTTCCAATGGTATATAACCCATCTTTAGAAGAAGCTTCTGTAAAGTTTGGCACTGCTTTCTTTAACCACTGCTCACAAGCGTTCGAAACTGGCTCTATGGGTCCGGTTTTATAATTTTCTACACAAATCCACGTTCTTTATTTCGCCATAACTTTTAATGTACAACTCCAAATTAGAAAATTCTTAGCTCATTGGAAAGATGAGAAGTTCTACTTTCCAATGGTATATGCCTTAAATTGGGAATCTTTTTATAAAAACTTTGGCACTCTGCTTTCTAATCACTATTTAGGGGGGTTCAAATCGGACCCGAGAAGGATTCTAATAGGTCTGGAAAGGCTATAGTTGATTTCTAAAGGATTTAGATTGATTCCTAAAGATTTGAGAAATTCTTTCAGAAGCTTGGGGGTATGCCTTTCTCGAAGTATGTATTGATTAGGCCTTGGGTCAAATTTGGATGACAGATGCCTCTCTTTGGTATCCGATCACTAATGATCGAATGCCAAAGACAAGAGACATCGAAAGAGACCCAAGGCATTACTGACGGGTCCGCTGCATTCAGAATAAACTTCAAACATCAGATGAGTATTATGGTGAGAAAATGAAAGCCCTGTATGTCAGGAAAAATGATCGTTTCTCAAGGAAATTGCTCCCCAAGCGCTTAGCGACATTACTAGGCATAACCGAGGTGAAATGAGTTGCAAAAGCCCAATAGCTGGAAAAAATGGCCACTTCTCGAGATGATTTGAAGGAGTTTGATGTTCAAGACTCATTCTGAATACAACAGCTTCGTCAGTAAGGAGGGTGATCGACCTGCATTATAAGATAGGTGCAAAGCAAGTACGCAAGGTTCCATAGTTTGTGTTTAATCATATGAGGCATTGACCTTCTCATCTGATTAGTCACGGGTGCCCCTGCTTGAAGCAGGGTTCATGGTCTTTTGGGAGTATGTGCTATTTTTTGATAATGTGCCCCTGATCAACATGACCTAGAGCATCCAACCTCAAATAACACTGAATAGATTCGGCCAAAATTGGGTGTCTACCAAAGGAGACATCCAATCCTGGTCTTTGCCGACAATGATCTTACAAATTATTTAACTATGCATAAACATGCACCCATTAGGGACGATAAACAACAAAGGCGATGAAAGTATCGACCCAGATCTCGTTCGGATATAATTTATGAGAGCAAACGACCATCATACAGATACCCAGACACATGGCGTACACTTTACAGGGATACCGTGCCAATACAGGTTTTAAGCCTATGGAAATAAGGAAAATGAGCCCTTCTGCATGCATGCATGTTTTCACATAGTTTGATTGACATATAGTTTCATTTTTAACAGGTTGGTTTCAACCAACGATTGTCCTTTTTCATAACGAAGTTATCCAGACCTCAAACCTGATAGGGCGCAGACCAAGAGTCCACACCTCTGAAATAGCTCATGATGAATCTCAAGTTAGACACTCACGTTCCTATGAATCCACAAACAGAGCGCTCATCGCAAAGATTTAGCAGTGGAGGCAGCCCGATCAAAACATTGATCATTTGACTGGGATTGACATCGCTGCTCCAACTTCGAAGTAGGATCCAAAAATCCAAGGCAAACTTTAGCATTAGGGCATTGATATAGCACCTGCATTGATGATAAAATATTTGACATTTTATCGCATTGGAACACGCATGTGCATCGTTGTGCGTGGCATGAAAACACAGGTTTCTTCTTCTTTCTTCATTTTTTTTTTCAAATGATTGGTTTTCTATTTTATTTTTCGAAACAACAACTATCCGGACCTCGAACCTCGGGGGGCGCATGCCCATACAACACATACCAAGAGCCTATGCCCCCGAAATAGTTTATGACGAAACCGAAGCCAACATACTCAAGTCCCATGTGATATTGAAAGGATCGGGTTAGAATCGGGTGTCCACAGAAGGAGACACTCAATCTTGACCTCCACCATCAATAAAGTTACAAACGAACAACTATGCATAAATATACACCCATTAGGGGCAATAAAAAATAAGGCGATGGAAGTCCTGACCCAGATCCCATCCAAGTACTATTTACGGGAACAAACGACCATCCAACTGATACCTCGATGCATGGCATACACTTTATAGGGAAACCATGCAGGTTATAAGCCTGCGCCCTAAAATGGGCCCTTCTGCATGCATATTTGCACATAGTTGTTTGACGTAGTTTCATATATGACAGGTTGGAATCAATCCAACAATGGATCTTTTTGAAGACGGAGTTATCCGAACCTCAAATCCCGTAGGACGCTCACCCGGACAGTGTAGACCAAGAGTCTACACCTCCAAAAATATCACATGAAGAACTTGAAGTTCAAGGCACTGAAGTTCACCTGAAACAAAAAATGGAGCGATCAGCACGAAGATTTAGCAGTGGAATCAATCTGATCAAAACATTGACTATTTGACCGAGATTGACACCGTTGCTCCTACTTTGAAGTAGGATCCATATAACCAAGGCGAACCTTAGACTTGAAATATTAATTTAGCACATCTATGTTGCTGATAAAATATTAACATTTTATCGCATTAAAATCTGCATGTGCGTAGCTGTGCGTAAAAACTTCAATGAAAACACATTATTTTTCTTTTGAATAGACTGGATGTCGGTGGTAAGATGCTTCATCTGATATGTCCATCGCCGAGAGGTTCCTTGCTTCGAGACTTCAGACCATTTGATGTTCCTGTACATCTTGAGAAAATGTCAGCCCCTTTTTTGTTTATATATAAAAAAATGTATCCTAATCAACAGAAGGAGAAGCAAACTTTTACCTATATTTTTTTCATTTTTCAAGATATATATATATATATATATATTATTTTTTTTGGACTTTTATTTTCAAAGATTTTTTGTTCTTTTTCTTCAATTTTTGAGATGGAAGTACAATGCTGTAAATATCTACATGGAAAAGAGTAGAAATAGATACATTTTTTATATTTTGGATTTTTCTTGATTTTTTTCTGTTCTTTTTTGCTTTTTCTCCCTCTTTTTTTTTGTTTGATGCCTTAACAGTGAGATGAAGTAACAGGTCCCTTTTTTAGTATAGTCGAACACTTTCATGTGGTCAGAC